>CM051275.1:12305649-13018149 GCA_027921565.1 Artemia sinica
TATATATATATATATATATATATATATATATATATATATATATATATATATATATATATTATATATATATATATATATATATATATATATATATATATATATATATATATATATAGAAAGGGTGATCGTTGTAGACTTAGGAGGGGGCTCATTGGATAGGTAATATGAAGTTATAGTGTCCTTTTTAAGATTGAGAGAGATCAAAGGGTGAATACCCCTCACACCTTGTATTTTCCCAAAATGCATCTGATAGAAATTTTGAGATGGCCATTTGTTGTTGTAGGTTTGTAGGTTATGCCACGGGGGCACATAAACTTTAATGGAATGTATGGTTGTTTGAGCTTTAGGGGAATTTCATTTGATGGGAAATGTACAGTTTCTAGCTCCCTTTTAAGAGTCAAAATTGATTTGGGGCAACTAGCCCCCCCCCTTCCCTTACACCTTGTTTTCCCCAGCACATCCAATCAAAATTGTGAGATAGCCATTTTGTTCACCAAGTTCAAAGAGCATATAACAATGGCTTCAAGGTGGAAACAACCCTCCAGAGCCCAGGTGCAAGGGTTGTAAGTTATGCCCTGGTCATATACGGTTCTTACAGAACGGATTGTCGTATAGACTTCGGTTCGAATGGGGCTCATTCGATTGAAATTTGGAAGATCTACTGCTCTTTTAAAAGTTGAAGGTGAAAAGAGGACAACCAGGCTCCCCCCTCAATCACATCATTCCCCAAAACACATCCAATAAAAGTTTTAAGAGAACTATTTTGTTCCTCATTATTGAAAGGTCCAGTAATTGTGTCTTCGAGGATGTCAACCTCCCCACACTCTCAAGTTATATTATTAATTTAAATCTTTAAGGGTAAGCTCTGGGGGGATTTTGAGCTATCCAGAAGGCACACTATGCATACCTTCAATACTACCACAACAGTTAATGTAAATAATGACGCTACAGGTATTAACACGAAACTCTTAGGGAACGTTTAGGGGTTTCAATTAAAGGAAAAAACTGTATGCATGCAGGTTTTCTAAAGGGCATATAAGCGATATCATAGATAGCACCATTCTAGAACAACTAGAAATATAATTGACACTTTTAAGGGAGCTAATTCAATTCCAAATTAAAAGTTCTGGCGCTCTTTTAAAGAGCAACAAGAGATTGGAGGGCAAGCAGTCCTTCTCTCAGGCCCATTCATTTTCCAAACCCCTCAAGTCAAAACTTTAAGACAGCTATTTTGTTCAGCATAACAGAACGGTCGAGCAACTATGTCTTTAAGGGTATTAGGCGTGTCAACCCTCCACAATTATGCAATTGGCCCGTTAAACTTTAAAACTAAATGTTGCTTTAAAATAAATTAAATGGCATTGTGTTTATGGTTGCCAATAAGACACCTCAGATAAATATCGAGAACGACAGGGGTTATTAAATTGAAACTTTTGGGGATACAACTATTACTACTTCTGTTCTTACAATTTAAATAAATAAAAAGGGTGTAAGTGTATCCAGGTTGTCAAATAGCATAAATAGAATCTCTTGGAAATGATATTAAGTTTTAATTTTCAGACCAACTTCATAAGCTATAACATTAGATTAAAAAAATACTGTTTGTCTCAGTATTAAAATTGTTGAAAAAGTTTCTCCAACATGCAAATAGCAACCTATACTAAGGATTCTTATAGAAAAAAAAACTGAAAAATTATAAATATTAATTTAAAGAACTAATTAATTTAAAAAACTTTTTCCATAAATAAAGTTTTTCAAAGAAAAGTAAAGACTATTTATTGTAAAACAGAAATTTGACAGAAATTGTCAAAACTTTAGGGAATTAATATCAGTATATGTCAATTAAACTGACAATCCTCGGTCATCGGTTTTTTTTTTTTTTTTTCAGTAAAGCGCAAATTGTGCTCTAGTCTTGAGAAGACATGGGGGTTATCAGCCCTACTCATGTTAATTTTGCTCCTTTGAGATTGACTTGGCAATTTATTGTAATTTCTGTTCGTTTGAGATTCATTTATTTATTGATGGTGATTTGTAGTAAATACGCTTGGAAGATTATTTGACTTTATTTTTGCTCATTCTTGGCCTAATGGAGCTTTTTACTTTTCTTTGAAAAACTTGTTTTTTTGGAATAACTTTTTAAATTAATAATAAGAAAATGGTTGATGGCTAAGACAAGTTTTGTGGATGATGGCTTACTACGACACAAAGGGCTAGCTAGCTATCCTTTCCTTGTTCTAACAGTTCTTGGTAAAGGATTGTAAGTAGTGACTGATGAGGCCCAATAGTAATGGGAAACTCTGAATTTTCATTTTACTAGTTACATCAAAAGAATTGGCTTATAATGCCGATTCTAAATATATAAGACTCATTCAGTTTATGGTTGCTCATCAAAATCTTAATTAAAATCATACCATCAGTTTCAACGTATCAGAAAAACGTGGCTACTACAACTACTGTTTCTACTGCTACTACTAATAAATCTAAGAGTATAAAGGTGAAAATTTTGGGCAATATTGTAATTTTTACCTGTATTCAAATAAATCGAAACACACTATGCCCATATCAAACAGTTCGTGGTAACGAACTTTAAGTAAGGAGCGACCCGGCTCAATGGTAACCAAAACTCTAGACAACGGGTTTCTGATACCAATAGATACACCAAAAAAATTAGATTTCAATGCTGATTTCAAATATATAACTTTCATTAAGTTTAGTGCTACCCATCAAAAGTTACGCGCCTGAGAAAATTAGGCTGATTTTCAAAAAAAGGGGGAAAGACCCCCTAAAAGTTATGGAACCTTAATGAAAATCACACCATCATATTCAGAGTATCAGAAAACCCTACTGTAGAGGTTTCAAGCTCCTATCTACAAAAATGTGGAATTTTGCATTTTTTGCCAGAGGAAAGATCACGGATGCGTGTTTATTTTGTTTTTTTTTTGTTTTTTTTTTACCTCAGGGGTGATTGTATCGACCCAGTGGTCCTAGAATATCGTGGGAGGGCTCATTGGAACGGAAATTAAAAGTTCTAGAGCCCTTTTTAAGCGACCAAAAAAATGGAGGGCAACTAGGCCCCCTCCCACGCTCATTTTTTTCCCAAAGTCACCTAATCAAAATTTTGAGATGGTTATTTTGCAGCATGGTCGAAAATATGATAACTATGTTTTTTAGGATGACTTAATCCCCCGAAGTCCCCGGGGGGAGGGCTAAAAGTTATGAACTTTACCCAATGTTAACACATAGTATTGGTTATTGGGAAGTATACAGAAGTTTTCAGGAGGGTTTTTTTCTGGTAGTGGGGGGGGGGTGGGTCGGGGGTTATGTTGGAGGATATGTCCATGAAGGAAGTTTTCATGGGGGAAGGGAAATTGCCATGAAGGGGGCGCCGGACTTGCCAGCATTATTTATTGGTTATTGGGAAGTATACAGACATTTTCAGGAAGAATTTTTTCTGGAGGGTGGGGCTAGAGGAGGGGGTTACTCGGGAGAATCTTTCCGTGGAGGATATTTCGTTGGGGTAAGGGACATTTCTATGAAGGGGGCGCCGGATTTCCAAGCATTATTTAAAAACGATCAGAAATTAAATTTAAAAAAACAAGTTTTTTTCAACTGAAAATAAGAAGCAACATTAGAATTTAAAACGAACAGAAATTATAACGTATATGAGGGGGTTCTCCCCCAAGTCAATACCTCGCTCTTTACGCTACGGTTTTTTTTAGTGCTTTCAAAAGAGTTATCTATTCTAATTAAACGGCCTTTGTGATTCAAGGGTTTGTGAATTATTTTTTTTTTAAACTTTTAACGTAAAGAGCGTGGTATTGACTAGGGGGAGAACCCCCTCATATACGCAATAATATATACGTAATAAAAAAAAAACAATAAAAAAACAAGCGATACGGCTCAATAGTAATCGAAACTTTTAAAAACGGAATTTTGATGTATCAAGAGAATGGGTTTATAATGCTGATTCTAAATATATAAATTTTATTAAGTTTAGTATTACTCATCAAAGGCTACGAGCCTGAGAAAATTTACCCGATTTTTTAAAGAGGGGGGAAACATCCCCTACAAGTGAAAGAATTTTAATGAAAATCACACCGTCAGATTCGAGCGTATCAGAAAACCCTATTAAACAGGTTTCAAGCTCATATCTGCAAAAATCTGCAACTTTGTATTTTTTGCCAGAAGAAAAATATACGAATATAGAAGTTAATTACGTAAGTTAATTTGTAAATTACGTCATAACCAAATTTAGAGACATCCATTTAGCAAAAGAAAAGTAAAATTTTTATGCAAATTTTGCTTACTTACTCAATGACGGTGAGCCAAAATAAAAGCTGCATTAACTAAAAAACGATCAGAAATTAAATAAAAAAACAAGTTTTTTAAACTGAAAGTAAGGAGCGACATTAAGACTTAAACGAACAGAAATTATTCCGTATATGAAAAGGGCTGTCCCCTCCTCAACGCCTCGTTCTTTACGCTAAAGTTTGACTCTGTCTCACAACTTTATTTTTTAAAACAATAAAAAACTTTAGCGTAAAGAGCGAAGCGTTGAGGAGGGGACAGCACCTTTCATATACGGAATAATTTCTGTTCGTTTTAAGTCTTAATGTCGCTCCTTACTTTCAGTTTAAAAAACTTGTTTTTTTTATTTAATAGGTTGTCAAGAGGACGTACCAGCAATGCTTCAGGACCGGTTGATGGTATTAAGTTAAAAATTTCAGCGTGTGTTGAAAGAGATGTTGAAAAAAGGGTGATATTTGCATACTGCTACTAATGCTACTACAGCTTCTACAACCATTGCTATGCATAATTATTGAAACTTTCAACAATGCTGAAAAAATTTATTTCTCAAAGCCCTGTTTGGATGTTTGTTATTGGAAATAGTGGACATGGGGGGGGGTCTCTCAAATCACTTTGACTCTTAAAAAGGGCACTATAACTTCAAATTTAAAATCAAATAAGACCCATTTCAATTTAATGCGACCACCCATTCCATAGAAACCAGTCTAGGTAACCAGGGCATAACTTCAAGCCCTTACCCCAGGGCTCTGGGGCAATGTGCCAACCCTGGAGGCAATTTTTATGTTCTTTGAACTATTTAAAACAAAAGTGTCATCGCGCATTTTCAATCCGATACATTTAGTGAAAAGAAGGGTAGTTGATTTGGGGAGAAGGGGCTACTTAAACCTCCATCACTATTGACTCTTAAAAGAGAACTAGAACTTCCAATTTTAACAAATTTGGCCAACTCTAAAGTTGATGCAACGATCCCTTCGATAAGAACCTTAAATGCCCCAGGTGCATTAACTACAACCCTCAAGATCTACTGGTTTGTATCAACCTCAATAGCTTAGTTATATGATATTTGGACTATTTTAAATAAAAGGACTGTCTCAAAACATCTATTGAATGCATCTAGGGAAAAAAAGTTGTGTTTGTGTGTGTATGTGGGTGGGGGGGGAGATTAGTTGCTCTCTGATCACTTTGACTCTTGAAAAATGCACTAGAACTTCTGATTACCGATCCAAAAGTCCTGTCCAAAGCATTTACGACAAGCCTTTCTATAAGATCCTTATATGTCCCAAGGGCATAACCTACAACCCTTTCCCTGAGACATGTAGGGGGAGGGGGATTGTCCTCCTCACAGATAAAATTTCTGAAACCTTCAATTACGATGAAAAAATTTTTATCTCTAAGTTTTCATTGGAGGTGTCAAGGGAAATGATTAGCATGGAGTGGTTAAAGGAAATGATGAGCATGCAAGGGCGGAGGCTGGTTATTTTCAAACCACTTTGACTCTTAAAAAGGGCACTAAAACTTCCGATTTCAAATCATATAAGCCCCATCTGAAGTTTATACGACCGCCCATTCCTTAAAACCATTATATACTCACATGGCATAACTTACAACCCTATCCCCAGGGCGCTGGGGATAGGGTGTTGTTTAACCCTAGAGACATTATTATATATTCTTTGAATTATTTTTAAAAGAATCAGTTCCGCATAATTTAAATCAGATGCGTGGGATGAAAAGAGGGTTTGTCGGGGAGGGGGGGGGGGGGGCTAAATGCCCTCCGTGACTTTTGACGCTCAAAAAGGAACTATAATTTCTAATTACTAACCAAATGAGGCTCTTCTAAAGGGGATCCTTTAGAAGAGCCTTGGATACCCTTCGGGGATCCAATGAATCCCCGAAGGGGATTCATTGGATTGGTAATCTGAATTAGAAAAAAAAACTGTTTTTAATTTAATTTCTGGTCGTTTTTCAAATAATACAGAGAAATCTATGATACAACACATGATAGCAACATTGCCATGGATTTTTATTTACTACCATTATTTGATAATTTATGTTTGTTTGAAGTTTTAATGGTGCTCCTTACCTCTAATTGATTTTTTGATCTAATCTATGACAAATTTTCTAAAAATGCCAGGAAATCCTCCCCTCTCCTTTGTGTAAAATTTTTCCTGGAAAACTCCCCCACAAATTTTCTTTCCCATGGAAAACTCTTCCCGTGGAAAATCCCCTCCCCTACAAAATTCCATCCTTATCATCCTAAAAAAAAACTCGAAATCAAAATTTGCGGTTAATTGTAAGTTCTTGGGAAAGTGGGAAAAAACAGCCTTTCTTAAGAATTACCATAATCAGTTTAAACAAAGACAGATGTTCCACCTAATCAAAGGCAGCGCAATAGCGCTGCTTAAGTAAGAACGATGTTGGAACAATGTATTATTTGGTTGGACCAGGGCACTTCGTATCGAAGGAGTTTTCGTAAAAAATTCAAAAAAGACCCATTCAACTTGAAATTGAAAGGGCTAGTGCCCTTTTAACAGTCAAAGGTGATGGGAGGGAAACTAGACCCCCTCCCACGACCACCATTTCCCTAAGCACATTCAATCAAAATTTTGAGATAGCCATTTTTTTCTACACAGTTGAAAGATCCGGAAAGGATATCTTTGAGGATGACAATCCCTACCCCACCCCCCACCCCACCCTCACAACCCTCAAGATAAGGGTTGTAAGTTATGCCCTGGGGGCATATAAGATTTTTATAGAAGGTGTTGTCGTAGAAACTTCAAAAAGGGCTCATTCGATTAGAAATTGAGAGGGCTAGTGCCCTTAGTAATAGTCGAAGGTGATCGCAGGGCGAATGCCCTCCTCCCCCACCCATCATTTCCCCAAACACTTCCGATCAACATTTTCATATAGCATATAAGTTTTTTTTTATAGAAAGGGTGGTTGTATAAACTCCGAAGGGATTCATTGGATTGGTAATCTGAATTTCTTGTGCCCTGTTAGAGAGTCAAAGAGATGAGAAGGAAGTTAACCCCCCCCCTCCCTAAAAAAAAATAAACGTCGTGTTTTCCCGAAATACATCGAGTAAAATTTTGAGACAGTCATTCTATTAAAAATAGTCCAAAGATCATATAACAAGGATTTTGGGGTTGATACAAACCACCAGAGTCTAGGGGCGAGGGTAATAAGTTTTGCGGCGGTGCATTTAAAGTCCTTATGGAAGGGATTGTTGTTTAACTTTAGAAGAGCCTCATTTGGTTAGTAATTAGAAATTATAGTTCCTTTTTGAGCGTCAAAAGTCACGGAGGGCATTTAGCCCCCCCCCCCTCCCCGACAAACCCTCTTTTCATCCCACGCATCTGATTTAAATTATGCGGAACTGATTCTTTTAAAAATAATTCAAAGAATACATAATAATGTCTCTAGGGTTAAACAACACCCTATCCCCAGCGCCCTGGGGATAGGGTTGTAAGTTATGCCATGTGAGTATATAATGGTTTTAAGGAATGGGCGGTCGTATAAACTTCAGATGGGGCTTATATGATTTGAAATCGGAAGTTTTAGTGCCCTTTTTAAGAGTCAAAGTGGTTTGAAAATAACCAGCCTCCGCCCTTGCATGCTCATCATTTCCTTTAACCACTCCATGCTAATCATTTCCCTTGACACCTCCAATGAAAACTTAGAGATAAAATTTTTTTCATCGTAATTGAAGGTTTCAGAAATTTTATCTGTGAGGAGGACAATCCCCTCCCCCTACATGTCTCAGGGAAAGGGTTGTAGGTTATGCCCTTGGGACATATAAGGATCTTATAGAAAGGCTTGTCGTAATGCTTTGGACAGGACTTATTGGATCGGTAATCAGAAGTTCTAGTGCATTTTCCAAGAGTCAAAGTGATCAGAGAGCAACTAATCTCCCCCCCCCACCCACATACACACAAAAACACAACTTTTTTTTCCCTAGATGCATTCAATAGATGTTTTGAGACAGTCCTTTTATTTAAAATAGTCCAAATATCATATAACTAAGCTATTGAGGTTGATACAAACCAGTAGATCTTGAGGGTTGTAGTTAATGCACCTGGGGCATTTAAGGTTCTTATCGAAGGGATCGTTGCATCAACTTTAGAGTTGGCCAAATTTGTTAAAATTGGAAGTTCTAGTTCTCTTTTAAGAGTCAATAGTGATGGAGGTTAAGTAGCCCCTTCTCCCCAAATCAACTACCCTTCTTTTCACTAAATGTATCGGATTGAAAATGCGCGATGACACTTTTGTTTTAAATAGTTCAAAGAACATAAAAATTGCCTCCAGGGTTGGCACATTGCCCCAGAGCCCTGGGGTAAGGGCTTGAAGTTATGCCCTGGTTACCTAGACTGGTTTCTATGGAATGGGTGGTCGCATTAAATTGAAATGGGTCTTATTTGATTTTAAATTGGAAGTTATAGTGCCCTTTTTAAGAGTAAAAGTGATTTGAGAGACCCCCCCCCCATGTCCACTATTTCCAATAACAAACATCCAAACAGGGCTTTGAGACATAAATTTTTTCAGCATTGTTGAAAGTTTCAATAATTATGCATAGCAATAGTTGTAGAAGCTGTAGTAGCATTAGTAGCGGTATGCAAATATCACCCTTTTTTCAACATCTCTTTCAACACACGCTGAAATTTTTAACTTAATACCATCAACCGGTCCTGAAGCATTGCTGGTACGTCCTCTTGACAACCTATTAAATAAAAAAACAAGTTTTTTAAACTGAAAGTAAGGAGCGACATTAAGACTTAAAACGAACAGAAATTATTCCGTATATGAAAGGTGCTATCCCCTCCTCAACGCTTCGCTCTTTACGCTAAAGTTTTTTATTGTTTTAAAAAATAAAGTTGTGAGACAGAGTCAAACTTTAGCGTAAAGAGCGAGGCGTTGAGGAGGGGACAGCCCTTTTCATATACGGAATAATTTCTGTTCGTTTTAAGTCTTAATGTCGCTCCTTACTTTCAGTTTAAAAAACTTGTTTTTTTATTTAATTTCTGATCGTTTTTTAGTTAATGCAGCTTTTATTTTGGCTCACCGTCATTGAATAAGTAAGCAAAATTTGCATAAAAATTTTACTTTTCTTTTGCTAAATGGATGTCTCTAAATTTGGTTATGACGTAATTTACAAATTAACTTACGTAATTAACTTCTATATTCGTATATTTTTCTTCTGGCAAAAAATACAAAGTTGCAGATTTTTGCAGATATGAGCTTGAAACCTGTTTAATAGGGTTTTCTGATACGCTGAATCTGACGGTGTGATTTTCATTAAAATTCTTTCACTTGTAGGGGATGGTTCCCCCTCTTTAAAAAATCGGGTAAATTTTCTCAGGCTCGTAGCCTTTGATGAGTAATACTAAACTTAATAAAATTTATATATTTAGAATCAGCATTATAAACCCATTCTCTTGATACATCAAAATTCCGTTTTTCAAAAGTTTCGATTACTATTGAGCCGTATCGCTTGTTTTTTTATTGTTTTTTTTTTATTACGTATATATTATTGCGTATATGAGGGGGTTCTCCCCCTAGTCAATACCACGCTCTTTACGTTAAAAGTTTAAAAAAAAATAATTCACAAACCCTTGAATCACAAAGGCCGTTTAATTAGAATAGATAACTCTTTTGAAAGCACTAAAAAAAACCGTAGCGTAAAGAGCGAGGTATTGACTTGGGGAGAACCCCCTCATATACGTTATAATTTCTGTTCGTTTTAAATTCTAATGTTGCTTCTTATTTTCAGTTGAAAAAAACTTGTTTTTTTAAATTTAATTTCTGATCGTTTTTAAATAATGCTTGGAAATCCGGCGCCCCCTTCATAGAAATGTCCCTTACCCCAACGAAATATCCTCCACGGAAAGATTCTCCCGAGTAACCCCCTCCTCTAGCCCCACCCTCCAGAAAAAAATTCTTCCTGAAAATGTCTGTATACTTCCCAATAACCAATAAATAATGCTGGCAAGTCCGGCGCCCCCTTCATGGCAATTTCCCTTCCCCCATGAAAACTTCCTTCATGGACATATCCTCCAACATAACCCCCGACCCACCCCCCTCCCCCCCCCACTACCAGAAAAAACCCTCCTGAAAACTTCTGTATACTTCCCAATAACCAATACTATGTGTTAACATTGGGTAAAGTTCATAACTTTTAGCCCTCCCCCGGGGACTTCAGGGGATTAAGTCATCCTAAAAAACATAGTTATCATATTTTCGACCATGCTGCAAAATAACTATCTCAAAATTTTGATTAGGTGACTTTGGGAAAAAATGAGCGTGGGAGGGGGCCTAGTTGCCCTCCATTTTTTTGGTCGCTTAAAAAGGGCACTAGAACTTTTAATTTCCGTTCCAATGAGCCCTCCCACGATATTCTAGGACCACTGGGTCGATACAATCACCCTGAGGTAAAAAAAGGCCTTAAGGCCTTAAGGCCTTAAGCCATCCTCAAAGGCAGAGCTGTTAGTTATTTTGACTATGCTGAAAAAAATGGCTATCTCAGAATTTTGATCTGACGACCTTATTGGGAAAAGAGGCATAGGAGGGGGAGCTAGCTGCCCTTAAATATTTTTGATTACTTAAGTAGGGCACTGAAATTCTAGTTTACGATATACCCTCTATGCCGATATTCTAAGATTACTGGTTCGAGGTAATCGCTCCTTAAAAAAGACACATTCGTAATCTTTCTTCTGGCGAAAAATTCAAAATTCAATATTTTTGTACATAGGAGCCTGAAACCTCTACAGTTGTGTTATCTAATATACTGAACCTGATGCTGTGATTTTCATTCATATCCCTTAATTTTCTGGGGGTGTTTTACCCCTTTTTGAAAAAATTGGATAAATTTTCTCAGATCTCTTAACTTTTCATGGGTAATATTAAACTTTATAACTTTTGTAAATTTTGAATTATTATCTAAATTTAATTCTGTTGATGTATCTATTGTTATCAAGACTGTTTCTTAGAGTTTTGGCTGCTTTTGAGCCACATCACCCTAACTTTCAGTTCGGCCCCACGAACTTTTTTATTCAGAAGCAAATGCTTCCCAGAAACCAATACTGTATGCAAGCAATTGAGAAATTTCATAAACTATAGCTTTTTCCTTGAGGTCTGTGGGAGGTTTTGTCATACCCAAAGGCATAATCATTAAACTTTATAAAGTATATTTAAGAATTGGCTATCTCAAATTTTAATCATATGTCCTTGGGGAAATATGGACGTGGGAGGGAGGCTTGTTTCCCTTCAGTCTTTTTAATAATTTAAATAGGACACTAGAACTTTTGAAATCTGTTCAAAAGAGCCCTCTCCCGATCTTCTAAGATTTTGGTTCTTTACGATCCACCCTAAGAAAAAAAAATGCATCCGTGATCGTTCTTCCGGCAAAAATTACAAATTTAAAAATATTAGCCGATGGGATTCTTTAATTTTTATGCTGTTGAAAGTGAACATCCAGAGATAAGACAATTATACTTGTAGTTGCATCCAATATAAGCTGCTCTTTTCTGTCATATCAACAGTCAGTTGAGAAGAACTAGTTATAGAAGAAAACAACAACTCTGGCTTACAGGGTTAGATAAAGATGAAACTACAGGGTTCAAAGAAGATTTGATCCTTAGGATATGTTCCTTGTGTCACATGCGACTATTTTTTTTGGTAGCTGCTACTTTTTATGTCATGGTAGTATATTTTAGACACCCCGAGTAGTACCATTAGCTTCGTTGGAGCGACAACCCTTATTGACATGTTGTATTTTTTGCTAGCCAGTTGTGTTTTGGTAGAGCCCAAGTAATTTCAAATTTGGGTTCCCATTAAAATATTTATGTAATTGAATTTTTTTTTGTTTCATTCGATACTATTCGACTTTTAAAAAACTATATAACAAGTATTCTTTAAGAATAGGTTTTTAATTCATATATCATCAAAGTAAGTGTGTATCAGTGATACCAAACGTGGTACAATTGTACCATTTTGGTACATTTCTCCTCTACTGGCACAATTTAGCACAATCCCAGAAAATATGGTACATTTTACAAAATGTACAAAATTATGATACAATGTGGTACAATCCAGTATTTTTGTACCTATGTTTGTATTCTTTCATCTACAAATATTTTATTTCACCCTGATCTGTTCAGCATAGTCAAGATAAGAGACAGACAAGCAGTCAGCTATTTTCATTTTTTCATAAACAGACACTTCACTTCCGGCGTCCAAAGGTCGACAAAAACATCTTTCTGCGTATCAACTATCAAGTCTTACCGATTGAAAATGAAAGACTAAAAATCAAGCTATAATGACACTTGGATTCGTGATGGTTGGGAATCCAGTAGAATAAAAACAAAAGCCAACCTCAGTTTGAAAATGATGAATCTCCTCAGTTTGATGAATCACCAACTACATCTCACCAAGATGAATCTCCTCAGTTTGAAACTTTTTATTAAGGAAAAAGGAGCCTGCGTGGTAAATGTAGTTGTCAAACTTTGAAACCAGTGAAAGTTATCTTTTTTTTCAGAACTGCAAAAATTGATTCATTTTACTTGTAGATGGAAAGTTTATCATCCTTTCATCCCAGGGTAGAACTAACGTAAATAGCAATATTTTTGGTTGGGGGGTCAATTGCAGGTGGGGCACTCGCAATTGGGTCATGGTCTAAATCTATGATATAGATTTGATACATTAATAAACATGTATTGTTGTCAGATATTAAATAATCGTCCCTTTGTTTATATTTGAGTCTCTTAACTAAAACGGCTGTTGACAACTGTGTTAGGTGAATGCTGTGAACTTGAGTGCCTCTTCTCTTCTGAATGAGATGACATATGGTTTCAGTCTGCATTTGATTACTCAGATTCTGCAACAGGAAAGGTGTCCAATTTTAGGCAAATTGCAGACTCGTGTAAATATTTGTCAGTGATTAAATAAAAAAACAAACAAATTGTTTCAACTGAAAGAAAGGAGCAACATTAAAACTTAAAACGGACAGAAATTATGATGGACAGCGCAATCGCACTGCCTAAGTAAAGAACGATGTTGGCATAATGTATTATTTTTTTTTTTGTTTTTCTTTAGACCAGGGCACTTCGTATCGAAGGACTTATCGTAGAAACTTGGAAAAGGGCTCATTAGATTTGAAATTGCAATGGCTAATGCTCTTTTAAAAGTGGAAAATGATTGGAGGGCATCTAATCCTCCTCCCACGCTCACCCTTCCATTTGTCCATTATGTTTAAAAACTAATTTTGCCTTAAGATTAAATCAAAATGAACTGTGTTAATGCTAATTCCCAATAAGGCATCTCAGCAGTATCCCAAGAACGACTGAGGGTATTATGTTCAAACTTTCGGGACTACATCTGCTCTTAAAATTTAACCAAATCAAAATAGCGTAAGTGTATCCAAGCTATCAAAGAAAATAAACAGATTTTTTGCGAATGGTATCAAGTTTTCTATTTCAGATCAACTAGAGGTGGTATGAAACTAAATTAAACACTACTATTTGTGTCCAGATTTTTAAAAGGGTATATGTTGTTTAAAATTCCTGAAAATTTTTCTCCTGCATACAAATAGCAGGCCAAAGTCTAAAAAAACGAAAAGACTTAAACTATTATTTTCGTTTTCCCTGGAAAGACTATGTCAATATAAAACGAACAGTAATTAATTAAAAAAAGAACTTTTTCCACAAAATTAGTTTTTCAAGGAAAAGTAAAGAACTCCAAAAAAACAAAAATGAGCAAAAATAAAATCAAATAATCTACCAAGCGTGAAACTACCACAAATCAGCATTGATAAATAAATGAAACCCAAAAACGAACAGAAATTACAATAAATAACCGAGTCAAACTCAAAACGAGCAGAAATTAACATAAGTAGGCCTCAAAACCCCTATGCCTTCTTGAGGCCAGAACATAATTTACACTTTACTACAAAAGAATACAAATGAATGTGCATTGTCAGTTTTATGTACATATACTGATATTTAGTAATCAAAATGTTAATAATATTTTAATTATTAAAGTTATAAAAGTAAAAACATTGGCGTTTACCCTTTATTTATGTATATTTGTACAGATATTTTAAAATTAAACCTTGAACCTTGAGCCTATATTTTTTCAGTAAAGTGCAAGTTATGTTCTGGCCTTGGGAAGGCATAGGGGTTTTGAGCCCTACGCATTTCAATTTCTGCTCGTTTGGAGTTTGAAAATGTTTGCTAAAATTTGCCAAGTTTATAAATATTCGTAAATGGCCGACAAACAACGACTTTTGTTGGCCTGTAGCAAAATGTTACTGTAGTAATATATGTTACTCCGAACAATTTCTTCGATTACTGTAAGGAGTAATGTACTGTATTAGAAGAGAAAGAAAAACAAAGGAATGGAGAAAGAAACTGAATGAAAATGTCCTATGCAAAATTTTCATAGATAGTAAAAAAACCACAAAGAGAAAAATCTCTAAAAAAAAACAAACAAACGAGACTGTGGCCAGTGGAGAGAAAAGGAAAACAACAGAACAAAACAACGCGGATATTTCGCCTGTATACAAACAAGGCGTCTTCAGCACGAAAGACACAAAAAAAAAAAAACAAGATAAAACTAAAAACCAATAAAACCACCACCAAAAAAAAAAACAAAAAATGTACAATCTGCGCAAACTAATCCACGTAGGGAAAAGATGCTAAATAGAGTTACTTCAGTGAGGACACCAGAGTAACTGAGGAAAAATAAAAAAAACTGTAAATTACTTTAATTATTCAGTTGCGAAATAATCCTTTTGTTAGCTATTACTGAAGCAAATCGTTTTGGTCTAACAGGTAAAATAGTCCCCTGGTGATTATTTAAAATCTTTACTCCCTTATTGACAATTGATTCACTCTTTAGAAGGTTATCATAAATTGGGTCAATATTTAAATTACCCGTGTCCCTATTTATGGAAAGGTTAGCAAACATATGTTTTTTAATTTCTATGGCTTCCCTGGCCCATTGGGTGTACCCCTTATCATTAGAAATAGCCAAGGCTTCATCAAATTTTACAAAATGGTCTGGTTGAAGCCAAATATGCTCTGCTAAAGCTGAAACGAAAGTTTCTGGAGGCTTGCTTAATTGTAGGGTTTTTTCTATTGAATTACGGTGTTCAATAAACCTTTCAACAAATTGTTGGTGAGTCCTACCAATATAGAACTTCCCACAAGAACACGGAATTTTATACACCCCACTTACTAAATTTCCCCGAGTTAAATCCTTACCAGAACTAAAAAAACTACTCATTGGCCTCAGCGATTGGAAACATGTATCAATACCAAATTTACGTAAAACCCGTGAAAGTTTCTCCCCCAAACCAGGTACATATGGTAATGAAATGAAGCTTTTTGATACAACTAAATCTAAAGACTGAGAAACCTCAATAACCCTACTACTATGTTTGGCCCGTCTATTTTCAATTATTTTATCAATGAACTTAATTGGATAACTATTACAAAATAAAATATCCCTCAAGTATAACAATTCTGAATCCAGAAATTCCTGGGAACAGATTTTAAAGGCTCTATCCACTAGTGAAATTACAACCCCCCTTTTCACCGACATAGGGTGGTAAGAATGAAATTTAAATATTTAAATTTTCATTCTTGCCACCCTATGTCGGTGAAAAGGGGGGTTGTAATTTCACTAGTGGATAGAGCCTTTAAAATCTGTTCCCAGGAATTTCTGGATTCAGAATTGTTATACTTGAGGGATATTTTATTTTGTAATAGTTATCCAATTAAGTTCATTGATAAAATAATTGAAAATAGACGGGCCAAACATAGTAGTAGGGTTATTGAGGTTTCTCAGTCTTTAGATTTAGTTGTATCAAAAAGCTTCATTTCATTACCATATGTACCTGGTTTGGGGAGAAACTTTCACGGGTTTTTACGTAAATTTGGTATTGATACATGTTTCCAATCGCTGAGGCCAATGAGTAGTTTTTTTAGTTCTGGTAAGGATTTAACTCGGGGAAATTTAGTAAGTGGGGTGTATAAAATTCCGTGTTCTTGTGGGAAGTTCTATATTGGTAGGACTCACCAACAATTTGTTGAAAGGTTTATTGAACACCGTAATTCAATAGAAAAAACCCTACAATTAAGCAAGCCTCCAGAAACTTTCGTTTCAGCTTTAGCAGAGCATATTTGGCTTCAACCAGACCATTTTGTAAAATTTGATGAAGCCTTGGCTATTTCTAATGATAAGGGGTACACCCAATGGGCCAGGGAAGCCATAGAAATTAAAAAACATATGTTTGCTAACCTTTCCATAAATAGGGACACGGGTAATTTAAATACTGACCCAATTTATGATAACCTTCTAAAGAGTGAATCAATTGTCAATAAGGGAGTAAAGATTTTAAATAATCACCAGAGGACTATTTTACCTGTTAGACCAAAACGATTTGCTTCAGTAATAGCTAACAAAAGGATTATTTCGCAACTGAATAATTAAAGTAATTTACAGTTTTTTTTATTTTTCCTCAGTTACTCTGGTGTCCTCACTGAAGTAACTCTATTTTAGCATCTTTTCCCTACGTGGATTAGTTTGCGCAGATTGTACATTTTTGTTTTTTTTTTTTTGGTGGTGGTTTTATTGGTTTTTAGTTTTATCTTGTTTTTTTTTTGTGTCTTTCGTGCTGAAGACGCCTTGTTTGTATACAGGCGAAATATCCGCGTTGTTTTGTTTCTGTTGTTTTCCTTTTCTCTCCACTGGCCACAGTCTCGTTTGTTTGTTTTTTTTAGAGATTTTTCTCTTTGTTGGTTTTTTTGTCATGGCTGGCCGGTTCGGCTTAAGATCTTTCATTCATAGATAGTACTTTACGTCACCGACGATCCGTGTATTACGCGATTCGTAACACGCGGAAAATAATTTGGGATAAGGTCAGGGTTGCCACCCTGACCTGGAAGAATTTACTAAATCGGAGAGGAAAAATTTACTCGTATCTGTTTTTACTAAATGCTCAAAAAAAATTTTTGCGCGTGCGGCTACGCCGCACGCGCACCATCAGCATCGATTTTTACTATAGGAGGATAATCAATACGATTTTCACAATCTTTTTCCTTTTTTCTTCTTTTTTTTCTCTTTTCTTTTTCTTTCGTTTTCATAGTATGATTGAAAATTCCGGAACCTTCAAGTCCTTTTTTGGATATATATATATATATATATATATATATATATATATATATATATATATATATATATATAATAGTATATATATATATAATATATATATAGATATATAATATATATATATATATAGTATATATATATAATATATAGATATATATATATATATATATATATATATGTATATATATATATATTATATATATATATATATATATATAATATATATATAATATATATATATATATATATCTATATATATATCCAATCTTTTTTCCTTTTTTCTTCTTTTTTTTCTCTTTTCTTTTTCTTTCGTTTTCATAGTATGATTGAAAATTCCGGAAACCTCAAAAATCCTTTTTTGGATATATATATATATATATATATATATATATATATATATAATATATATATATATATATATATATATATATATATATATATATATATATATATATATATATATATATATATATATATATATATATATATTATACAGAGGCGTTAATTCAGAAAAATTCTGGGGGGGGGGGCTAAGATTTTTGCCACCTCACGGAAGAAAATTTGCAAATTTTCACTTTTACTTTGTGAGGAAAGTACAAAACTATGCTGATTATATTCTGTTAAAAAAAAAAAGAAAAAAGTTTGAACTGGTGAAAGTTTCTAATTCAGAGCGAGTGGATGGCTTGGAAAGAGCATTTCCTGCCGCGAAGTAGCGGATATTTTTGAAATATTATTAAAAACTGTATTATCCCTTATATTAGACCTCTTAGACTCCTTTTTAGGGAAGCAAATTACTTAAAAACATATATTGTGCTGTGAAGGATCTAAGCCAAAAAAGGAAATTTATAATTAGGAAATGTCATTTTGTTTTGTTAAGAATTGAATTGAGTGAAGGCCTAGATCAGGGTTTTTTGGCGCGAAGCGCACTGGCGGAAATGAAAAAAAAACCTGGGGAGGGGCAAATTCCATGTCTCAATAGGCAGCCTCAAGTGGGTTGAATTAGCAAAAATCCAAGGGAGGGGGAAATCGAGCCAAATTAAGCGGTAGCCAACTTAAAATTCTTTGGATAACAAAGTTTAGAACACAATTAGATATACAAAAATTCAAGTACATAAACACAATTAAGCAAATAAATCATAAATTTGTTTGCATCACGACTGAAGTATCCAGAGAGAGCTACTATTCTAATGGGAAACGTCGTTGCTTCAGGGAAGCAAACTTGTCGACGGCAATGTTATAATCTATCTTTTTCGCTTTTTCTGGCTTGGTAGCTATAACTAACAAATCGCTAAGTCGCTCATCAGTCATAGTTGTTCTGAGATATGTCTTAACCCCCTTAAGCGTTGAAAAAAATCTCTCGTTAGAGGCAGTTGAAACGGGGAGCGTCAAAGCAATTTCGAAAGCTTCCGAGATGACAGCAAAGGGGTTTTTGTTCATGTAGAGGTTGCCAAGAGCTTTTGATGGGCATTCTGGTTTCATCCTTTGTAAATAAGAATTTGCCAAGGCTATCTCCGACTCAAACTTCAACTCGTTTACTAATAATGTAGGAAAGTCACGTACAAAGTCTTGTATTAGACGTGCATCCAGGAACTTCGGTGAACTTGGCTCAAACGCTTCTAAGCCTTGGATTACTGAGGAGTTTTCACCAAACCTTTGTCTCAGCTCCGAAGTTACTCGGTCGACTATGAAGTATAAAATGTCCGACCTATAAGTTTGAAAAATGTCACGATCCTCTTCTGTTCGATTTCTTGCTCTGGCACCGACAGTGGTTTCGACGTAAAAATCGAGAAGGCGTCTGCTTATAGCAACCGAGCGTCTAGGCTTCTCTATTTGGATTGAGTGCTGCTTGCATAAGCTTTTCGTTGCTTCGACCATCTTAAACCAACGCTCTTCAGATCGGAGCTCTAGAACCTGTTGTTGAACTGCTTGAAGCAGAGAATTTACGCCTGAAAGAACGAGGCTCTTGGACTGGAGTTGTCTGGATGCAATATCTGTCGGACCGAGGATACTACTCATTATTTCAAGAATGAGCAAGAATTTGGCATCAATTGTTGCCAGCAACCCAGAAGCTTCAGAACGGTCCTCTGTTGAATTGGCTTCATCCGAAATAACCCTTAATGTTTCGAGAATAGCACCTAACCGTGTCCGGATCTTCTGAATTGAGGAAAACCAATAGCACCATCGAGTGTCGGCTAGCCGCTCGAGCTCAATCTTCTTTTCTCCGCGTTCTTGTTGGGTTCGAAGGAAAAGTTCGTGACGTGGCGCACTTCGGCTGAGAGACATATAATGCCTGAATGCAAGAAAAGAAGTTTCTAACCTCCGGACAAGAAGCTATTGACTGCACAAGCACAAGATTTAGGCGATGGGTGTGAGCGTGACAATGAATATACCTAGCTTGTGGTGCAAATCCTTTAAGAATAGCCTGAACACCATTACATGCGCCGCTCATGACGCTCGCACCATCATAGCATTGAGCCACACAGGTGCTCCAATCCAGTCCGTGCTTTTCAACAAGATCCTTGATTGCATTAGCAAGGGATGCAGCATCTAATTGTACAAAATGTGTACTTCCGAATATCTCCTCGTGGATGATAGCATTACTATCAATAAACCGAATAATTAAACCAAGCTGCTCTTTTTTCGACAGATCTTTCGTTTCATCTGCGCAGATTGCCCAATATTTCTTAATAGAGCATCTTGTTTGTTCTCGCAAGAGGTCAGCCAGTATGCTTATAAGACTATTTTGGTAGTCGGGACTCAAATAGCTTCCATACCGACGTTTTAGTTTTTGCTGAAGATCCGGGTTTCCCTCTGTCATCATTTCTAGTATTTCTATAAAATTACCTCGATTGTGTGAGTCGTCGTGTTCATCATGACCTCGAAATGGGAGCCCTTGGCGTGCTAGGGCACATGCCACTTTCGCAAGTGTGACTATATGCAGGCGATTTTCCGCTATGGCTTCCTTCCGATTTGAATAGAGAGTTGTAGCTATTGACTCAGATGTGCCACACTCAATTGCTTTATATTTGGTCAAGCTGCGATTGCTTCGTTATGAGCTTCTGAAGCCTCGTGTTTTTCAATCCTTTCGAATAGCTTTTTCCAGTTATTCATTCCTGTGTCGACAAACACTACATTATCAGAAGTATTTCCATGATTTCTTGTTAAGGAAAAGTGCCGACAGCAAAAGCAGTAAATGGCGTCTTCTTTAATAGAGTATTCTACCCATGGTTTTTTCTCATAGGCTTTAGCAGAAAAACGGCGACCGTTTGTTTTGGGGTATTCGGCTAGCTTTGGCTGGTTGGGTGCCTCCCTTTTATGGTGGGAGATGTCAAGATTGCCTCTCAATATCGTATCCGATGCATCGGCTACACTTCCACCCTAGAAAAAAATCCAGTGCTTTCGCTTTTAAACGTTTTAACTTTATTCAGAGGCCGATAGCTCTGAAAGAGTTGTTCCCTTAAATAGGTGTCTAAGAGACATAAGAAATAATAGACTTTCTTAGTAAATATTTCTGGAATTTCCAACGCTCCGCAGCAAAAAATACTGTTTTCAAGCCATTTACTTCCATTTATACAGAAACTTTCGCCACTCTAAACATTTTTTCCGTTGGTACAGTTTTGGTTTTGTTGGAAAACTTTCGTCGTGCTCGCCCCCCCCCCCCTCAAAAAAAAGTGATAGTGACGCCCCTGCTCCTAGCTTCTAATTAGCTTTTCTGCTACCGTTTAGTTTTACGTATTGGAATTTTGCCCTTAATAGTTTTCGTTTTTGTTATTTCATGATTAATAACGGGGTGGTCTATTAAATAGGGTGCTTTTTCTCTCATTTATAATAATAGCTTTATTTCCGCCAAAATTGACGATAGCATACAAATATCTTTCGACTGATCATTTAATACGCTTTAGCATCTTCTGCATGTTTAAGCGCCTCCAAATGCTCAAATTCTCAGATTTTAGAATTCGGTAAAATAGTATAAGCTAGTCAACTGAAATTTAAAAGGGTTAAAACATATATATCGTTTTTTGTCAGTTTAACTACGAGTAGAATTTCGTAAATTAAACGATAACATAATCCGAAAAAGAAACTTAGCGACTCAATACAACAAAATTCTCGTACTTACCTAGCTTATCAGCAAAATCTAGGAGGGCAAGTCGTAAATTTTGTTTTGGATGAAGCACGCTGACGTGAAGCGAATGCCTCGCAATAACAGCCGATTTAACTTTAAAAAGTAGAATTTTGTCACGAAGCAGCAATTTTTACTTATGCTAAAACTGTCAATTCAAATGTATTTTAGCTCTTTTTCATTCCCCTTTTTGCGCCATACCCAGTTTCTAGGGTGAGAATATAACAAGAGGTATAAATAATGGTGAGCGGCAGCCTAGCAAAAATGGCTGGGCCTTAGGAAAGCATTTAATGCTCTTTCATTCTCTTAAGCTCTTCCAAAACTCTTTGCCATAAATTATGTCTGATAAATCTGGCTGTAGTCCCAGTAGTCATCTTGGAAGTCCTAGCCTGCCCCCCCCCTCCTTGAATGACACCTCTATATCTATAATTGTTTGTTATATGCTCGGTTATATGATTTTCCCCACAAAATTTGCGATTTATACATTAATCCAAAGTTGTAGCGCGATATTAAGATCTTACTTCTGTAGGCTAAACTTTAGTTCGCATGGAATTTATTGCATGAAGCAAAGGCTATAAGTTTATATTAGTCAAACCATAAATGGCAAAATTACACACCTCACTTGGGCCAGCTTCTGTTGCTGCTACACTATCCACCAACTTAGCTTTTTTAGCCGGTTGACTAGGTTTAAAAATATCGATCATTTTTCTCTGACTCATCACACATTCTTATTCAACAAATGAATTCATTCAGTGTGGCCAGATCGTGAACAAAAAAGTAAGCCGCAGCCTTTGAAAAACAAGCCAAAAATAAGCCAGACAATTTTTTGCCCAAAATCTAACTTTACTTTTAATGGTGTCCAAGTTTTAACGGTCGTTTTATAGAAATACTCACCACTATTCAGGTCCTTTGATCCTACTGGCATTATCCACCTTTCAATTCGTTCCCTGGTTTGCGGAAGTTCAGTTCCAGTGTAGAGATTATTTTGAGGCAGCATTTAGTAGAATTGCGATAAACCGCTACCCCATGTGGAACTCTAGAGACTTTACAGAAATTCCCGCGCGCTATGTTCAGAAAATGCTCGACCGTGCTTACTTTCCTGTCCAACAGTTCGGGGAAAATTATTGACGAGGACGCCCACCGGCTCGATTTCTCCTGTGTTAGTTCGAGCACTGTCCGTGTGTGCGCCGCAATTTCTGTATCCCATAATTTCACTGAGTCGGACCTCCGATTACTATAATGATACTCTGTGACCCAATGCGTTTTAATGTCAACATTTCGATTCAGTCAGAGGTTCTTTTTGGCGCAATAGAGTTATTACCAGAAAAAATTCTTAAAATTGTGTCCCAGCCCTTATGTATTGCTTGGACATAATGATGCATTCCTTAATAACGACCGTAGCCCGCAGACAAAAACAAAAAAGATCATTATTTCATTGGTTTATTATCACATAGATACACAAAACAAAAATCAGATCATTGGATATTATCACATATAGATTCATAAAATTATGGAAATCACTTTGTGTAAAGTCAAAGCTTTGGAATAAAATCCTTTTCCCAATGCTAAATGCGATGCTAAAATGCCCTTAAAGGGCTACGAAAGGTACACAAGGAACACAATCGTACTTTTGTCTTTATCACAAGTCCATTCCAGGGTCATAATTGGCTATCACGAACCACAATACGTCCCTGGGACCAAGAACAAACAAGACTGAGTAGAACCTCCGCCTTTGGTCCATGCACTGACTATTGGATAACCCGTAAAATCTGAGCGGAGGTGGAGCCAATTTGAGAACTGGCTGAGCACTGAGTTGACGGCCGTCTACTTTCCCTCATCGCCGCCTCGCATTTGCGAGGAAAAGACCGTAGCAGGCCTCCAGGCGTGTATGATAAGTGTAATCAAACACTTTCACTTGTTCTCCCTCAATTTTTCTTCTCTGGGGCTGTACTGCGAAGAGCTAGTTGTTGAGGTAACGAATTGTAATGTTCCGCGCCAGCTCCATCTCCGCTCAAATTTGCCAGGTATCAGCCGTATTTTTTTCGACTCCGCATGGTTGTAGTATCGAGATAGGGAGACGAAGGTTCTTAGTCTTTATTTGTTCTTGCTGGGACGGATCTCCAGTTTCCTGTTTGATGAGCCACATTTTAACGAAGTCCGAACATTCCACCACTTTAAACATGGATGGGAAGTATCGTGGGCCAGATTGGGAATGACACTGCGTCATAAATTTCGATACTTTTACGTAAGACAAACTAAGAATTGAATTTTGTTGTTGTGCTGCGAGAGCCAACTCACTCATCGATTTCAGAAGTTTACAATTTATCATAATTATATTGACCTTTAGCGCAAGATGGCTGTCCGAACTCTGGCTGCGAGTCGTTGAGTGAGTGCGTACCTTTTAAGGCGCTTTATGACGGAAAAACTAAAAAAAGTGGCAGTTTGGAAAAAAAAATACTCCAGGGTGGAATTTTCGGTGACTAAGAATATCCGTCTTTCATAGCCCTTTAAGATTGACCAAATGCCTCTAAGATGTCACTGAGTTCATCTTCTTCCCTGTCAGCGTCAGGCGCATCAGCTCTGCCACATCGTCCACTGTCAGACGCATTTTCAGCTCCATTTTTTGAATATATGGAACTGTTGAACGGAGTCATTTTGGCCGATGGTACGAATGACGAACAGCAGTGGCCACTGACAGACATCCACAGTCGAAAAATCAAAATTGCGTTTAGGATTGGTAAAAACATTCTATTCCGAAGCTTTGACTTTACACAGTTCATCATAAAAACGCTCTCTCAACGACTGCGTTGCTGATAGGCAAACTCAGCAACGACAATGCCCACTTTGCCAAATCCTGAAAGACTGGCTCTCCAATAGGGTTGCGAAACTGAAGCACGTGGACCCAGAACTCAGAGGAGTCTTTTGGAAGTTCTCCGCCACAATGTTCATTCCAGTCAACCTCGAGCAGGCGTCTCCACTGGTTTTCCATGTCTCCAAATTCTGTCACTGGAATCACACTAAGAGGTAGGTCAGCGAATCTGGGTCTAGTCTGAGATAAACCTATTGTCGGAGAGAGAATTCTCAATTTCAGAAGGGAATCAATGGCAAGAGGTAAACGTTTCAGAACTGACCTTGCAGCTGTCTTGAGAAAGCCGTGACAGCGAAGCTTTATTTCCTCTTTCATCTAGCTTGGAAGATCAGTTTCGCTGAGTTCAGAAATAAACAAATGCCCAAAGTCTACCTGGTCGACAGGAAGGTAGTAAATTAGAAACTCAAGGTTGACGTTAAGGGACACTGCAGACGGTCGAAGGATCCTGCGCAGGACGCACATGACCAAATCTTTCAGCTCTTGAAACAGACGAAATTTGTCTGCATTCAAATGTTGAAATAGTATGTTCACCCTCTGAAAGTCGGCCAATAGCGGTTTCAGAAAGACAATGTATAGACGGTTGCGCTTATCACTGTACATTTCGTGTAAAGTTCTTGCAGTATAGCACCGCTCTTTTTCCTTGGCGATGCGGAAATATGTTGTCAGTTCGAGGTATTGCTCATCAACTCTACACACTACGGTGTATCGTGACAACCAGTGTGTACTTGAAGGGGCCACAATTTTAAGGGGTGAATTTCCATGATTTATCAGCCTATATATCTGGCCGTACGCTTCCCTTCGCAACGGGCTTACGCTAAACCACTTGTACGTTTCCGAGAGCATAAATTCTAGGTTGCTTGGCAACTCTTCCACCGCCTCGGAAGCGCACAAGTGCAGAGAGTGGCAAACACATTTGAAAAGCTGAAGGTGAGGTAACCCATCTGCTTTCAGCAATGTAAATAGAGAGTGATTTGCGCCACACATGTTATTTGCCCCATCAGTACCAATACCAATCAGGTTTTTGAGAGGTACTTTGCACTCTGCAAGAAATTTTGTGAGTTCTGCGTGGAGTATAATAGCTGTAGTTGATGGAACTTCAACCATTACTAACGCAGTACACACTATCTTTTTCAACTTCGGGCTGTAATATCGCATGCAAATACACATGAACTTCATTGTAGAGACATCAGTTGACTCATCCAGTATTAGAGAGTACTTACCATTTCCAATGTCAGCCACTATCTCCTTCAGGGTTTCAGGTTCAAGCACATTCTTAATGAGAGCTGAACATTTATAGGTTTTTTAGCCTCACCGATTCACCAATAGGCCCAGAAAATAAATCTTTGATGATAGTAGAAAGATGGTCGATTGTTCTCACCGAAGAGTGACAGGCTACATGAGCAGCCAAGACCAGCTCCGCTTTCCGCGAAGCCAAGTTCGTCGACGTGACTCCTTGAAAATTAGCATTAATTATTCGTGATTATTTCGGCTATGTTTCATAACCGATTATTTCGGCTATGTTTCATAACTTTACTCTGAAAGGGGATGTGGTTGGGGGGGGGGGGCAAAACTTCCGTCCGGATTTTCCCCATGAAGGAAAAGTCACAGGGGGATGAAATGTTGCATGTTCCTTGGTTAGGACATGACCTACAAAACGCAGCCCTCCCCACCTCTCTGGGACCAAAGATCGATTAACACTGTTGTGGTATGCCTCGTTACAGAAGCACAAGTGTGCTTCCTTGGTTGATTTCAATGACTGGTCCCCGAACTCCGATTGGGTCCCCCATACGCAAAATAACGGGCCACTGGCTATTAATCGTTATCAAATTCTGTTGAGACCTCATGGTAGATATTCTTGGTTGAATGACGTATTTGAGGGCCTCTCTAAAATACACACAGAACTCAAGATGAGGTTAAGACTTCCCAACGAAACACACACTGGACATTGGGCCTTATTGCTATTATTTGAAAAAACTACGTTTTGTAAAGAGTTAAAGAGGCTGAGTCAAAAGTTCGAACCTTAAAACGTACAGGGATTAGGAGATACAGTTGGGGGCTGCCGCCTCCCAAACCCCCTGCTTTCGCAGCCTTTAAACAAAAATAAAATTTTTTAACTGAAAGTAAGGAGCGACATTAAAACTTAAAACGAACAGAAATTATTCCGTATAAGAAAGGGGCTGTGCCCTCCTCAACACCTCGCTCTTTACGCTAAAGTTTGACTTTCTCACAACTCTTTTTTTAAACAATAAAAACTTTAGCATAAAGAGCGAGGCGTTGAGGAGGGCACAGCCCCTTTCATATACGGAATAATTTCTGTTCGTTTTAAGTTTTAATGTCGCTCCTTGTGGCTAATAAAAAGTTCTTATCGGATGGGTTTGAGGAAAAAAGGGAATGGAGGGGAGGGGGGGGGCTAGGTGCCCTCCAATCCCTTTTGACTCTTAAAACTGAACTAGAACTTTCAATTTCCAATTAAATGAGCCCTCTTTGAAGTGAATATGAGCATCCCTTCCATAAGACTCATATATGCCCCCAGGGCACAACTTACAATGCCTGCCCTGGGCCCTGGGGGGTTGTGTTGGCACCAGAATTTTTGTTATATGATCTTTGAACATTTTTATTGGATACATTTAAAATTTTTATTGGATGCATCAGGAAAAAAGAGGTTTGGGGGGGAGCTGGCTACCCTCCAATATCTTGTGATGCTTAAAAAGTGAACTAGAACTTTCAATTTCCAATCAAATGAGCCCTCTCTGAAGTTTATATGAGTATTCCTTCCATTGGGCCTAATGCCCAAAACCTCCCCCCCCTCCATGGAAAAAATTCATACATCTTTCTCAATAGCAAATACTTTATATAAACAATGGACAAATGTCATAACTTAAATACCTTTCTCCAGGGGTTTTGTGGGGTCAAGTTACACTTGTAGTTATGTTATTTCGACTGATTAAATCTTTTAAAAATTAATACTTTCCTGGTTAATTTTTATTATAAGCCCACCCAGCATGAGCAGTCTGGAGGAGAGTATGGAGGAGTTGAATTCGAATTTAATTGGAGATCAATCACCCCAGGGTTAAACTAGAATTCCTCCCCTCAAAATAGGAACAAATTGAGTCCCAAACTGCAATCCATGATTCAAATAGCTCTTAAAAAGGGAATTTAATGGATATGCCCAAGTATATGTTGATCGATCTTTAAGTGAAGAGGGATGTGGAAGTGGATGCTTTTTAAAAGAGCTCAGCCTATGCATTGTGAAAAAACACAAGGCAGGGACCAGAGCACTAACAGCTGAAGTAGCTGCAATCAATTTGTGCTTAGAGACCCTAATTAAACTGAAACAGAGCAATTAACATATAGTAATATTCTCTGACTCTAAATCTGCTCTCTATATCCTATGAAAGACTAACTTTGAAACACTGGGCATAGGCCTACATCAAACCAAAGAAAACCTAAGCAGCCTTGGAAGATTAGGCTTTGTTACTAAATTTCAATATATACCTAGTCATCTAGGTAAAGAAGGAAATGAAAAAGCAGACAAGATAGCAAAGCAAGAAGCAAAAGGCCAAATGGAACCAGTGAAATCTCTAACTATAAGGGATAGAACTAGATTATGACTAAAAACATTGCTTGAATTAAAGCCACCAAATTTATCCCCCTTTCCAACCAGTATACAATCAGTCTGGTTCAACTGCCTGTGTTCAAATACAGCTAACTTCAACCACCACTCTCCTTCATACAAAATAAAGCAGCCAAATGGAGAAGTTGCCAATAGCCCATTTGGCAGGTACTGTAAAAACACAGAAGAAACCCCTGAGCATATACTATTGGATTGTAAAATACTGGAAAGAAAACTGTCAATGGATCTAAATCTACAACACCATATATAGTAGGTCAAAAT
This sequence comes from Artemia sinica, assembly GCA_027921565.1. Taxonomy (NCBI): domain Eukaryota; kingdom Metazoa; phylum Arthropoda; class Branchiopoda; order Anostraca; family Artemiidae; genus Artemia; species Artemia sinica. Next base: position 12,334,003 of record CM051275.1, read on the forward strand.
ACGCTGACTATATTGAATTAGATAAACCCTACTATGATGTTACCTCACATTATTAGATAATAGCTGATTTACATCTTTCCATATTCATCCACATTTTGAATATTAATAAGCAGTGTTTACAACAAGGCAGTTTACTATAACAGTAACATAATTTTTACAACAAGAGAAACTATGTAGTAAGGGATTATCTCATTCAGTAAAAATTGAATTCTCCCAAGAAGAAGTGTATGAACTTATCATGAGAAAAGAAGAACAAAAAGATTTGGATCTATTGTCAACCCAGCCCAGAAAGAAGAGGGGTCAATGATCTGATTTTCAGGACACTTGCCTTGATTGTCTACAGTTGATTGATTAAATTTAATATAACAATGAACCTTGTTTATTTCAAAATCTGAAAGTTTTTTTTCTAAATAACAAAACTATAGGATAACTTCCATAGTGGCTGTCTGTTAAAGGTAATGTCTCATGTTTAATTATCAATGTTGTGGTCAAGATTTGTAGACTATTGGCCAAGATTGATAATTCTGAAAATTAGTATTGGTCAAGATTAAAGTCTCAGCTGCCAGGTAAAGGACATACTGCATTCTAATCAGAGATACAGCTCAGATTAGGCACTGGCTAATCACTAGGAGTCTTACCCTATAGGCCTAGGCTACAGCAACAGTAACAAAGAAATCAGACATCAAAGCAAGGGTAACTCATCTACTTATCCTGGTCCTGTATTTATATATCTCTTTCTGATATTTTCATTAGTATTATATGGTACTTTATTACATATTAGCTATTAGCCTATATTATATATAACTAATTTCTCTAGTATTTAACTATAGGCTAATACATTGGGAAAAATGAATAAAAGTGAGTCTGAAACAAGATTGATTGCTTCAGGTTTGCTTATGTCACAAGATGATGCTCATCACTGCTAAAAATGGGGGTGCAAACCAGTCATGTACACCAGCTATTTTTCTGTGGCATGTACCCAATTTGCTGGTAGCCAATGCATTGAGGTACACACCTCAATGCATTGGGTACCCCCCCCCATACCAGTTAGGGATTGTTTCATGTACAACCATCAACATATAATGTACTCCTTCACCACTGTAGTAGTATACCACAGGATCTGTACCTCAGAATTTGATACCTACATCTAACCAAGTGTACTACTCCCTATATAGCATAGCAGGACCTACTCCATATATAGCGTAGTAGGACCTATGCCATGTTCAATGTAGTACTAATTGTGGGGTGTAGCACTCAAATTCTTAGGTACAGATCCTGTGGTGTACTACTGCAGGGGTGAAGTAGTACATTATGTTGATGGTAGTACATAAAACAATTAATATCCCCAACTGCCCCATAATGATTTTCACTTTTGCATCTATTCTGAGAAAACCAATGACCAATTTGCTTCTTCCTTTGAGCATATTTAAACTGAAGTGATGCCAAGAAAACCTCAAATATAAATAAATGTATTTTCTCAGAATAGGCCTAGACAAAAGTGAAAACGGGTATGGGGGTACCCAATATATTGGGGGCAGTACCCAATGCATTGGGGTGTGTACCCAGTGGGCTAGGCTGTGTACCCAATCTGTTTGTACAGAGATACAAACCACAGAAAATAGCTAGAGTGTACATGGCGACTCACATGAACTAAACAGTTAAACAGGATCTGTAGATGTTACAGACATGTCTGTTATAAGTTTGATTCCTGGCGTTATTCTATACTAATAAGTAACAGCTAATATACTGTACCTTCAGCTGTAGTTCAACCCCATGACTTAATGGCTAATGCTTTTTATGCTGTTGTTACGAATCCACGTGTCTCTTAGGATTTGAAAACTTCACCGCAGTGCCGCGGTTAGATTCGTATTTTGACCATAGAGTTAAAACGTGATTTTGACCTTTCGTGAGCATTCGTTCGTTCGTTCGTTCGAAAATCGGATGAATTGCCAAAAAATATAAATTCTTCCCAAAAAAGTAAATCACGCCGAGAAATAAGCCAGCTCAAAACAAAAATAGCCAAGTTTTAAGCCACAAGCCAGTTCCAAAAATTTTCACGCCAGTCGCCAACAAAATAAGCCAGTTTGGCGTAAAATAAGCCAATCTGGCCACACTGAATTCATTCAATACTATCTTTACTTGACAATGCTAGAGAAAACACGAGGCTCCGGTTACCCGTCATTTCGTGTAAGATTTTGTATTCGATAAAATTTGTATTTTTTATTCGGATGAAGGATAAATAAGGGTAGAATCTAAAAAAATCTGGGGGGGGGGCAAAATCAGGTCTGGGGGGGGGGGGGCAAAACGAGGTTTGGGGGGCAACTGCCCCCCTGCCCCATAGCAATTACGCCCCTATATATATATAATATTATATATATCTATATATATATATATATATATATATATATATATATATATATATATATATATAGATATATATATATTATATATATATATATATATATATAGTATATATATATATATAATATATATATATCATATTTATATATATATATATATTATATATATATGTATTATTATATGTATATAGATATATATATATATATATATACTATATATATATTATAGTATATATATATATCTATATTATATATATATATATATATATAATATATATATCTATATATATATATATCTAATATTATTATATATCATATATATATATATATCTCATATATATATATATATCTACCTCTTATCATACATTACTATATATATATTATATCTTATATTATCTATCTATATATTTATATCATCTGTATCTCTATACTATATATTATCTAGATATCTTCTATATATCTATATATATATTCTATATATATATTATCTATTCTCTCTCTCTCTCTCTCTCTCTCTCTCTCTCTCTCTCTCTCTATCTCTCTCTCTCTCTCTCTCTCTCTCTCTCTCTATCTCTCTCTCTCTCTCTCTCTCTCTCTCTCTCTCTTCTCTCTCTCTCTCTCTCTCTCTCTCTCTCTCTCTCTCTCTCTCTCTATCTCTCTCTCTCTCTTCTCTCTCTCTCCTCTCTCTCTCTCTCTCTCTCTCTCTCTCTCTCTCTCTCCTCTCTCTCTCTCTCTCTCTCTCTCTCTCTCTCTCTCTCTCTCTCTCTCTCTCTCTCTCTCTCTCTCTCTCTCTCTCTATCTCTCTCTCTCTCTCTCTATCTCTCTCTCTCTCTCTCTCTCTCTCTCTTCTCTCTCTCTCTCTCTCTCTCTCTCTCTCTCTCTCTCTCTCTCTCTTCTCTCTCTCTCTCTCTCTCTCTCTCTCTCTCTCTCTCTCTCTCTCTCTCTCTCTCTCTCTCTCTCTCTCTCTCTCTCTCTCTATCTACTCTCTCTCTCTCTATCTTCTATATCATCTCTCTCTCTATCGCTACTCCTGTTCTTTTACCTTGCTTTCACTTTCTCTCAGCAGGCTCCTTTTTACTCAATAAAATTTTCAAACTGAGGACATTCGCCTAATCACCTTGGGTGTTTCGCTTTTGTCTTGATTCCAATAGATTCCCAATCATCACAAATCCAAGTGTCACTATAGCTTCATTTTTAGTTGGTAAGATTTGATACACAGAAAGCTGATTTTGTCAACCTTTAGACACCGGAAGTGAAGTGTTTGTTTATGAAAATAGGTGACTGCTTGTCTGTCTCTGAGACAGACAAGCAAAATTGTAAATTGTAAAACAGACAAGCAAAAATTGTAAATTGTCATATGTTTACGATAATTTTTTCCCCTGAATTCATGGAAAATAAAAAAAAAGTTTTGTTTACTATAAATCGTGACTTTTTACTAGTTTTTTACTAGATTTCGGGAAATTTACTAGATCCTATAAATTTACTAGATTTTTTTTTTACTAGATCTAGTAAAATCCTACTGACGGTGGCAACCCTGGATACAGTGATGCCAGGTGCCTGACTTAAGAATGCGCACCAAGGGAAGCGAAAATGCGCCATTGGCGCATTTTCGCTATCTATTTTTTGGGTGGAGTTCGAAATTCAGGGTAAATTAGATCTTGCAAGGATGAGTGCAAAAAAAATTAAATAAATGAAAATAAAAAAAAATTCAAGGCAATGTTACCAGAAAGTGTGAATTTTGCTTTTCAAAATACTAGAACTCAAAATTGGTAGGATTCAGTCTTCATTGACAGATTTCGGCACCATATTCCGAGACCTGAATAAGTGAAGCATTTTTGACTGACTACATGTGCTTTTGTGGTTGAGATTTTCTGTTCTCAGTCTCTGGGTTGACAAGAAAGATATTTTCCATAGTTCTCTGGTATGTCAGAGAATTAAATAAAAAAGGGAATTAAAGAAGATCTAACAAAAAAAAATACTTGCCAATATCTAAGGTGGTATTTTACATTACTTTCTGGCTAATATGCTGAATTATTCCCTATCAACAATAGAAATTGTGATTAAAGAACTAAAAAAAGAAATAGGTACTCAGTATACTGGTCTTGCAATATAAATAAGTTATAGAAAAACGTGGAAGTTAAACGCGCATTTGATAAAGATAACTAATAGATAAGAATATTATCAAACTTAGTTATGAGAACAAAATGTTTCGTAGCTGTCAAAATATAAATTAGAACGACAAGAACGACCAAGTCAAAGATAAGAAATTAGACCGGCCGTTATTAATGCAACTATGTATAAAATTGCAGGCTAACGACAACGTTCTGAGATTTTGTCATGAAATAGAAGCCAAAGACATATGCATATGAGACAAAATTATACTTGGCAAGGTCCTTCAACAGTTCCGATTGTTATTTTATTTGTGTTTTCCTTTTAATGAACTTCGAATTAGTTTTGTTCATTTTTAATCATATATTGTATTTATCTTCGACTAGTATTCAAGATCATTTTCAAAGTTAAACAGCAAACCCTCCTTCAATATCGCCCAAAATTTCCTCGAGAGTTTCATCTTCATTTTCATTGTCATTGAATGGTTTTTTGATGTCATACATGTCAATGGTAAATCTATTCAGCATAGCGGGTGTAGAATCAAAGTCCCTGCAGCACTTTCCCTGGCAATTTAGCCTAAGTCGGATGGTCACAGTAGAGTTAAGCATTCAAAGGTGCATCCTGTTTCGAATTTTGTACTTGACAAGATTCATGACAGAAAACACTCTCTCGACGAAAGGGTTGCTGATGGGTAAGCTTAACACAGAAAGAACTGCTTGAGCTTTGTCGAAAAAAAGGTCAGCTTTTCCCACTCTTTTCTGTATTTTTTTTTCGAAATTTGACAACCTTCCCATTTGGTTTTTCACGCTAAGGATAATGCACGCTTTAATATTTGAAATTTAGGTCGTCATGGAGCCTAGAATGCGATATGAGAATCCATACGGGGTTCTGAAAATTCCACCTGTCTTTATAGAGAGATTTCTGAATCTGTCAGTAGAAGTTGTCAGTAAACACTAGACTCTGAATTTTTGATATTCGTCATTGTTATTGTGAAGACAAATTGCACCCACTTTGAGCCGAATTTTCTTGACATGCGCAAAATCGGTACAATGTGCCAATTTGAAAAATTCAATGCGCAATCAACTCAAAAAAGCGCCCAAATGCGCACCACCTGGCAACTATGCCTGGATAAGGTATATCTTATTTTTTTTTGTCTTAGGTACATTTTTCATGCAATTTATGGTACATTTTGTTTCGTGGTGTTGGTAACACCGGTGTGTATATTATCCTGATCGAAGATTCTGAATCATTAAATAACCAAATCATCATTGTTTACTCAATTTTGAGTAAATTAGAACCAGCTAGCTGAAACCTTAAATCAGAGCTACCATCTTTTAAGGTAAATCAGCTTCCCAAAAATAAAATTTTTATTTTAAGGTTTGTTTGTCTATAGAAGTATATAAGCATATAATATACTATTGTATAAAATAAAAATAGTTTCAAGCTACACATCGTGTTTTACAAATATTTATGAATAATAAATAGTCAAAAAAACATTTAACAATAATACAATATTGTATAGAATGTTTTTAATATTACCACATTAGAAATATTAGCACTTGAAAAGATTTGTAATATGACAAACACAAATAATAAAAAAATTAAAGCATAAATAAGGATTGTTTTGGAACCACCATGAAAACCAAATTCCCTTGATATTTGTATTGTTTCTGAAAAGCTTCTTCTTTCTTGGGTTTCAGTTTCAATAAGCTAGAGTGAATTCTTACATAAACTCGTTGCCACGAACTATGTGATTCTTCTTAGGGTTTGCGCTGCTGTCTTTCTTTTTTTTCTATTATAGCAATTTCTCCGTATACGACAGTTTAGTCCAAATGAAATATTGGGTTGAAAGGTATTTGATGTCAGTTTGATTGAAGTTAACGTTAATTGCTTAAAAATTATATTAAAAATGAAACATCGAAAATGAAAAAAAAGAAAAGGCTTAAAAGTTAAAAGTATATGGAATTTAAAAATTTTGCCGAACAAAAAAGTATTAAGACTGTCCCTCAGAATTCATAGTGCCTGAAAAGCCTACTTATGCTGTGGTCGTCAAGAATCCCCCCAAATATTTTGACAGTCCGAATGCCCATAAGATTTTTATAGACTCTTTAGCTGGTAATTCTAGTTCAAGTATTGTTACTTTGAAGCCGTGAAAGGATTAATGGCGTGTTGCCATGTCTAATAAAACTGACACAACGGAAGTTGCGGAAGCTATTGCTAACTCTAATAAAGGTGCAGATGCAAAAGTAAAATCAAATTAGTATTTTGGCGTTATTCGTCGCACTCCCCCAGGAACGTCGACTGCTGATATTCGAAACTAGAAAACACCTACAAAAAGCAATAGACAGTCCTCCTAAGATTGGCTATGAGTGGCTGCCTATTGCAGAATACAAGTTCCTGTCCCCTCAGTGCTATAAATGCCAAGCATTTGGTCATACTCCCCTAACTGTGCTAATCCAGAGAAATGCCCTCAGTGTGCAGGTCCACATAAGAACTCTAAAGGCAGTCCTTGTCATCTAGCCCTGAAGTTTCCACTATGTTTGGATGTAGTTCTTCCCTTTTCCCGGGTTAACAATGCAATCAGTGTTTCTGAACATCGACCGGTTTCAAATATGTTCCGCGTTGTTTCAAGTAATCCTAGTACCTAGTTAAGAATCCTAACCGCTGTGTCTGAAAACAGGTGTGGCAAAAAATTGATTTCCAAACTAACCATTTATTTTGTAGTAACATATTGTCAAAAATTAAAGCTCCTTATCACCTATTGCTGACTAACTTGGGCATAGGTAAGACTGACAAGCAGTTATCACTGAATACCTATTGCTGTGAAATCGTACATACGTTGAGAGTGGCCGAAACTATGGCTGTACCTTTCAGAAAAATTTGAATTGGAACAGAAATACCAAGGTGGAACGACAACCCCAAGCTTAGTGATGCCCGCCGTCAGTTGCAAATTTGGTTTCAGTTGTGGTGTGACAATAGTTGGCCTAAAGTTGGCATAGTGAATAAAATTAGATTGTACACATAACAACCTAGTTGGTAACATAACAACCTAGTTGGTAACAAATGGTAACATAACAACTTAGAATAAAACTAGATTGTAATAAAATTAGATTACGAAATACAAATTCGTAAATTGTCTAGCTCAAAACCAGGCTCACATAATAAAAGAAAATAGAACTCAAATCAAGTTCGACCCTTCCATGGTATGGAAGTTTCTGAAAAATAACAGAAGTATTAAGAAATTCTGATCCTCCTCATGTAAGCCCTTCGAGAAAGAATGCACTGACAACTACGCTTCTAATTTTCGTACACCTGATCCCCAGCTTGAACAGAGTTTTGCTAAGGAACTAGAAAAAGACTCTCAGAGCCTACTAAAAGTCTGGGCTTTATAGTAACTTTCTCCAGTGTCTGTGATGCCATTAGCAAAACTCAAAGAGTTTTAGAAAACCCAAAGAGAGTTGATAATATTTTTGGCTTGCATCTAGTGAATGGCAGTCCGATACTGTTTGAGCACTTAACGTCAATGTACCAAATGGTATTCCTGTGTGGTTTAGTGCCCGATTCTTTTGGTATCGGTATCATCACTCCACTTATCAAAAAGGGGAAATATCCATATCTCAGTGCAGTTAGCATAAGCCAATTACTTTTGCTTCAGTTTTTTGTAATATTGTTGAAATACTAGTAATTGATAAGATAAACCGAGCATGTTACACGCCCAGAAACCAGTTGGTGTTAAAAAAGGTAGCATTAGAGAATATGTGCATCATTTTATGTGTCATATTCTTATAGAGTGTGAGCGAATTGATGAATCTATTATTATTGCAGGTTTAGATGTAAGTCAAGCATTCGACTCCGGTTTTCATAGTCAACTCCTGTTAAGTGTATACAACTGCGGTCTTGACAAGTCGGTAGTCCTTACGTTCTGTGATTTGTATCGAAAACTTGCAGTGAAGATTAAAATTAGACCACCAAGTGGGATAAAGACTCCTTTTACTGTTATTAATTAAAAATATAAAGGTTTTTACTTTCATAACTTTAATAGATCAAATAATATTAACATTTTGATTAATAAATATCAGTATATAAATATTGAACTGACAATTCACATTCATTTGTATTTTTTTCATTAAAGTGTAAATTATGTTCTGGCCTTGGGAAGGCATAGGAGTCTTAAGCCCTACTCATGTTAATTTCTGGGATAAAGACTCCTTTTACTGTTATTAATTAAAAAAAAACTTTTTCCACAAAATAAGCTTTTCAAAGAAAGTAAAGAACTCCAGTAAACCAATTTTTTAAATTAGTTTATGTTCGTTTTATATTGACATAGTCTTTTCAGGGAAAAAGAAAATAATACTTTAAATCTTTTCTTTGTTTAAGACTTTATAGTTTGACCTGCTATTTTTATGCTGGAGAAAAAAAAATCTGTTTACTTTATTTGATAGCTTGGAAACACTTACGCTATTTTGAATTGGTTAAATTTTAAGAGCAGAAGTAGCCCCGAAAATTTTAACATAATACCCTCAGTCTTTCTTGGGATGGCTGAGATGCCTTATTGGTAATAAGCATTAATACAGTGCATTTTGATTTAATCTTGAGGCAACATTTAGTTTTTAAACATAATGGGCAAATGAGAGGGTGGGCGTGGGAGGGGGACTAGTTGCCCTCCAATCACTTTCGACTATTAAAAGGGCATTAAACGGGGTTACTTTGAACTAAAAGTACCTTTTTTTCTCCTTTATTTCGCAATAAATTTTTGTAAATGGTAACGTAACAACCTAGAAACGCATTTCCATATGAATTTCGGACCGCTGAAGAGGGTGGACGTTATGGATTTTTTCTATGCCTTCCCACATGGCCATAATTTTTTTTTGTGAAAATGGTGTTCAAAGTTACCCAAACTTCGTCCAACTTTGAACGACGTTATTTTCTTTTGCGTAATATTCATGTAGTTTCATAATTTGTTCAAAGTTGGCCATGGTTTCGGTAAGTTTGAACAACCACTTATTTAAAGACCTTTTCCTCTAAGATCCAATGTAAAAAAGTTCACTTATATTGAACAAAATTAAGAAAAATTACAGAACACTAGACTAAGATCATGTCAAAAAACAGAACTTGCAGAAAAATCCCGGAAAATCGGGGGCTAGAATTTGTGTTCCTTGCATAGTTTTTTGTATGACTTTGTAAGTTCTCGATGCCCAGCAATTTGGAAGGGGCCATGTCCTTTTCGAACGAGTGGTCCAGCGAAAACATATCTTTCTTCAACAACACTGACATCACCTTTCTTCGACCAGTTGTAACTGAAGTCAGCATTGCTCACACGTTCCATAAATTTGAACTTTACCATCCCCTCATCTGGAAAGTCTTCTATTCGCCCAATGTAGAAATCTTTCTTATAGAACACAGCATAGAAGTCAGACAGTATAATTGGGAGACCTGAGTACTTCTTACAAGTAGAATTGTCACCACCCTCATGTTCACTGTTCTGGCGTCCATCCCAACTAAGTTCACTGGAATCGTCGTACAGTTTTTTTGGCTGATGCGTCGTCTGATGAGCAGTCTAGATTCAAGACTTCTCGTAACTTTTTTCCAGCTCCCTTTCCTTTATTCGGCTTCATTTTAGCTTTGCCAAATTTCACTTCACTCGTCCTTGAATCCTCAATATCTTCATCTTCTCTGTCACTCGATTCAGCTAGTGATTTTGCGGGAGCCTTGTTAAGCTTTGTTCCCTTACGCGACACAGTACCAACAATGATAAACCGCCTTTTTTCAAAGAAGTTATGAGAAAATCACCAACTGCCTCACGGATTTCGTCATTTTTTCGCCTATCAGGAATCTTTTCGATGCAACGCTTTCTGTCAAAGCATGCTGTGAACCCTTTTTGAAGGTTGACATTGTCATCCTTTGTCAGATCATCCCAAAGGAGCTTCAATAGCTTCGGAAATACCTCCTTTTGGACTAAATTTTTCGGCAGGATTTTGCATCTTGTATTCTTAGAGGGTTCTTCTCCAGATTTGTTTAGTCAGCCCAAAGAATGATGACTACTCTTTTCAACAGTTTATTTTATAAGATTTCAATAAAAACTTATATGCCCCCAGGGCATAACTTATAACCCTTGCCCTGAATACTGTGGGGGGAGTGTCCTGCTCAAAGGTATAAGTTTCTGAACTTTAAACTGCGTGGAACAAAATGGCTATCTAAAAATTTTGATTGGAAATCTTCGGGGAAAGGGTGGGCATGGAAGGGGTTTTAGTCGCTCTTCAATCACTTTCAACTATTAAAAATGACCCTAGCCCTTTCAATTTCCAATCAAATGAGCCCTTTTGAAGTTTCTATGACAAACTTTCAATAAAAATTTATATGCCCCCAGGGCATAACTTACAACCCTTGCCCTGAGTGCTGGGGGGGGGTGTCATTCTCAAAGACCTAATTTCCAGAAATTTCTACTACGTTGAAAAAAATGGCTATCTGAAAATTTTGTATTGAATGTGTTTGGAAGAATGGTGGGTGTGAGAGGGGGGTTAGTTACCCTGCAATCACTTTCGACTATTACAAAGGGAACTAGCTCTCTCAATTTCGAATTGAATGAGCCCCTTTTGAAGTTTTACGACAAATCTATATATAAAAACCTTATTTGCCCCAGGGTAGAACTTACAACCTTTGCCCTTGGGGCTCTGGGGGTTTGTTATCCTTAAATACATAATTTCCCGAACTTTTAACTACGTTGAATAAAATGGCTATCTCTAAACTTTGCTTGAATGCTTTTGGGAAAATGGTGGGCGAAAGAAGGGGGTTAATTGCTCTATTCACTTTCGACTATTAAAAAGGGCAATTTCAATTTCCAATCAAATGAGCCCTTTTTTAAAATTTCTATAACAACTTTCTATATAAACTTTATATGCCCCCAGGCCATAACTTAAAACCTTGCACTGAGGGCTCTGAGGGGGTTATCATCCTAAAAGACCTTATTTCAAGAACTTTCAACTACGTTGAACAAAATGGATATCTCGAAATTTTCATTGGATGTGTTTGGGAAAATGGTGGGCGTGAGAGGGGCGTTAGTCACTTTCCAATCACTTTCAACTATTAAAAAAGGCACTAGCCCTTTCAATTTCCAATTGAATGAGACCGTTTGAAGCTTCTACGCTTTCAATAAAAACCTAATACGCCCCCAGGGCATAACTTGCAACTGTTGCCCTGAAGGCTGTGGGGGGGGTTTTCAACCTTAAAGATCTAATTTCCAAAACCTTCAATTACGTTGAATAAAATGGCTATCTACATATTGATTGGATGTGTTTGGGAAAATGGTGGGCGTGAGAGGGGGGCTAGGTGCCTTCAAATCACTCTCGACTATCGAAAAGGGCACTAGCCCTTTGAATTTCCAATCGAAAAAGCCCCTTTTGAAGTTTCTACAACAAAGATTTCAATAAAAACTTATATGCCTCCAGGGCATAACTTAATACCCTTGCCCTGAGGGTTGTGGGGGAATATCCTCCTCAAAAATATATTTTCTATCTGGAAATCAACTACACTGAACAAAATGGCTATCTCAAAATTGCTATTGGATTTGTTTGGGGGAATAAAGGGCGAGGGGGGCTAGTTGCCCTCCAATCACTTTTGACTATTAAAAAGGCCACTAGCCCTTTGATTTTCCAAGTGAATGAGCCTGTTTTGAAGTTTCTATGACAACACCTTCTATAAAACCTGATATGCCCCCAGGGCATAACTTAAAACCCTTACCCTGAGGATTGTGGGGGAGTGTCCTCCTCAAAAACATATTTTCTATCTGGAAATCAACTACGCTGAATAAAATAGTTATTTCGAAATTTTGATTGGGTGTGTTTGGGGGAATAACGGGCGTGGGGGGGATTGCCCTCCAATCACTTTCGACTATTAAAAAGGGTCCTAGCCCTTCGAATTTCTAATCGAATAAGCCTGTTTTGAAGTTTCTGCGACAACGCCTTCTATAAAACCTTATATGCCCTTAGGGCATAACTTAAAACCCTTGCCCTGAGGGTTGTGGGGGAGTGTCCTCCTCAAAAACATATTTTCTATCTGGAAATCAACTATGCTGAACAAAATGGCTATCTCAAAATTTTTATTGGATGTGTTTGGGGGAATGATGGGCGTGGGGGGGGGACTAGTTGCCCTCCAATCACTTTCGACTATTAAAAAGGGCACTAGAACTCCCAGTTTCAAATCGAATGAGCCATTTTTGGAGTCTCTATGACGACCCCTTTCATATCAAGTGCCCTGCTCTAGAGGAAAAATAATAAATAGCACATTGTGAAAACATCTTTCTTATATGCCTTCAGGGCATAACTTAAAACCCTTGCCCCGAGAGTTTTTGGGGGAGTGTCCTCCTCAAAACATATTTTCTATCTGGAAATCAACTATGCTGAACAAAATGGCTATCTCAAATTTTGATTGGATGTGTTTGGGGGAATGATGGGCGTGGGGGGGGGGCTAGTTGCCCTCCAATCACTTTTGACTATTAAAAAGGGCACTAGCCAATCCAATTTCCAATCGAATGAGCCCTTTTCGAAGTTTCTACGACAAATCCTTCGGTACGAAGTGCCCGGGTATGCAGAAAAATGCCCGGTATGTGCCTTCAAATCACTCTCGACTATTAAAAAGGGCACTAGCCCTTTGAATTTCCAATCGAATGAGCCCCTTTCGAAGTTTCTATGACAAAGATTTCAATAAAACCTTATATGCCCCCAGGGCATAAATTAATACCCTTGCCCTGAGGGTTGTGGGGGAATGTCCTCCTCAAAAATATATTTTCTATCTGGAAATCAACTACGCTGAAAAAATGGCTATTTCAAGAGAGAGAGAGAGAGAGAGAGAGAGAGAGAGAAGAGAGAGGAGAGAGAGAGAGAGAGAGAGGAGAGAGAGAGAGAGAGAGAGAGAGAGAGATAGAGAGAGAGAGAGAGAGAGAGAGAGAGAGAGAGAGAGAGAGAGGAGAGAGAGAGAGAGAGAGAGAGAGAGGAGAGAGAGAGAGAGAGAGAGAGAGATAGAGATAGAGAGAGAGAGAGAGAGAGAAAGAGAGATAGAGAGAGGGAGAGAGAGAGAAGAGAGAGAGAGAGATTCATAGACACATACAAACACACAGAGTTAAAAATACAAACACACAGAAAAAGACACAGAGACAGGCAAACATCCGCTCAGAAACACAGGCACAGAGACACAAGCAAAAAGTCGCTCAGACGCACAGGCACACAGAGAGAGAGAGTTTCAAAATCACAGTTAGCGCAATACTGCTGGATTACTCTAATGGTGGGCACCCACCTAGAAAGAAAAGTAACTCAACCGACTCGTCTATCCCTAAAAGAGCTCTATTAGCAAATGATCTCTCTGCCTGTGTGTCTGAGCTGTTGTTTGTTTGTTTCTCTCTCTTTGCCTTTGTGCCTGACCAAGTGTTTGCTTGTCTTTGCGTCTGTTTCTGTGTTATTGTGTATGACTCAATATGTTTGTGTTGGTTTTATTTCCTCTCTCTATGTTTGCCTTCGTGTTTGAGTGGCTGTTTGCTTCTCTCTCTCTCTTTCTCTCTCTCTCTCTCTCTCTCTCTCTCTCTGCCTGTGTTCCTGAACGGCCGTTTGCTTGCTTCTCTCTCTCTCTCTATGCCTGTATCTCTGAGCGGCTGTTTGCTTGTCTCTGTGTGTGTCCTTATGTGTTCATGTGTCTGACTCTGTTTGTTTGTATGTATTTTGTCACTCTATCTGTCTCTCTGTGCCTTTGTGTCTGAGCGGCTGTTTTCTTGTCTCTGTGTGTGTCTTTGTGTCTGACTCTGTGATTTTGAATGTGTTTTTGTCTCTCTCTCTCTCTCTCTCTCTCTCTCTCTCTCTCTCTCTCTCTCTCTCTCCTCTCTCTCTCTCTCTCTCTCTCTCTCTCTCTCTCTCTCTCTCTGTGCCTGTGGGCCTGAGCGGCTGTTTGCCTGCTTCTGCATCTGTTTTTCTTGCCTTTTTGTCTGACAGTGAGTGTTTGTAGGTGTTTTTGTTTTTTTTCTCTCTGTGCCAGTATGTTTGAGTGGCTTTTTGCTTGTCTCTCTCTGTACCTTTGTTTCTTACTTTGTGTGTTTTAGGTGTTCTTGTCACCCTTTCTCTCTCTTTACCCGTGTTTCTGAGTCGCTGTTTACTTTTCTCTCTCTTTCTCTCTCTTTGTGCCTGTGTTTCTGAGCTAGTGTTTGCTTTCTTATGAAGCCGCCTTATTAGTACCATGGGCTTTGTCATCGACGGTAGTTGATTCATTGTATGTTTTGATCAATATTAGTTTTGCACTGGAATGGTATAAGAAACAAAATTTAAAGATAGGTATCACATAGTTGCACATATCATGACAATCAAGTTTTAAAATGTATATCCTAAAAATTTTTGTCAGGAAAAATGCACTGCTCTTAAATGAGAGGGTTAGACTAATGACATTTAATGGAATGTGGTCAAAGAATTTCAGGGATACCAAAGAACTCGCAAAAACTGGATTCTTTTTTGTTGACCACAGTGACCAAGTTCAGTTTGCTTTTTGTGCAGGTTTGGTTGGAAATTGGGAAGAGGGTGATTTGCCTATAGATGAACATAGAAGACACTTTGAAACATGTCCTTTTGTTCAAGGAGTTGATGCGGGAAACATTCCAGTGAAGCGTCCTAATTTAACTGGACGCAATGAAATTTTGGACCAATACGATTAATTTTCATCTGCAACCACCAAGGTATACCTCCAGACCTTTACTGTCAGAAGTGGAATGTATGCTCTTAAACGACAGGATTTTAGATTAAGGACGTTTAATAGAAGGTGGTCGAAAGATTTCATTGATACCAGAGAACTTGAAATAGCTGGTTTCTTTTTTGTTGGCCACAGTGACCAGATTCAGTGTACTTTTTGTGCAGGTGTTGTTGGAAACTGGGAAGAGTGGGTTGTGCTTATAGATGAACATATGAAACACTTTCAAACATATCTTTTTGTTGAAGGAGTCAATGTGGTGAGTATTCCAGTGAAACTTTCTGCTTTGACTGGAGGTTATGACATTTGTGAGTAATACGTGTGACTGCGTTCCTGTGTATAAAAAACAAAAAATTATGTTCCCCTCCCCCCGAAAAAATCAGGGGGGAGGGAATTGGGTACTGGAAGGGACACAGGGGCCTGAAAGGGAATGTGGGGATCCAAACTTATGTGCAAGCCCTGGTAATGGAAAACCGATGTGCTCAGGAATATTACATTACAAAAATGACACCAGGCTGGTTGTAGTCATAACAATTTTGGAGATCGAAACAAGTTTCACTAACCATCAAAAGAATGTGTTTGTCCAGCAAGCATCTCAAATAACTGTGGTTTGCATTTCCTCGGAATGATCCAAAAAAAGGTGCCAGGAAACAAATCACCGATAGCCTTTACCATATATCCAACCCCAATTGAGAAATTGCTTGCGCAATCCTCTTGTTACGATGTAGTGACGCTTAACACCAGATGGCTTGCGTCCTAGAAACAATGTATTGATTGCCTAGAATTTATTTTTGAGAATATAATATAATCAATGACTTTTGGCTTAGTCAAGCAACGTTTTGTTCTTTTACCATATGAAATGATGGGTCTCACGTTCGATTCCTACATCAGACACAAATTTCATAAAATCTTTGGAAAACTGCTTAGAAGCTAAAATGTTGTTGATTCAGCAGTTATATCAAAAGACCAGATGTGAGGGCTATCACAGGACGTTTTGTATTGTCTCACCGACAACATGAATGATTACGCAAGATTAGATAACGCATCATTCTTGAAATTCTCGGACACATACCAAGAAACTCTCGGAAACCGGGATGCATATTCTTGGAATGATACCGAAAAAGGTGTTAGCAACTTTAACAGTATATCGGATGAGGGATATGATGGAGCCAATAGAGGCTATATTACTGATATTGTCTTTTGTATAATGGTGAAAGCAAACATACAGATAAGAAGAAGAACCATCGACTAACTTCTAAAATACACACTCACCCCCAATTCCTCTATAACAGAAGTTCAAGGGATTGGGCTAGTAAACTCTACGCATTAGAAAGGTCGGTTTCACTGAAAAGGGTTGTTTTCACTGATGGCTATTGCCACAAGGATGCAGAAAGGACAGTTTTGGGTATTTTTGGGACAGTTTCGAGAGCTATGGGAAGATAATTAGAACTGAACCTTCCATATATTCTTTTTTTAATAAATAGGATAAAGGTAAAAAGTAAAGGATACGGCACTAAACCCTTAAAGTCCAAACCAGCGGTGCTGATCTCTGTCTTCAAGATCAGCGGTGCTGATCTGATCAAGGCCCTTCAGCCAGGAAATGCAATGGGAGGATGTAGGCCAGACATCGTGTGCTTTCACACACCCTTCCTGCTTACCTTCCCCAGATTTTTTCAGGTGCCAATTTAGAGCTGGGTCGATTCTGGCCGAGCTTATAGTCTCACCACTGACCCCCGTCCCAAACCAAATAATTGGATGCACTAGGATTCGAAGCTTCACCCATCCGATAAAGGATTCAGAATACAGCGCACCAACCACTCGGCTAAGACGAATAGAAACAAGCAGAGTTTATAATGAATGAATGAATGAATGAATGAATTTTATTAATAACCTGTCTTCAGAAAAAGACAATCAACAGAAAAAGACAGAGCACAAACAAGAAAAGAAAGAAAAAGCAAAACTGGCAAGAAAAACAGATACAAACAGAAAGAACTACATAATAACATAACTATTTGAGAAGGTGGGCCCACTCGTGATCCAGAAGCTCTAGTTTTTTTCAGGTAATTCGGAATTACCTCCTCCACGGCCCTCAGAGGCTCAGCAGTTACTTATTTCGCAACAATTTGGCGGTTTCTAACAAAAGGCGGCACTTGAAGAATATTGAAAAATAATATTGAAAACCAAACAAAATGCTTGTCTAATACATATTTTTAAATTCTTCTTCTTTTTTTCTTCTATCCTATGGTATTAGGTCTATACTGAGAGATTCTAGAAGTAACTCAATTCCTCGTTTTTTCTTCCATTTCATTTCTAGAAAATAAATTTGTTACTTTCACATTTTTTTTCACATAGTTTTCCCACATTTACTTTCGCTATTCTAACTTTCCTAACCTTTAACTCTTCATATAAAATCCCAAATATTCTTTACAAGCTCCTGTAAGAAGTTGACCTTGAACCGAGCAGAGATTGATATTAATGTATAATGCGCGAGCCACATTATAGTCACAACCATCAAAAAACACAAAACAATTTACAGTACGAATGAATTTTTTTTTCTTATTTAGCGTTATACTTGTACTACGAAAGTGGAAAATCAAACGTTTCGTAGTAAAAAACTGAAATTAAGGAGTGACCCGGCTCAATGCTAACCAAAACTCTAAAAAATGAAATTTTTGTATCAATAGATGTATCAAAAGAGTTGAATTGGTATGCTGATTTTAAATATATAAGTTTTATTAAGTTTTTGTTATACCCATCAAAGGTTACGAGCCTGAAAAGATTTGCCTGATTTACGAAAAAAGGAAGAAAGACCCCTTAAAATTCATAGAATGTTAATGAAAATCAAACCATCAGATTCAGCGTATCAGAAAATTTTACTACATAGGTTTCAAGTTCCTATCTGCCAAAAATGTGGAATTTTGTACTTTTTGCCAGAAGAAAGATCACGGATGTGTGTTTTTTTATTTTATTTTTTTCCCCAGGGGTGATCATATCGACCCATTGGGCCCAGAAAATCAGGAGAGGAATAATTCTAACAAAATTAAAAGTTCTAAAAACTGGAGGGCAACTAGGCCCCCTTCCACGCCACCTTTTTTCCAAAAATTGTCTGATCAAAATTCTGAAATTCAGCAGAGTTGAAAGGCATAATTACTATGTTTTTGGAGATAAAATGACCCCCTACAGCCCATGGGGAAAGGTCTTTAAGTTATGATATTTGCCACTTGTTTACGTATAGTATTTGTAAAGTATAAGTATTTTGGGAGATAGGTATATATTTTTTGGGTGAGGAGGGGAGGACGAATTTTTTGCTGGGGGACATTGCACGGGGAAAATTTACCAAGGAGAGGAAATTTTGCTGGGGGTGAAATTTTCAGGGAAATCGTATGCTGGTGAATTTGCCAGAATTCCTATACGCAATTTCATTATATGTCTTGCTTTCTCTTTACTGATTCGATTTTGTGCGCCTCCTTAACACCTCACTCTTTAGGTTAAAGTTTGAATTTTGTCCCAATTAACGACTGCTGAGACCCATGGGTCATTTAATACGACAATGAGAAGCTTTTCTTAAAGTACAAGAAAACCTTAGCGTAAAGAGCGAGGTGTTGAGGAGGAGGCAACCCCCTTCCTATGCCTAATTATGATTTTAACGTATTATGTAATGTGATTTGTGCATAAAAGTTCATATTCAGCCGCCTAGGGGTATGGAGTTTGAAAAAAGCTGGTGGGTCATTATGAGCCATGCCCAAAGATTTTTTAAGAACTTAATTTCCAGTATGTTTAAATGTTAATATGTCTCATTTTATCTTTACGTACAGTTTTTAAATCTTCTTGTTTTCGGGGGTGGGGTGTCAACCCTTACTGGCATCCATGGGGAATGTCCTTCAAAACAGGTTTGTTTTGCTTCATGGCTTTAAAACCATGAAAACAATTACCCTATAAGTAATATTTTTTATATTCTAACCTCCATCCTCCTAACAAATATTTTAGGGTTTAATTATTTTAAAAGATGAATATCATTCTTGAAGCATTGTTGTACAAACGTTAAACTTGGATATATGGATATTTAATTTGGACACTTGGATATTTCAGATATTTTAGGTACTCGCACTTAGAGAAATCCTGGATCAGAGTCTTTCCGAGGGTTGGTAACACCCGGGGAAAAATTAATTACAGCATCCCCTTCCCACTCAAGTATGACATTAAAGTGAAAACCTGATCAAAGTGGGCAATCCCTCAGCGGTTGCCTCTATCTAGGGTCTAACCCCATTTCCATCCCTCGTCTTCAACGGCTCCGCTCAGGATATACTACAAAAAAGAAAAATATTGATGGAGCAGCAGTGGACTTCAAGACAGAACATATATTACCCCGTATATGATAGAGGTTATTTCTTCTTCGATACCTTCTCTTTACGCTAATGTTTTACAGTACTTTCAAAATACTTTTCATTCAAATCCAACGGCTCTTGCATTTGTGCAGCGGTGCTTAAGCTGGGGGATTTTCTACCAGGGAATTTTCCATGGGGAGACAGTTCCATGGGGAGGGACGTTTCCAGAGGAAATGTCTTATTGGGGGAATTTGCCACTATGCAAAATTCTTCTAATGTCTTGCTTTCTCTTTGCCGACTCAATTTTCCGCGTTGACGTGTTAAGGGCAATTGTCCGGAGTAAATTTTCACCAGAATTGAACTTTCTAAAGAATATATCTGACGGGAGAAGGAATATTTCAGTGGTGGTGGAGCCAGAATTCCTGGGGTTATTTAAAAAAAAAACGATCAGAAATTAAATCAAATAAACTAGTTTTTTCAACCGAGAGTTAGGAGCAACATTAAAACTTAAAACAAGCAAAAATTATTAAGTATACGAGGGGGGTTGCTCCGTATATTAGTATACGAGGGGGGTTGCTCCTCTTCAACACTTCGCTCTTCACGCTATGTTTGAATTTTGTCTAAATTCTTTAAGAACAACTCCTGAAACACATGGCTCGTTTAATTACAACAAAAAGAAGCTTTTTTTTAATTACTAAGAAAGTTTAACGTAAAGAGCGAGGTGCTGAGGAGGAGCAATCCTCTTTTATATACTTAATAATTTTTATTCATTTTAAGTATTAATGTTGCTCCTTACTTTCAGTTGAAACAACTTGTCTTTTATTTAGTTGGATGCCTTGAAGGATGTTCAAAATAGAGTAGCCAAGGCTCGGGGTATTTTATCACAATTGAAAACGTTTGGAAGAACAGGAAAATAAGTCTGCTAACAAAGATTAGAATATTGGAGGCTACAGTGATGACAGAGGTTAAACATGGTTTTAAGGTACAGGCTCTTCAAAACGGAGGAAGATTTACTGGATGTTTTCCAGAGAAATTGTCTACGAATTGTTTTGGGTACCCGACTGTCTAACCATAATTCTAACAGTAGGCTTTACGAAGAGTGTCATTCAACCCCGTTTTCTAAGGCTACAATGCAAGAAAGGAGGAAATAGCTAGGGCAAATTCTGTGAATGAGTGATGACAGGTTACCAAAAATTGTCCTTTTAGGCCAACTGTCTAGGGCTAAATGGAAATCAGGTCGCCCGTGGTTTGGGTGGGAGGATGTCATAAAAAAAGACTTAAGGGAAATGGGAACTTCCTGGGAGGGTGTAAAAATGGAGGCTTTGAACAGATAGGACTAGAGGAGGAGCGTGTATAGCTGTTTTGACCTCAAACGGCTACGTACCATAGTGATTTGTTAGTAGTGGTAGCATTAAATGGTGTATTTAAATCTAAACTTTGTTTTTTAGAACTTGAACTCCAATTTCCACATATTAGTCTTAAGTCACTGTGTATTACTATGCATTGTTAAATCCAAGGCTTTGTTTAATGTTAGGTAGTTTGCTACTCCCTCCCTCAAACCCAGTCTTTTAGATTCGAGTTTAGTCTTCGCATAAGAATACTTCGGTACGGTAATCATCCCTGAACAGTTACTTAGAGGGGAAGGGGTCTGAGTTACAGTGACAGATCCAGGGGGCTAGGGGGCGCGCGCCCCCTAGCGTAGTCTAAAGTAGTGTAATTTACTTAATTAACGCAAGTTTGTGTTAATTAAACTTGCTTCTAAAGCAAGTTTATCGGATCAACCTATTTTGCACCCCCCCCCCCCCCTAAAAAAATCCTGGATCCGCCCCTGCTGAGTTGTCCATTATTCGTTGTAATGTTCATCATCTCCATGGCTTTCAAGGCGACTTTTTCAAACAATTTTTTCAAGGATGTCTTGCATGAGCACTGACAGGGGACCAGGGGGTTACTTCTCCCCAATGAAACCAGTACACATTTTAAAATGCGGCTAAATAGCTTAAACAAGAAATATATAATTTAAATTTTAGTGAAAACAATGCTCCTAGTAGCACTTGTGCCCGTCCCTTTTTTAAGCAATCTTACTGGTGGTAATCATTATGCCCCCTACCTCGGTACTATTTGTGCCAGTAAGCACATTAATGTCATATTTATATTGCACAAAAAAATTCTTAAATAAGAGGGGAGGTGTTACCTCACAGCACCCGTGGTACAGGTTTCGTCAAAAAATAGTCCATGGAATAAAGGAAGATACAAAAATTAACTTTTATCCCAGTTCAAACCTTCTTCTATGTTTATCCGAAGTCCGTCTCCCAAAAGAAAGCATTGAAAAATATATGTATATAGAAAAATAAGAATTTCTATCATTAACCATCGGTAAAACAAGTTTCCTGACAGCACTTGCCCCCTCCCCTAGGAAATTTTCCGGTGGCAATCGTGATCCTCCTAATCCTTGCATTCCCTCTTTGACTCCTTTTTTAAGTACATAGAGTAATCTTTTACATTACACAAAAACAATATTATTGCAATAATAGGGGATCTATCACCAAGCAGCTCCTGTATTCCAGGCCTTTTCCAAAATATTTTCATAAATGAAGGGAGATTTGATCTGTATTTCTAAGCTCACGGGTTATAACAAATTTGGGCATAACAATGCATCTTTTTGAGGCTTTAGGTACCTCCAGTGGCACCATATTTCGAAAATATATGGGATGTGTGGCACATAGAATTCTTAAAATATAAAGGGATTGGGGAGATTCCTTTTTAGTTTTTCAATATTTTTCAATTCGAGGGGACCTAGAATTAAAAATTAAAGCTAGAATTATTGGTAAATAGATTAAAAATTAGAATTAGATATTTTGAAAATCTAGGGAGTCCAAGCCCTAATTAACTCCACAATGCCTCCCCCACCCCAACCAGCCGAAAAAATTCAACGGTTTTTCTCTCTAATAGCTGATGCGTAAGCATGTCTTAATGTACATGACAATATCACAGAATTTTTAAAATAGAAATATAGAGAGAAAATGGGTATAATATTTAAACAAAGCAGTAGGACAAAACAAAAAACTTTAAATAATAATTAGAAAATCTGAATATTTTGACTCCATGTTCGGGAGCCTTTATCAACGGAAAAAAATGAATTAAGCTACCTGAAAACTGTTTTTCTGTTAATTTTCTTTTAGTTTTTCCAAACTTATGAAATTTTTAGGGCAATGTTGTATCTTATCTTGTTGCCACGTTGAACTGAGAAAATCAATAAGTAAAATTAATTAGTCAGATGTTACGATGCTATTCATCCTTAAATATTCAAACCTTAGCAACGTGTTGATTCCCAAAGAAAATTAAACCTTCAAACAAAAGCTACACCATCTTAAACCACCTGGCGCAATGTTTCTTGGTCTTCTGTTTTACTGATTTTTGACCCACGCTATTTAATGCACCCACTCCTACCGATTAAATTTCGATATCCACTCCTACCAAAGATTGCATCCAGAACAATAGCAGAAGGGAGTAAGGGATGCAAGCGATGAGCGTGGAAGCAAGGAATTCGAGGAAGCAAGGGATGAGCGGACACGTGAAAATCAATGCGGATTTCGAAGAGGGAGAGGGTGCACTGACCAGGTCTTCACTCTTCGCCTTATTCTCCAACAGTGAGAACGCTACAAGCTCCCCATAATTAACATGTTCCTTAATTTTGTGGCTGCTTTCGACTCTGTATTCGCAAAAACCTTTGGCGAATCATGTTGGAAGATGGTATGCCGGTTGAATTCATACAGCTGTTGAAGGCCTACTACAAGCATTGCAAATCGACAGTAAGAGTGCTGGGCGAAGAAACTAATCCCTTCAATGCTGAAAGTCGTGTAAAACAGGGGCGCATATTGTCCCCTGTTTTGTTTAACTACTGTATAGACTGGATTCTAGGGAGTGCACTCTTGAGTTTTGATGGTGTTGTTATGGGATTGGGCATTAACGTGTCTGACCTGGACTACGCGGATGACATCAACGCTCTTGCTGCTGATCCAGCAACTGCCCAAGCAATGTTAAATGATATAGCACATTTCTCTCAGCTACTGGGTATGAAAATCAATACGGCCAAAACTAAAGTCATGGACCTAAACATACAGTCGGATTATCAGCTTGTGCTTTACGGACAAGAATTGGGAAAATTAGACAGCTTTACCTATCTTGGCTCAATAATAGACTCTTGTGGAGGCTGTAACCTTGACATACAGAACAGAATCAACAAAGCCCAAGCCATCTTCTCACAACTCCGCCGCCATTTGTGGATCCGGCGGGAGATCAGCATGAAGACAAAACTTTCTGTCTATAAAGCGGCTGTTAGATCTGTTCTCTTCTATGCGGTCAAAATTTGACCACTGAAGGCGCTTCGTCTCCATGATTTGGAAGTCTTTGACCACCACTGTCTACGAAAAATCCAGAGGATTCGATACTCCGATAGAATCTCAAATGTTGATGTGCGCCACCGCTGCTGTAACATCGAACCCGCCGCCATGATTGTCGACAGAAAAGACTGCGTTGGCTTGGTCATGTCCTTAGAAGACCCAATGACCGCATCATAAAGTAAGTGCTTCTAGCTGTCCCATTGCCAGATTGGTGCAGGCGACCTGGCGGTCAATTTAAGAATTGGTGGACAACTGCCAAAAACTACCTCGACCCCATTGGTGGATTTTGAAAGTTTGGCAGAAAGTGGGAGAGCTGCTGGCTCCGGTTTGCTGAAGAGCTGGCACAAGATCGCGACAAATGGGAGTCAATCATACGTAGTCTTCTAGATGCCGGGTGAGTCGTCCGCGTCTAGTCCCGCAACAAGTACAAGTACAAGTAAGTAATAGCAGAAGGCTCATTCGAATGGAAATCAAAAGTTTCAGTGCCATTTTTAAGTAAGGAAGAAGATTCTGCCACAGCCAAGTTGCGCTTTCCAGCATTTTGTGACACAAAACAATAACTTTGCCAAAGGAGGAAGAAAAATGTAAAAAAATCCGAATATTTTGACTCCATGTCCTGGTGTCCTTATCATAGGCAATACAGTAGCGTTGCCTAAGTAAAGAGCGATGTGGTCACAAAGTATTTTTCATTTATTTTATTTTATATTTTTTGGCTTTTTAATTTTTTGTTTTGTTTTAAACCAGAGCACTTCGTATCCAAGGAATTGTTGCAGAAACTTTGATAATGGTTAATTCATTTGGAATTTAAAAAGTCTAGTACTCTTTTTAATAGTCGAAAGTGATTGGAGGGTAACTAAGTCCACACCCACCATTTCCCCATGCACATCCAATCAAAATTTTGAGATAGCTATTTTGTGCAACGTAGTTAAAAGGTCCGGAAATTATGTTTTTAAGGATGGCAACCCCCTACAGCCCTCAGAGTAAAGGTTGTAAGTTATGCCCTGACGGAATATATGGTTTATATAGAGAGGTTGATCGTATAAACTTCGGAGGGGGCTCATTGGATCTGTAATAAGAAGTCCTAGTCCCCTTTTTCAAGATTCAGAGTGATCAGAGGGTGGATAACCCCCCCCCCCCAACCTCGTATTTTCGTGAAAAGTATCTTATAGACATTTTGAGATGGTCAGTTGTTGTCGTAGAAACTTCGAAAACGGCTCACTTAATTGCAAATCGATGGGGCTAGTCCCCTTTTAATAGTCAAAAGTGATGGGAGGCCATAAAACCCCCTTCCCATCCCAGCCATTTACCTAAACAGATCCAATCCAAATATTAAGATAGCTATTTTGTTCAGTGTAGTTAAAAAGTCTGGAAATTATGTCTTTGAGATTAACTATCCCCCCTCTATAGCCTTCAGTGCAAGGGTTGTAGGTTATACCCTGGGGGCATATAAGCTTTTTATAGAAAGGGTGGTCGTGTTAACTTCGGAGGGGGCTCATTAGATTGGTGATCAGAAGTTTTAATACCATTTTAAGATTCAAAGTGATCAGAGGGTGGATACCCTTTCTCCAACAGCTCGTATTTTCTCGAAATACATATGATAGAAATTTTGAGATGGCCATTTGTTGTTGTAGAAACTTCGAAAAAGGCTCATTCGATTGGAAATTGAAAGAGCCCTCTTTAATAGTCAAAAGTGATTGAAGGGCAACTAACCCCCTCCACCGCCCACTATTTCCCCAAACACATCCAATCAAAATTTTTGAAATAGCCATTTTGTTCTATGTAGTTGAAACATCTGCAAGTTATGTCTTTGATGATGACCCCTCCCTTCTCAACCCTCAGGACAAGGGTTGTAAGTTATGCCCTGGTTCAAATAAGGTTTATATAGAAAAGAACATTGTATAAACTTGAGGGGGGGGGGCTCATTGGATTGATAATCAATTGTTTTAGTGCCCTGTTTAAAATTCAGAATGATTGAAGGGTGGATACTTCCTCCCAAACCTCGTATTTTCCCGAAATACATCTGATAGAAATCTTGAGATGGCCGGTTGTTGTTCTACGGCTCATTCGATTTAAAATTAAAGGGGCTAGTGCCCCTTTTAATAGTAAAAACTGATTGAAGGGCAACTAACCCCTCTCTCACACCCACCCTTTCCCAAAGCACATCCAATCACAATTTTGAGATAGCCATTTCGTTCAGTGTAGCTAAAAGGTCCAAAAATTATGTCTTTAAGGATGACAACCCCCCTTCCCTCCACAGTCCTCAGGGCAGGGATTGTAAGTTTTGCCCTAGGGTCATGTAAGGTTTTTATAGAAAGGGTGATTGTATAACCTTCAGAAGGGGCTCATTGGATTGATAGTCAGAAGTTCTTGTACCTTTTTTAAGATTAAGAATGTTTGAAAGGCGGATAACCCCCCCCCAACACATTGTATTAACCTTTAGGGATAAGTTTTGTGGGATTTTGAACTAGCCAGAAGGCACTATGTGTATACTTTTAGTGCTACCACTACAGTTACTCTAACTAATGACGCTAAGGCTATTAAGATGAAACTGTTAGGGAGGGCTTATGAGTTTCAATTAAACGAAAAAGCTGTATGCTTGCATGGTTTCAAAAGGGTATATGAACAATATCATAGGCAGCACCACTCTATAATGGCTAGAAATATCCCTGAAACTTTAAAAGGAGATAATCCGATTCAAAATTAAAAGCTGTGGTGCCCTTTTAAGAGTAAAAAGAGATCGCAAGGCTAGCAGTCATTCTCTCAAGCCCATCGATTTTCCAAACGCATCCAGTCAAAATTTTTAGACAGCCATTTTGTTCAGCATAGTAGAACGGCCCAGCAACAATGTCCTTAGGGAAATTAGATGTGTCAACCCCCCCCCCCCCACAATTATGCAATTGGCTCATTAGGCTTTGAAGCTAAATACTGCTTTAAAATAATTCAAAAGGAATTGTGTTTATTGGTGTCAATAAGACACATCAGCAATATATCGAGAACGACTGGGGATAATTAGTGAAAACTTTTGGGGATACTACTATTCTTCTGCTCTTACAATTTAAACAAATAAAAAGAGTGTAGATGTATCCAGGCTGTCAAAGAGCATAGATAGAATCGTTTGGGATTGACAGTAAGTTTTATTTTTCAGATCAACTTCCGAAGCTATAAAATTTAATTAAAATATACTGTTTGTGTCAGGATTAATAATTGCTGAAAACGTTTCTCTAATATACAAACAACAACTATAGTATGGATTCTTATAGAAAAAAAACTGAAAAGACATGAAATATTATTTTCTCCATAAACAAGTATAAATTATTAAAAAGAAAACTTTTTCCACAAAACAAGTTTTTCAAAATAAAGTTAAGAGCTCCATTAAGCCAAGAATGAGCATTAATAAAGTCAAATAATCTTCCAACCGTAAAACTACCAAAAATCACTATCAATAAATAAATGAAACTAAAAAAAACCAGAAATTACAATAAATAGCCGAGTCAAATTCTAAACGAGCAAAAATTAACATGAGTAGGGCTGATAACCTCTATGCTTTCTCAAAACCAGAACATAATTTGCGCTTTACCGAAAAACAAGAGTTTTAAATGTTTTCACGTTTCTTACTTTCATAAATAAAAAAATGACCAAAACTTCAAGAAATATCAGTATATGTCAATTAAACGGGAAATCTACTGTCATTTTTTTCCAGTAAAGTTCAAGTGTTGTTCTGGTCTTGAGAAGACACGGAGGTTATCAGCCCTATTCGTGTTACTTTTTGCTCGTTTTGAGTTTTAATCGGCTATTTAGTGTAATATCTTTTCGTTTTGAGTTTCATTCATTTATTGATAGTAATACGTGGTAGTTTTACGCTTGAAAGATTATTTGACTTTATTGCTGCTCATCTTGGCTTAATGGGACTCTTCACTTTTACTTGAAAAACTTGTTTTGTGGAAAAGTTTTTTAAGTTAATCAAGGGAAAAAAATTAATTAAGATAAATTAAAAACAAAATATAAAGAAAAATAGAAACAAATGAACAAATTTCAAACCTTAATATCTTCCAAATATCACCTTAGCTAAAGTAAGACTTTTTGTGCCCAGTGCTTAAAAAAAAATATCTAGAACAAGGGCAACTGGAATGGAATAACAAGTATTTTTTCCCACTTATGTACGCTTGCTCTAAACAATGCAGTTTTCAGTTTAAATGTTTGACGAGGCAATCGGATGCACATCTATTGCACTCAAAAATGTTTTCAAAATGGCACTCAAACCTTTAGCGTAAAGTGTGAGGGGATTGACGAGGGTGTAGCCACCCTCCTATGTGGACTAGTTCCTGCTTGTTTAATATTTCAATACCCTCTTTTTCTTGCATATGAAAATACATTTTTTATTTAATCAATCCAAAATCTAAAATTATTTTTACCAGTCTTCTAAAATTAAGCTTACTTGTTTTGGGCAAATATTGATTTTTGATTTTGGGCGGTCAGAATAAAATATTTGACCTATGGTGCGTTTTGATTTCAACATAGCTACTATAACTAGTTATAACGCAGCAAAAAAATTAACAATTATATGAAGCATGAATTGCATGGAAAGGGCGTTGGTCTTAAGCATCCAAAACACATAAATACCCTAGCACACTGAACTTATATATTAGTTTTTAACTTACAAGTTAGAAATACAGACATCAAACTAAAATACAAGTATAAACATGAAGGTAAGAGAATGTGCAGTTACTATTGTTCAGAGCGTTAGATTTTGCCTTGGGCGCTAGAGTGGCCAGAGCTGCCACTGTGTCAGGCCTGCAGCCCTTGAGGCATATATACCAAAAAAGTAGGCACGGCTTTATGTTATGTTAAATTTAAGTGGCGTTGTGCAGGGTGCCACCCCTAGTGATTTATCCTTATTTCTAGTGCTTTATATATTGCCGAAACAAAAAATCACTAAATTGTCACATAAATAACTAGATTACTGAGGAAAATCACTAAATCAAAAAAAAAAAAAAAATCACTAAAATCTAGGGATTTCTTGCGACCAAACGGCAACCCTGGAAAAGCAGTAATAGCAACGCGTCCTTGTAAGCAGGCTATGAAGACATTCTTCTAATTGTGCATGCTTAATTTTACTCTCAAAATTAGAAATCTTAGGTTTAGATTTAGGTTTATTTTATCAAATAAACAAAAAATCTAGCCCATATAATTAGAAAACACTACGCTAGGGAAAAAAAAAATTTGCTTACGCGTAACGATTACATACCTAACTCTTCCTATATCAACCTAAACTAATAAATCAATTCCACAAACAAATAATAAGGAAAAAAATAAGCCAATCTCCTTCACTCATACACTTCCAGAGCAATAACTAACACATAATAACATTTATTGCAAATAATAATAAAAATTTTCTCGGACTTTTTATGCTCGTCTCCAATGATATTCTTGAAAAACTGTTCCTCCCTCATTGTTCACAAAAAATATAGAAATTGTCTCCTAGAAATTCTAATCTTTTCAATTCTAAAATCTTGTTAGATGTAGACACTGTATAAAGATAATTAGCAATAAGTTCACCGTAGATGATTTCTGGTTCTTCATTCTCGGTGCGAACAAACAGCTCCTCCCACATACTCTTTTATTAGCGCTTATAAACATCTCCTATCATTTGGTCTGCCATCAGCGGTCCAATTACCCTGGAACACGTATTTTGGCAGAAACTTTCTCAAAATGCCTTTGAAACCATCTTGAGGCTTCGAAACCTACTTTTAATTCCTAAAAACATCCAATAACAACATTGCACTACTAATTGCCGATTTTCATATATGTATTGGAATAAATTAATTTAAATTTAGTTTCTTTAAAATTTAGTGTTCCAACGTTGAAGCCAAGTTTCGCGTTCAAGAGAAATCTGACTTGCCTACCCTTGAACAGATCAAATGTCGCTTATGTTTTTACGCTCTCCGGAGTACTCGCACCTCGGTCCGGGTTCTTATAATGGGTGAGATAGGGGACGATCATACTGTCTAGAAAATAAGAGCAGGTCATCATACTGATGATACTACATCA
This sequence comes from Artemia sinica, assembly GCA_027921565.1. NCBI lineage: Eukaryota > Metazoa > Arthropoda > Branchiopoda > Anostraca > Artemiidae > Artemia > Artemia sinica. The sequence continues at coordinate 12,363,961 of CM051275.1, forward strand.
TACTACTACATCATAGTAGATAATACTACATCATACTACATCATACTGATGTAGAATAAAAGAGCAGGTAATGTTTAAAGTTTAAGCTAACATTTTAGGCGACAAATGTTGGAATCACATACCACTTTTTGCAATTCAGGTCTACCGAAGCTCTTAATTTCCCTTGGTGAGGGTTGGTTTTCAATTAATGAAAAATTCTTATCCATAATTTAACTTTTGAATTGAACATTGAAAATGCTGTAGTCTCATTTTGATGGTATTATACATTTATGTATGGGGTCAATTCATTAATTATTTGTTTAAACTATTAAGCAAGTTGTCTTGCAAAAGTTGAATTCTTGGTACTTTCAGAAACTTAAGTTGTTGATACAAACTTGGATTCTTCTTAGAGAATTAAATAAATAAAAAACAAGTTTTTTTAACTGAAAGTAAGGAACGACGGTAAAACATAAAACGAATAGAAATTATTCCGTATATGACAGGGGCTGTCCCCTCCTCAACGCCTCGCTCTTGACGCTAAAGTTTTTCATTGTTTAAAAAAAATAGAGTTGTGAAAAATTCAAACTTTAGCGTAAAGAGCGAGGCGTTGAGGAGGGGACAGCACCTTTCATATACGGAATAATTTCTGTTTGTTTTAAGTTTTAACGTCGTTCCTTACTTTCAGTTAAAAAAAATTTTTTTTTTTATTTAATTTTTGAACGTTTTTGAATTAATGCAGATTTTGATTTTGGCTCACCGTACATGAATAATTAAAACAAAATTCGTGTATAAATTTTACTTTTATTTGGTTAAACGGCTTTCTCGAAACTTGTTTAATTTTATTTACGAACGTTTTTATTAGTAATAAATATATGTAACCTACGGATTAACTTAAGTAACGAACTTCTATATTCATAGATTTTTAATACGTATATTAGGGGGTTCGCCCCCTAGTCAATACCTTGCGTTTTAAGCTAAAGTTCGAATTTTGTTCCAATTCTTTAAAATTGACCCCTTAATCACAAAGGCCGTTAATTAGAATAAATAGCTCTTATGAAAGCACTAAAAAATCTTTGGCATAAAGAGCGAGGTATTGACTAGGGGGTGAACCCAATCATATGCGCAATATTTTCTGTTCGTTTTAAGTTTTGATGTTGCTCCTTATTTTCAGTTGAAAAACTTGTTTTTTTATTTAATTTCTGATCTTTTTCTTTAATAATGATGGGAAATCCGGCGCCCCCTTCATAGCAATGTCCCTTCCCCCATGAAAACTTCCTTCATTGAAAGATCCTCCCATATATCCCCCGACCCCCCTCCCCCACTACCAAAAAAATTCGCCCCTGAAAACGTCTGTATACTTCCCAATAACCAATACTATATGTTAACATTGGGCAAAGTTCATAACTTTCAGCCCTCCCCCTGGGGACTTGGGGGGATTAAGTCATCCTAAAAGACATAGTTATCATAATTTTGACCATGCTGAATAAAATGGCTATGTCAAAATTTTGATCGGGTGACTTTGTGGAAAAAATGAGCGTGGGAGGGGGCCTAGTTGCCCTCCATTTTTTTGGTTACTTAAAAAGAGCTCTAGAACTTTCAATTTCTGTTCGAATGAGCCCTCTCACGATATTCTAGGACCACTGGGTCGATACGATCACCCCTGAAAAAAAAAAAAACAAAAAAACAAATATACACGCATCCGTGATCTTTCTTCTGGCAAAAAATGCAAAATTCCACATTTTTGTAGATAGAAGCTTGAAAACCGCTCCAGTAGGGTTCTCTAATACGCTGAGTAAGATGGTGTGATTTTCATTAAGGTTCTATAACTTTTAGGGGGTCTTTCCTCCTTTTTTCGAAAATCAGCCAAATTTTCTCAGGCGCGTAACTTTTTATAGGTAGGAAATTTATATATTTGAAATCAGCATTAAAATCTGATTCTTTTGATGTATCTGTTGGTATCAAAATTCTGTTTTCTACAGTTTCAGTTACCATTGAGCTGGGTCACTCCTTACTTACAGTTCGTTACCACGAGCTGTTTGATAAAATTGAAAGCTTCGTATGAGGAAGGAGCGACCCGGCTCAATAGTAACCAAAACTCTAAAAAAAGGAATTTTGATACGAATAGATGCATCAAAAAAATCAGATTTTTATCCTGATTTCAAATATATAAGTTTTATTCAGTTTAGTTATGCCCATCAAGAGCTACGCACTTGAGAACATATGCCTTATTTTCGAAAAAAGGAGGAAACATCCCTTAAGAGTCATAGTACCTTAATGAAAATCTTACCATCAGATTCAGCGTATAAGAGAACCCTACTGTAGAGGTTTCAACCTCGTATCTGCAAAAATGTGGAATTTTGTATTTTTTGCCAGAAAAAAGATCACGGATGCGGGTTTATTTGTTTTTTTGTTGTTTTTTTTTTCTCAGGGCTGATTGTATCGACCAATTGGCCCTAGAATATCGCGGGAGGGCTTATTAGAACATAAATTAAAAATTCTAGTGCCGTTTTTAATAGACCAAAAAAATGGAGGGCAACTAGGCCCCCTCCCACGCTCATATTTTTCCCAAAGTCACCTGATCAAAATTTCGAGATAGCCATTTTGTTCAGCATGATCAAAAAAATATAATAATTATGTCTTTGAGGATGACTTATTCCCCTACAGTTCCCGGGGGATGGGCTGCAAGTTATGAACTTTGCCCAATGTTTACATACAGCATTGGTTATTGGGAAGTATACAGACGTTTTCAGGGGGATTTTTTTCTGGTAGTGGGGGGAGGGGGTAGATCGGGGTTACGTGGGAGGATCTGTCCATGGAGGAATTTTTCATGGGGAAAAGGACATTGCTATGAAGGAAGCGAAGGATTTCCCAGCATTATTTAAAAAACGATCAGAAATTAAATAAAAAAACAAGTTTTGAACTGAAAAACATTTCAACTGAAAACTTTTCAACATCAAAACTTAAAACGAACAGAAACTATTACGTATATGATTGGGTTTGCCCCCTATTCAATACCTCGCTCTTAACGCTAAAGTTTCTTTAGTACTTTCATAAGAGCTATTTATTCTAATTAACGGCATTTGTGATTAAGAGGTCATTCTTATAGAATTGGAAAAAATTCAAACTTTAGCGTAAAGAGCGAGGCATTGACTAGGGGGGCAAATCCCCCTAATATAGGTAATAAAAATAAACGAATAAAGAAGTTCGTTACGTAAGTTAATCCGTAAGTTACATATATTTATTACTAATAAAAACGTTCGTAAATACAGTTAAACAACTTTCGAGAAGGCCATTTAGCCAAAAAAAGTAACATTAATATTGCAAATTTCGTTCTAATTATTCATGTACGGTGAGCCAAAATCAAAACCTGCAGTAATTTAAAAAGTTCAGAAATTAAATAAAAAAAAAACTATTTTTCTAACTGAAAGTAAGGAGCGACATTAAAACTTAAAACGAAAAGAAATTATTCCGTATATGAAAGGGATTGTCCCCTCATCAACGCCTCGCTCTTTACGCTAAAGTTTGACTTTCTGACCAATCTATTTCTTAACACAACAAAAAGATTTAGCGTAAAGAGCGAGGCGTTGAGGAGGGGACAGCCCCTTTCATATACGGAATAATTTCTGCTCGTTTTAAATTTTAATGTCGCTCCTTTTTTGGGGTAATTAAACTAGTTTTTTTTATTTAATCCATAAAAGGGATTTTCACTATTTTAAGGAATCTTGCAGTGTTTCAGGGTTGGCTTGGAAGCATAAAAGTGGATTAAATTTGTGTTTTATTTTTATGTTGTTTAAATCTTTATTTAACATCAACTGTACTAAACTTTTATTCATCAAATTTTTATTCACAATAAAAAACAGTAATACAGCCGATATAATGTTTCATTTTTTTCCTACTAATATACTTTGATTTTTTTTTATGTTCACATTATACTAAAATCTTTTATCACATGCATATCATATCACATATCACATGCATATGTTTTATTTCAATAAACAAGGAAGGGACCATACTGTTTTTTGGTTGCTTTTTTTTAGTTTGGAATTTCAATTTTGTTTTCTTTGCTTTGTTTAAAAAAAATAGATATTGGTTTGTATTTGGATTTGTTGGCCTCTAATTCACAAAAACTTGTACTTTATGACTTATCGCTCGTGTTGAGTAAGTTTGAAAAAATTTAAACGTACTGTAATTTTGTAAGTTCCAGGCTGATAGAAATTAACTTGAAAAAAATCTTTTACATTTAATTATAGCTCTTTGTTTTTAGTTTTGCTTTATTATGGTTGCTGGAAATGCATTAATATTTCTAAATAAATTAGTTCTAAATTGAGCTTAATTAAAATCAAATATTTTTTTTTTTTGCACTATGAAAAAGTTCATTTTTTTTAGTTAAATACTTAAAAAGCGTCGATTCCGTAAAGAAGCACCAAATACCTCATTGAGAACGAACAAAATAAATCAATTATGATTTTCTTTTCCTTTTCAACTTTTTTTTCAGGCTTTTATCTTAGCTGTTTTGGTTGCCTTGGATAAACTGCGAATGTTACATTACTTTTTTTTCTTTTAAATAATTTTTTTATTTTCAGGCTTTCATCATAGCTGCTTTTGTTGCCTTGTCTGTTGCTGCCCCTCAGTACCCTAAGCCAGCAGGCTATTCTGGTTATAAGCCCGATTACAAACCATCATACAAAACTGATGTGAGTTTTCCGTTGTTTTTTATACTATTTTTATTTATTTTTTTTTACGTGTATACAAGATTGTAGTAATAAAGGGGATAGGTAAGGAAAAAATTCGACGCAAAGTAAACAGTGATAGTAAACCGGCGACCTCTCCGGATGTGTCCTCGGCTTAGAATAAAAACAATTGTGGAAATTAAAAAACGCGTAAAGAAGAACGTAGAGGCCCATGACAGGAAAAGACGAGCTACCGAAAGGGTAGATTTCGATCATGTTTATTTTCTGATATTTTTTTCTTAAAACAAACAGGAAAAAAGGAACAAAAAACATAGGAAAAGAAAACAGATATACAAATATCCAAGAAATAGTGGTAAAACGTACCCGTTTCTCTTCATTTTCTAGTTTCAGTTCTCAGCAAAATTATCGATTATTGATTTCTAGTAAAATTAATTTCAGAATGTTTTGAAAAACTAAAGAGAAAAAAGAACATTAATAGAACAGTAAAAGGATAATAAACAGGAAAAAACAGAAACAAAATGGAAAAAAAATAACAGAAAAACATCAATATTTGGTCTCTCTCTTTTTTAATTCCGATTCTACAAAATAATCTATGTTCTGTTATTTAACGTTTCTTCATAAAAAATAATATTTATTTTAGTTTTTAGTTTGAAAGTATGAGCAAATCCATTTTCTTATGAAGAATATTTGTTTGAAGGAGTAAAGACGGCAAATGCCTACGTCAAGAGTTAAAGATAGTAATGCTAAATTTTCTAAATAAGGATTCACCCTGTGAGTGCATTAGATACTCTTTTCCTCGCCCTCCCTTCTCCAGGAGCAATTTTAAATTTTCCTGCCATCCCTCTCTCACCAAACATTGGTTGCAATAGCGTAATTTCAGCTAGTTAACTTCTTCTTAAACTTAATTTTACTCTTTGGTCATACTCCTTCTGGTTTTAAAATCTTCTCCTCAATTTTAGTATGCGCCAGCCCCCTACGACTTTGCTTGGGCTGTGAAAGACGACTACTCCTACAATGACTACAACCACCAAGAAAGCTCCGATGGTAATGGCTACGTAAAAGGCAGCTACCAGACTTTACTTCCAGATGGCCGTGTTCAGACCGTCACCTACACTGCTGATGATTATACCGGATACGTCGCCGATGTTCAGTACTCCGGTGAAGCAAAATATGATTACAAGCCAACATACAAACCCTCTTACCCAGCACCAGCAAACAAATCACCAGCATACAAGGCACCAACATACCCTGCACCAGCGTACCCAACCCCCGCATACAAAGCCCCAGCCTACAGGTCAAAGTATTAAAAGATCTCTCTTTAGTAAAATGTAATTAAAATATTTTTTTATTATTATTGAAAATAAAATTAATAAGAACAAGTCTGATGTTTTACGAGCTATTTTCTTGTGTTGTTGAACTACGCTTTTCCATTTTTTTTCCTGTCAACTACACTGTATGAAAAAGAATCAAAATTAATCTGTCTTGGAACTGAAAGGGACTGTTGAATTTGGATTTATTGCTTCAAGACTTTCGCCCGAACATTTTATATATTCATAGGTTCCAACAGATTATCCTTGAAATACCAATATACTAAATCATAATTTTTGTTATTTGTTGCTTTCTTATGAAGTTCTACAGATTTTCCTATGAATGCAACACACAGGTTAGGAGCAGGAAGGCCTAGTAGCCTTTATAGTGTCTAGACACAATGGCTTTAGAGGGGGCGGATTTTTGCAATTACAACATCTAACAAAAGGAATAGTTAGATAATGTAGAATGGATAGCGTAAATAAAAGCAAGGAATAACTAGAAGTGAAACTAGAAGTGAATAACTAGACTTCAAATCCACTGAACTAGTACCCCCTTTGATTCTATTCATGTCCTATTTCACCGATAATACATGTGATCTTCGATTCCCACCTACATCACTACCCCCCCCCCCCCCCCAGCAGGAGAATATTATCTTATATCTTATCTCGATGCCCTGTGGATACATGTATCTTTTTAATGCCTTCTGGGCCACAGGTCGCCCAGGACGAACTAAGTAAGTAAGTAATGCTCTATATCACCAGAGAAAAAACATTTTTGTGGGCTATTTATGGCACTTGAGCTCTTTTTTTCTTTTTTAATTTTTTTTTCTACCTCTAAAAACTACAATAAAAAATGCTCTCCCGCAGAGAGGACGTCCTCCCGCTACAGAAAGTCCCCGCTTACGGTGGCCAATTTACACGATTAAAAAACAAATATTTTTAAAATTCCAATTCTACGAAGAGGCCACTGAAATCAACCACTGAAGAGCTCTTTAAGCTGGGTATCAGAGAGCTTTCAAAGTTGTAAATTTTGTAATAAGCGCAAAAAAACAGATTAGGTATGTTGATAATCACGAAGTACATGCCTACTAAACGGTATTCTTTACTTTTAAATCAAAAGCAATGCTCCTACATAACCTTGTTTCTTGTATCGATCCTACCACTCTTTGATTTGCGGCAATATAATCTGTAAATTTGGCCGGCTTACTATGATGTGAGCACCATGTTTATTTATTGGTCATTTTGTGACCAAATATTGCTTGAGTTATGGTTTTCAATTTTTCTGTATAAAGGACAAAAGTAAAAATTTTACCTTTTAGTGCGTTTGGCAATTCAAGCTTTTTTTTTCTTTCTTTTGACTAAGTATTTATGCTAGTTTAATATCATTTTTATACAAGCATCGAATTAATTGTTTTGAATGGTTTTATGCTAGTAACATCTACTAATTATTATGGTACAGGAAAGGGTAAATGCACTTTTGGGTCTTCTCGATTTGGATGATCTACCGAAAAGCTATTAATTTGCGCGTAAACCCTTGTAAAACTTGGTGTAAAAATATGTATTTGGCGATTATAGTGATACACGACATATAGAAACTTCTCAGATTCTAGAAACTGAGATTCAGCTAACCTTTTCTTAACAAAATTCCTTTATTTTCCAAAAATATATGTTACTGTGATTGTTCGCACATAGGTGAATGTTGACATTCTAGTCCAGGAAGGGAACGGTTTGACCGGGAACAAATTGCAATAGGAATGATTATTTCACTACCCGACTCAGAAAAATGGGCTGATTCCAAATATGCAAAGGTTGCTCATCTAGCTGTTTCACAAATATGTTTTTTTTAGGTTGAGGTTGATTTTGAGGAGGTGAAATTCGTGTTTCCATATAAAGGCGTACAACAACAGAATTGATACCTAGATTAGGGTACTAGATCACGGTGAGTATGAAAATCACCTTTATTTTAACCTAAAGTTAAAACTTTCATTTATCTTTTTAGGTTGAACGATGAATATATAGCAAACTACTAAAAATTATGTTTTTGAGGTTGATGTTGATTTTGAGGATATAAAATTCATGTTTTCATATTAAGGCGTACAACAACGAAATTAATGTCTAAAATAGGGTACTAGATCATCGTGATTATGAAAATCACCTTTATTTGAATGTAAAATTAGAACTTACATCTAAATATTCCATCAGTTTCATAACCCTTTTGCGACTGACGGGACCTAACAATCCCAGAATGTAAAAATCCTTCGGGCGATTCTAAATCTATCATTACAGTGATAAAACCTGTTCCATCGTGTTTTGCCTTATCTGGCCAGTCGATTAATGGATAACAGGTCAAAGTTGTGTTCAGTCAGTGAGAGTTGTTTAGCTGATGGTGAAGTTCTGCTGTTTCATTTTTTTCAAAAAAGGTAAGAAATCGGGTTTTTTATTTATGATAGCAGATTACAGCATAGTAAGGTCAGAGTAAAAACTGCAAGAGTTTTGCTGATTTGTAATAAAACATTTTGGTATAGATAAAAATCCGACGAGCTTATGGAGTTCTTCACTGTTTATTTTGGTGGATTGAAAGGTCACACAGACATGCGAAGTATAGAGGAAAATCTGTCCCTGGCAGAAGTCGCCAAGAAATTTTCTTCTCTTAAACAGTCACTTTCGGTAAAGTCGCGTACGGCGAAACTGTGGATACAATATATGGAAATGATAGACTTACTGAAGAAGTTCATCCAAGCAGAGCGTACGGGGAACTGGGATCTTCACCTTCAGGCAGTTGAAGCTATTTTGCCGTATTTCGCAGCGTCCAACCACTTCCTATATGCGAAGTCTGCCAGGGTGTACCTGCAAAATATGAAACAGCTGGAAACTACCAATCCTGACGTGTTTGACAATTTTCAGAACGGTAGCCATGTTATCCGCAGATCCGAAAAATTTTGGGCGGGCCTGTCGTCAGATCTTGTCATTGAGCAGGTCCTCATGCGCTCGTTGAAAACTAACGGTGGTCTTACAAGGGGAAGCGGCATGAGTGAGTTGCAGAGGCTGACTTGGTTACTCTCAGCACCAACTTGTTGTGCAATTAATTCGTCGATACAAACATTTTCTAGGGTCCAATACGAGACGAGCGAACAGCACAAAAAAGTTAGAGAGTCAAGGATTGAACGCGACAACCATGACACTAGCAAGCTCCTTTGCTTTCTTGCTGAGAATACCCCTTTCGCAGAAGACCCGAGCTTGCGAAACATTACCTCTGGAGTTACGGCTGATGAAAAAGTCAACGTCGACACAGCTAGATCCGTCGGACAAGAAATCATGGATAGCATGACAGGGGAAAACGTCAACACGTACACATTCAAGAAAAAGTCTGTGGCCGTAACGGTTGCTAATAAAGCTGCACCAGTTATTGACAGACAGTCAGTTGCCGTTGATCCAGCATTCATGTTTCAGCGGCTGGTGACAGTTGCTGGAAATAGCGAAGATGATTTGGAGTCATACTTTAAGTATGAATTGTGTTCACCGCCTCCGTAACTTTTTGAAGCAAAAGGACTTCCACGAGCAGCCGATAAGCCTGCCCTCGCCGATGCGATGTGGCGTCTAGTTGCAGAGCAGCACCCGAAAACTGAAGACTTCGTCAAAGATTTCAGTGACAAGCATATAGTTCTCGATGGTGGGGCACTGCTTCAGCAAATTCCTTGGGAAAAAAACTCAACTTATGATAGTATCTGCCAGAAGTACGTTGACTACGTTACACGGAAATACGGGGCGCAAAGGACGTCTGTGGTTTTTGACGGATACGACCAAGCACCTTCAATCAAAGACATCACCCATTTGAGACGGAAAGGGAAACGATCGTGCCCGCAGATCAATTTTAGCAGGAATATTGTCTGTTCTACAAAGAAAGAAGTGCTCCTAAGCAACTTCAAGAATAAGCAAGCAATCATAGCCATGACCAGTGAGTACCTGACCAAAGCTGGGTGTCAGGTATACCAAGCACAAGGGGATGCTGATCTTCTCATTGTTCTAACCGCAGTTCGATCTGCTTCTCTTAGGCCTACTGTCCTGGTTGGAGACGACACAGATCTGCTTATACTCCTCTGTTATCACGTACAGACAGATAGCCAAGCGATCTACTTTTACTCTGAACCTCGAGCTGAAATCACAAAGAATAGAATTTGGGGTATAAATGCAACGAAACTCAAACTTGGATCTCGTATATGCAGCACAATCCTGTATGTCCGCGCCTTCCTTGGGTGCGATTCAACTTCTCGGGTCTATGGCATTGGGGAGTCAGCGGGACTACAGCTTCTGATAAAAAACAACGAGTTTTACGAATCCGCTAAAGTTTTTATGGACCCACTATCCACCAAGCACGACATTTCAGCAGCTGGGGAGAAAGCAATGATGCTTTTGTTTAAGTTTCCAGGCTCAATTTCAACCCTCAATCAGTTGCGTCATCTCAAATTCATCGAGAAAGTTACAGCATCTGCTTCGTATGTTGAGTCTAAAGTTCTCCCTCCCACCAATGAGGCTTGCAGCTTCCACTCATTTTGAGTTTATTTGCAAGTTGAATCGTGGAAAACCCTGGGTTGTAATCTCGACCCTGGCCAGTTCGGTTGGGTAATTCAGAATGGATTATATCGCCCTATTTTTGGTGAACTCCCCGCTCCCCCCAACTCCCTCCTTGCTGTTTTTTGCTGTAACTGCAAAACCGACTGCTGAAATATGCGATGCACTTGCAAAAGAAATGGCATGAAATGCACCTGGGCCTGTGGAGCTTTCAAGGGAACAAGTTGTACGAACTGTGTTACAACGGAGTTTCTCGGAGTTGATGATCTCGAAGATAACGAAGATCTATGAATATTGATATTTCGTTTTTTTTATCACATTTGTATATTATATAACTGAAAAAGTTCAGAATGCTTTAATCGTTAATTAAACCATCAAAATGGGTGATAGTTGGCATTCTACATTTTAAGACCGGTTTCTTTTAGATTCAGCGTGGTTTAACACTAGATGAGAAAATTCACCCTCCTCCCGCATACTTCCCCTCTAAATATTGATAACCGTTGTTTATCCTTGCAGTTAAAGATCATTTTCAGATTCAGCGTACTTTATTACCCCTAAATGCATATTGTTTTTCGTGGTTCTACGCATTTCTGCAAAAGACATATTTCTCCTCCTTGTTATTTACCTCAACTCCAAAAAAACGTATTTGTGAAGCAGCTAGATGAGCAAACTTTGCATTTTCGGAATCAGCACATTTTTCTGAGTCGGGTAGTCAAAGAATCATTTCTATTGCAATTTGTTCCTGCTTAGGCCCTTTTTTTCACACACTTCCTGGACTATTCACCGGTGAATATCCGAAATACATTTTTTTTTCTCCTTGTATTTAGTCAGCGTTGCCAGTCAACTTTTTAAATTTAATGGGAGGTTTGATATTGACAAGTTAGGTTAGATTAGATGCGGTTCGGTTAGTTGAGGTTAGGTTGGGTTAGATTTTTGACCCATTTCTAATATTCAGAACCAAATTTAACCTATCCTAATCTAACCTAATCTAAACTAACATAATCTAGTCTAACTTTTACCATCATGGCTTGCAAAAGACTGGAAAAACTGATTCGCAAAACTAATTTAATCCATGCTGAGAAAAAGGAATTTTGGATATTCACCGGTGAATTTCGACATTAACCAGATTTCGGACATTCACAGCAACATATACATACAATCAGGAGCCGCTTTATTGATAATCTCTAGAGTTGTCACATACGGCATATTCTAGTAAGAACCGCAATATATACTCTTGGTCATATTTGTCCTCTCCCCGGAAATAAGTTGAAACTTTCTGAAATAGAATTTAGATGTACTTTTCTCCCAGTACAAGCGAAACAAGAATTGCCAATTATTTCTAGTTCATTACCCTCTTAAGCCTAGTGAAACAAAAGTGGAATTCCCTATTATGATGAATGCGTCAATCGCTTGGAATATTCACGTGTTTGAATCCTATAAATCTTAATTAATGATCAAATTATTGTTTTTTTAGAGGGAGTGATAATCCTCTCCTTACTGAATTCATTTTTCATTTTACATCCTGCTTATCTGTCCTTAGTATTATTATATATTTGTCTCCTTAAATTTTGTACGCCAGTCTTCATTAAGAAATGAGAACGAAATATATTACTTTATTATTGGTAATATTGTTTCTTATTTTTTATATATTTTTTAATGCCTTGTAAAAAGCATGAAAAATTGCTTAGGGAAGAAACCAAAACTCGTCTTTCAGAAATTAAACAATCGACGTCATGTCGTGTTACTCATAAAAATCATAAAAGTTAGTCATAAAACCTAAAATAGAAACATTGGCTGTATCAGTTTTTTATGTTTTTTTTTTTACTTTTGCTTTAAAGATACAAAAGCCACTTTTGCTGGAAGGGTACAACACATTTATGTCGTCGCTGCCACACCTAAAGATCACATCTGACATATGGCAATGTAGATCAGGAAGATTAAAGTGTGATTGAAAATACACCGGTCCCAGGCCCGCCTATGCGGTAGACTTGCATATATTGATTCCTCATTAACACTTGTCTTCTAACCAAGGCCGTTGTCTCAGTGAAGCAACATGTTGATTCATCGTCCACTTCTCATATTTTCATGCAGCCTTTGTTTGTGTCTCGCAATATTCTTTCCAGGTGATCCATTAGCTTACCCGAGATCCCATGTTTTAGCATTTTGCATGGTAGGAATTTTCGTGGAAACTTCAAAAGCAGCTCATTGAATGGGAAAATGATAGTTATAGTGCCCATTTAAGAATCAAAAGAGATTGAAGGGCAACCAGCTCCCTTTTCACGCCAATCCATTCCTCCAACATATTTAATCAAAATTTTGAGATATCGGTTTTGTTCAGCTAAATTGGCAACTGCAGTAATTGAAAAAGTCTAGTGGTTCAGCAATTCGCCCATTGTTCACTGCTGCTACTGCTCCTAACACTACCGCTACTAATATGATTAAATAAAAAAAAAGTTTTTTTACGCTAAAGTTTTGAACAAACTTTACGCTAAAGTTTGACTCTGTGTTACAACTTTATTTTTTAAAACAATAAAAAACTTCAGCGTAAAGAGCGAGGCGTTGAGGAGGGGACAGCCCCTTTCATATACGAAATAATTTCTATTCGTTTTAAGTTTTAATGTCGCTCCTTACTTTCAGTTAAAAAAACTTGTTTTTTCTATTTAATTTCTGATCGTTTTTTGTTAATGCAGCTTTTATTTTGGCTTACCGTCACTGAATAAGTGAAACAAAATTTGCATATTAATTTTACTTTTCTTGTGCTAAATGGCTTTCCAATAAACCAAAGCCAATACTATACAGAAATACCAATACAGAAATTATTCCGTATATGAAAGGGGCTGTCCCCTCCTCAACGCCTCGCTCTTTAAGCTAAAGTTTGACTCTGTCTTACAACTTTATTTTTTAAAACAATAAAAAACTGTTCTGTTCGTTACTATATTTTCATCCCTGTTCGTTTATTTCTGTTATAACAATAATTTCTGTTCGTTTTAAGTTTTAATGTCGCTCCTTACTTTCAGTTAAAAAAACTTGTTTTTTTTTATTTAATTTCTGATCGTTTTTTAGTTAATGCAGCTTTTATTTTGGCTCACCGTCACTGAATAAGTAAAACAAAATTTGCATATTAATTTTACTTTTCTTGTGCTAAATAGCTTACCAATAAACCAAAGCCAATACTATACAGAAATACCAATACAGAAATTATTCCGTATATGAAAGGGGCTATCCCCTCCTCAACGTCTCGCTCTTTACTTTAAATTTTTTATTGTTTAAAAAAATAGAATTATGAGAAAGTCAAACTTTAACGTAAAGAGCGAGGCGTTGGGGAGGGGACAGCCCCTTTCATATACGGAATAATTTCTGTTCGTTTTAAGTTTTAACGTCGTTCCTTACTTACAGTTAAAAAGAACTTGTTTTTTTTTTATTTAATTTTTGAACGTTTTTGAATTGACACATGTTTTGATTTTGGCTCACCGTGCATGAATAATTACAACAAAACTTTCATATTAATTTTACTTTTATTTGGTTGAATGGCTTTCTCGAAACTTGTTTAATTTTATTTACGAACGTTTTTATTAGCAATAAATATACGTAACTTACGAATTAACCTACGTAACGAACTTCTATATTCATATATTCTTAATACGTGTATTAGGAAATTCGCCCCCTAGTCAATACCTTGCTCTTTGAGCTAAATTTCGAATTTTGTTCCAATTCTTTAAAAATGACCCTTAATCACAAAGGCCGTTAATTAGAATAAATAGCTCTTACGAAAGTACTAAAACATCTTTGGCTTAAAGAGCGAGGTATTGACTATGGGTGAACCCAATCATATACGTAATATTTTCTGTTCGTTTTAAGTTGTGATGTTGCTCCTTACTTTCAGTTGAAAAACTTATTTTTTTTATTTAATTTCTAGTCTTTTTTTAAAGAATGCTGGGAAATATGGCGCCCCCTTCATAGCAATGTCCCTTCCCCCATGAAAATTTCTTCATGGAAAGATCCTCCCACATAGCTGAATAAAATGGGTTTGTCAAAATTTTGATCGGGTGACTTTGAAAAAAAATGGGCGTTGGAGGGGGCCTAGTTGCCCTCCATTTTTTTTGGTCACTGAAAAAGGGAACTAGAAATTTTAATTTCCGTTCCAATGAGCCCACCTACGATGTTCTAGGAGCACTGGGTCGATGCTATCACCCCTGGGAAAAAAAAAATAAATAAACACGTATCCGTGATCTTTCTTCTGGCAAAAAATGCAAAATTCCACATTTTTGTAGATAGGAGCTTGAAACCTCTACAGTAGGGTTCTCTGATACGCTGAATATGATGGTGTGATTTTCATTAAGATTATATAACTTTTAGGGGGTCTTTCCCCTTTTTTCGAAAATCAGCCAAATTTTCACAGGCGCGTAACTTTTGATGCGTAGAACTAAACTCGATGAAACTTATATATTTGAAATCAGCATTAAAATCTGATTCTTTTGATGTATCTGTTGGTATCAAAATCCCGTTTTCTAGAGTTTCGGTTACCATTGAGCGGGGTCACTCCTTACTTACAGTTCGTTACCACGAACTGTTTGATACTAATACCATTAAGCAGGTGAAAATTTGGAAGAACACAGAGGGGAAGTTTGAACTAAATCGAAACACGCATTGTGCATGCAGATTGTCAAAAGAGTGTATCTCAGGAATGGGTTAAAACATTAAGTAAGAATTTTAAGAGAATTTTTAAAGGGGAAGTTCTATTGACGAAAAGACAATATACGCACGCTGCTATTAATAATACTGTGACTACTATTGCTACAACTACTCCAACTAAAACTTTTATTACAACTAGTACTAACACTAAGATTATTAAGATGGAAATTTCAGGAAGTTTTGTGGAGGAAATTTAACTAAATTAAAACACACAATGGATATAGAAGTTATCAAAGGGTATATCGCCAATATCATTGCAATCGTCAATTTTATTAAGTCGAAACATCCAGGACTTGATGACGAGGATGTTTAACGAACAAAAAGACAATATGGTAATAATACTACTGTTGCTACTAGTGCAACTGCTATTACTGTTAATACCACTATTAGTCCTACAAGTAGTGCTACTAGTACTGCTGTTAGAGGTTTTGCAAGTTCAGGGTGCTAGAATAGGTTTGAAAATTAATGTTAAGAAGACTACGTCACTAAGGCTACGAATAAGTGAAGATGAAAAGGTGACGTTGGGTAATGAAAAGATTGATCGGGTTGGCAGCTTCGCTTACCTTGGTAGTATTATTAGTAAAGATGGTGGGAGCAGTGAAGATGTTAAAAGTAGAATAGCTATTTTAACATAGCAATAGCTATTAAAAGGCTCAGGATGTTTTTTAACAGTTTAAAAAAGTTTGGAAGAATAGGAAGATAAGTTTGCAAACCAAGATTTGAATATTAGAGGCTACAGTGATGACAGTGGTCAAATATGGCTCTGAAGCATGGGCGCTCCGAAAAACGGATGAAGATTTGCTAGATGTTTTAAAGAGAAATTGCTTAAGGTTTGTTGTTGGTACCCGGCTGACTGACCGTATTTCAAACAATAGGCTATACGAAAAATGTAGTTCAATACCGCTCTCTAGGGCTATAATGAAAGAAAGGTTGAAGTGGCTAGCGCACGTTGTGCGGATGAAGGATGACAGATTGCCAAAGATTGGTCTTTTCGGCCAACCGTCTAGGGATAAACGGAAAGCAGGTCGTCCTTGTCTGGGGTGGGAGGACCTCATAAAGAAAGATTTAAAGGAAATGGGAACTTCTTGGGCGGGTGTAAAAAGGGAGGCTTTGAATCGATTGGGATGGAGGAGGAGCGTGCGTAGCTGTGTTGGCCTCAGGCGGCTTGGTGCTGCGGTGAGTTGTTAGTAGTAGTAGTAGTATTAGTACTGCTGTTACTACTACTATTACTACTGTTACTGCTATTACAACTAAGACCAAGTCTATGAAGGTGAAATTTCCAGGGAATGTTAAAGAGGAAGTTGGACTGAAACACAACACGCTGTCTGCATTCACGTTGTACTAAAAAATGATAGAGTATACTAATTTGGAACTTAAAGAAAATGATTAGGGAGATGAGCTTTGACAAAAGCGACAATATTTCCATGCTACTGCTACTGCTTCTACTACTACTACTACTACTACTACTACTACTTCTGCTACCACTAATATCACTACAACTACTTCGTCTGTAGCAAATACTACCAAGGTTATTTGGTATTGAGGTGAAAATTTGAAGAAATGTTGACTGCTACTACTAATACTACTACTACTACCCCTACCACTACTATTACTATGATACTAGTATCACTGAGACTAAGGGTATGAAGGAGAAAATTTAAGAGAAGATTGAGGGTAAAGTTGAACTAAATCAAAACACACAATGTGTATGTATCTTAGGACTAGAGCATATCTTAGGAAGGGCTTAGGATATTAAGTTGGAACTTTCAAGGAATACTTAAAGGAGAAGATCATTTTAACGAAAGGTATTATTTGCAAGCTACTATTACCACTGCTAATACTAGTACTGCTACAACAACGACACTACATTAACAACTACTACTGCTACTACCACTACTACCACTAAAACTACTGCTTTTGTTGGGAGTATTACTAAGGTTGAGAATATTAAAGTGAAAATTCGAGTAAATATAGTACATACAAACAAAATTGTCAAAAGAGCGTAACAGCAAATCTTTGGAACGGCTTACTGTATCAAACCTAAATTTTCAGGGCATCATGAAAGAGATTCTCAACTGGCCAAAAAGCAAAAGTTGTATACTGCTACTGCTATTAATATTGCTGCTGCTGTCACTACTGCTACTGAAACTACACTACTACTACCACTACTGCACCCACTACTACCACTACTACTATGATGTTAATAATGTTAAGACTAAGGGTATGAAGATACAAATTTGAAAGAATATAGAATGTAAATTTGATCCAAATCATAATACACTATATGCATGCAGATTTTCAAAAGGGTGTATATAAGAAAGGGTTAGAAAGTTAAGTAATAACTTTTGTGGAAGGGTTAAAGGGGATTACCAATTGCCTAAAAGGCAATATGTGTACGTTACTACTACTACTACTACTACTACTACTACTACTACTACTACTACTACTACTACTACACCTGCTCCCACTATTACTTCTATTGCAACTGTTACTAACGTTAAGCAAATTAAGATTAAAATTTCAGGAAGTTTTGAGGGGGGAGTTCAACTAAATTAAAACACACTATAGATTCACATGTTATCAAATGGGGTATCGGTATCATATGGGGTATAGTCCAGATTGTGTTCTGGTCTTCATGGTGGAAGTTTACGCCACTCATCTTAATTTCTTTTCGTTTTGGTTTCGAGTCGGTTATTTCTTGTAATTTCTGATCACTTTGGGCCTCAGTTATTTATTGAAGGTAGTTTTGGTATTTTTTTGCTTGGAAATTTATTCGACTTTATTTCTGCGCACTTTTGGTTCAATGTCGCTCTAAATCTTTCGTTGAAAATTTATTTCTTTAAAAAAATTAAATTAATTACAGAAGAAAGGCCCAAGCGAAACAGGGGCCCTTAAAAAGGCTAAATATAGCAGCAGATAATTGTAGCAGCAAAGATAGGTGGGTATTGAAAGAATACCGTTACGGAAAAAAGGAAACTAGGTCTCATTCGCCAAAGCCAAATCTTTGATTTCTGCAAAAGTGAAGTGAAAACTTAGGTACAGAGACACTCCTAAACAGTGGAATGGCCGATAGATTGGAGCAAAAGGCCCGAGTCCCGCGCTGACGGCAGTAATGATCGAAGCACCATAAATGGAGGTGAGAATATGCCTGAGAAACGGTTTTTTTTTGTGAGATAAAAGTGGAATATATTGGATACTATAATAATGTACTATAATATATTTATAATTATATTACGTAATAATAAAAACACAGTTGTGCTCTAGAGCTCATATCAAACTATGATTTAAAAACTGCTTTATACACTGAAATTCCCTTATTTGTGTGTTGTTTATTTGTATTTAGTATGGTTCAAAATGTTTTTATTTAAAGCTTGGTTAGTACAAAATAAAAATATAAATTTTTTCGAATTATTTGAAGCTATTCTTCTTTTTAATCATTACTGTTACTTTTTGGCCATCATTTTCAAATTTCTAAAGCTTCAAAACAGCAAATATAAAATTTTAAAATGTAAAAAGTTTATTTTAAATATTTAAAGAAGCATTATTGCGAATTTTTCCTAATTGACCATAATTTTATTCCGCATATACAAAAATTTAGCCCAGATTTGACACATTTAGAATCGTACACCGTAAATTAGTATTTGGTACTTGTGTATTATAGCGACTACACTGTTGTTCTTGATCTGTTGGAAAACTGGTTTCTCTGTGTACACTCGGAGATAATTAGCTCAGCCTGAGTGAGACAAACTGTTATGCAGGTGTATTTTAGTTAATATTTAATATATAGAGTTGGTTAGGCTAGATTAGGCTAAGTATTTAATATTATGCCTTCTGGGCGGCCTGCTTTGCATAATTCTCTGTTGTAGTTTCCATAATTTTGTTACCAAAGTATGATATTTTCATCATATTTTGGTATATTTCATTATGATTAACCTAACTTCACTTCTTTAGTGTGGTCTCTATAATACACAAGTACCAAATATCTTATCATTTTCACATAGTCTGGTAACTCCATGCTAACTAATTGTGTGTAGGCTGCATAGGGATTTTTGATTTTGCGTGGTCAGAATAAAAAATTGACATGTAATGTATTTTTATTCTTGAACAGGCAACAGGCAGTATCATTTGCAACAGGTATCGTTTGCAGGCAGTATCGTTTGCAACAGGTTGCAACAGGCAGTATCGTTTATTTTTCGTTAATTTTTTTTTTTTTTCAACGAACAGCATAGAGTATGAAGCAATGAAAAGGGCGTTGGTCTAAAGCATATGACATATATAAATAGACTTGGACGCTGAATTTTGTATCAGTTTTTGACTTTCAAGTTAAAAATATAGTGATCAAGCTTGAACCTGAATATAAACATGAAGGTAAGAGAATTTGTGCTTATTTTTGTTCAGCGGATTTTACGCTCACAAGGGGAGAGGAAAGCATATCACTTCTTTCCCAATATATAGAAGTGGAAATATTTTGCATAATCTAAATATGTGACGGGTTTTTGGACATGAAAAAACCTTTATAAGCTTTTTGCCAACATAAGACAAGTTTTGCAGGCTTTACGCTTTTAATTTTTTCTGAATAATCATAAATTTAGAGAATAATTTATAAAAGAGTATGAATAAATTAAAGATAATAAAGAAAATTATAAAGAAATCAAGATAACAAAAGGAAAAGGTTACAAAAAATAAGGAAGTTCAGAAAAGTAAAACAAATACAGTAATTATGAAAATAAAGAAAAAAAATAGAGTAAGTAAATAGCGGAATACAAAGTAAAAATATATTAAAGAATTACAAAAAACTGAATTCTCAGCAACATTAAATAGTAAGGATTGAAATATCCCCACAAAAAGCTACTGCAAGACTTGAAAGCCAGTGTAATAGATTAATTCTCCAAAATAGTTACTTATTAATGGGACATCAAACCATTAAGTTGGTAAGTTGGTATAGAAAAATGACAAAAAGCACATATTAGCTGTTATAAACTTGTATCTGCTATAAAAAGACAAATTTAACTGCAAAGCTCCATATAAAATCCTTCTCAGAATTTTCCCAAACATTTCTATGCTCTATACTCTTTGATGGCCAACCGTCTAAGGTCAAAGGAAAATTAGATAGTCCCGAATAGGGTGGAAGGATGTCGTATGGATAGGTTTAAGGGAAATAGGAACTTCTTGGGAGAGTGTAAAGAGGAAGGCTTTAAATAGATTGGGATGGAGCAGAAGCGTGCGTAGCTGTGCTGGGTTGCGGTGGCTTGTTGATGCAGTGAGTAAATAATAGTAGTAGTAGTATTATTCCAAAATTCTTATTTAGGAATTGCTATCCAGTCATTGCTTACAAAAATAAAAAAAAACAAAAATAAAAGAACAAAATAAAAGAATAAAAGAACAAAAAAAATAAAAGTGTTCAAGATACTTTACGATCTTCTATAGTTTTCAATGACGAATTTGCAGAGCATTTGACACTAATTTACTAATGGCAAAATTTGTTCTCAATTCAAGCTCAACCCGTCTCCACTCTGCCCCCTCTAGGGGGTAGTTGCCACTTTAGCCTTTTCCTATCTCCGCTGGCTAAAGTTAAACAAATCGTTTTCTATAACTGAAACCGCTTATAGACCTCTCACTGACTCAGGACTTTTCAATTTTGGCTCCTGGATTACTACGGAAAATTGGTCCACTGTGTATCAAACAAATGACGTTGACTACATGGCTTTGTCCCTCCAAAATCTATTGAGGAGTAATTATGAATTCCATTTCCCTGAGAAAAAATTTAAAACGTGTTCTACAGATAAGCCTTATGTTACTGAGTCTTTTAAAAAACTTATAAGAAAAAAAATCAATTTTTTCAAAGCAGGTCGCATTACTGAGGCTAATAGTCTAAGGAAGTTCCTAAAGAAAAAATTAAGAAAAGCAGCTTCTAATTATTATAATAATAAAAGTCAAAGATCTATATTCTAACAAGCCCAAGCAATGGTACAGAAAAATTAAAGAAATATGCGGAAAAAGTCCTTCCGAAATTGATTTTCATCTCCCTGAACCCCCTAATAAGACTGCCAACGATCTGAACTTGTACCTTGCTTCCATCGTGCAAAGTCTCCCCCCTTTCACTGGCTCAAGTCCAACTATTCCTCCCAATACTTTCTTCCCTTTATTTCTCCCTCTGATGTTATAAATAAAATTCTTAAGCTTAGAAAATCAAGTATTTGTCCCTTGGACATCCCAGTTGACTTAATTAAAGCCTTTTTCGGACAAAATTGCTGAGCCTTTATCAAATATTTTCAACCACATCACAAAATTTGAGTAAATTCCCAAGTTGCTGGAAACAAGGTTTTATAACACCTGTCCCTAAAAAATGCGCCAGTCTGACTTTCGCCAACATTCGCCCCATTACGCTCACTTCTGTTTTTTCCAAAACTTTATGAAGGTTTCCTCTGTGACTGGCTTAAGGATAAAATTAGTCCGCGTATTGACACCCGGCAGTTTGGTAACTTAAAGAAAACTTCCACCACCCATTACCTTGTGCACTTAATGCATACCATCGTAAGTAACCTTGATAAACCAAATGTCTGGGCTGAACCTTGTCTTAGTTGATTTCCAAAAAGCTTTTTACCTGGTTGACACGCACTACCCTAATTCGTTCACTACTGGTTAACTTTAAACTTGATCCTCTGTTAGTAAATATTGTTATATCGTTTCTTTCAAATAGATCCCAAGTTGTTAAATACAAAAATATTTTCTCTAACCCCCTCCCTATATATTGTTGGAATTCCTCAAGGAACCTTATTGGGACCACTTTTATTTCTAGTCATGATTAACGATATTGGTAAGGACTTCCCCCAAAGGTGGAAATACGTGGATGACTTGTCGATCCTCGAAGTATGTCACAGGAATATTAAAAGTGACCCCCTTGAAATTCTAACCCACATTTCGGATGAAGCTAAGAACCTAAATATGAAAGTAAATTCCACTAAATCAAATATAATGACGATAAATTTCTTGAAATCTATTCCCGCCTTCCTTGACCCTATCCCCCCAGATATTTCTGTGTCTTCCTTTAAATTACTTGGGGTTACAATTTCCTCTAATTTAAAGTGGGATATCCACGTGAAAGATATTGTCCGTAGAGCTAATGCGTCCATGTCTCTCCTTAAGCTCTTGAATAAATTTAACGTCCCCCCATCCCATTCTTAAGGATTTATACTTCCTTTGTCCGCCCGCATCTTCGAATATGCTTGTCCAGTTTGGCATCCTGGCATCTCCCGTAATGAATCAGATAAAATTGAATCTATTCAAAAAAGAGCCCTAAGAATAATTTTTAAAGAAACTTTGGTACCATATTCACTCCTTCTAAAAAAGGCCAAGCTGGAAACTCTTGAGCACAGGAGAGGAACGCTGTGCCTCCGTTTTGCAAAAAATGCAATAATAAACCCTCGCACGGAAAACATTTTCCCCAAAAGACACTCCCCATCCAGACACCGCCTGCCACGTACTGTTTCTGAACCCATCCCTATCTTGTCCCCCATCCGTTGTTTAACCTCCAGATATGAAAAAACCTTTGTCCTCTTCATTACTGATCAAATAAACCACTAGTTTTTCTTTTTTTTTTGTATTGGTGATACCCATGCTGGTGTCCGTTTGGCTCTTCCGTTCCCTCCCCTTTTTATATACTCTCTTTTAAACCTTTTTTAACACTATTTTTATCTCAATTTTTTTTTGGTTTTGTTTTAATTTGTGCCTTTTTAACTTTCTTACATTTGACACTTTTTATTTTTTAGACTAATGAATGGCTTTGCCTTTCTGATATTGTTGTTTTTGGCATTGTTTAGCCAGTTTTTTAGTTGTTGTGCTATTTCTATGTCTTTTTTTTATTATATGACCCCGAAATGCGAATTCGGCCCTTCGGGGCTTGTGATAGTCATTTTTTGAAATAAATATCTTAAATATCTAAATATCTTAAAGCTTACATTTTAGAAGAACACAGATATTGCAGTCACAAACCCCTTTTCGCAGATGAAGTATAACACAGTACTCTAAATTTGAGTTTTTTCGCAATGGAACCAAATTTTATAAGCGCAATTCGATTACCGTATGGAACGTCCAAAATGCACATTTATTTTAATTTTTGAATTTTTTTTCTAATCGGTTGGCTTGTAAAATGTAGAATTCTTGCTTCTTTCTAAAATATTTACTAGATACAAAAATATTATAAAAAAAAAATGGTATCAAAAGCTTCACATGACTTAAAGTAAATGCTTCCTCATAAACAAGTTATATTATGACAATTAAACAGCTTATTTTGTGTCCATTCCCCTAGCCAGAATTATAATAATACTAAAAACTTTTTCTTGGGAGATTCTCAACTTGCTTAAAGAATAAAAAAAAATGTCCCTTTTTTAACCAGTTTAAAGTATTTCAGTCTAAAAAACCATGAACAATTAATTCAAAAAAAATAATTTTGCAGAGGAAAATAAGTTGAATGTCAGCTATGAAATCCTACCAAAATTGTCTTTTTTGTTGATAGTTGAAAGTTCTTTTATTGAAAGTCGTAGAAGAGTCGTTTTTCAGTCTAAAAAACCATGAACATTAAACTCAAAAAATGTAATTTTGCAGATGAAAATAGTTGAATGCCAGCTGTTGAATGGTACCAAAATTATCTTTTGGTTGATAGCTGAAGTAGTTGAAAGTTTTTTTGTTGAAAGTCTTAAAAAAGTCGTTTTTCAGTCTAAAAAACCATGAACATTACATTCAAAAAATATAATTTTGCAGATGAATATAGTTGAATGTCAGCTATTGAATGATACCAAAATTGTCTTTTTGATTGATAGTTGAAAGTAGTTGAAAGTCTTAAAAAAGTCGTTTTCAGTCTAAAAAACCATTGAACATTACATTCAAAAAATATAATTTTGCAGATGAAAATAGTTGAATGTTACATATTGAATGATACCAAAATTGTCTTTTTGGTTCATAGTTGAAAGTAGTTGATTTTTTTGTTGTTGAAAGTCGTAGAAGAGTCGTTTTTCAGTCTAAAAACTCATGAACATTAAATTCAAAGACTGTAATTTGCAGATGAAAATAGTTTAATATCAGCCATGAGAATGATACCAAAATTGTTTTTTTTTGTTGATAGTTGAAAGTCGTTGAAAATTTGTTGGTTGAAAGTAGTGGCTTGAGGTTTGCTTGCAAGCATTAGGGTTACTTGCATTTCAAGCTTATTTTTCTTCTGTTTTTATTCAAAAAACATAAAAAAATACATTTATTATTTAATGTCACTACAATTTTTAGTTTCTTTACCAAATCCAGTACAAATATTCAGAACATAAAAATAAATGAAACAACCGTTAAATGTCTTGCGGTGTATTTTGTTTTTGTTGATTTGGTTTACACTATACTTAGGTCTTCTGTGGTCACTACACCGTAAAGTATAAATACCATAGAGTAGTATCTAAAGTGGCCAACTGAAAAGAAACGTAAATCTAAACTTATTTAATAATTAAATTTGTGTCTAAATTTATGAGATTTTATTTTTATAATAATAACAGAGTCTGTTTATTTTCTACTACAAAATAGAAATCAATAGTATAAAAAATAGATAAAAAAAGAGACTATTGTATATATGTATTTTTTTTGGTTAATCATTTTTGAAAATCATTTTTTATTGCTCTGGCTTAATTGTAATTTTTTTTGGTTTTGTTTTGATTTGTATGCCCTTGTGTAGTTTGTGACTTGTCGCTTGTGAGAAGTCAAAACAAACAAATTCAACTTCGGTATTTTGAAGACCATACTGCCTTCCCCGGTACAGAAATAAACAGTTTCGACTTGGAATAAATCCCTTTATTTAAATCATTTTTTTATCTGCTGATGACGGCCTCTGTATATGTGATCGAAATATCCAAAGATGTTATGTTGTTTCATTGACAAATAAAAGGATTTTTACCTATTGAATTATTATTTTTAAATTCAACTTTTCTGTAAAGCTGCGTCTTATTTTACTGATTAAATAAAAAAAACAAGTTTTTTTAACTGAAAGTAAGGAACGACGTTAAAACTTAAAACGAACAGAAATTATTCCGTATGTGAAGGGGGCTGTCCCCTCCTCAACGCCTCGCTCTTTACGCTAAAGTTTTTTTATTGTTTAAAAAAATAGAGTTGTGAGAAAGTCAAACTTTAGCGTAAAGAGCGAGGCGTTGAGGAGGGGACAGCCCCTTCATATACGGAATAATTTCTGTTCGTTTTAAGTTTTAACGTCGTTCCTTACTTTCAGTTAAAAAAACTTGTTTTTTTTATTTAATTTTTGAACGTTTTTGAATTAATGCAGGTTTTGATTTTGGCTCACCGTACATGAATAATTAAAACAAAATTTGCATATTATATTTGGTTAAATGGCTTTCTCGAAACTTGTTTAATTTTATTTACGAACGTTTTTATTAGTAATAAATATACGTAATTAGAATTAACTTACGTAACGAACTTCTATATTCATAAATTTTTAACACGTATGTTAGGGGTTCGCCCCCTAGTCAATACCCTGCTCTTTAAACTATAGTTCGAATTTTTTTTCCAGTTCTTTAAAAATGACCTCTTAATCACAATCAGTTGATCAGTTGAAAAACTTGTTTTTTTTTATTTAATTCCTGATCTTTTTCTTTAATAATGCTGGGAAATCCGGCGCCCCCTTCATAGCAATGTCCCTTCCCCCATGAAAACTTCCTTCATGGAAAGATCCTTCCATATAGCCCCCGACCCTCTCCTTCCCCCACCTACCAGAAAAAATCTCCTCTGAAAAAGTCTGTATACTTCCAATAACCAATACTATATGTTAACATTGAGTAAAGTTCATAACTTTCAGCCCTCCCCTGGGGACTTTGGGGGATCAAGTCATCCTAAAAGACATTTTTATCATATTTTCGACCATGCTGAACAAAATGGCTATCTCAAAATTTTGATCGGGTGACTTTGGGAAAAAAATGAGCGTGGGAGGGGGCCTAGTTGCCCTCCATTTTTTTGGTCACTTAAAAAGGGCACTAGAACTTTTAATTTCCGTTCCAATGAGCCCTCCCACGATATTCTAGGACCACTGGGTCGATACGATCACCCCTGGGAAAAAAAAAAAAACAAAACAAACAAACAAACAAACAAACAAATAAACACGCATCCGTGATCTTTCTTCTGGCAAAAAAATGGAAAATTCCACATTTTTGTAGATAGGAGCTTGAAACCTCTACAGTAGGGTTCTCTGATACGCTGAATATGATGGTGTGATTTTCATTAAGGTTCTATAACTTTTAGGGGGTCTTTCCCCCTTTTTTCGAAAATCAGCCAAATTTTCTCAGGCACGTAACTTTTGATGGGTAAGATTAAACTTAATGAAACTTATATATTTGAAATCAGAATTAAATCTGATTCTTTTGATGTATCTATTGGTATCAAAATCCCGTTTTTTAGAGTTTCGGTTACCATTGAGCCGGGTCGCTCCTTACTTACAGTTCGTTACCACGAACTGTTTGATACAAAAAACAAAACAAGTTTTTTCAACTGAAAGTACGGAACAGCATTAATAACTAAAACGAACAAAAATTATTACGTATAAGAAAGGGGTTGCCCCCTCCTCAAACGCCTCATTTATCTTTTTAGCATTTTAAAAAAGCTATATATTGATCTAAATAAACGACCTTGTTTTTCAGTAGTCGTTCTGAAAGAATTGGGACAAAATTTAACTTTACGTGAAGAGCCAGGCGTTGAGGAGGGGAGAAACATATATAGTTAGTTAAAGTTAAGTCAAAGTATTGACTAATAATGGGAGGAGGGAGTGGGAAGAGAGCGCCCCCTAATTATTTCTGCCAATCAGTAAAAAAGCTTTGAGTGAGTGAAATGGTTGCGCGAAGTGCTACTATTTTACTTGTTCAAGTTTTGATTTATTAGGGTTAATGGACTGATGAAAATGTGGGACGTAAGACCAATGAAAGAAGATTAAAAAAAAGTCAAAGTCAGTAAAAAAAAATTGAAGTATTTTTAATAGCAATATCCTCGAAATTGGTCAGTAAAATTTACAGCTAGTTGTTAAAATACAGCCCTCCCCCTCCCCCAAACATTTTGGTTAATTACGCTTCTGATAGTAAGTAGCTAAAATTTAAATAGCTAAGTCCATGCAGTACAAAAAATTCAGTTTTTAAAATTAGCCATTTAAAAGGTTTAAGTTCCACCAAAGTTTATATAATTAGCAGTACGACCATTCTCTATCTCACCCATTATAAAAACCCGGACCGGGGTGCGAGTGCTCCGGAGAACGTTTTTGCAGATATAAACATAGGCGAAGTCAGATTAGCGGGAATGCAGGTTAGTCTGTTTCCGTCTGTTTCCATCAAAGTGGCATTGAACAAGTGGGAAGGAGTACAAGTGGGAAGGAGTGCAGAGTGCAAATTGCATTGAAACAGAAATAAGTGGGAGGAGCTTTTTGTTCACGAAGACCAGAAATGATCTGCGATAAGCTTACTGGGTATATTCTGTCGTACTGTGAGTTCCACCAATATATATCCCACTTTCAAATGTAATAATTGAATGTAATCAGGCTTTTGTCCTTATTACGTCTTTCTGGAGCTGGGTTGGGAATTCGTGATTAGTTTACTATTTCTTATTAGATTTTGTATAAAGAATAATAAGATTATATGAGATTCTAATAAAACAATTGTTAATAGAGCTTAGTTAAACATTGAAAATAGCGGACTCCTTACAGTATTGAAAGAGATCAGCTTCTAAAATTAAATACATAAAAAAAAATGTAAGTTCACAAAGTGAATATTAGCTTATGTACCTTTGGGTGGTATAATATCCTATTCTATTAGGCTTTTGCCCAAATTTGGAGGTATTTTTCTAACTGAGTTGAAAATGAATGAATTATTTTGTTATTTGTTTTCTTTTCAACCATATTTCTATTTTCAGGCTTTTAATCTTAGCTGCTATGGTTGCCTTGGCTGTTGCTGCCCCTCAGTATCCCAAGCCAGCAGGCTATTCTGGGTACAAGCCTGATTATAAGCCATCATACAAAACTGATGTGAGTTTTTCCGCTATTTTCCTATTATTTTCTTTTATTTTGTTTTCGAGTGTGCAACGATTGTATTAATAAAAGAATAGGTAGGGAAGAAATTATATGCAAAGCAAATAGTGACAAAAAGTGGTGGCCACTACGGATATTGCCCTTAGTCTATAATAAAATTATTTGTGGAAATTAAAGAAAGTTTAAAGAAGATCGTAGAATCCAATGATATGAAAAGACGAGCTACCAAAGGGCGGATTGCCATAATTTTTGCTTTCTGTTACTTTATCCTCTCAAAGGAAAACAGGAGAAAGGGAATAAAAAGCGAAAAAAGAACGATAATACAAATATTCAAGCAATAGCCATAAAGTGTATCCGTTTTTCTTCATTTTCTTCTTTAAATTCTCAATGAAAACTATTGAACACTGATTTCTAAAAAAAAAATTTGAAAGGTTTTGAAAAAAAAACGAACAAAAAACAGAACAGTAAAAGGATAGCTGACATGAGTTTTGCACATGTCTTTGTCAAAATTTGTGTTCCTTTGTTATAGATGAGTTTTGATATTTGATAGTTTTGATAGTTTTTTTTGTTGAGTTTCAGTATTTAATAGTTTTGATGTTTTGATTTTAGTTGAGTTGGATTACCATGATTTTTTCTTTTTATTCCTTTTTCCGAAAAAAAAAGAAAGAAAGGGCAAGAAACAACAGAAAAATAAACAAAGAAACAAATAAAAAACATAAGAACTCATGTAAGGGTTCGACACCAGTTCAGTTTTTTCTTTATTTTTCATTATATATTTTTAATCCATTAAATTCATCTAATCATCCAAATTGTTCATTGCTATCCATTAATCTGACATATGTTGTTATCCTTCATTATGGTTATGAGCCGGATTATAAGTAACTGAACTGATTTAATTTTCCATATGTCTTTAGTATTAGGATTTTTTTTGTCAAAATAGAATATTGAAGCGAAGAAAGAAGCTAATCAAACAGTTCGTGGTAACGAACTGTAAGTAAGGAGCGACCCGGCTCAATGGTAACCGAAACTCTAGAAAAACGGTATTTTGATACAAATAGATACATCAAAAGAATCAGATTTTGATGCTGATTTCAAATATATAAGTTTCATCAAGTTTAATTCTACCCATCAAAAGTTAGGCGCCTGAGAAAATTTGGCTGATTTTCGAAAAAAGGAGGAAAGACCCCCTAAAAGTTATAGAACCTTAATGAAAATCACACCATCATATTCAGCGTATCAGAGAACCCTACTGTAGAGGTTTCAAGCTCCCATCTAAAAAATGTGGAATTTTGCATTTTTTGCCAGAAGAAAGATCACGGGTGCGTGTTTATTTGTTTGTTTTTTTTTTTTTCCAGGGGTGATTCGTATCGACCCAGTTGTCCTAGAATATCGTGGGAGGGCTCATTGGAATGGAAATTAAAAGTTCTAGTGCCCTTTTCAAGTGACCAAAAAAATGGAGGGCAACTAGGCCCCTCCCACGCTCATTTTTTTCCCAAAGTCACCTGATCAAAATTTTGAGATAGCCATTTTGTTCAGCATGTTCGAAAATATAATAAGTATGTCTTTTAGGATGACTTAATCCCCGAACTTCCCGGGGGGAGGGCTGAAAGTTATGAACTTTACCCAATGTTAACATATAGTATTGGTTATTTGGAAGTATACAGACGTTTCAGGGGAGATTTTTCTGGTAGTGGGGAGGGGGGGTGGGCCGGGGTTATGTGGGAGGATCTTTCCATGAAGGAAGTTTTCATGGGGGAAGGGACATTGCTATGAAGGGGACGCCGGACTTCCCGCATTATTTAAAAAAAGATCAGAAATTTAATATAAAAAAACAAGTATTTCAACTGCAATAGCAGCAACATCAAAACTTCAAACGAACAGAAAATATTACATATATGATTGGGTTCACCCGTAGTCAATACCTCGCTCTTTAAGCCAAAGATTTTTTAGTACTTTCATAAGAGCTATTATTCTAATTAACGGCCTTTGTGATTAAGCGGTCATTTTTAAAGAATTGGAACAAAATTCGAACTTTCGCTTAAAGAGCAAGGTATTGACTAGGGGGTGAACCCCCTAGTAAACAAATTAAAAATATATGAATATAGAAGTTCGTTACGTAAGTTAATTCGTAAGTTACGTATTTTTATTACTAATAAAAACGTTCGTAAATAAAATTAAACAAGTTTCGAGAAAGCCATTTAACTAAATAAAAGTAAATTAATATGAAAATTTTGTTTTAATTATTCATGTACGGTGAGCCAAGATCAAAACCTGCATTTATTCAAAAACGTTCAAAAATTAAATAAAAAAAACAAGTCTTTTAAACTGAAAGTAAGGAGCGACATTAAAACTTAAACGAACAGAAATTATTCCGTATATGAAAGGGGACTGTCCCCTCCTCAACGCCTCGCTCTTTACGCTAAAGTTTGACTCTGTCTCACAACTTTATTTTTTAAAACAATAAAAAACTTTAGCGTAAAGAAAAAGGGATTTCCACCTTTTGTGCTTTTCTTTTTTTTTCTGAAAAGAAAAGGGAAGAAAGAACCAAAAAGATGAGTAAAGCAGCAAGACAGAAAAACGGAACCAAATCACAGATACAAAATTTTTTTAAAGGCTTAGCGACACTTTCTTTTTTTCTTAATGTTTTTAAAGAGTTTATCATAATTTTAATTAATTTTTTCCTTAACCATTTTGGTAAAAATTATAAATTGATTTTTAATTTTAAAAAAGAATTTGGTGCTATAAGCTAAAGAATATTTCTTTTTAGGTTTATTATGCATACAGTAGGTTAATATTTGAAATTTTGTCTTTAAAATTAGTTTTTTAGAAGTATTGCTTAATTTTTCAGTGAAAATTTATATCTAGTTTGGAAATACGTGCAAAATCAATTCAGTTCCTCAAAGTTTGTCAAATTTTTCAAGTCTATCATGTATACCCAGTCTATTAAAATTATTCGTTTGGAGAATTCGAGAGGGTCAGAGTTAAAAAAATTTTAATATTAAACATCCTAAAAGTGGAATAATCCTTCGATTGTCTCATGCGTTCTTATATTTTGCTTTTCTACTCCGTTAGGAACATATTAAGACTTAATTTTATGTTCCCCACTCAGCACACTAAAAAGGTAAATTGAAACGGCTATTTTTCAACTTGTTAATTTCTTGTTCAACTCCATTTAACACTTTAATTATGGTAATTCTCGTTTTACAATTTTTGTCTTAATTTTAGTACGCCCCAGCCCCCTACGAGTTTGCTTGGGCAGTGAAGGACGACTACACCTACAATGACTACAACCACCAAGAAACCTCCGATGGTAATGGTTACGTAAAAGGTAGCTACCAGACTCTTCTTCCAGATGGCCGTGTTCAGACCGTCACCTACACTGCGGATGATTACACCGGATACGTCGCCGATGTTCAGTACTCTGGTGAAGCTAAATACGACTACAAACCAGCATACAAACCATCATATCCAGCACCAGCATACAAATCACCAGCATACTCTCCCCCTGCATACAAGGCACCAGCATACCCTTCACCGGCATACCCCTCTCCCGCGTACAAAGCTCCAGCCTACAGGCCTAAGTATTAAGAGATCTCTCCTCTATAGAATTTGATTAATATATTTTTGTATTAGTATCGACATTAAAAATGATAAAAATAAACTTGAGGTTTTATTAGGTTACTATTTGGTGCCGAGCAACACTTCGTTTTTTGTTGTTTTTTTTTAGAAAATTTCAAATTATACAGAAAAATCGTTTGTCTTGTCTCTGAAAGTGAATTTCTTTCGAGTTATAATAATAATAATAATAATTTTATTTTTTCCCGCTCATACGAAAAAAGAGTAAAAGCGGAGTAATACAAAAGAAGAAAAGGGGAAAAAACAATAACACTCAATATCAAAGAACAAAATTAAGTTGTAACTTCTTCATTCGCACTCGTAGATCAGATGTAGAGGCAAAAACTCGAACAATGTTTCCAACGTCTTTTTTTCTGCACTTGCTTCCGTAGACGGCACAACGACAGTTGGGTCTACCATATTTTGAGATCTTAGAACGAACCTGTTTCTCTCGTAGAGCGGGTATCCAAGTAAAAACTTGAGGTATTTGCAGTAAACAGACCGGAGTTTTAGTCTGTCAGTTTGCGGGAACCAGTCCCATAGTGGAGATACATAAAGCAAGTGAGGGAGAGCAACCGCTGAGTAAAGCTTTACAAGAATCTTCCTCTTTTAAGCTAAATTTCAGAGAGGCAAGCCTCCCGAAATTTGGACGAATACTTTTGGTAATTTTCACGAGAATTAGTAAACGAGACCTACTGCAAAAGACTTGATTTTCAATTCAATGACATAATTTTTATACAATCCTAAAGAGCTTATCCCTGATTTTCCTCTCAATTACTCGGACTATCTGTCTTGTCTTGTTTCTACAATTAGCCATGTCTTGATGCCTACTGCAAAATACTTGATTTAAAACTTGATTGAATTAAAATCAAGTATTTTGCAGTGGTCATCAAGACATGGCTAATTGTAGAAAAACCCAAGACAGATTGTCCAAGTAATTGAGAAGCAAATCTGGGATAAGCCATTTTTAGGATTGTATACAAATGATGTCATTTCATTTGTTGATCAATCAAGCTTTCAATTTGATTGAACGTAAGAGCAAGTGTCTTGGTTGTACTTATGTGTGAAATAGTGGGATCCAGACCTCTCTTTACCTCAAAAACCATTATAAGGGAGAGGACTCTCCAAATTTATGTCAACAGAACATTTACCAAGTGCTGCGAGGTCTAAAGAAAACTTAGTGCAAAGCCCCTAGAACAATTTCATCTGGTCATCTACCAGAAATAGTTACCAGATTCCATCAAATTATCCTGGTAAATAAGAACTAGCTTCTAAATTATTCGTTGAGGGTGTCTTCACCAGGTCGAACCATTGTGGGTGGAATACTGCTTAAGAGAGGATGAGTGCCAAAATGCTTTTATTAAAAGGTCTAGTAGATGGGGCTGTCAAATATTAGCCCAAATTGATGGTAAATAAAGGTAAACGATGTGGTTCTTTTCTTCGAGATTTTGAACACATTCCAACTTCTTTAGAGGGAATAGGGTCTCAAAATTCCTATTCTACTGACATTTAATAAAATAGATCGTCAGATCCTAATAAAACCTCATGCAAGGTAAGCACTCAATACCATTGAATCTTTTCAGATTTCGTATCGTTCCAACCAATAAGCCCGGCCAAAATTCTTACCACTAACTGATCTATCAGAGCAAACTGCTTGATTTTTATCAAACCTGCCAGTAAGTATGGAGAACGGAAGAGAGGAGTTTCCAAAATCTCAGTAATCAAGTTATTTACAAGAATGATTTCTAAAATTCTAATTAAAGGGATGAAGGTGAAATCCAATATCTAGGCTGTGGCTTTTTGTCCCCTCATGCCACTGTGGGAGAAAGGGGCTACGAAATATAGCCTAAATCCAGGGTTTTAGAGGGCTCAAGAGTAGCCTGACATCTCCAGGGGAGGAGTGGTATCTATATTCAAGTTATCAGCATATCTAACAAAAAGGGAAATCGCAAAGGGGTTGGTTCTCGACTATGTTACTCAGAAGTACTACTACTCCGACCTTTTCAAAGTGTAGCGCAAATTTTACGTTTCTGGGGGAGTGAAACAGGGGGACTCCCTAAGTTACTCTCATCAAGACAACAAAGGTAGCTCTCTAGCGTTACCTAATTACGGATGTTGTATACACTCAACAATTTAGTATAGTTAATATATTATACTTAAAAAATGTCATAAGATATGCCTAGAGGATGACTCGAAAAAAGACACCGAGTTAAGACACCGAGACACCGAGTTGGTGATTTAAGCTTCCTTCAGGTGAATACGAGTAAAATTTTGAGCAACGAAATTTAATTTCACTGAGGGGGCATCAGGATTTTAAAAATGCCCGGGTGGGACACGGCCCAAAATCGGCTGGGAACCACTGACATAGATATTATCATTCCATTTATTTTAATTATTTGGTTTGATATGGCACCGTTACCAGCAGACAGTTATCTTTGCTTTAGATGCCTTTGGGTTCCTAAATTAGCGAGTTTCTAATCATAGTTACGATCCAAAAGAGGACTAACATGGCTACCAGAAAGACCCGATTTCAGTGTGAATCAGAAGGTTCAGACAATTATAATGGATTATGGTGCAATTGTGTGGGAAACATCAAACCTATCCGAACGGAAGAGGAGTGGCCCCATCTAAAAGGCTTTCTCCATCTCTGCACACCATATATATTGTTAGTATGTTCATAATTCAGTAGCTGTTCGTCGTGGTCAACAATCTTTATAGATTACATTCCCTTTACTAGCATGTCTCCTGGCTGCTCTAGTTATGACGAAAATAAGTTGCGACTGTTATAGTGTATGAACCAATACTTTTAAATTGGTAGGTAGCTTCTCGCTTTTTCAATTTTCTGCTTGGGATTTCAAATATTGGACTGTACGTAAAATTTTGACAAAAAATTTGATTGTTTAGCCAAATTTTCGATGAACAGTAGTTTAATTGAATAAGTTCTTTATAATGATTTACTAAAGAACGTTGGGTGGAAAGAGACGGGTATTATGGTTCATGTGGATAGACGTTCTGAATGATTTGATCGTGTACGTGGCTGAAGCCATCACGACCTCCGCAATAGTGTGCTCTGATGTTTAAATACATTGTGTGGGTTGGCTCAAATACATTCAAACACTTTTTATAGTAAAAGAGGAAAATTACCATTAAAAATTGGTGAGAATAATGCACTCGAGAGTAATTGTCATCAACCATCCCAAAAGAATTTCTTGGTAAGGCCCATGATGCCCTGCCTCACTTTTACCCCCCCCCCCTCTCTGCAGGTAGAAACGCGAGTACAATATTTGTACAGGTCCAGTAATTATACCTTTTGGGATGTCATCCCCTTCCCACAGCCCTCAGGGCAAGGGTTGTAAGTTAGGCCATTCGTTCATTGCTTATTTATAGCAAATGCTATTGTGAAAGGTATGCATGTTTGAACTTTACTTTCCAAGAAGACGAAGGGCATTCAGATAAGCATTTCATCAAATGCTGAGAGGAGTGTTGAACTAAACCAAAACATGTTATGTGTATACGGGTTATCAAAAGGCTGTAACTCAGGAATGTCTGAGTATATTAATTTGGAACATTCAGGAAATGATAAAGGATATGAACAACTGATTTAAAATTTTCCTAAATAATCAAAGCTCGTCCAAAATTTTTCTTTCAAACCAATATTTGAATTCTCAAGCGGAAAACTAAAAAAACGGGAAGCTACCAACCAATTTACAAGTAGCCAATTCCTACAGAAACTAAAATATAATTACCTTTTTCAATCAAGGCGGGTGACAGCGCAGGAACTCCAAAACCGGCAAGAACAATCAAATGATAACTCTTTTGTACAGATTTTCAGTATTTTTTGAAGAGGTAGGCTAAAACATTTTAAGGGACTGACCTTTACTGAACTTAAATTAGAAAAATCTGTTCCGGTTAATAAAAAAAGAAAGTGACATTTCCTGTTTATGTAAGTCTCATCAAAATTGAATATTTCTGTATCAGGCTGAACTGAAAGAAATTAAATGTTTTTCTAAGATTCTGGGAATTTCGGTGTGGACTTTTAGCTTTCTCTCATTTATTCAAATCTATTATCCAAGTTTTGCAAGTTATATTAAAGCCACCAACTTAATTCTAAATAATTTGGCAACAAAAACTAAAAACGTTTATAATGGATGCGATAGGGCGATTCCTTTTAGTATCGACCGAACATTTCATTTGATAATTTGCAGATGCTTGACAATTCAGATTTGGACTGTTCTTGGCATTTTAGAAATTTCAGTATTTTTATAAACTTAAGATTCCATTGAAGAGGTTTGCCTTAAGTGGGGAAATCCGGCTCAGGTAGTAGTAGTAGTTACTGTTGTTAGTGTTGTTGTTGCTCGTGTCTGTTTTGTTGTTTTGGTTACTGTCACTATAACAGTAGTAGCGATAGTAGCATTAGTATTAGTAATATCATTTAAAACTAGCGGTATACCTTACATTTTTGTAAATATAGCAGAGGTAGTAGTTACAGACGCTGTTGTAACTTCTGTTGCTGTTATTGTAGTTTTTCCTTATTCATTTCGTTTTAGATATTATTGTTATTGTGACTAGAATGGTAGCAGTAGTAGCAGTAGGGATATCATTTGGTACTAGTGGCAGCACTAGCAGTAGTAGCTGCAAATTTATTGTCAAACAGTTCGTGGTAACGAACTGTAAGTAAGGAGAGACCCGGCTCAATAGTAACTGAAACTCTAAAAAACTGAATTTTGATACCAATAGATAATCAAAAGAGTCAAATTTTTATGCTGATTTTAAGTATATAAATTTCATCAAGTTTAGTCTTACCCGTCAAAAGTTACGCACCTGAGAAAATTTGCCTGGGAAAAACCGATCAAAATTTTGAGATTCAGCCATTATGTTCAACATGGTCGAAAAATACATTAGCTATGTCTTTGAGGATAACTTAATCCCCTTCAGTCCCCGGGGGAAGGTCTGCAAGTTATGAACTTTGCCCAATGTTTACATATAGTATTGGCTATTGGGAAGTATATAGAACTTTTCAGGGGGAATTTTGTCTGGTAGTTGGGGGGGTGGGGGGTGGTCGCGGATTACGTGGGAGGATCTTTCCATGGAGTAAGTTTTCAATGTGGAAGGAACATTTCTATGCCGGATTTCCCAGCATTATTTAAAAAACGACAGAAACTGAATAATAATAAAAAAGCAATTTTTTCAACTGAAAATAACTCAAAATTTAAAACGAACTGAAATATTACGTATATGATTGGGTTCGCCCCCTAGCCATTACGTCGTTCTTTACGGTAAAGACTTTTTTTGTACTTTTATCAGAGCTATTTATTCTAATTAACGGCCTTTGTGATTAAGGAGTAATGCTTAAAGAATTGGAACAAAATTTGAACTTTATCATACAGAGCGAGGCATTGACTAGGGGGGAACCCCCTAACATACGTAATAAACAACATACGAATATAGAAGTTCGTTACGTAAGTTAAATCGTAAGTTGTGTCAGAACAAAATTTCGAGAAAGCCATTTAGCCAAAAAAAAAAAAAAAATTATATGCAAATTTCGTTCTAATTATTAATGTACGGTGAGCCAAAATTAAAGCTGCATTAATTAAAAACGTTCAGAAATTAAATAAAAAAACAAGTTTTTTTTTAACTGAAAGTAAGGAGCAACATTAGAACTTAAAACTAACAGTAACTATTCCGTATATGAAAGGGGATCTCCCTCCTCAACACCTCGCTCTTTACGCTAAGGTTTGACTCTGTATCACAACTTTCTTTCTTAAAACGATAAAAACTTAAGCGTAAAGAGCGAGGCGTTAAAAATGGAACAGCCCCCTTCATATACGGAATAATTTCTGTTCGTTTTAAGTTTTAATGTCGCTCCTTACTTTCAGTTATTTTTTTTTTTATTAATTAATAAAAAGAGCTGTAGTAGTAGGCTGATGAAATAGCAATAGTAATAGGGCTACAAGCATGGGAATGTCAATTTGGTAATTTACAGCTTATTGACAAATCAAAGTTGTCCACAGAAGTGAACTTAATGGCCCACTGAAAAGGTATGCCTTACATTTAGATAAATCTGGCACACGTAGAAGCAGCAGTAGCTGCTGTTATTGTTGTCATTACTTTTTTCTTCGTCTTGTATTTTTGTTCCTTAATAGTATGACTAGCAGTAGTTGCAGTAGCATTGATATCATTTAGTACATGTAAGTAGCACTAGCAGTATTTTAATTTTTTCTATTCTTCCGTGTTTGCAAATATCTTCTGTAATTGCTGATTTGGACTCGCAACCGGTATATTTCGAGTAGATATGGTATTTTTATATTTCTTCCAAAATGAACCAGCTTGTGGACAGGTTCCGTGCGCGTCGAGAAACTATTGTCACCTTTCCACATCAAGGAGGCACACTTGTGCCTCTATACAGAGGCAAACCCACCACATGTTAAGCGATTTCAGATCCTAGAGGTCCGCAGAGAGTACGGCGTTGATCGATTTTTGTAGCCCAGCTCAAACTAAGAAACCTCAAAATTTACATCCTCCTCGACTTTATCTTCAGGGGTAACTGGCTGGAAGTTTCGACCCTCCCACCACAGCCACCCCTTTCACGTTGTCCGATTAAGCTTAAATTTGGGAGGTTTAAGCTTTCCTAGGACCCGGGAGCTAATCTAGAAATTGTCAGCTCAATCCGATCACTCTCCCTGTTTTCAAAAACCAAATATAGCCACTTAAACTTCATTTCTCTTTTTTTTTGTATCCAACACTACAAAGGCCACAGTTGGCGAACTGAGCCGGGTGAATGAGGACTCTTCAAAGCAGAATTTGACCTGTTAGGACCTTTTGGTATTTTCAGACCGAAAAAATTATCCCCCGAATTACATTTACCGAAAAACCTCGTTTCCTATAAAGCCCATGTTAATTTTTTCTCACCACAGCCCCCCCTTTAACGTTCTCTTATCGGGTGAATTTATAGGATAAGCTTTTCCTGGGGCCTGGGAGCGTATCCTCGAAATTCAGCTCAATCTGATCACGTCCTGTTTTTTTCCTATTATTCCAAAACCAATATCAAGTTTTGTGGGAATTGCTTGCGTCAAAAATAGATTCCCGCTTACTAAAAAACAATTCACAATTGTGTCTCTTTAGTCCAGCAGTCAAGACCTCTGACTGTCAGTTGAAAAAACCCTGGTTCTCATCACCGTCAGAGGAAATTTTTTTTATATACTGAATTGAAACATTTAAAAAAGAAACTACATTTCTTTTTTAAATTATTGGCAAAAAATGACGTTTTCTAAAGAGTTTAAAGAGGCGGAGGTGACAAAGTCTCCCTTAAAAGGACAGGGATTAGGAGGCACAGTTGGGGGGCCTGTTTAAAGATGCTGAGTCACAAGTCGAACCTTAAAAACGTTAAAGGATTTAGGACACCCTGTACGACGTGATTTGAGTATTCCAGGAATTAAAAGCCTTAACACAAGATAGTCAAGAGCGAGGGGGTGTTGGGAGGCGGCAAGCCCCCCCACTTTAACTCCTGACATTCGATCAGCTAACAGTTAGTCAAGCAATAATAAGTCAATAAACCTAGTAACAAAAACGTGCAGAAATTATTTGAAAAAAACTACGTTTCTAAAGAGTTAAAGAGGCTGAGTTACAAGGTCGAACCTTAAAACGCCAACAGGGATTAGGAGGGCACAGTTGGGGGGCTGTTAAAGAAGGCTGAGTACAAGTTCGATACCTTCAACGTACAGGGATAGGAGGCACCCTGTACGACGTGATTTGAGTATTCAGATTAAAAGCCCTTAACACAAGTAATGTTTCAAGGCGGGGGTTTTGGGGGGCGGCAGCCCCCTACTTTAACTCCTGACACGATCAGCTTAACTGTTAGTCAATCAATAAAGTAATAAACCTGGACAAAAACGTGGCCGAAATTAATTTGAAAAACACTACGTTTTTAAGAGTTAAAGAGCTGAGTTACAAGGTCTTAACCTTACACGTACTGGATTAAGGAGGCACAGTTGGGGGTGGTTGCCCACCCCCCAAACCCCCCGCTTTCGCAGCCTTTAATAAAAAAAAAAATTTGTAAATCAAGTAAGGAGCGACAGTAAAATTTATTAAAACAACAGAAACTATTCGTATATGAAAAGGGGCTGTGCCCTCCTCAAGACGCCTCGCGCTTTACGCTCAGTTTGACTTCTCACAACTCCTTTTTTTTTAAACAATAAAAACTTTAGCGTAAAGAGCGAGGCGTTTGAGGAGGGGCACAGCCCCTTTCATAATACGGAATAATTTCTGTGTCGTTTAAGATTTAATGTCGCTCCTTACTTTCAGTTTAAATTTTTTTTTTTTATTTAAAGGCTGCGAAAGCGGGGGGTTTGGGGGGGCGGCAGCCCCCCAACTCGTGCCCTCCTAATCGCTGTACGTTTTAAGGTTCAACCTTGTAACTCAGCCTCTTTAACTCTTTAGAAAACGTAGTTTTTTTTCAAATATAACCGTATAGCATGATTGAGTTGTCTAGTAGCTGAAATTTTATTTTTTTCGTGACTGTTTATTTGTTAGTGTTTTAATTTTTTTCCAAGTATTTTTGTACTCTTCTTAAGTGCATTTCATGCTTGTGAAGAGGGTTGAAATAAATTATTATAAATATTATTAGTTACGGCTGTTCTAATGCTTACGATAGAGGTTGAAATGCCAGTAGTCAAGTATCTTATTTGAAAATCCATATTTTATGAATGTGTCCTAAATGGGTCTCAATAATGCTCTATATATAAAAATCGGTCTTGTCGGTTATTTAGCAACCACTAAATCACAAGAGAATTTTTGTGGAAGGGATTGCGACTTGACAGAATTCAAATTCAAACAAGTACAATCTATAACAATCAGAGAGGCAACAGTGACTTATTTGATTGTTTGAGTAAGCTATGTGGCTCATAAGTGCTCATTCGAAAGAAAGTGTATCAAACAAGAAGGTATAAGAAATGGTTTATAAGAAATTTCTTCTATTTATTTTCTAGTAACTAAAAAATGTGTCAACGAGAACCCTGTTTTAGTTATAACGGTAAGTGATGCTCTATTATGCCTTATCACACAAACCAATCGGAGAGTTTATGTCTATTTTAGCTTACTTTGGATTTCAAAAGCTGTCACATGAAAGCACTCGATGAAAAAAGGTTTTATTTCTCTTTGTCTAGACCTAAGAATACTCTGACAGTTAGATTATTTTGTGTTTACTACAAATATTATATAAAATAGGTTCACTATTATTTTTTCAGGTACTAGTATTTTGGGCCATATGTTGGAGCTCTGTATGCCGGAGCAGGGTACGAGGGAGCTTTGTATGCCGGTGCTGAGTAAGATGGTTTGTATGCCGGTGCGGGGTACGAGGGAGCTTTGTATGTTGGTGCTGAGTAAGATGGTTTGTATGCTGGCTTGTAATCATAATTTGGTTCGCCAGAATACTGAACATCAGCAACATACCCAGTATAATCATCAGCAGTGTAGGTCACAGTCTGGACACGGCCATCTGGAAGAAGAGTTTGGTAGCTGCCCTTGACGTATCCATTGCCATCAGAGGTTTCCTGGTGGTTGTAGTCATTGTAGGTGTAGTCGTCTTTTACTGCCCAGGCAAAATCGTAGGGCATTGGTGTGTGCTATAAGAATAGAATGGTAATAATAGAATGTAAGAATAGAATGTAAAAATAGAATGTAAGAATGTAAGAATAGAATGTAAGAATAGGAAGCTTTTTTAGGCGAGAACACTACGAAAAAAAAACAGCAAGAGGAGCCATAGGGGAAAAAAGGAAAATTTTCGGACAATACGAAAATATGTTAAAAATGGAAAGAAAAAGGGGGAAACAAGGAAACATCTATAAATAAAAGGAAACGTCTGTTACCTTTTATTATTTAAGATATAATTAGATATCTTAATATAAACATGAGGTTAGTCTAAATGACGCTAGACAAGATAATTAAAGAAATATCGTCGCCAAGATAATTTTGCCAATTCGAGGTGGTGCCGTGACCAGTTCTTACAAATACTTTAATATCGGCATTGAATTAAAAAGATGTTTTCTTTCTTGTTTTTTTTTATTATTAATTAAATCTTAGTTCATAGATACGGTTGCAACTCTTTTTTAAATCTGAATTCCAGTCAAACTTCTATTTTGTATTCCGCACTTTCTATTTCTGTCTTCTAATTTGAATTACCTAGGAAGTTTCCAAAACTCTATTAAAAAAAGAAAATTTTACCAGAGATAACAGTGTTGGGACAGTTTTAAAAGTCTAAACACTTTGGGGAGGAAAATACAGACTTCATCCCTCGCCACCCCCTCTTTTATCCTGTTTTTGTGCTCGTTCTTACATTATTCTACCTGATTCAATAAATAGTTCTTAAGGATATTGGCCTTCTTTCTCATCAAAAAATAAGCCTGAGAGACAAAATCCCATGAATAATAATGTAATAATTAGCTTAATATAAAAATAAGCTAAAATATAAGCCTTAAAAAATTACTCATCACTGAAATCTTCAATCTGGACGCTTTGGGAGTTAGAAGCCAAGATTACCCCCCCCCGCCTCTTTTGTCATATTTTCTTGCCCGTTCCTTTTATAATTTTCGGTCAAATAAAGATTTTTTTTCGAGGGGGGGGGGCTTTGACCTTTCCCCTTATCAAAGATTAAGTGTGAAAGAAAAACCACCAGAATAAAAGTATAATAATAAGCCGAATACAATAATAAGCTCAAGAATAAATGTCCCAGAATAAACTCACTAAAAAATAAGCTATGACTAGAACTTTTCAATTGTTTGAATTGAGAGCGGGGAGGCAGGCTCAATCTCCCGCTCCCTGATTAAGAGCAATTTCTCTATATAATTCCACCTGATTAGAAAAAAAGTTTTTAGAGGCTTTGGCCTTTCTTCTCATCAAATATTTAGCTCAATAAATTGATTATGATATACATTGTAATTTTATTAAAAGAAACTAATCATACTTGAGCTTCAAATTATATTTTTTAATTAAATTTTCATTTTCAAAGAATGTAAAATAAACGGAATGAGCCTGAGGTAAATCTTTGCGGTAAAACTAAAGTCGATGCTTCGGAATACAGGTCGAAACCTTTTGGGTGGGGTTTCGAGAGTTTGGACAGTAGTTTACTAATTTTAATACCCAAAAGATTTATAAGTATTCAAAACGAAGGATCCTGATTGCTAGCCTTGGTGCTCAGAAGACTCAATAAAGTAATCTAGATCACATCATAGTATCTCCATGTATAGAGAGCGCCATCACTTCTTAAAGCTCGTTATGCTTGGGAAACAGAAGTCAATAGTATAGGCTATATAGAGTAGAAAAGGTAAAGGACAACTGATTTAGCAAGCTGTCAAACTGAGTTTAGACACCTTTGGGTCTAAGAATTAGCAGACACCTTTGGATCTAAGAATTAGCAGGAAACCTACCGTAATTTTAGATCCAAGGGAGCACCGTACTGGGTATTGGTTGGCACAATGAACTTGAAATCTTATGTCTTTGAGGGCTGGGGCTCAAATCCTGTTGTCGCCGATCATATGGATTGGAACAGAAATTAATCACCTGACTCTGTAATCTCAGTTATAGTCAATCCAGCTTGAAATGACTAATTGGAGAAAGACAGGGAAGGTAAATAGAAAGAGTTTGAGAAAATACATGCTGACTGGACCCCCAGACCCCAATTGCACTTCCTGGCTGAAGGGCCATTAAATGGAACTCAGCGCTGTGGGTTTGGACTATGAGGTAATCTGCGGTTCCTTTACCTTTACGATCCCGGGTATCAAATGCCCAAATTTGGTGATAGTCGTGCCCATACTCTTGATGGTCATGTTAAAGATTGATCAAGGGCCATGATTGTAAAATCTAGAGAACAATACTTACATCACTTTTATATGATGGCTTATAGTCGGGTTTGTAGCCAGAATAGGATGGTTTGGGATATTGAGGGGCAGCACAAGCAGCAGAAATGAAAGCAACCAGAATAAATCCCTAAAATGAAATTACCCATATAAAAATTAATAATATAGTAATCGAGTAATAGAGAATATCAACCAGTAATCGTAGCACGAATAATAGCATTTGTTGGAATTATGTTGAAAAAGAAATATTGCAATAGGAGCTTGTTGACAAAAGTTATTGTTAGTATTATAACAATGTTGATATTGTAATAGTATTATAATATTATTAAAATAGTATTTATATATCTAATACTGATGCTGCTCTCGTTAAAATAATTTTTTCAATTATATAGTTACTTAAAAATACATATATATAGGATATACTTTAATTCAACATATTTACCTGACCGAAAGAAAGATCCAATTATACAATTAATAATGTTTTTACAATATCAAATAAAAAGCAATTTAGGTAGAAATGAAGATAGATGTTAAAGCCTAAAATGGACAAAAATTATATCCTGTTTGTGCATGGGATACTACCCTTACAAAGCAATTTGACTAGTGGTATCCTAAAAGCATTTCAGAAAGCACCAGGAATAGTTGTTGGTTATTGCAAGTGTTTTATTCGTCAATTGCGTTTGAAAGCATTTTAAGTTTTTAAGATAATAAAAACTTAAAAATTACTTAAAACTTAAAAACTTAAAAACTGAAAAATTTTAAGGTTAAGATAATAAACTAAATAAGGTCTTTTATTCTCCCAGCATTGTGATTAAAAATATGCTTAAATTATTTTTTATGACATTACTCTTGCATTTGGCATTGCATTCTCAAACTAAAAAGAAATGACAAAGTTTAGCTTACAGATTGAGCGGTTTAGGGGTTCGCAATCTCCTTCTCATACACGAAACTTCTGAATGTTTGTGTGTGATGTTTTTCTTTACTTCAATTTCAAAATAAATTTTGTACTAAAATGACATTTCGTTTCGTTTTTAATATTATACTAAGGTTTATTTCTCAGGCCTCTGTTCTTTAATCTTGCGTTTAATATTTCAACAACAATGCTTTAAAGATGAAAGGGATAATTTAATAATTTTTACATATACCAG
The DNA here is from genome assembly GCA_027921565.1 of Artemia sinica. Taxonomy (NCBI): domain Eukaryota; kingdom Metazoa; phylum Arthropoda; class Branchiopoda; order Anostraca; family Artemiidae; genus Artemia; species Artemia sinica. The sequence goes on from CM051275.1 coordinate 12,408,859, forward strand.
AAAATAGGTCTATCTGGCTGATGTGCTATCTCTAACCCCCAGAATCTGCTCTTTAAGCTTGAACTCAACTCCTTTATCATGATGTTTTGTGATTTTTAACTACTCTTGTCTGGTTGAACTACCGTCTCAAAATAAGTGGAAAGCTAGCAACCCCGCCTCCCCAGCATATACACTAGACGCTTAGTTTCATCATACTCCTATTAATAAAGATGTTACATTTCTAATTAAATGTTGTTCTAAAAATACCCATGTAGAAAGTTTTCGGTTTGGATTAAACACTCAAAGCTTTTCCTTAGAGTTCAAGCACCCTCCTCTCCCAAACAACAGGGTCAGCTAACCTCGCCCTAAAAGAGAGTTTTAACTATACAATGCTCTATAAACATTAACATCATAATGTTCACACAAATGTTCACACTATAAACATCACACTATAAACAATAATGTTCACACTATAAACGTCACACAAATGTCTGTGATATCCATTTGATTTGCATCGACTGCATAAATTTTTTGAGGCGACCGCCCCATTCTGAGGCAGCACTTCCTTTCAAGACGATAGGGAGTGAGGGGGACCGCCCCCTCGTCAATACGTCATTCTCTACAATAAAGATTTTTTGGTACTTTTAAAAAAGCTATTTATTCTAATAAACCACCTTCGAGATTCAAGAGTCATTCTTAAAGAATTGGGACAAAATTTAAACTTTAGCGTAAAGAGCAAGGTATTGGCAAGGAACGATCAACCTCATATACTTAATAATTTCTGTTCGTTTTAAGTTTTAATGTTGCTTCTTACTTTCAATTCAAAAAATTTGTTTTTTTTATATCAAAAAAAGAGGGAGTTCTTTCTTCTGCAATTCCAAAATACACTTTATAAGTCATTTAGCTCTCTTTTTATACATTAGTATTTTTAGGGAAAGGTAGGGGTGGTTGTTATATACCTGAGCGTTGCTTTTGCATACATTGCGTAGCTCTTAGTTTGTACCATGTGGCTAAAACAACTAAGGATATAGTTCCTAACTCTCAACTTACTGATACATCACCGAAAAAAAATTAACAGCTTAGTTCAAAAATTTACTATACTGAAAACACAGTTGACATTAAAGTATATTGCTTTAGAAAAGTACCAGTATTCTCTTGTCAAAGGCAAAAGTTGCGCGAAGCAAAAAGAAGCGAAATTGGACTTTTAGGAGATTTTGCCAGCTTAGTTATATATCTATGGCCATAAAGCCTCCTTTTTTCAATGAATTACTATTCAACTCAAACATCCGGAGTGAAAAAAAATTATGAATTCCTGTGAAAAGGGAACTAATTTGATGAATTTAATATACAGCCACCTAAAGAAGACACACATAAAAGTGCAAATGTAATAACGCGCAAGGACCCAATTCACCTTCATATTTTCTGATTTTGAGTGTTTTCTTATAAAATGTTTTGGTTCAGGATAGAAGGTAAGAATTAATATAAAGACTGTTCTTAGTTCAGACAAGCATTTATGTACTCTACAAAAAACCAACGCCAAGAATCAAAGTAGCCAAATCCCTGTTTTAAATTCGATAATGTAACAAAGAGCCACCTCAGTTTGTTTCGCCTACTTATTTTGGCATAACTGTAACTAATAGCTGATATTTGACTATCTTACCTTCATATTTCCTAATTTTTCTTCTTTTAAGAGTGATACTGTTCAGAACTGATGTTGAGAACTAATACAATCATCAGCGATAGAGGAGCTTTTTATACGCTTTGTCGACCAGTGGCCAACGCCCAACAATTAGAGGTTTAATAAAGAGTAAAATATGAATTTTAAATTTGGATATCTCGTAAGTTTGGACAGATCATTCAAGCATTGCTTCCTCTTTTCTTACTCAAAAAGTTGGAAAGAGCACAATAAAGCAATACAGATCTCTTTAGAGTCAACTGAATAAAAAAAAAACCAGCTTTTCTTTTAATTGAAAGTAAGGAGCGACATTAAAAATTAAAACGAACAGAAATTATTCCGTAAATAAAAGGGGCTGTCTACTTTTTAAAGTACCAAAAAAACTTTAGCGTAAAGAGCGGGGCGTTGAAGAGGGGACATCTCCTTTGATATACAGAATAATTTTTTTCGTTTTAAGTTTTAATGTTACTCCTTACCTTCAGTTAAAAAAAGTTTTTTTATTTAGTTTCTGAACGTTTTTCAGTTAATGCAGGTTTGAATTTAACGCAGCCTCGCAGTTCATGAACAATCGAGACGGAATTTGCATATAATAATTTTGGCACAGTTTACCACCATTTCGAGTGTCCTCTGGAAAGTTCACCCCCAGAAACTACCCTCCCAATGTTAAAACTTTACCGTATAAAAAAAAATATTTATTATGTGTATAATGGGGCTGTCTCCTCGCACAATGTCAGGATGTCTGACTTCTCCTTCCTTGAAAAATTCCTTCTCCTCACGGAATATCCCTTCTTGTAAATTTCTCCCCGCGTAAAATACCCCCCACCAGACAGTTCCATTCTAGCTGAAAAGTATCACTGGAAAATTTCTTGCGGATGATTCCGGCTGGAAATTTTTTCTTAGCCCACTTTTATGTGAAAAAGACTTTTAATTCTGATTGTTTTTAAAATCATTCCGGAAATCCCTCAGTGGAAAATTCCTCTCACAAAAAACTAACAAAGAGAGATAAAAACTCAATAAAAAAACGACAAATGACACTGCGGCCAATAGAGAGAAAAGATAAAAACTAAAACAACGTGGACAAATAGAACTACCACCAATAAAATACAATTGTCGCAACGGATCCACGTAGGGAAAAGAAGCTATTAGAGTAACTTCGATGAGAACACCAAAGCAACTGTATATCCGCGTTGTTTTAGTTTCTCACCTTTTCTCTCAACTAGCCGCAGTCTCGTTTGTCGTTTTTTCATTGAGTAATTCCTCTCTTTGTTAGCTTTTTTTCATGGCTGGCCAGTTCGGTTTAAGATCTTTCATTCCCCTCACAATTCAAACCTGGTAAATATTCCCCTTGGACCATTCCCGTAATATCTCCACATTTAAAATTGAGACGGCAAACAGACAGTAAGACAGATAAAGATAATTTTGTATAAGATTCTTGGCAAATTCCTCCAGTGTAAAATTTCCCTTGGAAAGTTCAACCCCCATGAAGTTCCCTAGCCCCGGAAAATGATTCCCTTAAAAAATACCCCAACAGAAAATTCTCTCCCTTCCAGAAAAATATCTGTATATTCCCCAATAAGAAATACTATACGTAAGGATTAGGCAAATTTCCTGCTTTACAAACCTTTCCCCAAGGGCTGTAGGGTTTATATTATTGTCAAAGACATAGTTACTGGGTTTTTCAACTATGTTGAAAAGAATGGCTATCTCAGAATTTTCATCGGATGACTTTAGGAAGAAAGATATGTGGCAGGGGGACCACTTGCCCCCCAATATTTCTGGTCACTTAAAAAGGGTATTAGAACTTTTAATTTTTGTTTCTAATGGCCCCTTTGTCAATATTCTAGGACTATTGGTTCGATACGATCACCCCTGGGAAGCACACACACACACAAAAATAAATAAATAAATAAACACGCAACAGTGATCTTTCTTCTGGCAAAAATTACAAAATTCAATATTTTTGCAGATGGAAGCTTAAAATTCTAGAATCTGATCGTTTGATTTTAATTAAGATTCCTTGACTTTTAGGGGGTGTCTCTCCCCTTTTTCCAAAAACCAGGCAAATTTTCTCAGGCTCTTACCTTTTCATGCGCAACACTAAACTTAGAAAATGTTGAATATTTGGAATCAGCATAATATGTCAATTCTTTTGATACATCTGTTGATATCAAAATTCTATTTTTTAGAGTTTCGATTACTATTGATCTGCATCGGTACTAGCTTACAGTTCGTTACCACGAACTGTTTGATATTTGAAACACTTTTTTTTCGAAAATGGAGTAAGCTATACGCTTGTCTTGTTTCAAAAATAATAGAAAGATGCAGGCAACAAAACCATATTTATTACCGCCCTATTGGTCTGTCAAATTACAAAATAATAATAAGTAGAGAGACAAGGCAAAACTAATTAATACTGGAAATCATGCTAATACTACAAAATTTGAAAAAAAAAATTCAACAGCGGTTTGTATTGGAAACATGTAGATCTCCAAGGGAAACGTGTTTTCATGCAAGAACTGCAACACAAGCAAGAAAAATATGCAAGATATGCAGGTTTGTAGATTTTGTAACACCAACAGAAAAAAAAAGTATTGCATTATATCCAGGGGAATGACAACCAAAATATTTCATAAATATTTGTTTTTAGCTCTCTGTTGCTTCTTAGGGCCAGGCCAGATTAGCAGAAATCTAGGTTTCCTCTTAAAAAATATGTCAATGAGTTATTAATTCAGAAATCCGTAATTCCAGATTCATTCCAAATTCAGTCATTCAAGATTCATTCATTCCATATTGGATACTTTCCAATACTTGCAACTTCGTATTGAGACGGATTTTCACAGTAAATACAATTGTGTTGATAAATAGTAAGGACTGATGGGATTCCCACCTTCTACTACTCTAATAAATGCTGACCTTAAATGAATATCTAGGGTTCCAACCCTCAACCCACCAGAAAACCCTCTGAAACCCGTATCTCCCAAGGAATAAACAAACTGAAACTATCTCAACTGAAATAAACTAAAACTTATGCCAATAAAAGTATAATCCAACCGTTTGGGGATGCGGAAAGTACATAGAAAAGCACATATACAATTTAAAATTATATTAATTTACTGAGCCTAATTATAAGGATGGTTTGTACTTTGCCCTTCAGTCTCCCTAATGAAAGGGCACACCACTTTTGGAGGTAGGTGCCCACCCTGTAAAGACATTCAATCCCAATATTGAAATAGCTATCTTAATCAAAATAGTCTAAAGTGGGAAGAACTGTACCTTTGGGGATGATATAGCCCCCAACAATCTTAGATTGCCACTGAATACAGTTAAAACACTCTGTGTGGATGCCTGTGTATCAGCAATATCTGAGAAGCAGCTTAGGATATTAAGTTAAAACTCACAGGTTATGCTGAGGGTTAACAGAAAACAGAGGAATTCAGACTCCCCCACCCCATCCTCTTGCTGATAAAATAAAAGTCCAAAATAGGGATAAAATCCTTTTTAATAGACAGTGTGTAATAAATTTCACAAAAAATACCAGATATTTTGGTCACATATACACTGACCGTCATCAGTAGTCATCAGTTACTACTGATGATGGTCACTGATATGTGACCGAAATATCTGGTATTTTTTGTGAAATTTATTATACACTGTCTATTAAAAAGGATTTTATCCCTATTTTGGACTTGTATTTTATCGTCATGGAAAGGTAGTGTGGTGTCCGAAATTATCTAAATCCTCTTGCCATTTCTGATGCCCCCTCTCCTTAAAACTGATCAAATTTTGAAAAAGCAATTTGGTTCAAAAGAATTGAAAGATGTAGCAACTATACCTCTGGAGATGCTACGGCCTCCAGGGCGAGGTCGCCTGCATTTTGTTCTTTTTTACATCAAGGGTTTACCATGAGGAAAAGGCTAAATGTTTGATTCTGGATTTGTCAGAAAAAAAACATGGGCTTTTTTTATAAGGTGAAACTTGGGGGAATGTTTCAGGGTATGCTAAACTAATTTTAAAATATACTTTGTGGATTATAAAAAAGGTGCATCTGCCAATATCTTCAGAACAGCTGAGAGTACTAAGTTTCAACTTTGAGAGCATGTTGACAAGGCTATTGAAAAAGTGGCCAGAGGGCAACCAGTCCCCTGTCAATTGTTTTGTAGCTCCTCTTCCCCACCCTAAATATCTGGCCAAAACTTTGGATTCGCCAAGTTGTTCAAAATAGTTGAAATATCAAATAGCTATGCCGCTGGGGATGACACAACCCCCACAGCCCCTGAGTTAAGTGCTATAAGCTGTAAAAGTTGTCATTGTGAAAAAATATAAGGTGGGTTATTGAGAAGAGGTGACACATTTGATCTGAGTCTCCAAAAAAGGTGAAGGATTGACTTGACATGACTTTACTCATTTCCCCAAAAGTCTTCTATGGGTCGTATATGGGCCATATTTTTCACACGCTCATGGATCAGTTTCTTATATAATGCACGGGTGTCCACTTGCTTAAGAAGGCATAGGAGGTCATCTCCGAAGTTGTCTTGCCATCTTTTCATAGGTCTTTCAGGTTGGCGGCTACTGCAGATCCTTCCTATAAAAGCAACTTTAGACAGGCTGTATTTTTCCACTCGGTGTATTTAATTCAACACCTGAGTTGCTGTAATCGCATTTCCTGGAAAACTGTAGTTTCACACTTCAAGTGCCTTCGAAGGTCTTCGTTGGAGATTCTGTCTATATACGTTACTCTACCTATACGGCAGAGATGTTTAGTCTCGAAGGCCAGAATTCTGCGTTCGTCCTCGACTTCTAGAGTCCACGTTTAGCAAGGGTTCATTGCAACAGGGTTGTTTAGCAGCTCGAAGAGTCAGATATCCAATTGCATTGATAGGTGCTTGTTTTTGAAGAGGGGAAAATCCTCTTGAAGATTGTACTTTCCAGGGCTTATCTTTGTTGTATGTCATTGGAACAGTTGTTGTCTGATAATGTTAGACTCCTAAGGTACAGGAATTTGGTTACTGATTTAACTTCATAGCTACTTACTACGATATTGGATTAGGTCGGGATGGATTCAGGTCTTTTAGGATGTGCTTAGCTTTTATCTTTTTTGGGTATGTTCGCATGCCGAACCCAATTGAAGAAGATTCAAGCTTGGAAGCTTGGGCATGTAGACCGGAATCGGTTTTTGTTAGCTTGTCAAGGTTGTTGGCATAAGCTAGTATGTCGAAGTTAACACTGTTAATAAATACTCTTACACGGGTCTCGAGCATGGACAGAATGACGCAAAAAAGGAGGTTAAACGGTTGTGCAGAATGAATGCAACCTTGCAGCATGCCTGAAATTGTCACAAAGTCTTTACTTTTGCTTCTCCGGGTCTGAACGCAGCTTCGATAGTTGTCGTACATGTTTTGATTATTTTCATTATATTTTCTGGAGCACCGTAGTGTTTCAGTATATGCAACATTCCACCTCACCATACTAGATCGAAGGCCTAATTGAAATCAGTAAATGGGTAGAGGAATTCTTTGCCATATTCAAGGTGTTTTCTTAAGAGTTGCCTTACTACAAAAATGCGGTCAGTGGTATACCGTCGAGTGCAGAAACCAGCCTTATTAAGGTTATTAAGGTGAAACTTTTATAAGATAATGAGGAATGAAAGATTTAAGCCGAACTGGCCAGCCATGACAAAAAACGAACGAAAAGAAAAATCTCAGTGAAAGAAAAAACAACAAACGAGACTGTGGCCAGTGGAAAGAAAAGACGAAAAATGTAAAACAATGCGGATATTTCGCTTGTATCCAATTAAGGCGTCTTCAGCACAAGACAAACACAAGAAGAACAAGATAAAAACCAAACTAAAACTTAAAACAAATCAAACCACCACCAAAAAAAATATGCAATTGGAGCAAACTAATCCACGTAGGGAGAAGCAGCTAATAGAGTTACTTCAGTAAGAACACTAAAGCAACTGAGATAAAAATAAAAAAATGAAATTACGTTATCTTGTTGGCTATTACTGAAGCAAATCGTTTTGGTCTTGTAGGTAAAACGGTCCCCAAGTGATTATTTAAGATCTTAATTCCCTTATTGACTCTTGACTCACTTTTCAAAAGATTATCATAAATTGAGTCAATATTTACATTTCCTGTGTCCGTATTTATCGAAAAGTTAGCAAAAATATGTTTTTTAATTTCTATGGCTGCTCTCGCCCATTGAGTATAATCGCTATCATTTGAAATAGCTAAGGCCTCATCAAATTTTACAAAATGATCAGAAAAAGTTTGTAAAATTTTTACAGTGTGTTTCTCCCTGTCTCAAAAATCAGGCATATTTTCTCAGATTCGTAGCTTTCGGTTGGTAACAATGTTATCAACTGATTTAAATTTATATTTTTAGATTCAGCATAAAAGCCACAAGCCAGTTCTGTTCATCTGTCAAATTTTATCAAAATTCTGCTTTTAGTTTCTGTGAATATTGTCACCAGTCCCTCCTTATATGACAGTTCGTTATCACGAACTGTTTGATAATAATCAATTTTATGTAATAATCAATTTTATTTGAACTCCTTTTTTTATTCAGCTGGATCGGATTATCGAAAGAATGAAGGTCAATTGGACAGTTAGGTTGTAGGAAGATATAAGGGATTTTATTTCAATGGGGAAAATTGTCCTGTTATGGAAGGGGTAAATTTTGAACGGTTAGTATAAAATTAAAAATGGACTTTATGCATGCAGGGTTAGTTTCGAACATGGGTCCTTAGAAGTTTAAACATCTTGGCAAAACCCCTATGTCCTGATCCCGAGTAATTTAAAATTTGAGTTTTCGTGATATTTCTTTATGTAATCGAAGTTTATTTTTACTGTTTGATTTCACGTTATTTGAAGTTGAAAAAAAAACTATGCAATATATGTTTTAGTTACAATTTTTCTATTGAACTTTGGAAAAACAAGGATTTAATCCGGGCAAAAAAATTATCTGAAATATCAATAGTAAAACCATACACAATTCATATTATCGCCACTTTTATTTATCACTTACTACTTTATATAAGAGCTAGCGACTTCATTTCATATTACTTCTCTTAGTCCTGGAAAGTGATTCTAACATTCAATAATCTGAGCCATAAAGACAGAATTACCATCTTCCAAATCATATAAGCTCTTCAAAACTTGTAGTTGCTTGAAGATGAATGAGTGGCTTCAACAGGGTTGCCACCAAACAAGACATTTCGTTACGTCTAAACTCTTAAGAACGTTACTTTTTTGTAACCTTTGATAAGAAAGTCTTTTTTCAAGACAGGGGTGATTGACTTTTCAGATGATAAGAAAGTCTTTATTTTACTATCAAGAGTGGCACTTAGATCGTGGGAAGGGGGTACATATTGCCCGTTCATTTTGAAAAATATTTCTATTTAATCTCATCAATAAAATCCCTCTTCCAAATCCTAAGAGATACCTTTCCATTATCTTAATTAAACAATTTAAAACCCCCCTCTGACTTTCTAAGTTTTCATGAATTAGATCCCTTTTTTGCTTTTGCAGCATAATCAGCCTTGCATTAAAAACAATTGAGTTGATTTGGGTGCAATTTGGCATTTTCTCTCGAGCAATTTTGAATTTCACTTTGTTCTCACGAAAGAAGATTTAGAATAAACCATCAAATTTATCTTCATTCACCTTTTTTTTATAAAAATCCCCGAGAATGTGGAGGAATGAAACAAATCAGATGCATATTATGCATAGGGTGCAATTGGTTAAGTTTTGCCCAGTTTTGCCTTAGTTTATTTTTAATGTGTCATTGATTTGGACAAAATTTAGGATACTTTGAAGAAAAAACAAGTAAAATTTACATTTTTATTTAGCATAATATAGATAAACATCTCAAACAGATAATCGTTTTGGACTTAATTTAAAACTTACTTTTTACCCAAATATAAAAAAAACAACGTATTGGATATTTTTATCAGCAGGGAAAACATAATCAATTTGGGAACAAGGTTAACATAGGAGTTTACTCTTTCCACTTGCTTGCTTTATAGTACAGGCAAACTAGCCAAAAATATGGGTTGACCCCATACAAATTTCAACAGAAATGATTTTATATCATGTTGTAGAGAAAAAAAAGCTCAACAACATATCCAAAGTTTCAAATTCTAGGTCGACGCGAAACTAGTTTTTTTTTTTTTGCTTTCCGTGTCAATTTTTTCAGTTTTTTCTAAAAAAATTAACTGTTGGTAAATGTTCGTTTTTTTGTATATGAAAGAGGTTACTGTCCTGATGTAAAATGAGGAGCTGAGCCCGTAAATGAAAGTAAATTCGATGTGCAATGTGCTAGAAAAAAAGTTTCATTATCATCAGTATGTGATTTTACCCTACTCATCGTTTTGGCCCTTTTTTCACCCTACAATCAGAAGGCAACTATTCTGACATAAAATGATGATCTGAGCCCAAAAATCAAATTAACCGGATGTACTGTTTACTAGAAAACCCGTTTCAGATTCATCAATATGAACTTTTTTATTTTCATGTGACATGTTTCTTTTTGCACTTATTCTCCACCAATTCGTCAATTGTTGGTAAAAAAATTAAAAATTTAAGGGGGCTGATAAATTATGGGTGGCTCGTTTAGAAAACAGGCTAATGCACAGAAGGCAGCTGTACAACTTTCACTACCTTTGTATGCAATAAATTATATCAACGTTTCGTCCCACGCTTTGTCTAAGTGATTTCTCGGATAAAGCTCTAAGCTAAAAAGTCACAATTGAAAATTACCCCAAGTAGTCATTTATTAGGCTCCATGTTTGGAAAGCTGATTGATGATTTTGTGTTTCAACAAAAACAACAGGCAGTTTAAATTACTAAAAAGCAGAATCCAGGTGGAGATTGTAAAAGACAGAACTAGACTCTTCTTTTTCAGAGGTTTATCACGCTAGCAAAGAGGATCAATATTACGGAACCTGTGTACTTTCAACACAAAATGTGTTCCTACCCAGCATCACTTCCTGAAAGTTCCTGCATGCTCTGGTCTCCGAACAGGCCAGAGTCTGCCAAGGCTATAGCACAGACTTGCAATCTTGAGTAGTGCTCTTCTCCCCTTCCCAGAGGCATTTGATATATTGTTGAAGGTGGGGCTCTTCTGCACAGATTTCCATGGGTGAAAAACGAACAATACTGCGAAATCCTTGACCATTATGGTACTTACGTGACCCAAAAGTATCTATCTGCCAGAATTACCCTAAAGGATATGGGCCAGTCGAAAATATATCATCGGCCGCGAGATCTTCACACCAGATATGCAGCTGAAGGTAAAAAAGGATAAGTTCTTGTCTTGCTAAGAAAAACAAGACCAGATTTATCTGCGTGTTGGCTGTTTTATCATCGATCAAAGGACTTTGTCGTAGACCAGGCACCAGGTGATGCAGATGTCCCAGTTGCGCAAGCTGCTGTTGATTCTTCCCGGTATTACGACATTGCCGTCATTGAGGATGATACTGATCTTTTGGTTCTATTATGTTATCATGGTGACCTATGAAGCAAAAAACTATTCTTTGCACCTGAGCCAAAGTCGAGTAAAGCTCTCCGAATATGGGATATTCACAAATTGAAAGAGAAGCTGGTCAGAAGCCATCTTATTCTTTTTGTTCACGGCCATATTAGGCTGTGACTCTAGTTCAAGGATCCACAGTGTGGATCCGGCCTTGCCCTGAAGAAGCTAATGGCTGATGCTGATTTTCGTAGATAAGCTGCAGTTTTCATGCTGAAGTCAGTTTCAAAGGTGGAAGTTTCTGGAGAAGACGCTCTGCTCGCGATATATGACTCATCAAAAGGGAGAAATCTGAATGTATTTCGTAGGAAGAGTTTTAAAAAGAAGGTGACCACTGCTAGCACGTTCGTCCACCCAGAATAGTTACCACCAACTTAGGATGCGGCTAAATTCCACAGTTACATGGTGTTTTCTACTGAGTTCAGGAATGGAGCGGAGATCCTGATTCTGAACTTAAAGCCAAGAAATGTTTTGAAAAAATAAAGATGACTTTTTTTATCCATTGACTACTGACGTCCCATCAGCCCCTCGTTTGCTATGAAAATCATGAAGTGTCTTCGGTCAACTGGAATGTAGCTGAACGAGATAGAGCTACTTTAAAAACGGCTTAGCTTGCACTGCAGCGTGTAAAACGAGCAAATGGACAGCATGTTCTAACTCTCGTAGATCAAACCTGTAACGATGAGGAGAAACGTTGAAGCTTAGATATCTGAATCAAAAGATAATTTGTGAATACTAGTGGAGTTTGATTCTGTCTTTCAAATGTTCTTGAAGTTGATTCGATAATATTTATCAGTTGTGAAGACTAGTCTAGTGTGTTGATAATGGTTTATTCTAAGATGGATTTTAAATGTTGGCTGCTGAAAACAAGTTTCATAGATGATTTCCCTTTTAAAATATTTTTCATGTTTTTATAAACATCTTGCAATCACTCTTTTTTAGGCCGCCCCATACTGGGGACGGAGCCAGCGACGATCATATTCAGGCTAACTAATTTATTAGATCTCAAAACCGACAATTTAGTCAGCAAATGATGGTCTGGTAAAAAAGGGGTCATGACGACAAGAAGCGTAAAAATTTCATATTGATTATTATGAAATTTTCTTATACACCATACATCAAATTTGACTCCATTTTTGCACTCATTTCGTCTTTTTACATCGAAATAATAATTCATTTGAAAAAAAAAACAATTACCAGAACTTATTTTTTTTCTTCAGAAAGTGAGAAAACTGACACAATACGCAAACAAAAATAGTTTTGCGTCGACCTAGAATATGCAACTTAGGATATGTTGTTCAGCTTTATTCTCTCTACAAAATGGTGTAAAAAACCACCTGTTGCAATTTGTTTGGGGTCAAACTCTAGTTTGCCTGTACTATCATAGGCAGCACGCTAGCGCTGCCTAAGTAAAGAACGATGTGGGCAAAATGTGATGCCCATACCCGGGCACTTCGTATCGAAGGAGTTGTCATAGAAACTACAAAAAGGGCTCATTTGATTGGAAATGGGAGTGGCTAGTGCCCTTTTTAATAGTCGAAAGCGATTGGAGGGAAACTAGCCCCCCCCCACAATGCCCATCATTCCCCAAAACCCATCCAATAAAAAATTTTGAGATAGCCATTTTGTTCAGCGTAGTTTGGTTTCCGCAGATAGAAAATGTGTTTTTGAGGTGGACCACTCCCCCACAACCCTCAGGGCAAGGGTTTTAAGTTATGCCCTGGGAGCATATGAGGTTTTTATAGAAGGTGTTGTCGTAGAAACTTCAAAACAGGCTCAATCGATTGGAAATTCAAAGGGCTAGTGCCCTTTTTAATAGTCAAAAGTGATTGGAGTGCAACTAGCCCCCCCCCCCACCACGCCCATCATCCCCCATACACGTCCAATCAAAATTTTGAGATAGCATTTTGTTCAGCGTAGTTGATTTCCAGATAGAAAATATGTTTTTAGGCGGACAGTCCCCCACATCCCACAAGGCAAGGGTTTTAAGTTATGCCCTGGGAGTATATAAGGTTCTTAAAGAAGGGGTTGTAGTAGAAACTTCAATAAAAGCTCTTTCGGCAGGAAATTCAAAGGACTAGTGCCCTTTTTAAAAGTCGAAAGTGATTGGAGGGCAACTAACCCCTCTCCCACACTCATCATTCCCCCAAACACATCCAATAAAAATTTTGATATAGCCATTTTGTTCAGGGTAGTCTATTTCCAGATAGAAAGCATATTTTTGAGGAGGACACTCCCCCACAACCCTCAGGCAAGGATTATAAGTTATGCCCTGGGGGATATTAAGGCCACCATTTTCCAAAACACATTCAATAAAAATTTTGCAGGCCGAACTGTAAAGTCTTAAAAAACGAGAAGATTTAAAGTATCATTTTCTTTTTCCCTGAAAAGACTATGTCAATATAAAACGAACAGAAAGTAATTTATAAAACTTTTCACAAAATAATTTTTTCAAAGAAAAGTAAAGAACTCCATTAAACAAAAAATTGGCAAAAATAAAATCAAAAATAAAATAAAAATTGGCAAAAATAAAAATATAATCTACCAAGCGTTAAATAACCACAAATCATCATCAATAAATAAATGAAACCCAAAACGAACAGAAATTACAATAATTAACCGACTCAACTCAAAACGAGCAGAAATTCACATAAGTTGGGTGCAAAACCCCTCTGCCTTCCCAAGGCTAGAGCAAAATTTGCACTTTACTGAAAAAATACAAATGAATGTACATTTTCAGTTTAATATACATATACTCATATTTAGTAATCAAAATGTTTATATTATTTGATTTATTAAGTTACAAAAGTAAAAACATTTATATTTTTTCAGAAAAGTGCAAATTGAAAATAAAGTGCAAAATGACCATAAAGTGCAAAAAAAAGTAACGTTTTTAGTAACATATCGTTAAAAGTAATATTTTACTTAAAGGACACCCTAGAGGGTCAATCATTTTGATCAAAAGCTTCCGTCAATCAATTGATTGAAGCATGATTGTATGTCTAGGAATCTGTTTGATGCTTGAGTCAAGCGTTTATGGTGATTGATAGGGAGTTTGAATGACTCAATCAGTTCCTAGACGTTCGATCATGCTTTAGTCGATTGATTGACAGAGCTTTTGATCAAAATGATTGAAAGTCTAAGGTGTCCTTAAGACGTACCAAAAATGGTTCAAACATAACTTTGGCGGCAACCCTGAGCTAAATTCTATTAAAACACCCATTCAAGAAAATTTAGTAGGGGAAGGGGGGGGGAGAATTTCTTTTCAGCTTTTAAAACAAAGATACAAAAAACTCTGCATCCGGGAAATTAAAGAGGGAGGCAATTATGATGCTTTCCGGTTTCATTTTTAACAGCAAAAAGATTAATTTTCAAGGTCTAGTAAGTGAGCACAGAGAAAATGGGCTAGAATCTTAGAAAGATTATACCCTCTCTTTACACATTCATTTGGAAGCCTTGACATATCCCCTTCTACCATACAGCTTAGGCATATTACAGTTAGACCTTATGAAATTCTTAAGACTTCCAAATAATATTCCTTTTTTAATATTATCGAGGAAACTGCAACTTTCTAAAATATTTTCAAAGATCAGTGTTCTTATTTTTAATATTACTTCTATTTTATGTTTATGTAAAACATAAAGTAATATTTATTGATTAAAGTAAATGCGTGAGAAAATAAGCATAGTGAGAAAGGAAGGTATTTATGTTCCTACTCGTGTTAGCCTTTTTAAGTAACACTCTTTCAAGCAAATTAATAATCAATTTACTTTTTTAATATATTGTATATGTATTTATGCTTTACAGTTCGGTTACCCAACAGGGAAGAGGCACCAACTCCCTAAAACTAAAGGCGAGGAGGTGGGATAATTTATCCCCAAGTTTTTAGACGAGTGCATCTGGAATATCACAGGAACGGCTTGAGTATTTAGTTGAAACTTTCAGGAGTGTTGATCGGGGTGTTGAAGAAAACCAAAGTAAATCATGTGCATCCAGGCTACCAAAGGGCCGTATCCGCAATATCTAAGAAACGGCTAAGAGCATTCAATTGAAACTTCCAGGGAATGTTGAGGTTAATGTTGAACTACATCCAGTGACACTATCTGCATCCAGGTTGCCGAAATGGCTTATATACATCTGATGTTGGTATCAATCAAAAGATTCCACGTGCATCAAGGTCGAAAGAATGGCATCTTTGCCATACTACACAATGCAAGTGAACATGTCAAAGTCATAAATATAAGTCAGAAATAAAGAGAGCTGAGTGACGCCAATTACAGATATCAATTCCCTTATTCCATTTTCATTCAAATGTGATCTCTTGAACGTTCATTCAGGAGGCTTCTTTCGAGTATATTATCAAAATAAAATATAAAAATAAGTAAATAATTATAAAACCAATTTATTTTAGTAGTGTAGGCCTTGAGGTTTCTACGACACACATAGCAACGATTTCTACGACACACATAGGGAAATTAGCATTGAGTTTCGAACGCATGCCCTCCGACGTCTCGACAACCAAAGGGAACATAGCATTGGATTTTAAACGGAGCCCTCTGACGTCACATCCTTGCACCTGTCCCCAGCTGGCAAGACTCCCAATTTTGGCAAGAGTTCAATGTCCTTGGCAAGAATTCAAGGGTTCCGTTAGGTCACATGTTTTTACTATGACATACCCCTTTGTTTTTCTGCGACAGCCTTCTGACGTCACAGTATACACCCCCGTTTCAAGCGTATGTTACACCACGCGATACACCCTCACCTTTAAAGGGTCAGATAAGTGGAGTTACCAACCCCTCAAGCCGTCACACCTACGCAATGCGGTTACCGGTATATTAAAGGGAACATAGTTGCCAAGACTCCATGACACACCCCCTTTGACTCCAATGACGTCATACAGCTTACCCTGTTTCAAACGGAATAATATGCCTAACTTTGTGACAGGAACCCATTGGGGAATACCCGCTTGTAACGTAATGACAACTCACCCCTTACGTAATTATTGTGCAACACTGTCATGTGGTACTTTTTCACCCGAAACCCCCCAAAGCGTTTTTTCTGCTTCATTAACTTAATGGCGGCACACACTTAATGTAAGGTCAGTGCATCTTACACATGGACGGTGCATCCATCACTGCCAGATATTACTATTTTGACACTTTTCACCCAAAAGCCTCAAGACATTTTCTTTTTTCGGCGTTTCATTTTTTCACTTGAAACACCTTTCATATTGTTTCTTTTTTCTATAGTTCTTTAACCCACCAGGACTCGAAAAATCATTCCCTTCCAATGGTACAGCGCCCCCAGCAGGTCGTCCATGAAACCATTCACAGTGTTTTGTATCAGAAACCACATTAAAAAAAAAACTATTGCATGACAGCTAAAATTCCCCATTTTTTGGCACTCGTTAGAATGACATTTATATAGCCAAAATTTGGCATGCACTCGGAAAACATCTATTTCCAGAAACAATTACTCTCAAGATATTAATAACGATAAAACAAAAATGTATATTTCTCTATTTGGGATATTTGATTTCACACTATCGTGATAATACCCCCCCCCCCTCCTTAGCATGCAATATCGGAGGAATAATATTAATATTAGATGCAAATTTAAGACATGTTAACAGCTTTTAAGGAAAATATCCATTTCTTTTAGTACCTGTTAGATTTTCATCTCTTCCATGGGAAAAATTCCTTAATGACTCAACACTAACTTTTAAGCTGTAGTTCACCCCAAAATGATATTACATGACTCCCCTTCCCCAACCCTGACAAGATATCATCTCCACCAAGACATTGTTCAGGCATTTAATAACAAAAATTATGTGTATAAAATCCCGTGATTCTATTTTTTTGCAACCAAAGCCAATCATAATGCCCCAAAAAATACTCCACACGACCATGGTATTTCACCCATGTGACCCCCCCCCCGGGTGACCTGATATTAGTGGTATATTCAAACCATATTAAGAGGTATTATTGAAAGACTTTTAACATAATGCACCGTTTCATTGAGTATTGTTAGATTAAACTAAGAAAGACTCTAAAAAAAAATCATTTAACACCTCCCATCTTATCTTTAAGCTCTAGAGTATACTAGTCAATGACAATGCATACCGCCTTGGTAAATTATGGATGATATTAAACAACCCCCCCCCCCCTACTCCCGTGACACCAATACATCTCGACCAAGAAATTTTTTCAGGCATTTCCTTTTAAAAATTATACCTTTAAATCCCATGATTCAAGTTTTTGCAACCCGAGCATATCATGATACCCCCACAAAACACTCCAAACCGCCAGGGCATCACCCCCTTCCATCCCCATTTGACACCAGCCCCCCCCCCTCTCGGGTGAGTTGACATTAGTGGTATATTTAGACCCTATTAAGAGGTATTACTGAATGACTTTTAACGAAATGCATCGTTTCATTGAGTATTAATAGATATCACTCCCCCTCTAGCTAAAAATTCATTTAACACCTCCCACCTTATCTTTAAGCTCTAGAGTATAGTAGTCAATGACAATGCATGCCATCTTGGTAAATTATCAATGATATTAAACACACCCATGACATCGCTACATCTCACCCAAAACATCTTTCAGGCATTTCTTAATAAAACATTATGCCTTTAAATCCAGTGATTCAAGCTTTTGCAACCCAAGCCTATCATAATACCCCCACAAAACATTCCACATTGCCATGACATCCCCCCCGGGTGACCTGAAATTAGTGCTATCTTTAAACCATATTAAGAGATATTATTGAAAGACTTTTAAAAAAATATCAATTTTTTTTAGTTAAACTTATTGATATTTCATATTATCCTAATAATAGATTCCACCCTACACCTAGCTATCATTTTCAGAGGGCGTCTTGATAAAAGACATGATTTTTAGGCATTATTGTGGCTTATAAAAGGATAAAATATATAAACAATAGTATTCGTAATTTATGGAAAGACGAGGGGAGAGGCCTCCAGGGGAGGGGAGGCGTCGGTGGGGGGAGGAAGTCCTTTTTTCCGTCACCGGCTCAGCACTTCCCATTTTATTCATATATTTTTTCTCGTTACGCAAAAAGGTAATTTTCAAGTGTTTATTTATTGTTATCCTGCCTCCATCCATTAAGGTACCGACCTGTTCGCTGGTCGCCTTTGAGGGCGTGTCCAGTCCTCCCAGCGGTTTGTCTCAGCCCGACGCCATTTAGAGAAATTTTTTTCAGCAAAAATATTAAAAAACACAATTAAGTTTCTACGGCAACCTTCTAATATCACATTATTACTGTTTCAAGCGCGCAGCTGGCAGGATTTCCTCCCTCACAAAAGTTCCCGGTTGGCAAGATTCCCACAATTGGTAAAATTTCCGCCCTGGCAAGATTCCCACCCCTGGAAAAGGTTCCCGGCTGGCAAGATTCCCATCATTGGCAAGATTCCCGCCCTGGCAAGGTTCCCACCCCTGACAGACCACCCAAGATTCCAAGCGTTCTAATATTTCTTCTGTATTGCCAAGATTCCCATCCATTTTAAGCATATTGTTTTTCTGGAAGATTCCGAGGATTTCCTTGACCACGTTTAATATGAATGACTGTAGTGTATCTTACAGCCTAGACTAAAAGGACGCCATGGGACTCCAGCATGGCAAACACACTAGTGCTGTGTAATAACACTGGCACTCACTTTAACCAAAGATACCTAATGAGAGAGGATGGAATATCATCTTTCAGGAAGAGTAGATGCCCATTCCATTAAAAAGTATAGTTATGGTCCAGAAAGGAATGGCGCTGCCACATTGTTTTCACACTAGCACCGGTCCTCCACATGACACCAGCCTTCACCCCTTAGAACATTTTCAATCTTCTCAGTCCGAAAATAAGCTTCTGGAATCAAATTGAACAATATATTTTTGAAAACAGAGAAATCACCCCCCCCCCCTTTCTTTACCAACGTTTGATACTCTAACCATTTCACCTCACAATATCAGACTATTACTGCCCCTTTGACAAACCACTGAAATTTCTCCCGACCCCCACCCACCCCCACCCCAAAACGCTCTTTAAACATTTCTGGTTAAAAGTTTTACTTCATGTCATTCATTTGAGTCTTCGCAAGCAATTCATGCCACAGTACCACGCTGTAACTACTTTCTAGTATCCCTATGTCATTGCCCCATCTCCCCCAAAATACTTATCACACATATTTTGTTAAAAGTTTTACTTCAAGTCATTCATTCGGGTTTTCACAAGCAATTCACGCCACAGAGTATTTAAAACACTTCTCAAGTTTTCCTTGTCTTGGTAATGATTTTACAGGTTGACCGAGATCTCTACACTTTGTCCTTGATTTCTGCAGTGGTCTTGATTTCTAGGGTGACCGTGATTTCTATAGTTTGCTCTTTTATTTATGAAATGGTCAGGGTTTCATTGTTTTGCTAATGTTTGCATAGAAGTTGACCACGATTTCTACACTTTGATAAAATTTCGATGGTATGATCTTGATTTCTATGACTTGGTCTGGAGTTCTAGGGTTGACTCTGTCATTTAGATAAGTACCTTATGAATTTTCTTGGAATACACTACCTTTCTGGTCTTTAATATATCGTAACGGTAAAAACATTCGTTTGTTACTGGATGCTTTGTAAGAACGTCAAGGAATATGATTTTTTTTACCTGGGACACCAAGCATTCTTGGGTTTAATGTTTCTTGACAATAAGCAATAGTCACGTTTTGCTACCCCCACGACGCCAGTCATCATCAGTGTAAGCGTCTTCTAACATTTGAAACATACACACACACACACACACACACACACACACACACACACACACACACCACACACACACACACACACACACACACACACACACACACACACACACACACACACACACACACACCACACACACACACACACACACACACACACACACACACACACACACACACACACACACACACCACACACACACACACACACACACACACACACACACACACACACACACACACACACACACACACACACACACACACACACACACACACACACACACACACACACACACACACACACACACACACACACACACACACACCACACACACACACACACACACACACACACACACACACACACCACACACACACACACACACACACACACACACACACACACACACACACACACACACACACACACACCACACACACACACACACACACACACACACACACACACACACACACACACACACACACACACACACACACACACACACACACACACACACACCACACACACACACACACACACCACACACACACACACACACACCACACACACACACACACACACACACACACACACACCACACACACACACACCACACACACACACACACACCACACACACACACACACACACACACACACACCACACACACACACACACACCACACACACACACACACACACACACACACACACACACACACACACACACACACACACACACACACACACACACACACACACACACACACACACACACACACACACACACACACACACACACACACACACACACACCACACACACACACACACACACACACACACCACACACACACACACACACACACACACACACACACACACACACACACACACACACACACACACACACACCACGATTTTTTCACTGAAATGTAATACTTGGAATACTTCCGTAGAGTTGTGTCTTGTCAGCGTTACATTGTGTAGATGTTTCAAAGCTTAGTTTAGAATTTTTCGTATAAATGTAAGACTCGGAATATTTTTATACTGTTGTGTCGTGAGTTACCTTGTCAATATTACATTCTATCGAAGTTTCAAATTTCATCATGGAATTTTTGTATCGAAATGTTAGACTTGGAATAATTTTGTACTGTTGTCTCAGGGTTCACCATGTCAGTGCAACATTCTTCTGAGATAGGGCGATGACTTACGTATGCTAGAAAGTAGTTACATCGTGGTACTTTGGCGCGAATTGCTTGCGAAAACTCAAATGAATGACTTGAAGTAAAACTTTTATGAAGAAATGTTTTAAGTGTTTTGGGGTAGGGGATGGGGGAAATGTCAGTGGTGTGTTACGGGGACTATAATAGTCTGGCATTTAAAATGCTTAGAGCATCACACAGTAGTAAAGAAAGGGGGTGGGGATGACTTCTCGTTTTGAAAAATATATTGTTTAATGTGATTTCAGAAGCTTATTTTCGGAGTGAGAAGATTGAAAATGTCCTAGGGGATGAGGGTTGGTGTCATGTGGAGGGCCGTTGCATGTGTGAAAACAGTGTGGCAGCGCCATTCCGCTACGGACCATAAGTATACTTTGTAATGGATTGGGCTTCTTTTCTTCTCGCATGATGATTTTCCATCCTCTCTCATTAGATATTTTTGCTTAAGATGAGTGTGTTATTACACAGCACTCGTGTGTGTACCGTGCTGGAGCCTCTTGGGGTCCTTTTAGTCTAGGTTGTAAGATACATTAGTGTCATTCATATTTGACCTGGTCACAGAAATCCCGGGAATCTTCCTGAAAAATAATATGCTAAAAATGAATGGGAATCTTGGCAACACAGAAGAAATATTAGAATGCTTGGAATCCAAAGTGGTCTGTCAGGGGTGGGAATCTTGCCAGGGCGGGAATCTTGCCAATGATGGGAATCTTGCCAGCCGGGAACCTTTGCCAGGGATGGGAATCTTGCCAGGGATGGGAATCTTGCCAATGATGGGATCCTTGCCAGCCAGGAACCTTTGTAAGGGAGGGAATCTTGCCAGCTGTACGCTAGAAACAGGGATAATGTGATATTAGAGGGTTGCCGTAGAAACTCATTAATAATTTCTTCATTATTACTACCTTTTAAATTATCTCGAGCAAGACCAATTTTCAGCCTCCTTTATCGCCTAGCTGAAACCCAGATTTTGACCCCGATATGAGTAGACACTGACCAAACTCCCCCGTAATTCGTGGGATAGGTGGGAACGAGAATTTCGCCTCCTTTGTGAGTTTTGATATTTTTGCCGAAAAAATTTGCCCTGGGTTGCGTCGGGCTGAGACAAACCGCTCGGGGGACTGGACACGCCCTTGGAGGCGACCAGCAAACAGGTCGTTACCTTAGTGGAAGGAGGCAGGATAAAAATAAATAAACACTTGAAAATTACCATTTTGTGTAACGAGAGAAAAAAAATATATAAATAAATAGGGCTGGCGACGGAAAAAGGGCCTCCTCCCCCAACAGATGCCTCCACTCCCCTGGAATCCTCTCCCTTCGTCTTTCCTTAAATTACGCTTGCTATGGTTTATATATTTTATCCTTTCATAAGCCACAATACTACCTAAAAATTACGTCTATTATCAAGACACCCTCTGAAAATTAATGCTAGGTGCTGAGGAATCTATTGTTAGGATGATGTGAAATATCCAATAAGTTTAACTCAAAGAAATGGATATTTTTGCTAAAAGTCTTTCAATAAAACCTCTTAATGTGGTTTCAATATAGAACCAATATCAGCTCACCTGGGGGGAAAGGGTCTAGTGCTGTATGGTGATTGATGGGGTTGATACCATGGCGGTGTGGTGTGTTTTGTGGGGGCATCATGATAGCCTTAGGTTGCAAGAGCTTCAATCACTGGATTTAAATGCATAATTTTTTATTTGGAAATGCCTGAAAGATGTTCTGCGGGAGATGTAGCGATGTCATGGGGGTGTTTAATATCATTCATAATTTACCAAGGTGGTATGCATTCTCTTAATTACCAAGGGGAGTGAAATCTATTAATACTCAATGAAACGATGCATTTCTTTAAAAGTCATTCAATAATACCTCTTAATTTGGTTTAAATATACCACTAATATCAGCTCGCCCGGAGAGGGCGGGGGGGGGGGGGTCTGGTGCCATATGGTGACGGATGGGGGTGATTCCCTGGCGGTGTGGAGTGTTTTGTGGGGGTATTACGATAGACTTGGGTTGCAAAAACTTGAATCACGGGATTTAAAGGCCTAATTTTTAATAGGAAATGCCTGAAAAAATGTCTTGGTGGAGATGTAAAGATGTCAGGGGTGGGGGGTGTTTAATATCATCCAAAATATATCAAGATGGTATGCATTGTCATTGACTAATATACTCTATAGCTTAAAGATAAGGGGATAGGTGATAAATGAATATTTTGCTAGAGGGGGAGTTAAATCTAATAATACTCAATGAAACGGTGCATTTCTTTAAAAGTCTTTCAATAATACCTCTTTATATGGTTTAAATTTATCACTAATATCAGGTCACCCGGGGGTGGTGTCCCATAGGTGAAATGCCATGGTGGTGTGGAGTATTTTTTCGGGGAATTTTGATTGGCTTGGGTTGCAAAAAACTAGAATTACGGGATTTAAAGACATAATTTTTAATATGAAATGCCTGAAAATGCCTTTGTGGAGATGATATCTTTTCAGGGTTGGGAGGGGGAGTCCTGTAATGTCATTGTGGGGTGAACTTCAGCTTAAAGGTTAGGGTAGAGACATTAAGGAATTTTTCCCATGGAAGGGGTGAAAATCTAGCAGGTATTAAAAAAATGGATATTTTCCTTAAAAGCTCCTCATATGTCTTAAATTTGCTTTTAATATCAATCTTATTGCTCCAGTATTGCATGCTAGAGGGGAGGGGAGGCGTATTTTCACGATAGTGTGAAATCTAATATCCCATGTAAAGAAACGATACATTTTCGTTTTGTTATTATTAAGTCTCTGGAAATAAATGTTTTCCGAATGCATGCCACATTTTGGCTGTACACACGTCATTCTAACGAATGCCAAAAAATAGGGAATCTTAGCTGTCATGCAATAGGTTATTTTTAGAATGGAGTCCCTAATACAAAATACTGTGGTGGGTTTCTTGGACGACTTGGTTGGGGCGCTGTACCATTGGAAGGGAATGAACTTTTGAGTCTTGGCGGGGTCAAGAACTACACAAAAAAAGAAAAAATATGAAAGGTGTTTCGAGCGAAAACATGAAACGCCGAAACAAGAAAATGTCTTCAGGCTTTTAGGCGAAAAATGTCAAAATATTATCTGGCAGTGATGTATGCGCCGTCCATGCGTAATATGCGCTGACCTTACATAAAGTCTGTGCCGCCATTAAGTTAATGGAGAAGAAAAAACGCTTTGGGGGGTTTAGGGTGAAAAAAGTACCACATGACAGTGTTGCACAATAATTACGTTAGGTGTGAGCTGTCATTACTTTACAAGCGGGGATTCCCCCATGGGTTCTTGTCGCGAAGTTAGGCATATTAGTCCGTTTGAAACGGGGTAAGTCGTATGATGTCATTGAAGTCCAGAGGGGTTTGTCTTGGAGTCTTTGCAACTGTGTTCCCTTTAATATACCTGTAACTGCATTGCGTGGGTATGACGGTGTGTCGCGTGGTGTAACATGCGCTTTAAACAGGAGTGTATACCGTGACGTCAGAAGGCTGTCACAGAAAAACAAAGGGGTATGTCATAGAATTAACATGTGACCTAACCGAACCATTGAACTCTATCCAAGGACATTGAACTGTTGCCAAAAATGGGAGTCTTGCCGGCTGGGTACAAGTGCGATGGTGTGACGTCATTGGGCTCCGTTTTGAATTCAATGCTATTTTCCCTATGGTTGCCGTGACGTCAGAGGGCATGCGTTTGAAACTTAATGCTAATTTTCCTATGTGTGTCGTAGAAATCCCTGCTATGTGTGTCGTAGAAACCTCAGGGCCTACACTACTTATATTTTGGTAAAGAAAAAAAAATAAAGAGCCATGCTAAAGCTTAAGGAGAGCAAAAATATAGTTCTACAGTATCTTAGACTTAAAACAACCAGAAATTACTATTAAAGAACAAATGAAACCCAAATCGAATCAAACTAAAATGAATAATAGCACCGAACTTAAAAATAACAGATACCGATATAAATGACAATCTAGATGCTAAACAAGCAGTACTTCAAATTAATAATCAGTTCAGATTTAAAACGTAAATCATCACAAAACAGATTTTGGCTACT
This sequence comes from Artemia sinica, assembly GCA_027921565.1. Classification (NCBI taxonomy): domain Eukaryota; kingdom Metazoa; phylum Arthropoda; class Branchiopoda; order Anostraca; family Artemiidae; genus Artemia; species Artemia sinica. Next base: position 12,434,107 of record CM051275.1, read on the forward strand.
GATTCCCCCCTCCAATGCCCTATAATCATTAATATTCTAAAGTTTTTTGCGTAATTTGTGCTTTACTGACACCATATACATATTAAACTTTTTTTTTCTAATTATAACATTGAAAAATAAAAAAATACACTGTTGGATTAACATATTGTTTGACTACTACCCCCCTATCGAACAAACACATCTTCAAACCATTAGATAAAGATAAAATAATATCACTATAATAACCAATATGTAATCTAGTGTAAAAAATGTAATTAAAGAAATCTAGTAATCTAAACAAGGGTTTAGGATCTAAATGAGTAGTTTAGGATACTCGCAGAAACGAGTAGTTTTTTTTTAGTATCATAGGCAGCACAACAGCGCTGCCTAAGTAAAGAACGGTGTTGGCACAATGTATTGTTTATTTTTTGCTTGGTGTTGGACCAGGGCACTTTGTATCGAAGGAGTTGTCGTAGAAACTTCGAAAAGGGCTCATTCAATTGGAAATTGGAGTGGCTAGTGCCCTTTTTAATAGTCGAAATTGATTGGAGGGCAACTACCCCCCCCCGACACCCACCATTCCCCCAAACAAATCCAATCAAAATTTTGAGACAGCCATTTTGTTCAGCGTAGTTGATTTCCAGATAGAAAATATGTTTTAGAGGAGGTCACTCCCAAACAACCCTCAGGGCAAGGGTTTTAAGTTATGCCCTGAGAGCATATAAGAACGATGTCGGCACAATGTATTATTTATTATTTTTTTTTCCTTTAGAGCAGGGAACTTCGTTTTGAAGAATTTGTCATAGAAACTTTGAAAAGGGCTCATTCAATTGAAAATTGGAGTTGCCTGTGCCCTTTTTAATAGTCTAAAATGATTGGAAGGCAACTAACACCCCTTCCACTTCCACCATTTTAGGAAACACATCCAATCAAAATTTTGAGATATCTATTTTCTTGAAAGTAGTTGACTTCTAGATAGAAAATATGTTTTGAAGAGGTCACTCCCCCACAAACCTCAGGTTTTTAAGATATGCCATCGGGGCATATGAGAACGAAGTTGGCACAACGTATTTCTTTTTTCCTTTAGACCAGGGCAATTCGTATCGAAGAAGTTGTCGTAGAAACTTCAATAAGGGCCTTGTCAATTGGAAATTGGAGTGGCTTGTGCCGTTTTTTATAGTCGAAAGTGATTGGAAGACGACTAACACCCCTTCCACGCCTACTGTTTGCCGAAACACATCCAATCAAAATTTTGAGATAGCCATTTTGTTCAGCGCAGTTGAATTCCAGATAGAAATTAGGTTTTTGAGTAGGACAGTCCCCCACAGCCCTTAGGGCAAGGGTTGTAAGTTATGCCTTGGGGGTATATAAGGTTTTTTATAGAAGGTGTTGTCGTAGAAACTTCAAAAAAGGCTCATTCGATTGAAAATTCAAATGGCTAGTGCTCTTTTTAATAGTCGAAAGTTATTAGAGGTAACTAACCCGCAACTCACGCCTACCTTTTCCCCCAACACATCCAATCAAAATTTTTAGATAGCCATTTTATTCAACGTATTTGAAAGTTTTGGAAACTAGGCCTTTAAGGATGACAACCCCTCCCCCAGAGCCCTGAGGGCAAGGGTTGTAAGTTATGTCCTGGGGGCATATAAGGTTTATATAGAAAGTTGTTGTATAAATCAAAGGCAGTGTGATCGCGCTGCCTAAGTAAAGAACGATGTTGGCACAATGTATTATTTATTTTTTCCATACCAGGGCACTTCTTATCAAATGAGTTGTCGTAGAAATTTCGAAAAGGGCTCATTCAATTGGAAATTGGAGTGGCTAGTGCCCTTTTTAATAGTCGAAAATGATCGCAGGGCAACTAGCCCCCCTTAGCATGCCCATCATTCCCCCAAACACATCCAATCAAAATTTTAAGATAGCCATTTTGTTCAGCGTAGTTGATTTTCAGATAGAAAATTTGTTTTTGAGGAGGAAACTCCCCCACAACCCTCAGTTATGCCATGGGGGCATATAAGAACAATGTTAGCGCAATGTATTATTTATTAATTTTTTCCTTTAGAGAAGGGCACTTCGTATCGAAAAAGTTGACGTAAAAACTTGGAAAAGGGCTCATACAATTGGAATTTGGAGTGGCTTGTGCCCTTTTTAATAGTCGAAAGTGATTGGAAGGCAACTAACACCCCATCCACGCCCACTATTACCCGAAACACATCCAATCAAAATTTTGAGATAGCCATTTTGTTCAGCGTAGTTGAATTCCAGATAGAAATTATGTTTTGAGTAGGAAAATCGCACACAGCCCTCAGGGCAAGGGCTGTAAGCTATGCCCTGGGGGCATATAAGGTGTTTTAGAGAAGGCGTTGACGTAAAAACTTCCAAAAAGGCTCATTCTATTTAAAATTCAAAGTGCTAGTGCCCTTTTCAATAGTCGAAAGTGATTAGAGGGCAAATAACCTGCCTCTCACGCCCACCTTTTCTTAAAACACATCTATTGGGGTGTAAGTACGGGTGTCGCCATTTATTGATGCAAAAATGGCGCAAAAAGGTTGCTATGCCACTTACTCAAAGGGGAGAACCCCTTGTCGGCCCAAATATTAGTGGGATTCCCGCTCTTACCCTAACGGTTCTGCAAATATCGGGATTGATACTACCCTATTTACAGTATACCCTGTCCCAGGGTATGGTAACGCGATCGAGTGGTCAAATGGCCACTTTCTAAAGCGAAATGTACCCGCCTTGGGTTACGGCTAGAAAATCTCTTAACTCTCTCCTTGGAGGTAACAAACCTCCCTGTCAATATAATAATGACGGTACCTCGTAGCTCTATTCCTACCCTGCCTGGGTTACGGAAAATAGTACACAGTTTGTAGAAAATACCTTACTTGTATTCTTCCAAAAGGGTCACATATAACAACAGAAATATCCTTCCCCAAACGGGGTCAAAACGCAGACTAGCACAAAATAATATTTTACACACCACTGTTCATATGGGTGGACCTCCGCTTGGCCCAGCCAATCAGCTACATCCTCATTCAAAACCCAGTTCAGCTTCTTAGATTTATTTTTCAATGACTCCCAAACCCGGAAGTACAAAAATAAACTTGGTTCAAAGCTTACCTATTGCAAAACCACTATCGCTTAGTAACGGAATTTAACCTGTCTTTTGAAATTATACTATAAGCAAATGCAATTCAGAAAACGAAAATATGTCATTTATCTGAAAGGAAAAGAAACAGGGGTTGGAACCCCAACAACATCTAATCAAAGCTTTTAGATAGCCATTTTATTCAACGTAGTTTTAAGTTCTGGAAATCAGACCTTTGAGGATGACAACCCCCCCCCCACAGCCTTCAGGGCAAGGGTTGTAAATTATGCCCAGGGGGTATATAAGGTTTTTATAGAAGGCATTGTCGTAGAAACTTCAAAAAGGCTTTTTCGATTGGAAATTAAAATGGACAGTGCCCTTTTTAATAGTTGAAAGAAAGCAACGGATCGGAAAGCAACCAACACCCAAACTCAAAACGAGCAGAAATTAACATAAGTTGCGCCTAAAACGCCTAAGCCTTCCCAGGGCCAGAACAAAATTTGCTCTTTACTGAAAAAATACAAATGAATGTGTATTGTCAGTTTAACATACATATACTGATATTTAGTAATCAAAATGTTAATATTATTTGATTTATTAAAGTTGTAAAAGTGAAAAGATTTATATATTTTCAGTAAAGTGCAAATTTTGTTCTTGCCTTGGGAAGGCATAGGGGTTTTGTGCCCAACTTATGTTAATTTCTGCTCGTTTTGAGTTTGAATTGGTTATTTATTGTAATTTCTGTGCGTTTTGGGTTTCATTTATTTATCGATGCTGATTTGTGGTAGTTTCACGCTTGGTAGATTATTTAATTTTATTATAGCTCGTTTTTTGTTTAATGGAGTTCTTTACTTTTCTTTGAAAAACTTATTTTGTGGAAAATTTATTTTTTTAATTAATTTAAATATAAGAAAAAGCTTTTTTATAAGCGTTAAAAAAAACTTCAGTGTGAACAGTAAGTTATCGAGGAGGGAAGAAAACCCCTCACATACGAAAAATTTTCTATGCGTGTAGAGTTTTAATGCTACTCCTTACTTTCATTTGAAAAAACTGTTTTTTTTTTATTTACGTAAAGTGGAAAATAAGTATTAGCTTGTTTGAGATTCTTTATGTCATTAAACCCAGTGCTTTCATCAATTTCTGTAAAACAGAAATAATAGTCACTAGAAGATTCCAAAAGCACCTTAATGGGTATTATTTATACATCAGACGCTGTCAAATCACCTACTTAAAATTTGAAATACACCTAGATTAGTGACGAACTTTTCTACTCTTGAAATGAATTTCATGTACCAGCTTCTGTCTATTCACAGAAGCAAGTGTATAGTCTAAACAAAAACTGAGATAAGAAATTAAAGAAAATGACAATATAAAAGCAAAACAAATCCACATTTTTCTTTCTTTTCTGACGAGTTTTTGTCCATAAGTTATTTGGTTAGCTGATTTGTAGCTGACAACAGGTACCGTTTGTTTTGGTGAGATCCTTGCGGGTTGTCTTTCATGCCTCCTGCAAAAGTTGCCTACGACGTCTCAACCAGGCTAAGCTGATGATTTAGTTTTGTTTCTGTATTACCACTATTGATTTCTTAGATGCTAGGCCTCTGTTTACCAGTTTGTGTGTTGCAACGTTTTTATATATTTCATAGCCAGGAAGTATCCAGTTTGGGGGTTAGGGCATCTACCCCCCCCCCCTCTTTCCGAAACTTTTTCCCGACCCTTAAAGACATAAGAAATGTATGTAAAAAAATTTTGATTCGTTTTTAAATTTTTTTTGTCCCCTGCCCCTCGGACAAAAATGTTGGATACGGCCTTGTTTCCATGTAAGTTAATTAACGTTGTGGTCATAAGAAGGTAAATGTATATACAAAAATTTCTATTTAAAGTCCATATAAAAAAATAAACTAAATATTAACAGCTGAGATACTAATATTTTGGTGAATACGACTTATAAGCTGGGCTGGGGTATGCTGGTGCCTTGTATGCCGGTGCAGGGTATGCTGGGGCTTTGTATGCTGGGGCTGAGTAGGACGGCTTGTATGCTGGCTTGTAGTCATAGTTAGCTTGACCAGAGTACTGAACATCAGCAACATATCCTGTGTAATCATCAGCAGTGTAGGTTACGGTTTGTACACGGCCGTCTGGAAGAAGGGTCTGGTAGCTGCCTTAACGTATCCATTGCCATCAGAGGTTTCTTGGTGGTTGTAGTCGTTGTAGGTGTAGTCGTCTTTGACTGCCCAGGCAAAGTTGTAAGGCATTGGTGGATGCTACAAGAAATAATAGGACTTAAAAAAAAACTGGGTTAAGAGCAAAAGAGCCATACCCATCCAGCAATAAGATGCATATGAAAACGATTAAACTTCATCATAAACATATAAGTGAAAAAAATAATAAATATTAAATATTTGTCTAATGTGAACAATGAATTATAAAGTTGTCTGAGGTTGATGCCATTTGCAAAGAGAAAACAAAAAATAATCAGTCTTAAAAATGCTGAGCTGTAGATAAACTTGAAACTACAATAAGACGAAGCAAATTAGACTCTATGAGGTTCACCAAATGACAGATAATTGGAAAAAAAAATCATCAAAGTAAAGTAATTGTGTGCTTTGAAACTTTTCTTAAGAATTAATCCGTTTAAGATTCTATCAAGAGTATTTTTCCAAGATTTTGAGTAATTATTTATTATTTAAGGTTATTTATAGACTATTGGATGTATTACTGATCAAAGAAAGTGTTTTAGACACCATTGAATTCGAAAAAAGCCCAGTGGGCGCACAATTTATTTTGGTTCTCTTATGCAAAGAGAGTAAATGAAAACCGTGAAGAGAAGTCAAGGTTTTCTGAGCCCGAAAACAACTTCAGTTTTTCTCTCCCCCCCATCACCGCACCTGGAGACAGCCTCCGTCCCCCTAGCTATGTCACTACATAGGTTGTTTCTTGTTATCTCCACTAAGCTTTTACGTTATAGGTTTTATTCTTAACTTACTATGTAGGTTGTCATGGTTTGACTTGCTTATTATAGTATCTTACTGATTTCTCAGTAGTGAAATTCATCCTATGGATTGCCATAGGGAGGTTATTCACAATAGAGCAGCCTACAGGGGAAGTGATGATGGATCTACACTTGTGTCATCATGTAGATTGATACATGTTACTTTAACTAAAATTGAACCCATAGACTGATATATGTAACCTTCACTAATGTGATAAATAAAAGTTTCATTATTATGTTTTCATGAAACTAAAACAGGTTGCCATCGCTACCATGTTACCATATGGCTTTCATTGGTCTAATGGCAATTTATAAAAAGAATTCGATGGTGTCTTCAGATAGGCTTTTAAATAGCAAAAAAGTTCGTGGTAACGAACTGTAAGTAAGGAGCGACCCGGCTCAATGGTAACCGAAACTCTAGAAAACGGGTTTTTGATACCAATAGATGCATCAAAAGAATCAGATTTCAATGCTGATTTCAAATATATAATTTTCACCAAGTTTAGTGCTACCCATCAAAAGTTACGTGCCTGAGAAAATTTGGCTGATTTTCAAAAAAAGGGGGAAAGACCCCCTAAAAGTTATAGAACCTTAAAAAGTTATGAAAATCACACCATCATATTCAGCGTATCAGAGAACCCTACTGTAGAGGTTTCAAGCTCCTCTCTACAAAAATGTGGAATTTTGCATTTTTTGCCAGAAGAAAGATCACGAATGCGTGTTTATTTGTTTTTGTGTTCTTTTTTTTTGTTTTTTTTCCCAGGGGTGATCGTATTGACCCAGTGGTCCTAGAATATCGTGGGAGGGCTCATTGGAACGGAAATTAAAAGTTCTAGTGCCCTTTTTAAGTGACAAAAAATGGAGGGCAACTAGGCCCCCTCCCACGCTTATTTTTTTCCCAAAGTCACCCGATCAAAATTTTGAGATAGCAATTTTGTTCAGCATGGTCGAAAATATGATAAATATGTCTTTTAGGATGACTTAATCCCCCGAAGTCCCCGGGGGGAGGGCTAAAAGTTATGAACTTTACCCAATGTTAACATATAGTATTGGTTATTGGGAAGCATACAGAAGTTTTCAGGAGGGTTTTTTTCTGGCAGTGGGAGGGGGGAGGGTGGGTGGGGGGTTATGTTGGAGGATCTGTCCATGAAGGAAGTTTTCATGGGGGAAGGGAAATTGCCACGAAGGGGGCGCCGGACTTGCCAGCATTATTTATTGGTTATTAGGAAATATACAGACATTTTCAGGAAGGATTTTTTTCTGGAGGGTGGGGCTGGAGGAGGGGGTTACTCGGGAGAATCTTTCCGTGGAGGATGTTTCTTTGGGGTAAGGGACATTTCTATGAAGGGGGTGACAGAAATAAAAACGATCAGAAATAAAATTTAAAAAAAAACAAGTTTTTTTTCAACTGAAAATAAGAAGCAACATTAGAATTTAAAACAAACAGAAATTATAACGTATATGAGGGGGTTCTCCCCCAAGTCAATACCTCGCTCTTAACGCTACAGTTTTTTTTAGTGCTTTCAAAAGAGCTATCTATTCTAATTAAACGGTCTTTGTGATTCAGGGGTTTGTGAATTAATTTTTTTTTAACTTTTAACGTAAAAAGCGTGGTATTGACTAAGGGGAGAACCCCCTCATATATGTAATAACATATACGTAAAAGAAAAAAATATAAAACAAACGATACGGCTCAATAGTAATCGAAACTTTTAAAAACGGAATTTTGATGTCAATAAATGTATCAAAAGAATGGGTTTATAATGCTGATTCTAAATATATAAATTTTATTAAGTTTAGTATTACTCATCAAAGGCTACGAGCCTGAGAAAATTTACCCGATTTTTTAAAGAGGGGGGAAACATCCCCTACAAGTGAAAGAATTTTAATGAAAATCATACCGTCAGATTCAGCGTATCAGAAAACCCTGTTACATAGGTTTCAAGTTCATATCTGCAAAAATCTGCAACTTTATATTTTTTGCCAGAAGAAAAATATACGAATATAGAAGTTAGTTGCGTAAGTTAATTTGTACATTACGTCATAATCAAATTTAGAGACATCCATTTAGCAAAAGAAAAGTAAAATTTTTATGCAAATTTTGTTTACTTATTCAATGACGGCGGGCCAAAATAAAAGCTGCATTAACTAAAAAACGATCAGAAATTAAATAATAAAAACAAGTTTTTTAAACTGAAAGTAAGGAGCGACATTAAAACTTAAAACAAACAGAAATTTTTCCGTATATGAAAGGGGCTGTCCCCTCCTCAACGCCTCGCTCTTTACGCTAAAGTTTGACTCTGTCTCACAACTTTATTTTTTAAAACAATAAAAAACTTTAGCATAAAGAGCGAAGCGTTGAGGAGGGGACAGCCCCTTTCATATACGGAATAATTTCTGTTCCTTTTAAGTTTTAATGTCGCTCCTTACTTTCAGTTTAAAAAACTTGTTTTTTTTTTATTTAATTACGTTAAAGACACTGCAATTTAGTATAATTTAGGCTGCTATGCTAGGCTCTTCAGATGTTTATTTAAAACTCATTTCAGCCTCCTTTTGGGAAGAGGATGCAACTAACATCATTTTGGCAAAGCTCTGTAATAAGGTAAAATTCTTTATTGAGGTGATTAGGCTAAATTTAGTAAGTAAGTATGACGGCACTAGAGCCTTAAGGTCCAAACCGACGGTGCTGATCTTTGTTTCGTGGCCCTTCAGCCGTTAATCACCTTCAAGTGATTAGGCTACTTCATATATTAATACATTTGCAATTTTCTTTTGATAAGATTATTGTCAATTTTCCGTTACACCGAGAATTTGAAGTCGCCATTTTGTTTTAAAACGCACTTTGTATACTAAGAAAAATTAAAAAAGGATGTCTAATTACTTCTAATTTAAAAGTACACCCCCTAACATCACTTCATTAGAAGGAAAAATTTGGACTGTACTCGTAACACAATTACCGAAGGGTCGAAACTCCAGTCTTGTCTTATTGTAAAGGTATCCGCAATTAAAATAAGATATTTTATCTTCTGGTAGCAAAATTGTCGTACAAATATCCCACGTTTAGGGCAAATATAAGCCAATATTTTTTAGTAGATTTATATTTGTTTTAAAGAATTACATTTATTTCAAATACCCCAAAGATAAAAGAAAATTAAGTTACCCAGTAGATGAACATAAAGGAAATCCAGTATCGAATTTGAGTGAGGAAGCCAAGGGTACAAAATGTGTAGTGACTAGATTGTCTTACCTATCACCGGACTGTTTAACACCATCTAACCATTAGAGAACATGTTCTACAGCCGATCAAATGATAGCACACAAATTTAGGCAACTATTTTGGGAGCATCGCCTTATCTTAGAAAAAAAAAAACTTATTTATCGCTTTATTTTAGCCAAGTTCATTTACTAATTAAAGCCCCAAAAATAGTAAAACAATTATTTTTTTAGTCGCAAAGTGAAAACCTACACAACCCTATATATCATTAGAAATAAGGGGAGATAAAAATTAAAATTTTAAGAAAAATTATCTTTATATGCAGTTAGGTTTTTTGTGGGGTAGTGGGCGCCAAGGTAAAAATAGGGCAAAAAGTCAGCAAAAAATGAGCTTGAAATATAGGATCTCAAACAGCTTAAAAGGCTTAGCTTTCCTTTTTAGGTGTAGTTTATGTGTGTCCTAGGGCAAGACTCGACGTGGCAAAACTGCTAAAAACGTGGTACTGCCCTGGAAATCTCGTAATTTTTTAACACCACAAATGCAGGTTTTGGAATACACTTTAAAGGTGTTTTTCAAGAAAAAGGTTTTTTGCAGTTGCACTAATTTTGCCCTGCAGGAACAATCCATAACGTACAAAACATATTACTTACGTCATTTTTGTATGATGGGTTGTAGTCGGGTTTATAGCCAGAATAGGGCGGCTTAGGGTACTGGGGAGCGGCATAAGTGACAGCAACAAGGGCAGCTACAATAAATGCCTGAAAATTATATAAACAAATTTAAAATTGGTTATGTAGATCACTGGTATGAATCCTCGTAAATATAATTTATTTATTTATTAAATTAGCCCTGTGTTAGTGTAGTGCTTTTAATGACATATTTTTTTTTTTCATTTGTTAATTTCTTACGTCCTTCTATCTAATGCTATTGACACATTTTTTTGCGTTGAAAGAGGTAATAACCCACTTAGGGACACGGTTTCAACTGGATATACATTCCCAAAGGAGGCTATTTCTCAAATACTCGTCCTGCAGGTCCCAAAAAGGGAGCAGTGCAGGGTGGCTAGCCTGTTTAAAATTTTTAAACGAAAGAAAACTCTAGGAAAAGCGTTGCTTAAGCAATCACAAGCAAGAAAAACCTTTCTTGAGCTACTTTTTCTCAGCTTCATGATGACCTCCCTCATTACCTAAGTGCCTGGCTGTCTTTTACTGATAAATATAATTTCCATCTTCTCAATACGAATCATATTTAAATTCGTTTTACTCCCCACGTGTCTACAAATGTGTCTATGATAGTTAAACTTAGAAAAGTATTTTTTCTCCTCCTTTTGACATCCCTAACTTTCCAAACCAGACCAATGCTCGAGGGAATCAGGAAAACAAAATCAAACTGGAACAAATCGGGAAGCTTTGACCAAATGGGTTTAATCTTTGGATATTAAAAGATATACCTCTGAACTGTTTGATATGTCTCTCATAAATGAATAATTGCTCTTCACTCGCCCCCTTGAAAGGCTAAATTTGGAGTCAAAAGTTTTTTTTTTAAGCGTTTACTAAAAAAGGGTTTCTAACTTTCTTTACTAGACAGTATATCGGCAGTTGGGTATCAAAAGATCGTATCTCCATAATTACAAATTTTCAGAAGAGCAACTGAAAAACCTCTAGACTTTTTTATTTCACCTCCGATAACCATAAAACAAAAACGGATTGATCTGTAAAATTAACGCAAATCCATCTGTTTTGTTTCACTGTTATCAGAAGGGAGATAAAAAAGTTATGAGGTATTTTTTGGCTCTTCTGAAAATTTAAAATAATTGAGATACGATCTTTTGATATCCAACTAACGATATGCAGGGACAAAAGAAATAGAATTAAATTGCACGAATGATTTAAATTTTGATCAATTATATTCAAAAGGTGTGGACACAGAAGTTTGGAATTCATGAATTTTTTGTTTAATCTTTTGAATATACAATATGTGTTCACACATTTTTGTTTTTTATGCTTATTAATGAGATGCGTCCTTCGTGGCCTAGTGTCAGTATAAACTTAGAACCTTTCGGAAAAGCTTTTGCGTAAAAACAAGGAATCCTATCAGCACAACTTCAAAAAAAAAACGGGTATGTTATTTATGCATGCTTCAAAAAAAACATGGAGTACGATTTTTTCCCAGAAAACATGTCAAAATGTTTCATTTCTTAAATATTCATTCCAGATAAATAAGGTAACATGATAAAATTGTACACTTTTTGAACGTCTTTAATAAATCCTTCTTCACTTTTGCAATTTAATACTGCATTTATTATTCATGCAAACACTGGTCTAAATTTGAAATAAAGATCTTGGAAAGTCTTAAAGAATAAAAATATATATTTATGAACATTCTACTAGCAATAGGGGGGAGGGGTCGTTTATTCCGTTTATGACTAGTTTCTAAAACAGTGGGAAATATATAGAAACACAATATCAAACAGTCAGCTAGTGCGCTTGATATTGGCAAACATCCAAAAAGAACAGCAACGCCCTTAGTAAAGAGCTAAATTAAGTTATGGTGTTGGCACCATTTTCATTCTCTTGTTCTTCTGTTAAATAATTAGAATCAGTTTAACCCGTTGGAGCGAATTTGTTCCATTAGAGTATTTGTTTGGGGGTTGGAATGCAATCTTTTAGTTTGATTGTCCCAATTTTTTAAGAATGACAGCTGAAACGGAAGAGCTTATGATTGTTACCAAAAAATATTTTTAAGCTCTATAAAACTTTAGTGTAAGGCGTGCGTGCAAGATTGAGAACGGACTAGCTCCATCATATATGAAATAATTTTTGTTCATCTTAAGTCTAAATGCTGCTCTTTATTTTCATCTGAAAAAACATTTTTTTTTGTATTTAATCTTACAACAGGTTGCTGGTATAGTTCACTTGAATCAGTTTCGTTTTGAGTTTTCATTACAGTTCTCATAATTATTCATTGGGATAAATGATGTAAGTTAATAATTTTTGCATAATATTTCCTGCATTTTTTTTAGCTCTAAGTTTTTAAGACTCTAATGATTTTAATTGAGCAAAGAAGATGGGCGATGAGTACTGTTTGGAAACATATGGTACTTTTCTGTCTTCTGTATTGACCGTTGTTTTCTTTTGATATATTTCATGCATAGTTTTTAATTTCGATCGTAGATTCAGCCATTTTTTACTTTTATTTAACTGACACATTGAGGTGCCAAACATTTGTGTCATTTCAGATTGTTTTTGCACTGGTACTCAAATATAGAACTTAATCTTACTTTCATATTCCTTGCTTCTTTTTTGTTGAAGTACTTTATTAAGAACACAAAATAAAACTGATATAGAATTAGCAACTTGTGACCTTTTATATACTTTATGCGCGAAAGGCCAACGCCCATCCATCTTATTGTAAATTTTATAACGTATTACTCATGTTTGGCACAGCTAATTTAGCTTTGTAATATTGAATTAAATAAAAAAAAACAAGTTTTTTCAACTGTAAGTAAGGAGCCACATTAAAAATAAAAACTAACAGAAGCTATTCCTTATATTAGTGGGGCTGCCCCAGCCTCAACCTTCGTTATTTACGCTAAAGTCTTCAAGTTCTTAAAAAAAAACAACTTGTGTTTGAGCATTATTTTTTAAAGAATTGTGACTACGAGTCAAACTGAGCGTGAAGAGTGAGGCTTGAGGTGAGGAAAGCCTCACGATTATACGGAATAGCTTTTGTCCGTTTAAGTTTTTATGTTGCTTCTTCTTTTCCTTTGAAAATACTTGTTTTTTCTAATTTAAATTCTCAACGTTTTTAAATTATGCCAAAAAATCGCTTTCCCTCCTCTTGTGTTAAGTTTTCCCTGGAAAATACCTATCAGAAGGATTCCTCCCTAAAAAATATTCTTCCTATGGAAAAATACCCCCTCCCCCCTTCAGGAAATTCTCGCCCCAGAAATCTCCTTTGATTACCCAATAACTAATACTGTGAATGAATGAATGAACTTATTGTAAACCCGTCAATTTTAGACAAGAAACACAGACGGAGCAAAAATAAAAGAAAATAAGAAAATGAAAAACGAAAACACGCTTCAACAGAAACAATAATGAAAAAAAAGAAGAAAAACAAAACAAGACACTTACACTTAACCTAACAAGAAGAAAAGAAAATTCAAATTACTGATGAAAACTACGGGGTTAGTATGGGCCACCACTGATGAGTTTGACGATTATTATTGAATTTAAGAATCTGTTCTTCTGCCGCTTTCAGTGGATCCATGATATTGTAAATCCTGATTATTTTTGTATTCCTGGTCCAAGGTTGGAGTCTAAGTAAATGTTTTACAAACCGGAAAATGCTGCGGATTTTATTTTTATCTGTTTGAGTAAATATTTTCCAAACAGGTGTACAGTATAGAATGTGAGGGGATGCAATCGTATTGTACAATGTGACAAGGATGGATCTATTGAAAAGAAGTTTGGCCTTGATAAATGTCGTATAAGCAGTGCAAATGCGGCGTTGTAAAATGTGAAAGTAGAAGCTGACGTGTGTGTTTAATAGAATTGCCAATCGGGAGTCCAAAGTATGTTACATGGTTTGATGTTTTGATTGGCGTGTTGTCAAGAGAGATGCTAAGATTTTGGCTTTCATCTTTCCAATTAAACAATACAACCTCCGATTTTTCAGGATTAATTTCAAGTCCAACCCTAGCATACTCCTCCGCCAGCACTCCAAAAATCTCCGAAATCCGGTGCAGCATGCGACTCCCATTCAGGATTTCGTTTGCGTAGCAGACCAACGACAAATTTATAGCCTGCAAAATACATGATGATGGGCATTGTGCTTGAGCATTCAGGACGTAATTGTTGAATAATGTGGGGGATGTTACAGCTCCTTGTCTGGCTCCTTTTCTTACCAGGTTCAGTTGTTCGCGTGGTGTAGGGGGTGACAATTTATCTGGAGGAACTTTCAGCCGAACTTTAAGACCTGAATACATATCATGCAGCGCAATGCTAGTAGCGCGGTTCACTCCTCTTTTTGCTGCCAAAAAAAACATTGCAGCGTGTATTAAAGAATCGAAAGCCCTGCGTATGTCATGTTCAGCTAGTATTAGGCTTTCTCCACTTCTCTCTGCATCAATAAGGGCATTAGCCACAGCTGCAAGAGTATCCGCACACCCCACACCAGGCTGGAAGCCAAACTGATTAGGAGTCGGATAACATTTTTCTGTTAATTAATCAATAATAATCAAATCAAACAGCTTGCAGAGAGTAGTGGAGACAGTATTAGGACGAAAGAATTAGCACTGTGTGGACACCTTACCTTTCGTCGGTATTAGTGTTAGATCCCCAACTCGGAAAGAAGACGGTACCACTCCCTGAGTATAAAGCATCTGCATTAGCAGTTGTATATAATTTTGGAGCTGAGTTCCCCCATGCTTGAGATGCATTGCACTTATACGATTAATCCCGAAAAACGGTTTTCGCTTCAGGTGTTGAATAACACGTTCAACAGCCGAAAGAAGGACGACAAAATCATTAGGAGGCATCCCAGCAAGAAATGTATCTAATTCCTGCTCAAACCTCCGCTATAAACCTGCATCCAGAGGCGAGAACTCCAACTCGAAGTAGGCATCTCACTCCGACGCCGGGATATCACCCGCGGACGCCGGTGAGGTGGAGGAGGCTGCCGATCGGGGTACCAACTTCCACAGCTCATTTGGGTTCCGACTTACCTTTGCAGAAGTCTCCTCAACTATCTTTTTACGATGTTTAGATAAGGTGTCAGCGAACGCTTTCTTTGTTGATTTGCGATTCTGGTTTACGACACTCTTTTTTGGCTGGCCGTAATCCTTCCAAATATGAAACCAAAATTTAGCTCGCGAGCATGACTCAACCAGAGCGCCGCATTTTCAGACCATTTTCGGACGATGCCGGTTCTAATACGA
This sequence comes from Artemia sinica, assembly GCA_027921565.1. Classification (NCBI taxonomy): domain Eukaryota; kingdom Metazoa; phylum Arthropoda; class Branchiopoda; order Anostraca; family Artemiidae; genus Artemia; species Artemia sinica. Next base: position 12,449,321 of record CM051275.1, read on the forward strand.
GTAAGAGGTACTGCAGTGTTCTCACTAGTTAGAAGTGCGAGACAAATTTAATTGCAGTAAACGTTCAGCAAAGTTTTCACTTCCTCGCGTTGTAGAGAATTCCAGCATAGTAGGTGAAATGGAGGATGAGTTTTATGAAGAATAGCATCTGATGTTTCACTAAATTTAATTATGTCTATTATACTCCACTCTCTACGCGACGTTTGTTTGTGTGATCGTGTTGGGGTATCAATTCGCTAGTTTTGGGGGGTAAGTATTTCAAAACTACCAGTGATAGGGTGATATGACAGTTGGTAGTTGGTTAGTACTGATGCAATTGGAACAGATAGACTATGGAAAGCAACTACGTGATCAAGATTAGACATGCTTGAAGATGCATGGATATAAGTGAAAGGGGAATCTTTCATAATGATCTCAAAATAATCATCAAACAAACCGTGAGGAGGAGGGACGCACAAGATGACCGGTTATCAGAAGCTAAATTGAAGTTAATATCACCTAGTATGATTTTAATTCATACTTCACTATATGTGAAGAATGGATAATATGCACAACTTACAGACCTTTCCTCGGGGACAATTAGGGGATCAAGGTATCCCCACAAGCATAGTTATTGGACCTTTCAATTATGCTGAATCAATTAGATATCTCTAAATTTTGATGAGACGTCTTGGAGAAAAACACATATGAATTCTTGAGAAATCTTTCTAACCTGATAACTCTTAGTTTGTATGGGCTTTCCCCTGATCTTCTAGGAAAATTGGTTTGACATGATCACGCCTGGGAAAACCAAACAAACAAAACAACAAACATGTGCACGTGATCTTTCTTCAAACATAAAACTCAAAATTCGGCATTTCTGAAGATAGCAGCTTCAAACTTCCACAGTATGGGTAAATAATATACTGAAACTAATGGTGTGGTTTCATTAAGATCGCTCAAGTTCTTAGGGGTATTTTCTCTATTTTCGATAATCCAGCAATTATTCTCAGGCTCGTAGCTTTTGAAGAGTAAAATTAAAATAATAAAATTTTATATATTTGGAATCAGCATTAAAAGCCAGTTCTTTTGATGTATCTATTGTTATCAAAATTTTATATTTTAGCGTTTCGGTCACGATAGGGCCAAGTCACTCCCTACACACAGTTTATACGAATTGTTAGATATCGACACAAAATTTTAAATACAATGTAATTTTTTCAAAGAATTAGGGAAACACAAGTAGTAGATGGTGCACAGTGCTTTATCTACCCCTCAATTTTCCAGTAGTATTTCTGGATTTCCCCAAATAAAACTTAAGCTCCTTGATATCTCTTCAAAAACTAGCGTTAATAGAATTTAAGGATTTGTATTTTATTTTGCTAGTGTACACCTCGTGTGTTCTGAGGGAATTATCTGTTGAAAAACCATTTTTGGTTATATTGACTATGTGTTTGAACTATTTTATTTGAATTGGATTATTTTATTTGGATATTTAGAAGGTATTTATTGGAAAGGGGGGGGGGGGAATTAACAACCCCCCCCCCCCCTTGCGGGGTCTTTTAAGTTGCGGGTAAGTCTTTATTTAGAGACTTTATTCAGTTTCGTAATGGCTCCCCCCATCTAATCAGTTCAAGACAGGTGACATAGATTTAGCACGATTTGCGGGGTGTTTCCTCTGGCCAATCAGAATTCTTGACACGGTGAAGACTGCAACAGGTACAACGAAGTATCGGGCATTCTGTTATAGGTCACAAAATCAGCAACTCATCGTAGAGAGCCAGCTCGTAGATCACGAGAGGAACAAAGAGTAGGCATCTAAGAAAATCAGGAAAGGAGTAAAGAAAGTATTCGAAGAACTTTGTTCTTTTCCGGAAATTTATCTTGATGTATTGAAAAAAGCTAAAAATCAAAGTGGCACAGATAAGGACGGATCCGCAAGCAGCACTTCTGCTGTTGTGAGTGGAGCTCTAGCTCAATTGGTAGCGTCTGAACAGGAAATCACTCAAATGAAAGAAAATATTAGGAAGGATATTCAGCGCAAGGTCCAGGAAAAATCTAACAAACGAGGGATTGGTAACTTTTAGACGGAAATTATTGTCCCTGAGATCTATGATGCAATCACTGTGGAGTATACCCCCAAATTTTTGTTGCTGGAAAAATTCCTCAAAGGAATCAAGCATCAGATTTGTTTACTTGAAATAGAGTTCGTAATTTAGAAAATAAAGTGGACAGTTTGGAACAAGGGGTGAAACTGGACTTGCTTCTATTTCATGATGTCAAGCACCCCGCTACGGTCGACATAAACAGTACCATGTGGAGTGTGATCCGCGAAAAAATGGGCCTTGTAAATATTGCCAACTCAGATATTATTAGTGTACACAGAACAAGCCTGAATAACAACCCGGCAAGCAGACCCGACAGAGTAGCACCAGTTAAAGTGAAGGTCCGTAACAAAGAGATTGCAAAGTCTATCTACAAAGCTAAGCCTAAACTTGCGAAAAGCGGGATCTTTGTTTGTGAAAACCTTACGCGCATGAAGCTCGATATTCTAGACATTGTTAGAGATAAATTTGGGAACAAGTGTATATGGTCCGACCATGGTCAAGTTTTCGTTCGTGAAATTAGCGATTCTTCACCACAGAGGCTCTGGTCACTAGAAGAAATCTTCTGACGTGTGAGACATTTTTGCATATATTATTAGTTAGCATATCTTCATAGATTTATTTCTGTTTGTAGTAATTTTAGCTACGTAACATTGTTTTTTATTTATTTTTACAGTTTAACATTAGTTTGCCATTCATAGGTTTTGTCCTCCTCATAGGTTTGTCCAACCATCATAGGTTGGACTCATATGATGTGTCCAACCATCATAGGTTTGGACACATCATCATTTGTTGTTAGTGAAGTTAAATAAGGTTAATCGCTTCGTGCATTAACCTTTCTTATTTGAAGTTGCTTGAAAATAATCCATTTCGTATTGATACGTATTGTTATCTCGCGTGGATCAAACTGGAGTTAATATTTGGCCCATGAAGCATAGTAGATATGTTGATATTATGAATAGTAATGTAATTAGTGTGACAAATATGGATATATGTATTGGCGAGTGAAACTATAACATCACGCTGAATTTTTCTGAAGTGTCGAACATTCTTACTTTATGCTGTGATAACATTGATATGTTGATCATTTTAATTTTAATCTTCTTAATTTAAGTAGTTCTTAACTTGTTTTCTTTTAATCTTATGTTGTCGCACATTGTTTTTACCGGTAGCAAAAATACCGACACGGATTACAATTCAGTCGGCTACCCTTATTCATAATATTTATTTATCGGCGAATCTTATACCGAAAAGTTACTGCGACGTGATCATATGTCCAGGCTCTGACCATCTTCCTTTGTCGTGCGTAATTCGGGACACTGGAAAAAATATTTTTAAAATGGAGAAGACGCCATTGAGAGATCTTAAGTAGGAAAATTTTTAAAAGTTTCAAGATGTGATAAGTATAGTTTCTTGGGAGGAAGTTATGAATGAAAAAGTAAACACATCGATGGCGTTTGACACTTTTTTAAAAATATTGTCACAAATTTGTGATAAGTGTTGCCCTGTGAAGGTTGTTCGTAAGAGGAAATGTCCCAAGGAAACCGTGGGTGACAAATATAATCTTGGAGAAAAATTAGTGAACGGAACAGACTTTATCGGTTGTACCTAGATTCTCCAACGCAACAATATTTAGAAGAATTCATGAAACTTCAAAACAATATGAAATCCCTCAGAAGGTCATCAATGAAACATTATTATTCAGAGAAGTTTCGTGATAAAAATGGTGACGTTAACGGAACTAGGCAAGTGATAAAGGAGGCACTATGTGTTAATAACATTATAGGTTCAGTGGATGAACTTGTAGTCGGTGAAAAAAAAGTCCATGAAAATTTATAAAGTGCACTCAGTCTGATCTCGAGGACGCACTGAAAACAAAAAAGTGGAATTCAGCTGAAATTGACGGTCTTAGTCTTAAGGCATTTAAGGCTGTCAGAGCTTACCTTTTGCCTTCTCTTCTATGCTTGGTAAACCTATCATAGGCGGCGCAATAGCGCTGCCTAAGTAAAGAACGATGTTGGCACATTGTCTTATCTATTATTATTATTTTTTTTTCGGTTGGTCTAAGAACAGGGCACTTCGTATCGAAGGAGTTGTCGTAGAAACTTCGAAAAGGGCTCATTCGATTGAAAATTGGAATGGCTTGTGCCCTTTTTAATAGTCGAAAGTGATTGGAGGGTAACTATACCTTCTCTCACCCCCATCAAATCCCAAAACATATCCACACAATATTTTGAAATGGACATTTTGTTCAACGTAGTTGAAAGTTCTGGAAATTAGGTCGTCGAGGATGACAAGCCCCCTACAGCTATCAGGGCAAGGGTTGTAAGTTATGCCCTGGTGGTATATAAGGTTCTTATAGAAACCGTTGTCGTAAAAACTTCAAAAAGTACTTATTCAACTGGAAATTGAAATGGCTAGTGCCCTTTTTAATAGTTGAAAGTGATTAGAGAGCAACTAACCCCCCTCTCACGCCCACCATTTCCCCAAATACATACAATCAAAATTTCGAGATTCAATTTTCTTCAACATAGTTGAAGGTTTTGGAAATTAGGTCTTTGAGGATGACAATCCCCCCACATCCCTCAGGGCAAGGGTTGTAAGTTTTGCCCTTAGGGCATAAAGGTTTTTATAGAAAGTGTTGTCGTAGAAACTTAAAAAAGGGTTCATTCAATTGGAATTTTAAAGGGGTAGTGCTCTTCATAATAGTCGAAAGTGATTGGGGGGCAACTAACCCCCCTCTTATGCCCTCCATTTCCGAAAACACATCCAATAAAAATTTTGAGATAACCATTTTGTTCAACATAGTTTAAAGTTTTGGAAATTAGATCTTTAAGGATGATAACCCCCTCCCCGCCACACCCCTCAATGAAAGGGTTGTAAGTTATGCCGTTGGGGCATATAAGATTTTTATAGAAAGCGTCGTTGTAAAAACTTCAAAAAGGGCTCATTCAATTGGAATTTGACAGGACTAGTGCTCTTTTTAATAGTCGAAAGTCATTGGAGGGCAACTAACCCTCCTCTTATGCCCACCATTTCCGCAAACACATCCAATCAAAACTTTGAGATAACCATTTTGTTCAATGTAGTTTAAAGTTCTGGAAATTAGAACTTTGAGGATGATACCCCCCCCCCGCCACACCCCTCAAGGCAAGGGTTGTAAATTATGCCCTTGGGGAATATAAGGTTTTTAAAGAAAGCGTTTTCGTAGAAAACGCTTTTTTCGTAACTGCTCTTTTTAATAGTCGAAAGTGTTGGAGCGCAACTAGCCCCCCTATTATGCCCATCATTTCCACAAAAACATCCAATCAAAACTTTGAGATAAACCATTTTTTTCAACGTAGTTTAAATTTCTGGAAATTAGATCTTTGAGGATGATAACCTCCCCCTCAGACCGTCAAGGCAAGGGTTGTAAGCTATGCCCTTGGGGCATATAAGGTTTTTATAGAAAGTGTTGTCGTAGAAACCTCAAAAAGGGCTCATTCAATTGGAAATTGAGAGACCTATTGCTCTTTTTAATACTCGAAAGTGATTGAACGGAAACAAACCCCTCTCTCATGCCTAATATTTCCGAAAACACATCCAATCAAAATTTTGAAATAACCATTTTGTTCAACGTAGTTTAAAGTTCTGGAAATTAGGTCTTTGAGGATGACAACCACCCTTCTCCTCCCACAACCCTCAGGGCAAGGTTTGTAAGTTATGCCCTGTGCGCATATAAGGTTTTTATAGAAAGTGTTGTCGTAGAAACTTCAAAAAGGGCTCATTCGATTGGAAATTGAAAGGGCTAGTGCCCCTTTTAATAGGCGAAAGTGATAGGAGGACAACTAACCCCCATTCACGCCCACCATTTTACCGAACACATTCAATCGAAATTTTGAGATAGTCATTTTATTCAATGTAGTTGAAAGGTCCGGAAATTATGTCTTTGAGGATAACACACCCTTCACTGCCCCTAGGGCAAAGGTTGCAAGTTATGCCCTGAGAGTATGTAAGGTTTTTATAGAAAGCGTTGTCATAGAAAATTCAAAAAGGACTCATTAATTTGGGAATTGAGAGGGCTAGTGCCTCTATTAATAGTCAAAAGAGATTGGAGGGCAAGCGCCCCCCCCCCACGCCCATCATTTACCCAAACACTTCCGATCAATATCTTAATATAGCCATTTTGTTGAAGATTGTTGAAGGGTCCGGAAATTATGTTTTGAATATAACAACCCCTCCCTCCACAGTCGTCAGGCCTAAGTTTGTAAGTTATGCCTGGGGGCATATAAGGCTCTTATAGAATGCGTTGTCGTAAAAAATTCAAAAGGGCTCATTCAATTGGGAATTGAGATGGCTAGTGCCTTTGTTAATAGTCAAAGGTGGCCGGGGGGTGAATGCTCCCCCCCCCACGCCCATCATTTCTCCAAACACTTTTTATAAAAAAAAATTTGATATAGCCATTTTGTTGAACGCAGTTGAAGGGTCCGGAAATTATGTTTTTGAGTCTGACACCCCCCACGACTCTCAGGGCTACGATTGTAAGTTATGCCCGGGGGACATATAATGTTTTTTTACAGAATGCGTTGTCGTAAAAACTTCAAAAAGGGGTAATTGGATTGAAAATTGAGAGGGTTATTGTCCTTTTTAATAGTCGAAAGTAATCGGAGGAAGAATCACCCCACCCCATGCCGATCATTTCCCCAAACAATTCCAATCAACATTTTGATATGACCATTTTGTTCAACGTTGTTGAAAGGAGTTGAAATTATATCTTTGAGGATGAGGATTGACACTGATCTGTGGTAGTTTTATGCTTGGTAGAATGTTTGATTCTATTTTTGGTCATTTTTTGTTTAATGGAGTTCTTTACTTTTTTTGAAGAACTTATTTTGTGGAAAAAGTTTTTTTTTAATTAATCTCTTGAAGATCGTTTCTTTCATTTATTTCAGTCATCTGAGAATTACTCAGAAAGGCCTTCCCCCATAGCCCTAAGGAAAAGGATCCTAGATTATGACCTTGTTGCATATAAGGTTTTTATAGAAAGTTTTGTCGTAGAAGCTTCAAAAACGGCTCATTTGACCCCATCTCACACATAACTAACCTCTCTCTCTTATTTTTGGTATTTTCCCTCATTTATTTAAAGTTGCTAATGTTTTATCTTTATATAAAAAAGGGGATTCATCTCTAATTTCAAACTATAGACCCATTTCTGTTCTTCCTGTCATCTCTAAGGTTGTTGAAAGGGTAGTGTATCGTAGACTCTCTTTATTTGTATTTAGTACTAATACGACTGCAGGAAATTCTCTTATAACTAACCATCAGTATGGTTTTCGTCCCACTTTCTCTACCTCGTATGCACTTTCAGATGCAACAGAGTTTGTGCGTGTTAATCTGGACAAGGGCTTGTGTGTTTTGGGTCTATTTCTTGACTTTTCAAAGACCTTTGATATGGTTGACCACTCTGTTCTTTTGTCTAAACTATCTTTATTTGGAGTACTAGTTTGCCTATATTGAAGGGTAACCCACAGGGCTCTGTGCTTGGAAAACTTTTGTTTTTAATTTACGTTAATGATCTTATTGATGGTTTTCACCCCCTTGTGCATCCTATTCTTTTTGCTGATGACAGTAACTTTTTCATTGCTGCAGTGGACCTGCCATCTGCCACTTCCCTAGCTCAAGGTCTTCTTGATAAAGTAAAAGATTGGTGCTGGTCAAATGGTATGACTCTCAACAGCCAAAAAAGTGCCATTGTACACTTCAGGACCCCTTATCGTATGAGAGACGTAAGGGAGCCAGTCATACTGACTTATGGGAATGATTTTATACCGCAAGCTGCTATGGTGAAATTGCTTGGTGTGTATCTTGACTGTGTTCTTTCTTTTAAACCTCATTTAACTCACACCCGTTCCCTCATTCTCCACCAGTCTTCAATGTTGCACCGGGTTAACTCATTTCTTCCGCTGGATGTTATGCTTTCTCTCTATCATGCTTCTATTTGTCCTTACCTTTCTTATTGCTGCTCTGTCTGGAATAATACTAATAAATCTCTTCTCTGCTCACTTCAAAGAGCCTAAAATAGGGCAGTGAAGAATACTCTTCTTCTCCCTCGGCTTTACCCTTCCTCTGATCTTTATAGTGATACTGGAATAGCTCCACTGGATCGTAATGTGGATAAAAGTAATCTTTATTTAGTGAATTCTGCTTTTCTAGGCACACTTCCACCGCCTCTGCAGCAATTTTTTTCACGGACAGGCTCAGGTAGGTACTCTACTTTTTTACGTAGTTTTTCTCGTAGAATTATTTTACCCAAACGTTCATCTACAGCAGCCCAGAGGTCTCCTGTTTATAAATCAATTCTATTAGGGAATTCTATCCCTCCGGATGTCCCGCTATTTCTGTCTGCAAAGGCAGTTTTTCGTCGGGTTTTTCCAGTTTAGTAATTTCTCTCCCTCCTTCGTTTATTTTCCGTGTTTTCTCTTTTCCTAGTGTTTTTTTTTCTTTTTTTACCAATTGATGTATCCTGTCTTTCCTGTGTCTCTACTTTTTTGGTTTTTATTTATCGTTATTATTATAATAATTTTTAGTTACTTTATGCTAGTGTTTATTCTCTTTAATCTTTGTTTCATATATATTGTTTGATTTAGGGTAATAAATATGGTTCTTTTAGTGCTTTGTTATTGTGTTGTATGGCCCAAAACAAGCCAAGCTTCTTGGGCCGAATAACTTTTCTTTATGTTTGTAATAGTGTTATAGTGTTAATAAAATGATTGATTGATTGATGATTGATCGGAAATTGAGGGGACTAGTGCCTTTTTCATTAGTCGAAAGTGATCAGAGGGCAAATGCCCCCCATGCCTATCATTTCCCCAAACACTGACAATCGAAACTGTGAGATGGCCATTTTGTTCATCGTATCAGAGAGGTTTGGAAATAGTATTTTTGAGCATAAAAAATCCCCAAGCTCTCACAGCAAGGGTTATAAGTAATGCCCTCGGGACATATAAGGTCTTTATAGAAAGTGTGGTCATATAAACTTTGGAGGGGGCTCATTGGATTGTAAATCAGACGTTCTAGTGCTATTTTAAGAGTCAAAGTAATCGGAGGGCAGCTATCCCTGCTCCCCACGGACACGTCGTATTGTCCCTAAATGCATCTAATAGAAGTTTTGAGATACCCATTCTATTCAAAATAGTCTAAATATCATATAACAAGGCTTTTGGGGTTGAAACCAACCCCAGAGAAAGGGTTTTAAGTTATGAGGGGGTATTTAAGGTTTTTATGGAAGGGATGGCTGTTTAACTTTAGTTTTTATCTCTGAAAAAGACTATGTCAATAAAAAACGAACAGAAATTAATTAAAATAACTTTTTCCACACAATAAGTTTTTCAAAAAAATAAACAGTCTGCGGAGCACACGAAAAACAGCCGGACTGGAAAGACTGTCCCCAACAGCGGCTGCTCTTGAGCAGCATACCAAAGGCACTTACTTGCAGACTCAGATATGGGCAGTATCATGTTGTTCGGAACTTTCCCCACTGGATCCAGGTTTATACTGCTGGGTGAAGCATGACGGAAACCGGGAGCCTTTCTTGACTAACCTTCCTGAGGCAGCGACAATTTGCAAAGAGCTGCTCAAATGTGGCTGTAAAAGAAAGTGCATAAACAGTCGCAAATGTCCAAAAGCTTCCCTTAAATGCATAGTTCTGTGTTCGTGCAAAGGTTATGACAATCAGTACAATCAGTAATGCACGTTTTGTAGCTTTAATTGTCAGAAGTCTATTTTGACCTGTATTCTGTCCGTGAGAACCTTATTTTCTTTTTTTAGCAATCATTGTGATAAAACAAGTCGAAATCGGCTATTTCATTCCTATGATCCATGTGATTGTTTAACTATTTTGAAATACCTGAAGTATTTTAGTACTCTACATTTTATCATCATAATAGTATGCTTCTTACGTCTGAAGTTCCTTAAGTCAAGCTGTTTGAGTTGAATAAATGATTTTTTTACTGAAAGCTTATTGAGGAGATCTGAAACGGTAATTAATTACTACCAGTCAAAAACATATGATCTCCTTCGGAATGTTATAGAGAGGGTATGAGGGTATGAGTTCTTGTTAGAGTATGGCATAGAAACCGTAGTTATGAATTGGTAAATCCTGAACCAAAAATTTGATTGCAAAAACAACCACATTTTTGGAATTGAGAGACTCGAATTAGTCACCAAAGGGATCTGAAACTTGGTCATCGTTCATTCTCAAAATTCGTTTTTTTTTCTTCACGTGGAAAAGCGCAAAGTAGTGCAGAACCGTGGAAACAAATTTGAATTTGCGACTTAGTCGGCTCTTCACATTTTCGGTAACATGTTCACCAGTTTCTATGCGATTACGAGGAAAAATACAAAGCCAAAAAGCGGAAATTACTCAGAAGTGCATGGAGCGTAGTGATGAAAATGATGATAACTCAGTAACCAGGAGTCGGACGAAAAAAGTAAGCACATTTTTGAGATCAAGAGAGACAAACTAGTCTTAAAGAACCCTCTGATCAGAAACATTTTCCCCTCTGAAAGTCTGCTATTTTTTCCCAAGCGGAAAAACGCAAAACGGCACAATAATCGCGTAAAAAAATGTATTTCTGCCCCCCCCGTCAGATTCTTCATATTTTTCTGCACATGTCTGCCAAATTTCAAGCTTTTACCATAAAATGCACAAACCTGACGCTTATGTACTTAACTATTTGTTTTAATTAGCGGGGAAGCATCTTAATACATATTGCAATTACTTGTTTCGGCATTTATATTTTCAGTGTATGCGATTCATGCGTTAAAAATATATTCTCAAGTTGAATCTTGGTTGAATATAATTTGAAAAACATTTCATAAATAAGTGAAAAACTAAAAAAGGTTTTTATTGAAATTTTACAAGTGGAAATGTAATTTAAAATCTATTTATCGATTGAAATAGTCTAATATTAAATTGTTTCAAATACTGTTACAATTTTTACTGTTGTCAAATACTGTTGTCATGATGTCATTAGTTACAATTTTTGTATAGCCCTATTAGGTTGATCCAGTTAACGCCGGTCTCTCTAAATTGAGGCTTCGATTAGTTTATCCAGGGTTGCCACCGTTAGTAGAATTTTAATAGATCTAGTCAATTTAGAGGATCTAGTAAATTTCAGCGTTGCTAACCCGGGACAATTCTACCGTGTTTGGTTCAATTTTGAGGTCCTGGTACAATACGGTACATTTGAAAATTTTTGGTACAATCCAAATTTTAGCGTCGTTCGCACCTCGTGAACGACGTTATTGGCGAAGTTGGTTTCGAAGACCTGTGCAAAATCATCAAGAAGTAGAAATTCTCGATAATATTTGATGAATTACAGACTTGAGTAACAAAAAGAGCCTGGTTATAGTTGTTCGCCATCTTGATCTGAATGGTGTTGATTGAGAAGACAGTTTTCCTGTAAGAGACCCCTTCTTATGACTTATGGCAGTTCAGCAATGTACAGCCGAAAATATTTACCGGGCCATAACTAAGCTACTTTTTCAAGAAATTAGAGCTCCAAAGGCAAAAACAATAGGATTTGCCACAGACAATGCATCGGTTATGATGGGGGAGCAAGGTGGTGTTTAGGCGAAGCTGTCAGAAGGCTGCTCAAGTTTATTTGTGCTTGGTTGTTCATGCCATTCCATTCACATATGTTCTAGTGCTGCTTCAAACAATTGCCAAAAGAAATTGAAGATTTTTTTCAGGATGTATACGGCTATATTTGTCGCAGCCCAAAACGGGCCAGTCAGACTTTAGAATTGCAAAAGTAAATGGAATTCAAAGAACATCAAACTTTGAGACATATAACAACTCGACGGATCTCTAGACAAGCTGTCGTACCTCGATATTTGGAGTAGTGGGATTGATTGACTTTATTCTTCCGTGCAGAAATTCTTAAAGGGGCCAACAAGCCGGAGAAGGCCACTGTCATACTAAAATACTACTGGCAATGGTTTTCAAGGCTTACTTTGGCTTTCTGGTCTATATTTTGAAGTGCATCGAAGACCTCAACAAGCAATTTCATTCAGAAGACACCTAGATTCATCTTGTCTATAATCGTTTTTCTGAAGTATACAAGACAATAGCATCCCACTTTTTGTTGCTTAGAAAGTGATTACCAAAGAAAGTTATTCCTGCTTCCTGAACCCACATGACACCAACTACTACGTCGATGTCAAGGATGTGGAATATGGGGACCGAGTGGAAGTGATTTTTGCCAAACCAAAGGTATCTCTATCTGCTGCAGTTGAGTTTAAAAAGAGTTATCGAAATTTTTGATCGTGCTCTGTGATTAGATGAGAAAACTTTTTTTCAACTTCTGGTATTCATCAGTAAGAAACTTCGATAGGCTTCATCCAAGCTATGCTATGGGAGTAAAGTAAAATCAGCCAAACCTGTCACCGCTTCTGGCTCAGTTTCTGAATTTACTGATTGGCAATGATCTGGAAGATATCTTCAAAGAGTAGAAGTTATTACCATTTTGCTCTGAGCTTGGTACTTCGATTGACTGAGATCCAGCCGGCAAAAAAGTGTTCATGGGTCAAAGTGGTTTCCTCTGTTCGGGCGTTTCACTTTAATCCTATTTGTTCTCCCACACGCTTCCGCTGCTGCTGAGCAATCTTTCTCAGCTGTCAATCAGAACAAAACCATTAAAAATAGCATTAAAAATTGTCTCGGTTTCACTGCCTTGAACGAGCTTCTCAGTGGAAAAAGGATCGTCTCAAATAATTAAAAACCACCCTTGGAAACGGTTCTGCATCCTAAGTGGCATAACTGTGGTGACGGATATGAAAAAATTGGGCTACAAGAAGAAACAGTAGAAAAAAGACCAATTAGCGAAAATGGTCCTTTTTTTAAATGTTACAGTTTTACAACCTTTGTACGGTTCAACATGATTTCTTGTGCAATATAGTCGAAATACTTCTGTTAAATTAATTTAGTTCTGATTAGTAGAATCGACCAAGAACTTATGTAGGATGACCAGTGAATTATGTGGCCAACGCGTAAATAGCCGGTGGGTAGCCTAGTCCGTGGACCCATGGAAATCCATGGTGTTAGTTATTTTCATGACGTGATTGCTGATATGTTTTAATTGTAGCTTCTGGTGCTCATTAATCATCCTATAGGTGGATTTTAAGTTGTGCACATTACGTTATTGGGCTTCTTACTTTATCCATTATTCGCTTTAATGCCCAAAATTTTGAAAGAAAGGATTAACCCCGACAATTAGATTCGGGAACGATTTCAGAAAATTTTACTGAAATCTTCTTCTAAAACGCTTTTAGTGGTTTGGGTCCGCTATTATGTTAATCTGAGAAAGTCTATAGAAGCATTCTTCATATTTCAAGCTATGAGGTTGCTACTACCTTGGCTTTATTTTTCCTGCTCTTACCCTAGAACCTTTTCTCAGTTTTCAGCGAAATCAATTAGACATAACTACCGGCAAGCGTCGCAAAGTGATGAAAGCTACAAATTTTTAACCTACAGTTCAGATGGTACAAATTAATCTTTTGTGGTGCAACTTTGGTCGGAAAACTGGTACATTTTATCTCAAAGCGTTGGCAACGCTGATCTGGGCGTTAAATTCATTGGCAGACCACGTCTCTATTATGCAGCAAATATCAATTCTATTGTCATTTAGTCTAGTCGAAAGTTCCATCACTTTATTGCTTAGACACTGGGCACTAAAAAGAAGAAAAGAGGGGAGGCCGTAGGAACTAGCTATTTCTTTCTTTTTATCTACCTGGGGTAGATCACTGAAAAATGCTGGAAGTTTCCCAAATTGTTTGAACTTGTTGGGACAAAGGGCCTTGGGGCTGCAGGGACCCCCAGAGATGGCCAATGGCTCGCCATACTCCAGTTGGGTGTATGTTCGTTTTAATGTTATTCCTTACTTTCACTTGGAAAAAACTTGTTTTTTTTTTATTTAATAACAACCACAAGCCGAAGAGCTACCATATCTTCGGTTTATTATCACCAAAAAATCATAGTTTTGAAGTTTCTTAAGGTAAAATCAAATGGTAAAAAATTCCCCCCTGGAAACGTCTGCATACTTACTAATACGTAACCAATACTTTGTCTAAACAATGGGCAAAGCTCAAAACTTGCAGCCGATCCCTCAGGGACTTTCGGGGATTAATTCGTCCTCAAAGACATAGTCATTAGATATTTTGAGTATGCTTAACAAAATACCTATCTTAAAATTTTGATCCGGTGACTTTGGGAAAAACGAGCGTGGGAGGGGGCCTAGTTGCCCTCCAATTTTTTGGTCACTTAAAAAAGGCACTAGAACTTTTAATTTCCGTTCGAATGAGCCCACTCACGACAATCTAGGACCAGTGGGTCTATAAGATCACCCCTGAGGAATACATACAAAAAAAAAAAAAAAAAAAAAAAAAAAAAATACGTATCCGTGATCTTTCTTCTGGCCAAAAAACAAAATTCCAAATTTTGGCAGATAAGAGCTTGAAACTTCTACAACAGGGTATTTGAATACGATGAATCTGATGGTGTAATTTTCATTAAGATTTTATGACTTTTAGGGGATATTTCTCCCTTCTTTCGAAAACAAGTCACATTTTCTCAGGCTCGTAAGTAAACTTGATGAAACTTTTAAATTCAAAATCAACATAAAATCCAATTCTTATCAAAATTCCGTTTTTTATAATTTCGGTTACTATTGAGCCGGGTCACTCCTTACTTACAGTTCGTTACCATGAACTGTTTGAAAAACAGAAAGTCAAGGATTTTTTTCTACTAAGCCGAGTTTTCTGAATCCGATACTTCATAACAATATAGATTTCTATTTCTACAGTAATATAAAATATTACGAATTTTCGGATAATTTACCTATTTTTGAACTATAGGGGAGGTTCCACGAAAATATTTACAGAATCTGAAAAAGTACATACAGATACGCTTTTTATTACTTTTACTTGAAAAATTCAAAAATGGAGCACGAAAAAACACATGAGGTGCAAAAACTGAATTTTCGACGTAATATTGACTCATGTACCTGTATTTCACTGTCTAAATAAAATGATTTATCACCACTTGAACGTTTATTTGATAGTCATAAGTAGTGGAAGCCCTTTACATACAGGGGGAAGGGATGTCGTATTATAGACAGAACAGCACCCTATAGTTTCTATCATAGACCTGCGTAATAGCCTTATGACGAAAATCTACTAATGTAACAACCTAGACTTAAAAATCGATAACATAACGCGAGCTAAGCCAAGGGAAAGGAATTTTGACCTAATTTAGAGAGGGCGTTAGAATTCAAGTGACAAATTGCAGATTGTTTCTTGCAAGGATGTGATTATGATATGATTCTTAAATGTGATTCTGAAATGTGATTCTTACGTGTACACAGACGTGCTCTTTTTAAAAAAGGAAAAAATGGTAGGAATATTAATTGTTTTATCGACTATAGGATAAAATACAAGTAGCAATCGTGGAGTATGGTCAATTTTTATTTAAAGAGAGAGAAAGGCTTGAAATATTATTTGCATATCAACTAAGCTATGTATGAGGGAATATTTAACATGGAAATTTTAGATGTATAAGTGTGGTCGGTATAATACTACTACTACTACTACTAACAACTCACCACAGCACCAAGCCACCTGAGGCCAACACAGCTACGCACGCTCCTCCTCAATCCTAATCTATTCAAAGCCTCCATTTTAACACCCACCCACGAAGTTCCCATTTCCTTTAAATCTTTCTTTATGACGTCCTCCAACCCCAGACGAGGACGACCTGCTTTCCGTTTAGTCCTAGACGGTTGGCTGAAAAGAGCAATCTGTCATCCTTCATCCGCACAACGTGCCCTAGCCACCGCAACCTTTCTTTAATTTTAGCCCAAGAAATCAGGTATGAACCACATATTTCGTATAGCCCATTTTTTGAAATAAGTTCAGTCAGCCAGGTACCCAGAACAATCCTTAAGCAATTTCTCTGGAAAACATCTAGCAAATCTTCATCCGCTTTTTGGAGCGCCCATGCTTTAGAGCCATATTTGACCACTGTCTTCACTCTAGCTTCTAATATTCTAATCCTGGTTTGTAGACTTATTTTCCTATTCTTCCAAACTTTTTTTAACTGTGAAAAAACACCCTGATCCTTTTTATTCTACTTTTAACATCTTCACTGCTCTCACCATCTTTACTAATAATACTACCAAGGTAAGTGAAGCCGCACAACTCATCAATATTATCACTACCGAACATCACCTTTCATCTTCACCTATTCCTAGCCTTAGTGACTTAGTCTTCTTAACATTAATTTTCAAACCTATTCTAGCACCCTGAACTCGCAAAACCTCTAAAACTTCATTCATTTTGCTCACGCTTTCATCTAAGATGCTTAAATCATCAGCATAATCTAAGTCCTGGGGACTTTTTTTTCCCTGTTTGATTTCGTGGTCTCCCAGTACTTTTCCTATGTTCCTTAATTCAAAGTCATCAAAATGATCCATATAAAGGGGGACAGGACACAACCCTGCTTAACTCCTGATTTAATACAAAACAGCTGCTAACCTCATTTCCAACCTTAACCCCAGCTGTGTTATTCTCATACATAGCCCTATTCAATTTACTGTATTTGTCTGGTATACCATACAAGGGTAAGACCTTTACTACAACTCTTCTTTCAACAGAATCGGACTCTTGCTCGTAATCTATAAAACTGAGGACCAAAGGTGTTTGAAAACTCCGGCACTTCTCAATTATTAGCCTAAGAGTGAAAATGTGGTCGACACATCCTCTACCTTTTCTAAAACGGCAGTGTTCTTCTCTTGAAGCTTTGTCTACGGCACCTCTCAGTCTAAAAAGTATTATATTACTAAGTAATTTACTACCTACGGAGACCAGAGTAATGCCTCGATAATTACCACACTCATTTTAATTACCTTTCTTAATAAGTGGCTAAATTAAGGTTTTCCATAAATCCCTAGGTAATTCCCCTTTTTCATGTTGATAATCTTCCGTAACTTATTTCTAACCTAAGAGTCATCATATTTAAGAAACTCATTTACGACCCTATCAGAACCTGGAGCCTTATTATTTTTTAATCTTTTTAGTACTGTCACTAATTTCTCCTCACAAAACAAATCTTCCGTCACATCCAAAGTATCACAAACTTTTTCATTTTCCTCTATATCTTTTCCTGCAACTCTATCTCGGTTAAGCAAATTCTCAAAAAGTTCAGCCCATCTCTCTTTAGTTTTTTCCTTGTTGCTAATTGCGGCCCCATTCGTATCTTTAACTGGGTCGAGTAAGGATTGAATAGTCTCTCTCAGTTTGTTAACATACCAGTACAATATTTTACTATTATGCCGTTTAGCTGCATCTTCCATATCCTTGGCAATTTTATCCATGGCCTAGACTTCACACCTTCTTAGTTCATATTTTAATGCTTTCTCCACTTTCTTTACATTCCTTTTATTTTCATATGATCTATCACTCAGAAAATTCCTGTACAAGTCGTTTCTCCATTCTATTAAACATAAAGCCTTTTCACTAATATTCTTAGCTGCAGTTCTAGCTTTCTTCCCAAAGACACCTTCAGCAACTTCACAAATTATTATTCTAAGGTTATTCCAACCATCCTCCAAATTATCGAATTTTAAACTCTCAAGTCAACTATTCCTGGAAAGTTTCTCTCAAATTCTCATCCTGGAGTCAACCAACATCATAACTTCCTGGGAGGTAGTGACACTTCTGATATTTCAGCTTTAAATTAACCCTTGACGCTACTAGATGGTGATCTTTACTTTTAACTTCAATAACGGCACTCCTAAATAACCTAGTATCTTGTATTGATCCTGGCAGTATTCGGTTTACTGTAACATTATCAATAAGATTTGCTGTTGTACCATCACGTGAATGCCATGTTAACTTGTGAGCCATTTTATGACCAAACACCGTATTGGTTATTACTAGATTGTTATACCTACAAAATTGCAAAAGTCTGTATCCATTACTGTTTTCTTTTCCTACACCAAATTTACCTAGGCTAGGATAACATCTATCCCTATTTCTACCGACCTGGGCGTTAAAATTTTCCAGTAAAACATCGTGTTTCTACAAATAAGTGTGGTTGGTTTAATACATAAGTACAAAAGGAGGAGTTTGATCATGCATTCTTAGTCTCGTTATATAAGAATTTCTGTCATATTTAAGATAATTTTTCGCGTATATTTTATATTATTTTTTTTTCGTTACAAGAAAAGCCATTTTTAATTTATTTTACTCCGGTATCTGGAGCATCTCGAATAGATACAGGTAAGTGATATTTAGATAATTGATTAGAATGAAGCCTTGGAGTTATTGTTATGGTAAATTCATCGTGTTTTTTACTATCTTATGACTTACTATCTTATTTTTATTGCTCACTATGTAATGAATAGAAAATATCTGAAGCATCTTTAGAATAGATACAGGTATGTAATATTTAAGATAATTCTTCGCGTATATTTTTATGTATTTATTTTTGTTACAAGTAGAGCCGTATTCAATTTATTTTATTATGGCATATGATGTATCCTTAGAGTGGATACAGGTAAGTAATATTTAAGATAATTCTTCGCGTATATTTTAATTTATATATTTTTGCTACAAGCAAAGCCGTTTTTAAATTCTTTTATTCTGGTATCTGGAGCATATTTAGAATAGATACAGGTAAATAATATTTTAGATAATTGATTAGAATAAAGTCTTGGAGTTATTTTATGGTAAATTCATTGGATTTTTTCACTATCTTTTGACTTTTTCTTTTATTTTTATTGCTCAATATGTAACGAAAAGAAAATATCTGAAGCATCTTTAGAATAGATATTGGTAAATAATATTTCAGATAATTCATCGCGTATATTTTAATTTATTTATTTTTATTACAAGTAGAATCGTTTTTAATTCATTTTATTCTGGTATCTGAAGCATTTTTAGAATAGATACATGTAAGTAATGGTTTAGCTAATTGATTAGAATGAAGCCTTGGAATTATTTTATGGTAAATTCATCATGTTTTTTATTATCTTATGCCTTGCTCTTTTATTTTTATTGCTCACTATGTAATGAATAGAAAATATCTGAAGCATCTTTAGAATAGATATAGTTAAGTAATATTTAATATAATTCATCGCGTATATTTTAATTTATTTATTTTTCTTATAAGTATAACCGTTTTTATTTCTTTTATTCTCGTATCTGATGCATCTTTAGAATAGATGCAGGTAAGTAATATTTAAGACAATTCTTTGCGTATATTTTAATTTTTTATTTTTGTTACGAGTAGAGCCGTTTTTAATTTCTTTTATTTTGGTATCTGAAGCATCTTTAGAATAGATAGAGGTAAGCAATATTTTAGATAATATACTTCTAATGTTATATTTGTTAGAGTGGCAGTTCTTGTTTTTCCACAAAGGGTATTTTTCAACTAAAAGTAAAGTTCTGCTACATTAAATCAAAGATGAGCAGAAATAAGGTATAATAATTGTTCAAGCGCAAATTTTCTATAAAATTACTTCTAATGCTATATTTGTTAGAGCGGAAGAAACTTTTTTTCCACAAAGGAAATTTTTCAACTTAAAGTAAAGAGCTGCTACATTAAATCTAATATGAGCAGAAATAAAGTCGAATAATTCTTTAAGAGCCAATTTTATGTAACCTTACTTCTAATTTTATTTTTATTAAAGTGGCAGAAACATTTTTTTTTCACAAAGGAATATTTTTCAACTGAAAGTAAAGAGCTGTTACATTTAATCAGAGATGAGCAGAAATAAAGTATTACAGAGTTAGAAAGTCAGAAAGTCTTCTGACCTAACAAAAATAAATAAATTAAAATATACGCGATGAATTATCTAAAATTTTTCTTGCCTGTATCTATACTAAAGATGCTCCAGATACCAGAGTAAAAGGAATTTAAAACGGCCTTACTTGTAACAAAAATAAATAAATAAAAATATACGCAAAGAATTATCTTAAATATGACAGAAATTCTTACATAACGGAACTTAGAATATATGATCATACTCCTCGTTTGGTATTTGTGTATTATACCGACCAAACTTATTTGTCTGCTTAGGTCATTGGAAACTTATAAAATGACAACATCTTAAATTGCCATATTTGATCCTATTAAGCAAAAAAAGTGTCAAAATTGAATGTTTAATTCGTTCACCCATCCAACCCTCAAAAGATATGGTCTTAGGACATTTCTGATAACTTTTTTACCTAAATTTATATCTCTTAATGGAGCCACTAGACCCATAATACGTAGATTGGTTGATATGCAAATAGTATTTCAAGCCTCTCTCTCTTTAAATAAATATTGACCATACTCTTCTTTTTGCACTTGTGCATTTTACCGACCACACTTATACATTTAAAATTCCCACGTCGAATATTCCCTCATACATATCCTAGTTGATATACAAATAATATTTCAAGCCTCTCTCTTTAAGTAAATATTGACTCAACTCCTCGTTTGGTACTTGTGTATTATACCGACCACACTTGTACATTTAAAATTCCCACGCTAAATATTCTCTCATACATAGTTTAGTTGATATGCAAATAATAGTTCAAGCCTCTCTCTCTCGTTAAATAAATATTGACCATACTCTTCTTTGCTACTTGTGTTTTATCCCATAATTGATAAAACAATTAATATTCCTACCTGTTTTCTCTTTTTTTAAAATAATTTTTTCCAATTCTATGTGCACGTAAGAATCTTATTTAAAAATTCCTTGCAAGAAATAATCTGCAATTTGTCACTTGAATCCTAATGCCATCTTTAAAGTAGGTCAAAATCCCTTACCCTTGGCTCAATTCCCGCTATGTTATCGATTTTTAAATCTAGGTTCTTACAGGAGTAGATGTTTGACATAAGGCTATTGCGCAGGTCTAGGTTAGAATCTATAGGGTGCTGTTCTGTCTACAATATGACGTAATTCCCCCTGTATGTAAAGGGCTTCCACTACTGTTATAGTACGGCAGTATGGTCTAAGAAATGGATACCTAATTTAAGGTGTTTCGTCGAAAATGCGTCGTATATATGAGGAAATGGGACCAACCAAGGTAACAACTATAAACTCAACATGCCATTTGCAATTAGAAGAGACGGAAGGCTTTTCCACCTTCATTGGAATTTTTTTACATTGCGTCAGGATTATAGAGGGAAATTTACATCAACAATTTGAATGAACTTTGTCATTGAAATCTTTCTGAAAAAAAAATCTACTGTATAATTCGGAAGTTCAATATTTTGTGAATGACCCGAAAAAATATTTATTTTGCTTTGTAAAAATATTCTAGTTTCATATTTTTTTCTTTTTTTTATTTCTACTGTTAACGGTCACTGCATATGTGATCGAAATATGGACTGTTGTACCTGTGTTTCACTGTCAAAATAAATGGATGTATCCCAATTTGAACATTTATTGGTTAAACATTGAATTACGAATTATAGCTAGTATGTGTTTATCAAAACGACTTTTCACCCTAACTAGAAGGCCATTAATTTTTCGAGTTTTTCCAATACAGACGATATCACTAACTCCCACACAGCTTTAGCTGTCGGGCCAAAAGGCAACCCAAGGTATTTAACAGAATCTTTATTAAAAATATTTATTGATCCAACCCTAATTGAATGATGCTGGAAATCATTATTGATATTTACCAATAGGAATTCTGTTTTAGTAGGTTCATTTTATCATCATATCTTGCGTAGATATGACTATAATACAGCAATTGCAATCTGCTTTGATATTAGATTGTCCGAAAACAACAAAATATCACCAGCATGCGACAAGTGACTAATGTCGACACCGTCAATCAAATAAGGGGGTAGGTACCATGTGACTGTTTTATTTACATTATCAAATATAACGGGGCTAAGAACTGACCCTTGTTTTACTCCACGAGGTAAAGAAATTCGGTCTGAAAGTAACCCTTCCAAAAAAATTCTTACAGATACAATAAGTAGAACAACAGGGATTTTTTTCTTATACAAGACAGTGGAACGCAACTTTAAATTAATATTTTGACCCTATATCCAAGGGCTGTCCTCAGCAAAACAAAAGAATATAAAACCAATATAATAGAAAATCAAATTAAAATTCGATCATTAGAACTGAAAAAAAAAATAGGAGAGTTTAGGAGATTCATGATTGTAAAATTATTGGTAAATATTACATAAAAAATATTTTGTGTGCAAACTTTTTTGTAAACTTGTAGTGACTTTTGGAATATATGGAAAGTAAATTATATTTGAGGGCTTGGCAGGAACTTCACACGGTAAAAGACCCTTTATTTTACGGGAGTGTCTTGCCAATCTTCGGCTAATTGTATTGTTAATAAAGACAATAGGATAACCGTTTCCAAAAAGTATGTCTCTAATCTAATAAAATTTCAAATAAACTACAAAGACGACATTCCTAAAGCTTTAAATTCTAATAGTACAAATATTTCTTTTGATTCTTCTTTGAGCAGTCATATCCATGATAATCCTAGCCATAAAGTGCTTTTTGAAGAAACTTGCTCTATTAGGAATAATTTGGGCATAAAATAGGTTGTTCGAGAGGCAATTGAAACTAAAACCAAAAAAACTAGTAATATTTCTTTAAATAGAGATTCGGGGGAATATTCGCTTAATGCATTATATACAAATTTAACTAGAAATGATTTAACTAATAATATTAAAAAACCTGTAAATAATTCCACTCAACTTGGTAAGGACAGACCTTCTATGTTGGCTGCCAAGAAGACAAGATTAGCTTTAAGAGCTTGTCTGTAAGTGTTTTTTTTTATTCCATTTGAATGCATTGTCTTTTCCCACTTCGCTTGGTGTACTAATCCTGGTTGAACTTCCTTGAAGTAATGATGCTAGGGCTGTTTTGAAAATTAAAAAAACTCTTTTCAGTTTTAATGATCGAATTTTATTGTGAGCTTCTTTTATATTGTTTTTTTCTTCTTTTGTTTTGCTGAAGGCCCTTAGATATAGGGTCAAAATATTCATTTAAAGTCCATTCCACTGTCTTGTATACAAATTTCCCTGTTGTTCTACTTATTGCTTATGATGGAAAGGCAGTGTGGTCTTTTTCGCTATTTAATTCTTACAGACAAATTACCAAAACAACCCTCAAACACTGGCTTGTAAATGGGTTCACTCCACTACCAACAATGATAAAAAGCGTGGTCATGCAAAATATTATCAAACGCTTTTGAAATATCAACTTTGCAAACAAAAAGTTGTTTTTTGAGGCTTTGATGGTGTTCCAATATTTCTAGAAATATTGCATGTGCATTTTGAACCCCTACATCACTTCGAAAACCGAACTGATGGTCCGCCAGATCAGATTTTGTCGATAAGTATGGCAGTAAAATATTTCTGAATAATATACTAGTAACAAAACAAAGTTTTATAGTCTATATGATGAATACTGTGAAGGATCACTGCCCTTCTTGGGTATACAAACTACATTACCTTCTCCCATCACAGTAGGGACATATTGCTGGGATACTATTACTTGATATAAAAACGTAACTCTCTAGTAGTTTTGTAACACCATACAAAAGGGGCTCTGCTAACAAACCAACAGGACCTGGTAACAAACCTGATATGCTAACAATAGGCAACCTGGATAAGTTGCAGCCCTTGCCCGTCTGTAATTAATCAAATCCCTAAACAGTTGGTTTTCACAGGGATGAATAGATTGCTAATGAGTAAGTTTTGACTTTTTTTAAGGCAAGGTTTTTAGGACTGTAAAACCAATTGTAACTTTTCGCTTTAAACCTTTGATGGAAAAATAACAAGAAAGTCTTTTTCAAACCTCATATTGTCATACACGGAAGAAAAAGTTTCAAAAAAGAGCTAAAAATGTCTTTTTGGCAGCCCTTGAATTTTTTAAATCAAAACCTGGGACCTTCTACCATCTTGGAGCAAAATCTTGTGAACCTGTGACCATAAAAAAAAAACTTATACCATTTCACATGAAAACTGTGTTGGTGGCAACACTTTTGCAATGTTGCCAGCTCATATAAAATCCCACTGAAATTTTTATCGTGTTTACAAAATAAATTTTTATTTTACAAATATATATTGAAAATAATTTTTACAAAAAAATCTTGAACAAACATTAAGTATTACAATTAATGTTAAAAAAAACGGGTTTTACACTATCAATCATATCGTGATAACGAAGTGTAAGTAAGGAGCGACCCGGAGTTACGTGGGAGGATCTTTCCATGGAGAAAGTTTTCATGGGAGAAGGGAATTTTCTATGAAGGGGGTGCTGGATTTCCCAGTATTATTTAAAAAGCGATCGGAAATTAAATAAAAAAGAATTTTTTTTCAACTGAAAGTAAGGACCAACATTAAAACATAAAACGAACCGAAATTACTACTTATATGAGGGGGTTCACCCCTTTGTCAATACCCCTTCTTTATACTTAAGTTCTAAATTTTTTCCAATTCTTTAAGAATGACCCTTGAATCACAAAGGACGTTTAACTAGAATAAATAGCTCTTTTGAAAGTACTAAAAAAAAACGTAGCGTAAAGAGTGACATGTTGTGACGAGAGGGAGATCCCTCTCATATACGTTATAATTTCTGTTCATTTTAAGTTTTAATGTTACTCCTTACTTTCAGTTAAAAAAATCTATTTTTTTATTTGATAAATATACAAGGTATTGCAACAAAAGAGATCTGAATTATAAAAAAGACGTACATAGCTAAAATAATAAAAACTGAAACGAGAATATAATTTCAAGTTCCTAATGTCTCATAAGACTTTTAACCTAACATCGTTTCAAGCAAATAAATATTTCTGTTTTTTCTTTAACAGACTGTAAGTGTAGTCGAAAAGAATTAAACGGTAGTCTCTTCCGTGTCCGTTTTTGCTACCAGGCCTCACTGAAACTCCCAAGGACATCTGATTAAATTGTTGAGATAGTCAATGTGTTTAAAATAGGGTAAACATTGAATAGATATGACTCTGGGTATTGCGTAGTCTCCAAAGTCCCATGGGAAAGGGCTGTAAGTATTTCACATTGCCAATTATTTACGCATAGGTTTTATAATGGATAAAAAAGTTCTTGGTTAACGTTGGGTCTGTATTTTGCACAGAAGTTCTGTGAATCAGTCTCGAAGTAAAAAACACGACTATCTTGTCATGAGAGGGGAAGGAGGTAGGGGTTTGGAAATAGGCTAAAAGGCTTTTCGTCCCCTAAAGTTTGAAACTTATAGCTTAAATGTTTGGGCCAAAAAGAACTTATTGCACAATAAATATTTTTGGGTATATTAAACAGTTCGTGGTAACGAACTTTAAGTAAGGAGCGACCCGGCTCAATGGTAACTGAAACTGTAGAAAACGGAAATGGGGCTGTCCGCTCCTCAACGCCTCGCTCTTTACGCTAAAGTTTGACTTTCTCACACCTCTGTTTTTTTAAACCATGAAAAACTTTAGCGTAAAGAGCGAGGCGTTGAGGAGGGGACAGCCCCTTTCATGTACGGAATAATTTCTGTTCGTTTTAAGTTTTAACGTCGTCCCTTACTTTCAGTTAAAAAAACTTGTTTTTTTTTATTTAATCTCTCCCAGAGAGGGGAGCTAAAGAGAGCAAAAAATTATTTTCCCAATCACTTTAAAATTCGTGTGTTTAAACCTTGGGTCTAAAGGGATCCTAATGCAAACAGAAAAACACACAACAAGAAATTGAACCCCCCCCCCTGCCAAAAAATGGGATCTAACAAAGGGCGAGACATGGTTTCAATAATTTCCATGATCGTATAGAAGTGTTTTTGTAGACATTTGGGAGGGGGCTGTTTGGTCTTAAATAAGAAGCTGTAGTGGTACTTAAGGAATGAAAATGATTTGAGGGTAGCAACTTTCTCTTTTATACCTTTCCCTTTTATTCTTTCCCTAATCCCCATAATATTCAATCATGATCTTGAGATAGTCATTTTGTTCAAAAATATCATAAGGTCAATTAAGTGTGCCTTCAGGGTCGACATTACCCTGACAGTCTAAGAGCAAGGGCTTGAAACTCTGTAAACTACTCGTTGTTTACGGATAGGTCATATTAGAAAAGGCAAAATGTTTAGTCTTTTGATCAGCTAGGAGCTCTTAAGGATCGTTTGATAGCCCACAATCCCCAAAGTTTCCTAAAGCTTTTCTAAAGGTACAGGAGGTGATTGGGGATGACATACAGACTTGATAAATAAAAGGGTGCTATGTGAACTGGGTCGACGCTATGTGAAAGATGTCGACGTCATACAACTATTAGTCTTTAAAAATATTAATACTTTCCAAAAGTCTTACATTATATTTTCATATAAATAGTTATTATATTTAGACAAAATCTTGAATCTTTAATTACTGTAAATTTTCAGGAATTGTTCTTACTATGCATCAAACATTCACTTTGTTTTTATTAGTTCTTTCCAGTCGTTTTGAGTATTACAGTGATTTTATATTATCTTTTTTTCAATTGGTTTGAAGGTATGTGGTTAGGTGGGGGTAGTAGCTAAACTACATGTTAGTCTAAAGGTGGATTTTTTTCAAATTTATAATTAGAAAAAAAAATTAAATATGTTTGGTGTTATTAAAGCACACATGACACAATATTATTTAGAATGTTGATGGTTATAGGGGGTGGGATGGGAGGGGGGATCAGTTGCCAAAATCCTTCTTGTAGTAACTTATCGTTTTAAGTTTGAACTGAGTATTAATTTGAATTACTACTCGTTTAAGATTTAGTAATTCATTTATATCAGTATCTGTCATTTTTAAGTTCGGTGCTATTATTCATTTTAATTTAATGCGATTAGGGGTTTCAATTGTTGTTTGATTGTAATTTCTGGCTGTTTTAAGTGTAAGGTGCTATAGAAACATATTTCTGCTCGTCTTAAGATTTAGCATGGCTCTTTACTTTTCTTTACAAATTCTTTTCAAGAAAGTGAATTAAAATTTATTATCATGTGCTTGTTTTCGCTTTTATTTTGGATACTACAATCGAAAGAAGCCACCTCGGAGAAAGTTCAAAAATTACATATGAGTGAAAATGGAATAGGAGAATAAATATCTGTGAGAGATATCAATCAGCTCTCTTTAATTTCTGACTCTTTAAGCTCTTTTATTTGACTTTTAAGTGCGCTCTTACATGGCGTAGTTTAACAAAGATGTCATTCTGGCAACCTTCATGCACATGAAATCTTTTGATTGATGTCGACATCACACGCATACACGCCATTTGGGCAATTCGAGTCAGATAGTGCAAGTTGATGTAGTTACTACCATAAGCATTCCGTGGAAGTTTCAAGTAAAAATCTATTGTATTTCCTGGCAAGGCCGATTAAAGAGAAGGGGGAGAATATGGGGTTTAAAACTCCCGAAATTTTTGTCTGATTCGTAGAAACATAACAAAAATGTATATTTTTTATGTATTTTTTTCAAAGTTTTTTTGTAACCTCCAAACCCTCGAACAAATATCCCAGATGCAGCCTTGTTTCTAGGTACATAAATATAGGTAATGGTTCCACAGCGTTTTAAACGACCCATTTACATTGTGGCCTTAAAAAGGTAAATGTATATACAAATATTTCTATTTAAAGTTCATATACAAAAATAAACTGAATATTAACAGCTGAGTTACTAATATCTTGGAGAATATGACTTATAAGCTGGACTGGGGTATGCTGGTGCCTTGTATGCCTGTGCAGGGTATGCTGGGGCTTTGTATGCTGGGGCTGAGTAAGACGGCTTGTAGTTATAGTTAGCTTCACCAGAGTACTGAACATCAGCAACATATCCGGTGTAATCATCAGCAGTGTAAGTTACGGTCTGCACACGACCGTCTGGAAGAAGAGTCTGGTAGCTGCCTTTCACGTAACCGTTGCCATCAGAGGTTTCCTGGTGGTTGTAGTCGTTGTAGGTGTAGTCGTCTTTAACCGCCCAGGCAAAGTCGTAAGGCATTGGTGGATGCTACAATAAATAATGGGACTTAGAAAAAACTGAGCTAAGCGCAAAAAATTTGAAACTACAGTAATAATGTGCATAAGAAATTGAATAAACTTCATCATGAACATATAACTGAAAACAAAATAATGAATTTGAAATAGGCCTGCTTGTCTACTGTGAATAATGAATTATAAAGTTGTTTAAGTTTGATGCTAATTGCAAAACACTAATCAGACTTAAAAAATACTATGCCTAACTTGACTAACTAACTATGACTAACTTGATACTATAATAAGAAGTTCATTACATAACAGATAATTGGAAAAAAAAATAAACAATCAAAGTAAAGTAATCCTATGTTTCGAAACGTTTCTGAAGAATCCATCAATCCTGTTCAGAATAGTATGAAGATTAGAATGACTCAGTAGGTTTAAAACACTTTTATAGTGAGAGAAGGAGTCAAAACCCGAACTCTTGTTTGTAAGGATTTTTGTTCGTTTCACGCTTGGTTTGCATATTCAATTTAAGTTTCACTTGTTTTAACATTTATTTACTCATTTATTTTAGTACCTATTGTATGTTTGTTTACTATGATTGTTTATTTAATTTATGTTCGTTTTGATTTTCATTTATACTTCAGTAAGAAAATATTTTTGTTCGTTTTAAACTTGGTTTGCATATTCAATTTAAGCTTTACTCGTTTTAAAGTTTATTTATTCATTAATATTAGTACCTGTTGTATTTTTTTTGCTATGATTGTTTATTTTATTTTTGTCCATTTTGGGTTTCATATATTCTTTAATTGTAATTTCTGGGCGTTTTGAGTTTGAGATATTATAGGTTTCTCTGTCTTTTGATCTTAAGTTTAATATGACCTTTACTTTTCTTTAAAAAAACTTCTATTTCGGAAAGTTTTGTATAATTAATTTGAGTGAACGAAAACAAAGTGTCACAGTGTGCAGTGGTTGGATATCTTATATTTCACAAGACTATCGCAGACTATCTAAGTAATATGACATATGTTCTGTAAGTCAATCAAATAACAGCACATACTTTTCAGCAAGTAATTTGGAAGTATTACCTTATTTTAGGAAAAACAGAAATTGTCATGTGTATATACTCTTGATTTTTTTAATCTAATTCGTTAAATAGAAAATTACACCACACCACCATATTTACCGAAGAACAAGGACGAACAGGAAATCAATTTTAATGAAAATGACCTCCATATGCAGTTATGCCATTTGTGGGGTAGCAAGTGCCAAGTTAAAAAAAAGAAGCAAGGATGAAAAGTCTGCAAAATTAAGCTGGAAGCACAGGGTACTTAGGAAGGTGTCTTTCCTTTGTAGGTGTGATTGCCTTTGGGACAACACTTTATCCCAAAGTGTCTTTGGAATGTTATAACACTAACGGAAATGCGGCACTGCCCTTAGAATGTGATACTTTTCAAACAACCAAACGAAAAATATTCAAAAATCGTGTTTTTCTGGTATGAATATTGATAGGTTAAGGGGGGAAATGCTCTCAATTTATTGTTTCTGTTATATTTATATGTGGCTAAAGTTAAAAGCTGCTAAAAAAAAGAAAAAAAAGGTGCGTTGCAGATAAATTTATTTTTCCCTGAAGAAACAAGGCATTACTTGATAAATATAAAACTTACGTCGTTTTTATATGATGGCTTGTAATCAGGTTTGTAGCCAGAATAGGATGGCTTAGGGTACTGGGGAGCAGCACAAGTGACGGCAACTAGGGCAGCTACAATAAATGCCTGAAAAAAAAAAAAATAGGCTATGCAGATCGCTGGCAAGAATCCTTGAAATTATTATTTATTTATTTTTTCAATTACGCTTCTTATATTTAGCGTTTTTATGACATATATTTTTATGCAAGTTAATTTAATTGTTCTGTACCTCATGTTTAATACAATTGATATAGTTTTCTGCACAGACAGATGTGATAACTTACTAAGGGATATGGTTTCAACTGGATACACATTTTCAAAGAAGGCTATTTTTCAAACACCTGTCCTGTAGAGAGGGGATGAAAATTAAGGAGGGAGAGGTTTAATCAGCAGAACTCAGGGCATTAACTTGTAATCCCCCAAACAGACTGGTGCTGAGTGTCGTAGTCTATCTTAAGTTTTTAAACGGAAAAAAAATCCTAGGAAAAGGACCAGTTAAGCAAACAAAAGTAAGAAAAACCTTTCTTCTCTTTTAAAATCCTTTTTTAAGGATTTCAACAGAGCTGAAAACTTTATTTAGAAAACTAATCTTTCAGGAATTTTTAATTTACTTGATCTTGAAGCACTATATATTCTTTCGAGTGAATGATGACCACCCTTATCCCCTAAGTGCCCACCCGTCTTTTATCTCTCATCAAAGTAATTATAATCTTCATAATAGAAATCACACTCAAACTCCGTTTACCCCCTTCGTGTCTACATTGGCTGAAACAATAGATGATTTGTTTTCCCTTTTTTTGACACCCCTAATTTTCTGAACCCCACCAATGTTCGTTGGGATCAGGGGAGCAAAGCCAAATTTGTACCAAATGGTGGAGTTTTGACCAAATGGACTTAACTTTTCTAAATTAAAACATTTGCTTTATATATCTTTTGCATATCTCTAGTGAATTGAATAATAGCTCCTCGCCCACCCTCGCGAACCTATTAATGGTTAAATCTGCAATTATAATTCTTTTTTTGTTTCTAACTTTCTTTACTAAACAAATATTTACAAAGATCAGAGAAGCAAAATTAAATTGTTCAAAACAATGGGTATTCTCAACAAAAATATTCAGAAAGCACTGACACAGAAGTTTTGTGTCCTTGACTTTTTTTTTCAAGCCTTCTTGATTAAGGTCTTGTGTTCATAGATATGTTTCTTGTAATTGTTCATGAAGTAGGTCCATGTAACCTTGAGTGCCATTAAAACCTTACAACTGTTCAGAATAACCTTTTCTGCAAGAACAAAGGATCCTACATGCACAACTTCACATGTGTGACAACATTGGAACATGATTTTTGTCATAAAACACACCAAATTTTTATGTATTAACTTTAGCTTTCATACTGACAAGGAATTAATCTGGTACAATCTTTTATCTCCTTTCTATTTTCCTTTGAATGTTTTGGGAAAGCATTTGATTAATCTTTCTCCATTTTTACAATTTGATACTGAATTTCTTATTCATGCAAAGACTAATTTAGATTTGAAAGTTAGGCCTTCCAAAGTCTTAGAAATAAAAAAATATATGTTTATGGATTCTACTAGGACTAGAGAAGGGGGTGCCGTGAATTCTATTTACGACTGATTTGTAAAAGAGGGTAGAAAATGTAAAAATTGAAAATTAAAACAGTCAATTTAGATCTTGATATTGGTAAGCATTAAAAAAAAAGATCAACAATCTTAGTTAATAGCCAAATTAATTTATGGAATTGAAATCGTTTTCTTTTGTTTATTTTTCCTTTAAAGATATTTGAACCAGTGCCACCTTACGGGATACATTTGCGCCATTAGGATAGTTGTTTAGGGATTTATGCATTAAATTCTTCAAATTGATTTTTACAATTCTTTAAGAACGACGGATTAAACACGAGGGCCGTTTATTTTGACAAAAACTTTTTTTTAGTACTGTGAATCTTTAGAGTAAAGAATCTTTACAAATCTTTACGTGAATCTTTACGGGATTGGGAAAGTGCAGCCTCCTCATATACATGGTAATAACTTTTAATGGTGCTCTTTACTTTCATTTGAAAAAAAACTTATTCTTATCTAATCTATTATAGGTTGCTGACAAAACTCACTGGAATCAGTTTTGGTTTACCATGACATTTTGGAAAATTATAGATTGGGATAAAGATTTTACGTTTAAAAATTGTATATTTAACAGTTTACGTGTTTTTTTTTTTTGTTTTTTTTTTTTACTCGTGAGTTCTTAAGGTTTTATTCATCTTAACTGAAAACGGGCAATGAATAATATTTGGAAATGCGTGCCACTTTTCTGTATTGAACTAACACAATTGTTTTATTTCACTATATTTTGTGGAATATTATATTTTAATTTCTGCCGTAGATTCAGCCATTTTAAACTTCAATTTGCTTCAATTTTGAAATGCCGAGAATTTGTTTCTATTCATTTTGTTTTGCTAGTAGGCTAGGCAAATATAGAATTTAATCCTACCTTCATATTTCCTGTTACTTTTTTGTAGTAGTGTTATGTAAATACAAAATAAAACTGATATAGAATTAAGCAGCCAGTAACCTTTTATATGTTTTAAGTGTGAAAGGCCAACGCCCATTCATCAGCTTTTTGTAAACTTCAAAACGTATTAGGCAATTTTATCATAGCTACTTTAGTTTTATAATATTAAAAAACACACACAAAACTTTGCATATAATACAACGGCATAATATAATAATGCATTACATATAATATAACGGAGGGGTCATATGACGAGTAAATGGGAGGAATTGAGTGAGTTGCGGAAGGAAGTGTATTGAGAGTGCGGATGAAGCTTCTGAAGGTGTTAAAAGGTTAGGACGATTTCTTTGGCTAGGAGTGGAGCATAGAAATAAATTTTTGTAATTTGTGAAGAAGGTTTGTTTACGTAAAGTAATTTAATTAAAAAAAAAAAAAATAGTTTTCTTTGCCATACCCCTAGGGCTTTTAAAGTAGTTCTTTTTTTTATTAAGATTTTTTTCTACTTAAAGTAAGGAGCAACATTAAAATTAAAACGAACAGAAATTATTCTGTATATGAGAGGGGCTGTCCCCTCCCCAATACCTCTCTTTTTTTACTTAAAAAAAAATAAAATCCTACCTCCTCAACTTCTCTCAGTGACAACAGATTTAGGTTCAAAATACGACACATTTTAACTTTAGACATCATCTTCACACTAAAGTACTTATAAGAAAGGTTTTTTAAGTTCTTCTAAGGAAGGTTGTGATTCTGATTACACGGCTCTTGTGTTTCAAGAATCTTTCTTAAAGAATTAGGACAAAAAGTCAAACTTCAGCGTAAAAGCTGGGGTGTAGAGGAGAGGGAGCCTTCCTTATATACGGAACACTTTCTGTTTGTTTTAACCTTTAATTTTGCTTTCTATTTTTCAGTAAAAAAAAACTTATTTTTTAAATTTAATTTCTGATCATCGTTCAAAGAATTCCAAGAAATCTGCACCCTCCTTGAAAAATTTCCACCACACGAAAAATTTCTTCATAGAAAGATCCTTCCAGGTAAAAAATTTCCATGGAAGTTAGTCCTGGAAAACTCTATCCATGCTGCGAATTACCACCAGAAAATATTTTGCTTACGATTCCACCTGAAAAATACTCCTTAGCATACTTTTGTTTGAAGAAAGGCTTACTTCTTATTTAATTTCTCCCGCATAAAATTTCCCCGTGGAGAATTTCACTTGGTAATAATTTTCCCGTTAAAAATTTCTCGCCTGGGAAATCCACACCCATATTATCCACAAGAAAATTCCAACTCGGCCAAAAATTTCCCCCAGAGAATTCCCCTAGAGCCCCTCCACATTTATAATAGGGATGCCAACGAGAAAGTAGGACAAATAAACAGAATTTCGCATATGAGTTCTTGCGAATTATCCTCGTGCAAAACATGCCCTGGAAAGTTCATCCCGGGAAACTTCCTTCCCAATGGGAAACTTCCTTCCAAATGGGAAATTCTTCCCATATAAAATTCATCCTGAGAAAATCCCATCTAAAAAATATATCTCTATACTTTCCAATAACCCAAACTACATATGAAAAATGGGCAAATTTCAAAACTACCCTTCCTCTGGGGGCTCTGGGGGGGGGCTTATCATACCGAAGTACATGGTTATTGGTCCTTTCAACTAAGCTGAACTAAATAGCTATCTCAAAATTTTGCGCCAGACAACTTTAGGCAAAAAGGATGTGGGAGGGGGGCTAGTTGCCTTACAACTTTTTGGTTACTTAAAAAGGTCACTAGCGCTTTTAAGTTTCGTTAAAATGAGCACCTCTCAATCTTCTAGGACTATTCGTTCGATAAGATCCTCTCTGGAAAGAACAAAGAAAAAAAAATAATAAACACGCATCCATGATCTTTCTTCGTACAAAAAATACAAAATTCTAAAGTTTCAAAGATGGGAGCTCAAAACTCTATAATAGAGTCATCTAATCCACTGAGTTCGATAGTGCAATTTTCTATATAATTCCTTGACTTCTGGGGAATTTTCTTCCACTTTTTAAAAAATCAGGCAATTTTTCTTAGGCTTATAACTTTTGATAGGTAAGATTACATTTAATGAATGCTGTATATTTTGTAATCAAACAGTTCGTGGTAACGAAGTGTAAGTAAGGAGCGACCCGGCTCAATGGTAACCGAAACTCTAAAAAACGGAATTTTGATACCAATAGATACATCAAAAGAATCTGATTTTAATTCTGATTTCAAATATATAACTTTCATCAAGTTTAATCTTACCTATCAAAAGTTACGCGCCTGAGAAAATTTGGCTGATTTTCGAAAAAAGGGGTAAAGACCTCCTAAAAGTTATAGAACCTTAATGAAAATCACAATATCATATTCAGCGTATCAGAGAACCCTACTGTAGAGGTTTCAAGCTCCTATCTACAAAAATGTGGAATTTTCCATTTTTTGCCAGAAGAAAGATCACGGATGCGTGTTTATTTGTTTTTTTGTTTTTTTTCTTTTTCTTTTCCCCAGGGATGATTGTATCAACCCAGTGGTCCTAGAATATCGTGGGAGGGCTCATTGGAATGGAAATTAAAAGTTCTAGTGCCCTTTTTAAGTGACCAAAAAAATGGAGGGCAACTAGGCCCCCTCCCACGCTCATTTTTTCCAAAAGTCACCTGATCAAAATTTTGAGATAGCCATTTTGTTCAGCATGTTCAAAAACATTATAAGTATGTCTTTTAGGATGACTTAATCCTCCGAAGTTCCCGGAAGGAGGGCTGAAAGTTATTAATTTTACCCAATGTTAACATATAGTATTGGTTATTTGGAAGTATACAGTACAGACGTTTTCAGGGGAGATTTTTCCTGGTAGTGGGGGGGGTCGGGGGTTATATGGGAGGATCTTTCCATAAAGGAAGTTTTCATGGGGGAAGGGACATTGCTA
The DNA here is from genome assembly GCA_027921565.1 of Artemia sinica. NCBI lineage: Eukaryota > Metazoa > Arthropoda > Branchiopoda > Anostraca > Artemiidae > Artemia > Artemia sinica. The sequence goes on from CM051275.1 coordinate 12,484,523, forward strand.
TGAAGGGGACGCCGGACTTCCCAGCATTATTTAAAAAAGATAAGAAATTAAATATAAAAAAACAAGTTATTCAACTGCAACAGCAGCAACATCAAAACTTTAAACGAACAGAAAATATTGGGTTCACCCCCTAGTCAATACCTCTCTCTTTAAGCCAGAGATTTTTTAGTACTTTCATAAGAGCTATTTATTCAAATTAACGGCCTTTGTCAGTTTTAAAGAATTGGAACAAAATTCGAACTTTCGCTTAAAGAGCAAGGTATTGACTAGGGGGCGAACCCCCTAAAATACGTATTAAAAATATATGAATATAGAAGTTCGTTACGTAAATTAATACGTAAGTTACGTATATTTATTACTAATAAAAACGTTCGTAAACAAAATGAAACAAGTTTCGAGAAAGCCATTTAACCAAATAAAAGTAAATTCATATGAAAATTTTGTTTTAATTATTCATGTACTGTGAGCCAAGATCAAAACCTGCATTTATTCAAAAACGTTCAAAAATTAAATAAAAAAACAAGTTTTTCTTAACTGAAAGTAAGGAGCGACATTAAAACTTAAAACGAACAGAAATTATTCATTATATGAAAGGGGCTGTCCCCTCCTCAACGCCTTACTCTTTACGCTAAAGTTTGACTTTCTCACAGCTCTATTTTTTTAAACAATAAAAGCTTTAGCGTAAAGAGCAAGGCATTGAGGAGGGGACAGCCCCTTTCATATACGGAATAATTTCTGTTCGTTTTAAGTTTTAATGTCGCTCCTTACTTTCAGTCAAAAAAAATTGTTGTTTTTATTTAATTACCATAAGAAACCAATCCTTTTGATGTATTAAATAAGAAAAAAAAATATGTTCTTTAACTAACAGTAAGGACCAAAATTAAAACTCAAAACTAATAGAAATTATTCTGTATGTGAATGGGTTGCCCCCCCCCTAACTCAACACCTCGCTCTTCACGCTAAAACTTTTAGCACTTTTAAAACAGCTTTCTATTCTAATTTAATCTGTGTAAGTAGCCCTTCTTATTAAATCTGGACAAAATATAAAATTATAGTGTAAAGAACAAGGTAATGAGGAGGGGGTGACCAATTCATATAGGGAATAATTTCTGTTCGCTTTTGAGTTTTAATGCAGCTCCTTACTACCAGTTAAAAAAACCTGTTTTTTTTATTTAATTTCTAATCGTTTTTCAAATAATACCGGCAAATCTGGCTCATCCTCCATGAATATTCTCCTTTTTCACTGAAACCTTCGTAACCCCCCCCCCCCCCCTGTCAAATACACCCTCCATAAAACTCCCTCCAGAGAGTTCCACCCTCACTCCAAATCCCCCCCCCCGTAAAATTTGTTGTGGATGATTTCAGCCTGAACCATTTCCCTTCCGAGGAATTTTTACCTGAAAAACCAAACACACTGAAAATAGCACCGGATAATTCCCCTGCAACATCTCCACGTGCAAAATTGAGTTGGTAAAGAGTAAATAAGATAATTAAGGAGAATCCCGTGTAGCAAGTCTTTAAAATTTCCCCTGGAAAATTAATCTCCCGAAACTTTCCCTCCCCAAGGAAAATTCTTTCTACGGAAACCAGCCCCAAGAATAAAAGCCCTCCTTCAAAAAACTTCCGTATACTTCCCAATAACAGATACTATACATAAACAGTAAGCATATTTCATAACTTATAGGTCTCTCTCCATGGACTTTGAGGTGTCATTTTACCCCTAAAGACATAGCTATTATATTTTTCAACTATACCGAATACAATGGCTATCTGAAAAAATTGATCGAATGATTTCTGGGGGAAAGAGATGTGGGAAGGGGGCAAGTTTCACTTCAATCTTTTTGGTCACTTAAAAAGGGCATAAGAACTTTTAATTTCCGTTCAAATTCACCCTTTCGCGATCTTCTAGGACTAATATTTTGATAAGATCACCCCTGGAAATAACTTTCGCCTGGCAAAAATGTTTTGCCAGGATGTTTTTATTTTTGTTCCTTACCATATTTACCCGGGCTAAGCGAAAAACTTAAAGAATTTTACAGAGTAATGGTCTAAAGGTAGCTTTAAAGAGCAGTAACTCTTCGGGTAGTTTTCTAAATTCTGGGAAGGATCTAACTTCATTGGGGCAACAAAGTGGGGTCTATTAGATCCCATATACTTTCGGAAGCTCATACGTGGGACGTACTAAGAATTTGGAAATGAGATTATTACTGAATAAAGACTCTATTTCATCGGCTGTAAAGCAAAATTATAAACCTGAAGATTTCACTTAAGCCCTTTCAGAACATATTTTTAATTTTCCAGACAATTTTATTTTGTTGGATAATGTCTCTTTGATCTCTAGGGACCGGGGTTTCAAGCAAAATTTTCGTGAAACTCTTGAAATTAAGAAACTTATATTCAAGAATATGACACTAAACAGAGACACGGGTGGATTTGGTTTGAACTCTATTTACGCGTTTCTTCTGATAAAATATACAAAATTCCAAGCTTTTGCAGATGGATGCTTGAAAATTCTACAATAAAATTGTTGGATACACTGAACCTGATGGTGTCATTTTCATTAAGATTCCTAAACTTTTGAGGGATGTTTTCGCCCTTTTGTTAAATGCAGGCACATTTTTTGCAGGGTCATAGCTTTCTAAAAGTATCACTAAACTTAAAAAGCCTTATATATTTGGAATCAGCATAATAAGCCAATTTATTGGATATACATATGTATAGAAGTTAAACTTCCGTTTGTTAGAGTTTCAGTTACTATTGAGTCTATAAATAAAAGTTCAAATAGGGACAAAATCCTTTTAATAGACAGTGATGATGATAACAGTGATAGAAATTCACAACAATACCAGATATTTTGGTCACATATGCAGTGACCGTCATCAGTAGCAAAACTAAACTAAATCAAATTAAAACAACAAAAAAACAAATAAAACTACATATTGTTTAATTCTCTAATTCTTTCAAAAGTAAAGGCAGAAGCTAGCCTCTTTGACCTATTTGGATTCGGTTCATTAACGTTCAATGATATAATACTTAGACAGAGGTCAACTAAATTGGGTGAATTAACCTTTAACTCTGTCAGATTTTAATAAATCATCATAGATAGGATTTAGCCCAAATTGAAATGTGTCACGATTCAGAGCAATATTCTTGAATAAGATTTTCTTTATTTCAAGAGTTTTACAGAAATTTTGCTTTAAACCCCAAACCCTAGCAATCAAAGAGACATTATCGAACAAAATAAAATGGTCTGGAAAATTGAAAATATGTTCTGAAAGGGCTGAAGTAAAATCTTCAGACTTAGAATCTTGCTTTAAAGCCGAAGAAATAGAATCTTTATGCTGTAACAATCTCATTTCCAAATTCTGGTTACTACGTCCCGCATATGAGCTTCTGCAAGTACATGGGATCTGATTAACACCACTTTGTTACCCCAGTCTATTTAGATCCTTCCCAGAATTTAGAAAACTACCCAAAGTATTTTTACTCTTGAAACTAAGTTTAGACCAATACTCTGTAAAATTCTTTTAAGTTTTTCACTTAGCCCGGGTACATATGGGAAGGAACAAATCACATCCTTCTCCCGAGTTGTTACCAAGACTTCCTTAGAAATCTCTAGGAACCTTTTTCCTCTTTTTAAAAATATCTGGTTAATTAACCACTATGGATACATATTGCTTATTAGTATTTTTCTTACAAAGGACAATTCCCCCTCAATAAATTTTGGAGGGAAAATACTAAAGATCCGGTCAGTTAAAGAAATGATCAAGCTAATTTTTACTTTGCGAGCGTGACCGGAACCATGAGACAAAAATCTATTGTTATTTGTCGGTTTTCGGTGAATTTTAAAATCTAAACTATTTAAATTTTTTAAAAGAAGAACATCAAGAAAAGAAAGTTTCCCATTCTCTTCTAATTCAACAGTAAACTTTAAATCCCCCCAAACAATTAAGATGTTCCAAAAATCGTTTTAATTCCTCCTCCCCATAATTCCATACTGAAATTATGTCGTAAATAATTTCTGAGACCACACTGGCTAATCATGATAAACAAAAAATCGCGAAGAAAGGAAACGAGGACAATTAACAGCCAGTGAAAAAATTGAAAAATTATGCAAATATTTCGGTCAAGACCTCCGCTTGACCGTCCTCAGTGCAGAATAAAACTGATAAAAATATAAAAACCAAACCTTAAAATAAAAACACCAAACTAAAATTGGATGACCCTTTCTTAGTAACGGTGAAAGGGTAACTGAATAAAAAACACAAGTCTAAATGGCATTTCAGAATTTCATTTTGCGTAAAGCACTTTTAAAGGCTGATCGCTTTCCAGTTTGATTGTTATCGGAGACTCTATTCGATTGCACAATATAACTTTGTGGATGTATGTAAAAACGATCAGAATTAATAATTTTGTCATAAATGGGACTTAGAAAAATTTCTCCAGTGTCTCTATTGAGAGCTACCTTTTGGTGAATGTGCTTTTTTATTTCAACTGCCTCCCTGAAAACTTGCGTGAGACCTTTAACGGGGGCAAAGATAGAGGCCTCGTCAAACAAAATGAAATGGTGTGGATTCTCGTACACATGTTGCGCCAAGGCGGAATCAAAAACCTCAGGCCTTTGGCGTAACCTCATTGCCTTGTCGATTGAGGACTTGTGCTCAGATAACCTCTCCCCCAATTGCTGTTGGGTTCTACCAACATAAAAACAGCCACAAGAACAAGGAACTCTATAAACACCACTACCCAGAATGGGGCTGGTTTAACCAGCATCTTTTCAGAACAAATTATTATTTTAGGGAATTATTTCGGTGAAACAGTTAGAGACATTTTAAAAGATGATTTAAAAGATGATTTTAGAAGAGGATTTGAGGGTGAAACTCAGTGGTCATTATAATACACAAGTTCCATTTGAACAGTGTTGTGAGGTCCCCTACCACAACCCCAAAGGGCTCCAATCCCCCCACCCCAACCCCGAAGGAAGCCACCGGTCCTCAAAGGTCCCCCAAGCTCCCAAAGGGCCCCCGTTGCCCCAATGGCTCCTGAGCCCCCATTATAATACTTTTAAGGCTTTATTATATCTTTTCAGAACAAATTATTATTTTAGGGAATTATTTCGGTGAAACAGTTAGAGACATTTTAAAAGATGATTTAAAAGATGATTTTAGAAGAGGATTTGAGGGTGAAACTCTGTGGTCGTTATAATACACAAGTTCCATTTGAACAGTGTTGTGAGGTCTCCTACCCAAACCCCAAAGGGTTCCGATCCCCCCTACCCCAACCCTGAAGGAAGTCACCGGTACTCAAAGGTCCCCCAAGCTCCCAAAGGACCACCCAGCCCTCAAGGGCCCCCTCAGTCCCTCAAAGACCCTCCCCGGGCTCCCGTCTTTCGTAGGTGAATGTTGTCTGAAACTTATGTTTTGGGGTGTATGGGTTGCTATTTTTGACTTTTCGAAGTTGGATTTCTTAGTCTTTCATAGGTATGTTTTGTCTGAAATCTATGATTTGGGATGGGTGGTTTGCTATTTTTGACTTTCCTGAGCTGGATTTCTTACCCTTTCATAGGTGTGTGTTGTCAGAAAATTATGATTTGGGATGTGTAGTTTGCTAGTTGAACTTTTCAGAGCTAGATTTCTTAGTCTTTCGTTGCTGTGTGTTGTCTGAAATCTATGATTTGGGATGTGTGGGTTGCTATTTTTTGACTTTTCTGAGCTGGATTTATTAGCCTTTCATAGGTGTGTGTTGTCTGAAACTTATGATTTGGGGCGAGTGGTTTGCTATTTTTGACTTTTCTGAGCTAGATTTCTTAGTCTTTCGTTGGTGTGTGTTGTCTGAAACCTTTGATTTGGGATATGTCATTTTTAGCCTAATTGCGTAGCTACTAAAGGAACATTTTTGTTGTATTTATTGGTATCAATATTCCGTTTTTTAGAGTTTCGGTTACTATTGAGCCTTACGTGCCTGAAATCATAAATTAGAATATTTAATTAGCTGATTGGGTTTTCAGACATAGTTTTTCAGATGTTCATGGGTGTTAGGTTCCTGGAGGGTTTTATGACTCCTCCCTCCAATGAATTCAGATGGTTTTAGGACTCATCCCCCTAGCCATAACTCCATTCAACCTTGAGCGAAGATATAAAAGTTTGATGAAGTATTTTTCTACTTAATAACTACATTAATAACTTCCAAGATGATGGGACTGTATGACACAGAATATTGCGTAGCTACTAAAGGAACATTTTTGTTGTATCTATTGGTATCAATATTCCGTTTTTTAGAGTTTCGGTTACTATTGAGCCTTACATGCCTGAAATCATGAATTAGAATATTTAATTAGCTGTTTGGGTTTTCAGACATAGTTTTTTAGATGTTCATGGGTGTTAGGTTCCTGGAGGGTTTTAAGACTCCTCCCTCCAATGAATTCAGATGGTTTTAGGACTCATCCCCCTAGCCATGACTCCATTCAACCTTGAGCGAAGATATAAAAGTTTGATGAAGTATTTTTCTACTTAACAACTACATTAATAACTTCCAAGATGATGGGACTGTATGACACAGAATTTATCAGTTACAGAGAGTTCAATGACTCCTCCCCGCAATGACTTCCAAGGGTTTTATGACTCCTTCCCACAATGAATTCAGATGGTTTTAGGACTCATCCCCCTAGCCATAACTCCATTCAACCTTGAGCGAAGATATAAAAGTTTGATGAAGTATTTTTCTACTTAACAACTACATTAATAACTTCCAAGATGATGGGACTGTATGACACAGAATTTATCAGTTTGAAAGAATCATCTTGTGGTGTTATATTTGAATGTGCATTTTTATTATTGTCTATGGAACTCGAAGAAATTGACTGTTATCATTGGATAGTGAACTATAATCTGTTTGAGTATGACAAAAGCTTGTGAAGTACTACATTACGTCATATAAACAGACTGGAATTCTACGATAGAGTGATTACACCCCTTAATAATACTGGTCAGGAACTGAGAAATGTTCAGGAGGAAGTCAGTGAAATTTGCAGCTTTTTCGGGGTTGAAGCACTCTACGTAAAGGGCAATGTACCTACAGATAAAGTTTTAATTCAAAAGTGCGACCCTAGGATTCCACTTTTCAATCTAGAAGAGTTTAAGTGTCCTAAATTTAAGGGGGGTTATCACCGTCCTGAAGACGAGGTTAGGTTCTTCGCACAGTGGATACCTAAGAACATACCTGATCGTGATAAATCCATAAGACATGGTAAAAACTATTCTATATCATGGTACCATCGTTTGTGGATGTTTAAGAGTGAACTCTAAGTACTATTTTTATGTAAACATTTGTTGTTGTGTTTTTTTTTCTCAAAAAAAATCTGTTAATACGTTTAAGCAATAAATATCTTTAAGCTTAACCCGTCTTTATTCTTTAGAATAGTTATATTGTAAGCAAGTAACAAACTCTTTCCTGAAGAAAAATTGTAAGTAAGTAGCAAATTCTTTCTTGAATTCACCTGCTGGATAAACAAAGACATTTCATTCAAGAAATTATGACAAAATTCTAAGTAAGTAACAAACTCCTTATTGTTTACACGACTTAGATACAAGATGTAGAAATTTAATTCAAGAAATTATGAAAAAATTCCCAGTAAGTAACAATTTCTTTCTTGAAGTCAACTCTTGGATACACAATACGGAAATTTCATTCAAGAAATTATGAAAATATTTGTAAGTAAGTAACAAACTCTTTATTGATTTCACCTCTTGGATATACAGTACAGATACTTCATTCAAGGAATTATGAAAAAATCGCAAGTAAGCAACTTTTTTTCTCTTTATCACAAACAATTTTCATTTAGCTACATGATGTAGAAATTTAATTCAAGAAATTATTAAAAAATTCTCAGTAAGTAACAATTTCTTTCTTGAAGTCAACTCTTGGATACACAATACGGAAATTTCATTCAAGAAATTATGAAAAAATTGTAACTAAGTAGCAAATTCTTTCTTGATTTCACCTGTTGGATAAACAAAAAGACATTTTGTTCAAGAAATTATGACAAAATTCTAAGTAAGTAACAAACTCTTTATTGTTTTCACGAGTTAGATATACGATGTAGAAATTAAATTCAAGAAATTATGAAAAAATTCTCAGTAAGTAACAATTTCTTTCTTGAAGTCAACTCTTGGATACACAATACGAAAATTTCATTCAAGAAATTATGAAAATATTTGTAAGTAAGTAACAAACTCTTTATTGATTTCACCTCTTGGATATACAGTACAGATACTTCATTCAAGAAATTATGAAAAAATCGCAAGTAAGAAACTTTTTTTCTCTTTATCACAAACAATTTTCACTTAGCTACACGATGTAGAAAATAAATTCAAGAAATTTCTGAAAAAATTCTCAGTAAGTAACAATTTCTTTCTTGAAGTCAACTCTTGGATAAACAATACGGAAATTTCATTCAAGAAATTATGAAAAAATTGTAACTAAGTAGTAAATTCTTTCTTGAATTCACCTGTTGGATAAACAAAAAGACATTTCGTTCAAGAAATTATGACAAAATTCTAAGTAAGGAACAAACTCTTTATTGTTTTCACGAGTTAGATATACGATGTAGAAATTAAATTCAAGAAATTATGAAAAAATTCTCAGTAAGTAACCATTTCTTTCTCGAAGTCAACTCTTGGATACACAATACGGAAATTTCAGTCAAGAAATTATGAAAATATTTGTAAGTAAGTAACAAACTCATTATTGATTTCACCTCTTGGATATACAGTACATATACTTCATTCAAGAAATTATGAAAAAATCGCAAGTAAGTAATTTTTTTTTCTTTATCACAAACAATTTTCACTTAGCTACACGATGTAGAAATTTAATTCAAGAAATTATGAAAAAATTCTCAGTAGGTAACAATTTCTTTCTTGAAGTCAACTCTTGAATACACAATACGGAAATTTCATTCAAGAAATTATACAGTACAGATACTTCATTCAAGAAATTATGAAAAAATCTCAAGTAAGTAACTTTTTTTTCTCTTTATCACAAACAATTTTCACTTAGCTACACGATGTAGAAATTTAATTCAAGAAATTATGAAAAAATTCTCAGTAAGTAACAATTTCTTTATTGAAGTCAAGTCTTGGATACACAATACGGGAATTTCATTCAAGAAATTAAAAAAATATTTGTAAGTAAGTAACAAGCTCTTTATTGATTTCACCTCTTGAATATACAGTACAGATACTTCATTCAAGAAACGTGATTAAACACGTTTTGAAACTACATGCTATTTGCATGCCTTTCCTTGGCACCTTTCCAAACGAGCATACAATAACTTGATTGGTGATTGGTTACACACCACGACGGCGCATACATAGTGAGAGAGACATGCAAAGTCGACAGTAACAAACTCATTATTGTTTTCACGAATTAGATATACGATAATTATGAAAAAATTCTCAGTAAGTAACAATTTCTTTCTTGAAGTCAACTCTTGGATACACAATACGGAAATTTCATTCAAGAAATTATGAAAATATTTGTAAGTAAGTAACAAACTCTTTATTGATTTCACCTCTTGGATATACAGTACAAAACACGTTTTGAAACTACATGCAATTTGCATGCCTTTCCTTGGCCCCTTTCCAAACGAGCATACAATAACTTGATTGGTGATTGGTTACACACCACGACGGCGCATACATAGTGAGAGAGACATGCAAAGTCGACAGTAACAAACTCTTTATTGTTTTCACGAGTTAGATATACGATGTAGAAATTAAATTCAAGATAATTATGAAAAAATTCTCAGTAAGTAACAATTTCTTTCTTGAAGTCAACTCTTGGATACACAATACGCAAATTTCATTCAAGAAATTATGAAAATATTTGTAAGTAAGTAACAAACTCTTTATTGATTTCACCTCTTGGATATACAGTACAGATACTTCACTCGAAAAATTATGAAAAAATCGCAAGTAAGTAACTTTTTTTTTCTCTTTATCACAAACAATTTTCACTTAGCTAAACGATGTAGAAATTTAATTCATGAAATTATGAAAAATTCTCAGTAAGTAACAATTTCTTTCTTGAAGTCAACTCTTGGATATACAATACGGAAATTTCATTAAAGAAATTATGAAAAAATTGTAACTAAGTAGCAAATTCTTTCTTGAATTCACCTGTTGGATAAACACAAAGACATTTCGTTCAAGAAATTGTGACAAAATTCTAAGTAAGTAACAAACTCTTTATTGTTTTCACGAGTTAGATATACGATGTAGAAATTAAATTCAAGAAATTATGAAAAAATTCTCAGTAAGTAACAATTTCTTTCTTGAAGTCAACTCTTGGATACACAATACGGAAATTTCATTCAAGAAATTATGAAAATATTTGTAAGTAAGTAACAAACTCTTTATTGTTTTCACCTCTTGGATATACAGTACAGATACTTCATTCAAGAAATTATGAAAAAATCGCAAGTAAGTAACTTTTTTTTTCTCTTTATCACAAACAATTTTCACTTAGCTACACGATGTAGAAATTTAATTCAAGAAATTATGAAAAAATTCTCAGTAAGTAAAAATTTCTTTCTTGAAGTCAACTCTTGGATACACAATACGGAAATTTCATTCAAGAAATTATAAAAATATTTGTAAGTAAGTAACAAGCTCTTTATTGATTTCACCTCTTGAATATACAGTACAGATACTTCATTCAAGAAACGTGATTAAACACGTTTTGAAACTACATGCTATTTGCATGCCTTTCCTTGGCATCTTTCCAAACGAGCATACAATAACTTGATTGGTGATTGGTCACCAACCAGACTGGTTTTTAGACAACACACACACATAGAGACGAGACACGCACAGACAGAAACACAAACAGAGTCATAGTGAGAGAGATATCCAAAAAGTTGGGTTGATCTAGGTTCACTTAGAGTGGCGCGCCACTCTAAGTGAACCTAGATCAACCCAACTTTTTGGATATCTCTCTCACTATGACTCTGTTTGTGTGTCGTGTCTCTGCGTGTCTAGAGTGGCGCGCCACTCTAAGTGAACCTAGATCAACCCAACTTTTTGGATATCTCTCTCACTATGACTCTGTAAGTGTGTCGTGTCTGTGTGTGTCTCGTCTCTATGTGTGTGTGTTGTCTAAAAAACCAGTCTGGTTGGTGACCAATCACCAATCAAGTTATTGTATGCTCGTTTGGAAAGGTGCCAAGGAAAGGCATGCAAATAGCATGTAGTTTCAAAACGTGTTTAATCACGTTTCTTGAATGAAGTATCTGTACTGTATATTCAAGAGGTGAAATCAATAAAGAGCTTGTTACTTACTTACAAATATTTTTATAATTTCTTGAATGAAATTTCCGTATTGTGTATCCAAGAGTTGACTTCAAGAAAGAAATTTTTACTTACTGAGAATTTTTTCATAATTTCTTGAATTAAATTTCTACATCGTGTAGCTAAGTGAAAATTGTTTGTGATAAAGAGAAAAAAAGTTACTTACTTGCGATTTTTTCATAATTTCTTGAATGAAGTATCTGTACTGTATATCCAAGAGGTGAAATCAATAAAGATTTTGTTACTTACTTACAAATATTTTCATAATTTCTTGAATGAAATTTCCGTATTGTATATCCAAGAGTTGACTTCAAGAAAGAAATGGTTACTTACTGAGAATTTTTTCATAATTTCTTGAATTTAATTTCTACATCGTATATCTAACTCGTGAAAACAATAAAGAGTTTGTTACTTACTTAGAATTTTGTCATAATTTCTTGAACGAAATGTCTTTTTGTTTATCCAACAGGTGAATTCAAGAAAGAATTTGCTACTTAGTTACAATTTTTCCATAATTTCTTGAATGAAATTTCCGTATTGTGTATCCAAGAGTTGACTTCAAGAAAGAAATTGTTACTTACTGAGAATTTTTTCATAATTTCATGAATTAAATTTCTACATCGTTTAGCCAAGTGAAAATTGTTTGTGATAAAGAGAAAAAAAAGTTACTTACTCTCAATTTTTTCATAATTTCTCGAGTGAAGTATCTGTACTGTATATCCAAGAGGTGAAATCAATAAAGAGTTTGTTACTTACTCACAAATATTTTCATAATTTCTTGAATGAAATTTCCGTAGTGTGTATCCAAGAGTTGACTTCAAGAAAGAAATTGTTACTTACTGAGAATTTTTTCATAATTAATTGAATTTAATTTCTACATCGTATATCTAACTCGTGAAAACAATAAAGAGTTTGTTACTGTCGACTGTGCATGTCTCTATCACTATGTATGCGCCGTCGTGGTGTGTACCCAATCACCAATCAAGTTATTTTATGCTCGTTTGGAAAGGTGCCAAGGAAAGGCATGCAAATAGCATGTAGTTTCAAAACGTGTTTTGTACTGTATATCCAAGAGGTGAAATCAGTAAAGAGTTTGTTACTTACTTACAAATATTTTCATAATTTCTTGAATGAAATTTCCGTATTGTGTATCCAAAAGTTGACTTCAAGAAATAAATTGTTACTTACTGAGAATTTTTTCATAATTATCGTATATCTAACTCGTGAAAACAATAAAGCGTTTGTTACTGTCGACTTTGCATGTCTCTCTCACTATGTATGCGCCGTCGTGGTGTGTAACCAATCACCAATCAAGTTATTGTATGCTCGTTTGGAAAGGTGCCAAGGAAAGGCATGCAAATAGCATGTAGTTTCAAAACGTGTTTAATCACGTTTCTTGAATGAGGTATCTGCACTGTATATTCAAGAGGTGAAATCAATAAAGAGCTTGTTACTTACTTACAAATATTTTTATAATTTCTTGAATGAGATTCCCGTATTGTGTATCCAAGAGTTGACTTCAAGAAAGAAATTGTTACTTACTGAGAATTTTTTCATAATTTCTTGAATTAAATTTCTACATCGTGTAGCTAAGTGAAAATTGTTTGTGATAAAGAGAAAAAAAAGTTACTTACTTGAGATTTTTTCATAATTTCTTGATTGAAGTATCTGTACTGTATAATTTCTTGAATGAAATTTCCGTATTGTGTATTCAAGATTTGACTTCAAGAAAGAAATTGTTACTTACTGAGAATTTTTTCATAATTTCTTGAATTAAATTTCTACATCGTGTAGCTAAGTGAAAATTGTTTGTGATAAAGAAAAAAAAAGTTACTTACTTGCGATTTTTTCATAATTTCTTGAATGAAGTATCTGTACTGTATATCCAAGAGGTGAAATCAATAAAGAGTTTGTTACTTACTTACAAATATTTTCATAATTTCTTGAATGAAATTTCCGTATTGTGTATCCAAGAGTTGACTTCGAGAAAGAAATGGTTACTTACTGAGAATTTTTTCATAATTTCTTGACTCGTGAAAACAATAAAGAGTTTGTTACTTACTTAGAATTTTGTCATAATTTCTTGAACGAAATGTCTTTTTGTTTATCCAACAGGTGAATTCAAGAAAGAATTTGCTACTTAGTTACAATTTTTCATAATTTCTTGAATGAAATTTCCGTATTGTGTATCCAAGAGTTGACTTCAAGAATGAAAGATCTTAAGCCGAACTGGCCAGCCATGACAAAAAACCAACAAAGAGAAAAATCTCTAAAAAAAACAAACAAACGAGACTGTGGCCAGTGGAGAGAAAAGAAAACAACAGAAACAAAACAACGCGGATATTTCGTCTGTATACAAACAAGGCGTCTTCAGCACGAAAGACACACAAGAAGAACAAGATAAAAAAAACAAGATAAAACTAAAAACCAATAAAACCACCACCAAAAAAAAAAAAAAAAAAATGTACAATCGGTGCTAACTGATCCAAGTAAGGAAAAGATGCTAATATAGAGTTACTTCAGTGAGGACACCAGAGTAACTGAGGAAAAATAAAAAAAAACTGTAAATTACTTTAATTATTCAGTTGCGAAATAATCCTTTTGTTAGCTATTACTGAAGCAAATCGTTTTGGTCCCACCACCAAAAAAAAACAAAAAAAAACAAAAAACAAAAATGTACAATCGGCGCAAACTGATCCACGTAGGGAAAAGATGCTAATATAGAGTTACTTCAGTGAGGACACCAGAGTAACTGAGGAAAAATAAAAAAAACTGTAAATTACTTTAATTATGCAGTTGCGAAATAATCCTTTTGTTAGCTATTACTGAAGCAAATCGTTTTGGTCTAGCAGGTAAAATAGTCCCCTGGTGATTATTTAAAATCTTTACTCCCTTATTGACAATTGATTCACTCTTTAGAAGGTTATCATAAATTGGGTCAATATTTAAATTACCCGTATCCCTTTTTATGGAAAGGTTAGCAAACATATGTTTTTTAATTTTCTATGGCTTCCCTGGCCCATTGGGTGTACCCATTATCATTAGAAATAGCCAAGGCTTCATCAAATTTTACAAAATGATCTGGTTGAAGCCAAATATGCTCTGCTAAAGCTGAAACGAAAGTTTCTGGAGGCTTGCTTAATTGTAGGGTTTTTTCTATTGAGTTTCGGTGTTCAATAAACCTTTCAACAAATTGTTGGTGAGTCCTACCAATATAGAACTTCCCACAAGAACACGGAATTTTATACACCCCACTTAGTAAATTTCCCCAAGTTAAATCCTTACCAGAACTAAAAAAACTACCCATTGGCCTCAGCGATTGGAAACATGTATCAATACCAAATTTACGTAAAACCCGTGAAAGTTTCTCACCCAAACCAGGTACATATGATAATGAAATGAAGCTTTTTGATACAACTAAATCTAAAGACTGAGAAACCTCAATAACCCTACTATAATGTTTAACCCGTCTATTTTCAATTATTTTATCAATGAACTTAATTGGATAGCTATTACAAAACAAAATATCCCTCAAGTATAACAATTCCGAATCCAGAAATTCCTGGGAACAAATTCTAAAGGCTCTATCCACTAGTGAAATTACAACCCCCCTTTTCACCGACAGAGGGTGGCAAGAATGAAAATTTAAATACCTATCATTGTGTGTTGGTTTTCTGTAAATCGAGAAAAGTAAATGGAGATCCCTTTTAATTAATAAAATATCCAGAAAAGGTAATTTATTATTATCCTCAAACTCAACTGTAAATTTAATATTATTATCAAAACTATTTAAATGCTTACAAAATAGGTCTAAGGAGTCCAATCCATGTTTCCAAAAGCACATCACATCATCCATGAACCTACCCCAGAAGCAAGGGGAGATTCTAAAACTGTTTATAGCAGAGGTTTCAATGGCATCTATGAATAGATTTGCCAATAATGGAGACAGAGAAGCCCCCATAGGTAACCCAAAAATTTGTCTATAAAACTCCCCTCGAAAACCAAAATAAAAAGAAAATTCATTTACCAGAATAATTAGTCTCATAATGACATCAATTTCCAAACTGGCTAATGTCACATCCTGTATTAAATCAAAGTGTTTTTCTAATTTACTTTTTAAAATATCCTCGCACCTTTTTAAATCACAATTTGAATACATGGACACAACATCAAAACTGCAAAGAATTGAACTCTCCTCCAGCGTGAAATTTCGCAATTTATTAGTAAGATCAGTCGAATTTTTTAAATATGATTTTTGTGTTCCCAAAAGTGGACGCAAAGCTACCGACAACCATTTTCCTAATTTTGAAACAGGTGACAGAAAAGTTGACACAATGGGGCGGAGGGGGGATCCAGTCTTATGAATCTTAGGTAGACCATAGATCTTAGGTGCCGACAAACCCCTAGGATAATATTTGTTATAAAACTGTGGGGTAATGTGAAAATTATTTTTCATTGACTCTAATTCCTTTCTTGTTGATTTTACATATTTATCTGTAGGATCAAAATCAAGTTTTTTGTATGTAATAGTGTCCGAAATAATGGATTTCATTTGATTATTATAGTCTTCAGTAGTCATAATTACGATCGTGTTTCCCTTATCGGCTCTGGTGATAGTAAGGAATTTATCCTTTTTCAAATCAGAAAGGATTTTAATTTCATTTTTTTGTGAAATGTCTTTACCAATTAAGTTCATATTAAAGGTGTTTAGTTTTCTTACGATCTCAGCTCTGAGTTCTTGAGGAGTATCAACCTTATCTATAGAAGCCATAATTCCTGACTCCACCTTTGAAATTATTTTTGAATAGGAGACTGGTGTTGGAAAACAGAACTTAGAACCCTTCGACAAAACGGCTTCCTGTTGAATATTAAGAGGCTTAGAAGACAAATTCTTAATTGCTGGACCCAGACAATGACGAGGATAAAAAACATCTGAATCTTGGAAATTCTCAAACAAAAGTTTATTAAACTTGTCAACCAAACGAACCTTGGACAAATGAAAATCATGGCGAAAAGATCTAATGGCCATTTCCTTAATTCGTATAAAAATGTCAGATGGAAGTTTATTTCTTAAAAAGTTTTCAACAGAATCTAAGTCCTTAGACAGTTGAAAACGTCTCTGTTTTTGTTCATAAATTACGTGATTTAAAGCTATTAGGCTTAATTTATTTTTTAATTTTGTTTCATTTTCAGTTCCAAAATGGGTACATATTTTAAAAGATTTCGGAATCGCTGATTCCTTCTTGCAATTTTTTAAGAAAATTTGTTGATTTAATAGATTTGCATGTTTTTTAACTAAAGACGAATAATAATTGACAGAAGCGGCTAATTGTTGCCCGTACAATTGACGAATGAAAGATCTTAAGCCGAACTGGCCAGCCATGACAAAAAACCAACAAAGAGAAAAATCTCTAAAACAAACAAACGAGACTGTGGCCAGTGGAGAGAAAAGAAAACAACAGAAACAAAACAACGCGGATATCTCGCCTGTATACAAACAAGGCGTCTTCAGCACGAAAGACACACAAGAAGAACAAGATAAAAAAAAAGATAAAACTAAAAACCAATAAAACCACCACAAAAAAAAAAACAACAACAAAAATGCACAATCGGCGCAAACTGATCCACGTAGGGAAAAGATGCTAATATAGAGTTACTTCAGTGAGGACACCAGAGTAACTTAGGAAAAATAAAAAAAAACTGTAAATTACTTTAATTATTCAGTTGCGAAATAATCCTTTTGTTAGCTATTACTGAAGCAAATCGTTTTGGTCTAGCAGGTAAAATAGTCCCCTGGTGATTATTTAAAATATTTACTCCCTTATTGACTGTTGATTCACTCTTTAGAAGGTTATCATAAATTGGGTCAATATTTAAATTACCCGTATCCCTTTTTATGGAAAGGTTAGCAAACATATGTTTTTTAATTTCTATGGCTTCCCTGGCCCATTGGGTGTACCCCTTATCATTAGAAATAGCCAAGGCTTCATCAAATTTTACAAAATGATCTGGTTGAAGCCAAATATGCTCTGCTAAAGCTGAAACGAAAGTTTCTGGAGGCTTGCTTAATTGTAAGGTTTTTTCTATTGAGTTTCGGTGTTCAATAAACCTTTCAACAAATTGTTGGTGAGTCCTACCAATATAGAACTTCCCACAAGAACACGGAATTTTATACACCCCACTTAGTAAATTTCCCCGAGTTAAATCCTTACCAGAACTAAAAAAACTACCCATTGGCCTCAGCGATTGGAAACATGTATCAATACCAAATTTACGTAAAACCCGTGAAAGTTTCTCACCCAAACCAGGTACATATGGTAATGAAATGAAGCTTTTTGATACAACTAAATCTAAAGACTGAGAAACCTCAATAACCCTACTATTATGTTTAACCCGTCTATTTTCAATTATTTTATCAATGAACTTAATTGGATAGCTATTACAAAACAAAATATCCCTCAAGTATAACAATTCCGAATCCAGAAATTCCTGGGAACAAATTCTAAAGGCTCTATCCACTAGTGAAATTACAACCCCCCTTTTCACCGACAGAGGGTGGCAAGAATGAAAATTTAAATACCTATCATTGTGTGTTGGTTTTCTGTAAATCGAGAAAAGTAAATGGAGATCCCTTTTAATTAATAAAATATCCAGAAAAGGTAATTTATTATTATCCTCAAACTCAACTGTAAATTTAATATTATTATCAAAACTATTTAAATGCTTACAAAATAGGTCTAAGGAGTCCAATCCATGTTTCCAAAAGCACATCACATCATCCATGAACCTACCCCAGAAGCAAGGGGAGACTCTAAAACTGTTTATAGCAGAGGTTTCAATGGCATCTCTGAATAGATTTGCCAATAAAGGAGAAAGAGAAGCCCCCATAGGTAACCCAAAAATTTGTCTATAAAACTCCCCTCGAAAACCAAAATAAAAAGAAAATTCATTTACCAGAATAATTAGTCTCATAATGACATCTATATCCAAACTGACTAACGTCACATCCTGTATTAAATCAAAGTGTTTTTCTAATTTACTTTTTAAAATATCCTCGCACCTTTTTAAATAACAATTTGAATACATGGACACAACATCAAAACTGCAAAGAATTGAACTTTCCTCCAGCGTGAAATTTCGCAATTTATTAGTAAGATCAGTCGAATTTTTTAAATATGATTTTTGTGTTCCCAAAAGTGGACGCAAAGCTACCGACAACCATTTTCCTAATTTTGAAACAGGTGACAGAAAAGTTGACACAATGGGGTGGAGGGGGGATCCAGTCTTATGAATCTTAGGTAGACCATAGATCTTGGTGCCGAACAACCCCTAGGATAATATTTGTTATAAAACTGTGGGGTAATGTGAAAATTATTTTTCATTGACTCTAATTCCTTTCTTGTTGATTTTACATATTTATCTGTAGGATCAAAATCAAGTTTTTTGTATGTAATAGTGTCCGAAATAATGGATTTCATTTGATTATTATAGTCTTCAGTAGTCATAATTACGATCGTGTTTCCCTTATCGGCTCTGGTGATAGTAAGGAATTTATCCTTTTTCAAATCAGAAAGGATTTTAATTTCATTTTTTTGTGAAATGTCTTTACCAATTAAGTTCATATTAAAGGTGTTTAGTTTTCTTACGATCTCAGCTCTGAGTTCTTGAGGAGTATCAACCTTATCTATAGAAGCCATAATTCCTGACTCCACCTTTGAAATTATTTTTGAATAGGAGACTGGTGTTGGAAAACAGAACTTAGAACCCTTCGACAAAACGGCTTCCTGTTGAATATTAAGAGGCTTAGAAGACAAATTCTTAATTGCTGGACCCAGACAATGACGAGGATAAAAAACATCTGAATCTTGGAAATTCTCATACAAAAGTTTATTAAACTTGTCAACCAAACGAACCTTGGACAAATGAAAATCATGGCGAAAAGATCTAATGGCCATTTCCTTAATTCGTATAAAAATGTCAGATGGACATTTATTTATTAAAAAGTTTTCAACAGAATCTAAGTCCTTAGACAGTTGAAAACGTCTCTGTTTTTGTTCATAAATTACGTGATTTAAAGCTATTAGGCTTAATTTATTTTTTAATTTTGTTTCATTTTCAGTTCCAAAATGGGTAC
This sequence comes from Artemia sinica, assembly GCA_027921565.1. Lineage (NCBI taxonomy): Eukaryota > Metazoa > Arthropoda > Branchiopoda > Anostraca > Artemiidae > Artemia > Artemia sinica. The sequence continues at coordinate 12,504,005 of CM051275.1, forward strand.
ATATTTTAAAAGATTTCGGAATCACTGATTCCTTCTTGCAATTTTTTAAGAAAATTTGTTGATTTAATAGATTTGCACGTTTTTTAACTAAAGACAAATAATAATTGACAGAAGCGGCTAATTGTTGCCCGTACAATTGACGAATGAAAGATCTTAAGCCGAACTGGCCAGCCATGACAAAAAACCAACAAAGAGAAAAATCTCTAAAAAAACAAACAAACGAGACTGTGGCCAGTGGAGAGAAAAGAAAACAACAGAAACAAAACAACGCGGATATTTCGCCTGTATACAAACAAGGCGTCTTCAGCACGAAAGACACACACGAAGAACAAGATAAAAAAAACAAGATAAAACTAAAAACCAATAAAACCACCACCAAAAAAAACAAAAAAAAAACAAAAAACAAAAATGTACAATCGGCGCAAACTGATCCACGTAGGGAAAAGATGCTAATATAGAGTTACTTCAGTGAGGACACCAGAGTAACTGAGGAAAAATAAAAAAAACTGTAAATTACTTTAATTATTCAGTTGCGAAATAATCCTTTTGTTAGCTATTACTGAAGCAAATCGTTTTGGTCTAGCAGGTAAAATAGTCCCCTGGTGATTATTTAAAATCTTTACTCCCTTATTGACTGTTGATTCACTCTTTAGAAGGTTATCATAAATTGGGTCAATATTTAAATTACCCGTATCCCTATTTATGGAAAGGTTAGCAAACATATGTTTTTTAATTTCTATGGCTTCCCTGGCCCATTGGGTGTACCCCTTATCATTAGAAATAGCCAAGGCTTCATCAAATTTTACAAAATGATCTGGTTGAAGCCAAATATGCTCTGCTAAAGCTGAAACGAAAGTTTCTGGAGGCTTGCTTAATTGTAGGGTTTTTTCTATTGAGTTTCGGTGTTCAATAAACCTTTTAACAAATTGTTGGTGAGTCCTACCAATATAGAACTTCCCACAAGAACACGGAATTTTATACACCCCACTTACTAAATTTCCCCGAGTTAAATCCTTACCAGAACTAAAAAAAACTACCCATTGGCCTCAGCGATTGGAAACATGTATCAATACCAAATTTACGTAAAACCCGTGAAAGTTTCTCACCCAAACCAGGTACATATGGTAATGAAATGAAGCTTTTTGATACAACTAAATCTAAAGACTGAGAAACCTCAATAACCCTACTATTATGTTTAACCCGTCTATTTTCAATTATTTTATCAATGAACTTAATTGGATAACTATTACAAAACAAAATATCCCTCAAGTATAACAATTCCGAATCCAGAAATTCCTGGGAACAAATTCTAAAGGCTCTATCCACTAGTGAAATTACAACCCCCCTTTTCACCGACAGAGGGAGGCAAGAATGAAAATTTAAATACCTATCATTGTGTGTTGGTTTTCTGTAAATCGAGAAAAGTAAATGGAGATCCCTTTTAATTAATAAAATATCCAGAAAAGGTAATTTATTATTATCCTCAAACTCAACTGTAAATTTAATATTATTATCAAAACTATTTAAATGCTTACAAAATAGGTCTAAGGAGTCCAATCCATGTTTCCAAACGCACATCACATCATCCATGAACCTACCCCAGAAGCAAGGGGAGACTCTAAAACTGTTTATAGCAGAGGTTTCAATGGCATCTATGAATAGATTTGCCAATAAAGGAGAAAGAAAACCCCTATAGGTAACCCAAAAATTTGTCTATAAAACTACCCTCGAAAACCAAAATAAAAAGAAAATTCATTTACCAGAATAATTAGTCTCATAATGACATCAATATCCAAACTGGCTAACGTCACATCCTGTATTAAATCAAAGTGTTTTTCTAATTTACTTTTTAAAATATCCTCGCACCTTTTTAGATAACAATTTGAATACATGGACACAACATCAAAACTGCAAAGAATTGAACTCTCCTCCAGCGTGAAATTTCGCAATTTATTAGTAAGATCAGTCGAATTTTTTAAATATGATTTTTGTGTTCCCAAAAGTGGACGCAAAGCTACCGACAACCATTTTCCTAATTTTGAAACAGGTGACAGAAAAGTTGACACAATGGGGCGGAGGGGGGATCCAGTCTTATGAATCTTAGGTAGACCATAGATCTTGGGTGCCGAACAACCCCTAGGATAATATTTGTTATAAAACTGTGGGGTAATGTGAAAATTATTTTTCATTGACTCTAATTCCTTTCTTGTTGATTTTACATATTTATCTGTAGGATCAAAATCAAGTTTTTTGTATGTAATAGTGTCCGAAATAATGGATTTCATTTGATTATTATAGTCTTCAGTGTTTATAATTACGATCGTGTTTCCCTTATCGGCTCTGATGATAGTAAGGAATTTATCCTTTTTCAAATCAGAAAGGATTTTAATGTCATTTTTTTGTGAAATGTCTTTACCAATTAAGTTCATATTAAAGGTGTTTAGTTTTCTTACGATCTCAGCTCTGAGTTCTTGAGGAGTATCAACCTTATCTATAGAAGCCATAATTCCTGACTCCACCTTTGAAATTATTTTTGAATAGGAGACTGGTGTTGGAAAACAGAACTTAGAACCCTTTGACAAAACGGCTTCCTGTTGAATATTAAGAGGCTTAGAAGACAAATTCTTAATTGCTGGACCCAGACAATGACGAGGATAAAAAACATCTGAATCTTGGAAATTCTCAAACAAAAGTTGATTAAACTTGTCAACCAAACGAACCTTGGACAAATGAAGATCATGGTGAAAAGATCTAATGGCCATTTCCTTAATTCGTATAAAAATGTCAGATGGAAGTTTATTTCTTAAAAAGTTTTCAACAGAATCTAAGTCCTTAGACAGTTGAAAGCGTCTCTGTTTTTGTTCATAAATTACGTGATTTAAAGCTATTAGGCTTAATTTATTTTTTAATTTTGTTTCATTTTCAGTTCCAAAATGGGTACATATTTTAAAAGATTTCGGAATCACTGATTCCTTCTTGCAATTTTTTAAGAAAATTTGTTGATTTAATAGATTTGCATGTTTTTTAACTAAAGACAAATAATAATTGACAGAAGCGGCTAATTGTTGCCCGTACAATTGACGAATGAAAGATCTTAAGCCGAACTGGCCAGCCATGACAAAAAACCAACAAAGAGAAAAATCTCTAAAAAAAACAAACAAACGAGACTGTGGCCAGTGGAGAGAAAAGAAAACAACAGAAACAAAACAACGCGGAAATTTCGCCTGTATACAAACAAGGTGTCTTCAGCACGAAAGACACACAAGAAGAACAAGATAAAAAAAAACAAGATAAAACTAAAAACCAATAAAACCACCACCAAAAAAAAAAAAAAAAAAAAAATATACAATCGGCGCAAACTGATCCACGTAGGAAAAGATGCTAGTATAGAGTTACTTCAGTGAGGACACCAGAGTAACTGAGGAAAAATAAAAAAAACTGTAAATTACTTTAATTATTCAGTTGCGAAATAATCCTTTTGTTAGCTATTACTGAAGCAAATCGTTTTTGTCTAGCAGGTAAAATAGTCCCCTGGTGATTATTTAAAATCTTTACTCCCTTATTGACTGTTGATTCACTCTTTAGAAGGTTATCATAAATTGGGTCAGTATTTAAATTACACGTATCCCTTGTTATGGAAAGGATAGCAAACATATGTTTTTTAATTTCTATGGCTTCCCTGGCCCATTGGGTGTACCCCTTATCATAAGAAATAGCCAAGGCTTCATCAAATTTTACAAAATGATCTGGTTGAAGCCAAATATGCTCTGCTAAAGCTGAAACGAAAGTTTCTGGAGGCTTGCTTAATTGTAGGGTTTTTTCTATTGAGTTTCGGTGTTCAATAAACCTTTCAGCAAATGGTTTGTGAGTCCTACCAATATAGAACTTCCCACAAGAACACGGAATTTTATGCACCCAACTTACTAAATTTCCCCGAGTTAAATCCTTACCAGAACTAAAAAAACTACCCATTGGCCTCAGCGATTGGAAACATGTATCAATACCAAATTTACGTAAAACCCGTGAAAGTTTCTCACCCAAACCAGGTACATATGGTAATGAAATAAAGCTTTTTGATAGAACTAAATCTAAAGACTGAGAAACCTCAATAACCCTACTATTATGTTTAACCCGTCTATTTTCAATTATTTTATCAATGAAATTAATTGGATAACTATTACAAAACAAAATATCCCTCAAGTATAACAATTCCGAATCCAGAAATTCCTGGGAACAAATTCTAAAGGCTCTATCCACTAGTGAAATTACAACCCCCCTTTTCACCGACAGAGGGTGGCAAGAATGAAAATTTAAATACCTATCATTGTGTGTTGGTTTTGTGTAAATCGAGAAAAGTAAATGGAAATCCCTTTTAATTAATAAAATATCCAGAAAAGGTAATTTATTATTATCCTCAAACTCAACTGTAAATTTAATATTATTATCAAAACTATTTAAATGCTTACAAAATAGGTCTAAGGAGTCCAATCCATGTTTCCAAACGCACATCACATCATCCATGAACCTACCCCAGAAGCAAGGGGAGACTCTAAAACTGTTTATAGCAGAGGTTTCAATGGCATCTATGAATAGATTTGCCAAAAAAGGAGAAAGAGAAGCCCCCATAGGTAACCCAAAAATTTGTCTATAAAACTCCCCTCGAAAACCAAAATAAAAAGAAAATTCATTTACCAGAATAATTAGTCTCATAATGACATCAATATCCAAACTGGCTAACGTCACATCCTGTATTAAATCAAAGTGTTTTTCTAATTTACTTTTTAAAATATCCTCGCACCTTTTTAAATCACAATTTGAATACATGGACACAACATCAAAACTGCAAAGAATTGAACTCTCCTCCAGCGTGAAATTTCGCAATTTATTAGTAAGATCAGTCGAATTTTTTAAATATGATTTTTGTGTTCCCAAAAGTGGACGCAAAGCTACCGACAACCATTTTCCTAATTTTGAAACAGGTGACAGAAAAGTTGACACAATGGGGCGGAGGGGGGATCCAGTCTTATGAATCTTAGGTAGACCATAGATCTTGGGTGCCGAACAACCCCTAGGATAATATTTGTTATAAAACCGTGGGGTAATGTGAAAATTATTTTTCATTGACTCTAATTCCTTTTTTGTTGATTTTACATATTTATCTGTAGGATCAAAATCAAGTTTTTGTATGTAATAGTGTCCGAAATAATGGATGTCATTTGATTATTATAGTCTTCAGTGTTCATAATTACGATCGTGTTTCCCTTATCGGCTCTGGTGATAGTAAGGAATTTATCCTTTTTCAAATCAGAAAGGATTTTAATGTCATTTTTTTGTGAAATGTCTTTACCAATTAAGTTCATATTAAAGGTGTTTAGTTTTCTTACGATCTCAGCTCTGAGTTATAGACGAGTATCAACCTTATCTATAGAAGCCATAATTCCTGACTCCACATTTGAATCTATTTTTGAATAGGAGACTGGTGTTGGAAAACAGAACTTAGAACCCTTCGACAAAACGGCTTCCTGTTGAATATTAAGAGGCTTAGAAGACAAATTCTTAATTGCTGGACCCAGACAATGACGAGGATAAAAAACATCTGAATCTTGGAAATTCTCAAACAAAAGTTTATTAAACTTGTCAACCAAACGAACCTTGGACAAATGAAACTCATGGCGAAAAGATCTAATGGCCATTTCCTTAATTCGTATAAAAATGTCAGATGGAAGTTTATTTCTTAAAAAGTTTTCAACAGAATCTAAGTCCTTAGACAGTTGAAAACGTCTCTGTTTTTGTTCATAAATTACGTGATTTAAAGCTAGTAGGCTTAATTTATTTTTTAATTTTGTTTCATTTTCAGTCCCAAAATGGGTACATATTTTAAAAGATTTCGGAATCACTGATTCCTTCTTGCAATTTTTTAAGAAAATTTGTTGATTTAATAGATTTGCATGTTTTTTAACTAAAGACAAATAATAATTGACAGAAGCGGCTAATTGTTGCCCGTACAATTGACGAATGAACGATCTTAAGCCGAACTGGCCAGCCATGACTAAAAACCAACAAAGAGAAAAATCTCTAAAAAAAAAACAAACAAACGAGACTGTGGCCAGTGGAGAGAAAAGAAAACAACAGAAACAAAACGACGCGGATATTTCGCCTGTATACAAACAAGGCGTCTTCAGCAAGAAAGACACACAAGAAGAACAAGATAAAAAAAAAGAACAAGATAAAACTAAAAACCAATAAAACCACCACCAAAAAAAAAACAAAACAAAAAAAATGTACAATCGGCGCAAACTTATCCACGTAGGGAAAAGATGCTAATATAGAGTTACTTCAGTGAGGACACCAGAGTAACTGAGGAAAAATAAAAAAAACTGTAAATTACTTTAATTATTCAGTTGCGAAATAATCCTTTTGTTAGCTATTACTGAAGCAAATCGTTTTGGTCTAGCAGGTAAAATAGTCCCCTGGTGATTATTTAAAATCTTTACTCCCTTATTGACTGTTGATTCACTCTTTAGAAGGTTATCATAAATCGGGTCAATATTTAAATTACCCGTATCCCTATTTATGGAAAGGTTAGCAAACATATGTTTTTTAATTTCTATGGCTTCCCTGGCCCATTGGGTGTACCCCTTATCATTAGAAATAGCCAAGGCTTCATCAAATTTTACAAAATGATCTGGTTGAAGCCAAATATGCTCTGCTAAAGCTGAAACGAAAGTTTCTGGAGGCTTGCTTAATTGTAGGGTATTTTCTGTTGAGTTTCGGTGTTCAATAAACCTTTCAACAAATTGTTGGTGAGTTCTACCAATATAGAACTTCCCACAAGAACACGGAATTTTATACACCCCACTTACTAAATTTCCCCGAGTTAAATCCTTACCAGAACTAAAAAAAACTACCCATTGGCCTCAGCGATTGGAAACATGTATCATTGAACACCGAAACTCAATAGAAAAATTCCATACAATTAAGCAAGCCTCCAGAAGCTTTCGTTTCAGCTTTAGCAGAGCATATTTGGCTTCAACCAGATCATTTTGTAAAATTTGATGAAGCCTTGGCTATTTCTAATGATAAGGGGTACACCCAATGGGCCAGGGAAGCCATAGAAATTAAAAAACGTATGTTTGCTAACCTTTCCATAAATAGGGATACGGGTAATTTAAATATTGACCCAATTTATGATAACCTTCTAAAGAGTGAATCAACAGTCAATAAGGGAGTAAAGATTTTAAATGATCACCAGGGGACTATTTTACCTGCTAGACCAAAACGATTTGCTTCAGTAATAGCTAACAAAAGGATTATTTCGCAACTGAATAATTAAAGTAATTTACATTTTTTTTTATTTTTCCTCAGTTACTCTGGTGTCCTCACTGAAGTAACTCTATATTAGCATCTTTTCCCTACGTGGATCAGTTTGCGCCGATTGTACATTTTTTTTTTTTTTTTTTTTTTTTTGGTGGTGGTTTTATTGGTTTTTAGTTTTATCTTGTTTTTTTTTTTATCTTGTTCTTCTTGTGTGTCTTTCGTGCTGACGACGCCTTGTTTGTATACAGGCGAAATATCCGCGTTGTTTTGTTTCTGTTGTTTTCTTTTCTCTCCACTGGCCACAGTCTCGTTTGTTTGTTTTTTTTTAGAGATTTTTCTCTTTGTTGGTTTTTTGTCATGGCTGGCCAGTTCGGCTTAAGATCTTTCATTCGTCAATTGTACGGGCAACAATTAGCCGCTTCTGTCAATTATTATTTGTCTTTAGTTAAAAAACATGCAAATCTATTAAATCAACAAATTTTCTTAAGAAATTGCAAGAAGGAATCAGTGATTCCGAAATCTTTTAAAATATGTACCCATTTTGGAACTGAAAATGAAATAAAATTAAAAAATAAATTAAGCCTAATAGCTTTAAATCACGTAATTTAAAACAAAAACAGAGAATTTCAACTGACTAAGGACTTAGATTCTGTTGAAAACTTTTTAAGAAATAAACTTCCATCTGACATTTTTATACGTATTAAGGAAATGGCCATTAGATCTTTTCGCCATGATTTTCATTTGTCCAAGGTTCGTTTGGTTGACAAGTTTAATAAACTTTTGTTTGAGAATTTCCAAGATTCAGATGTTTTTTATCCTCGTCATTGTCTGGGTCCAGCAATTAAGAATTTGTCTTCTAAGCCTCTTAATATTCAACAGGAAGCCGTTTTGTCGAAGGGTTCTAAGTTCTGTTTTCCAACACCAGTCTCCTATTCAAAAATAATTTCAAAGGTGGAGTCAGGAATTATGGCTTCTATAGATAAGGTTGATACTCCTCAAGAACTCAGAGCTGAGATCGTAAGAAAACTAAACACCTTTAATATGAACTTAATTGGTAAAGACATTTCACAAAAAAATGACATTAAAATCCTTTCTGATTTGAAAAATGATAAATTCCTTACTATCACCAGAGCCGATAAGGGAAACACGATCGTAATTATGAACACTGAAGACTATAATAATCAAATGAAATCCATTATTTCGGACACTATTACATACAAAAAACTTGATTTTGATCCTACAGATAAATATGTAAAATCAACAAGAAAGGAATTAGAGTCAATGAAAAATAATTTTCACATTACCCCACAGTTTTATAACAAATATTATCCTAGAAGTTGTTCGGCACCCAAGATCTATGGTCTACCTAAGATTCATAAGACTGGATCCCCCCTCCACCCCATTGTGTCAACTTTTCTGTCACCTATTTCAAAATTAGGAAAATGGTTGTCGGTAGCTTTGCGTCCACTTTTGGGAACACAAAAATCATATTTAAAAAATTCGACTGATCTTACTAATAAATTGCGAAATTTCACGCTGGAGGAGAGTTCAATTCTTTGCAGTTTTGATGTTGTGTCCATGTATTCAAATTGTGATTTAAAAAGGTGCGAGGATATTTTAAAAGTAAATTAGAAAAACACTTTGATTTAATACAGGATGTGACGTTAGCCAGTTTGGATATAGATGTCATTATGAGACTAATTATTCTGGTAAATGAATTTTCTTTTTATTTTGGTTTTCGAGGGGAGTTTTATAGACAAATTTTTGGGTTACCTATGGGGGCTTCTATTTCTCCTTTATTGGCAAATCTATTCATAGATGCCATTGAAACCTCTGCTATAAACAGTTTTAGAATCTCCCCTTGCTTCTGGGGTAGGTTCATGGATGATGTGATGTGCGTTTGGAAACATGGATTGGACTCCTTAGACCTATTTTGTAAGCATTTAAATAGTTTTGATAATAATATTAAATTTACAGTTGAGTGTGAGGATAATAATAAATTAGCTTTTCTGGATATTTTATTAATTAAAAGGGATCTCCATTTACTTTTCTCGATTTACAGAAAACCAACACACAATGATAGGTATTTAAATTTTCATTCTTGCCACCCTCTGTCGGTGAAATGGGGGGTTGTAATTTCACTAGTGGATAGAGCCTTTAGAATTCGTTCCCAGGAATTTCTGGATTCGGAATTGTTATACTTGAGGGATGTTTTTTTTTGTAATAGTTATCCAATTAATTTCATTGATAAAATAATTGAAAATAGACGGGTTAAACATAATAGTAGGGTTATTTAGGTTTCTCAGTCTTTAGATTTAGTTGTATCAAAAAGCTTCATTTCATTTCCATATGTACCTGGTTTGGGTGAGAAACTTTCACGGGTTTTACGTAAATTTGGTATTGATACATGTTTCCAATCGCTGAGGCCAATGGGTAGTTTTTTTAGTTCTGGTAAGGATTTAACTCGGGGAAATTTAGTAAGTGGGGTGTATAAAATTCCGTGTTCTTGTGGGAAGTTCTATATTGGTAGGACTCACCAACAATTTGTTAAAAGGTTTATTGAACACCGAAACTCAATAGAAAAAACCCTACAATTAAGCAAGCCTCCAGAAACTTTCGTTTCAGCTTTAGCAGAGCATATTTGGCTTCAACCAGATCATTTTGTAAAATTTGATGAAGCCTTGGCTATTTCTAATGATAAGGGGTACACCCAATGGGCCAGGGAAGCCATAGAAATTAAAAAACATATGTTTGCTAACCTTTCCATAAATAGGGATACGGGTAATTTAAATATTGACCCAATTTATGATAACCTTCTAAAGAGTAAATCAACAGTCAATAAGGGAGTAAAGATTTTAAATAATCACCAGGGGACTATTTTACCTGCTAGACCAAAACGATTTGCTTCAGTAATAGCTAACAAAAGGATTATTTCGCAACTGAATAATTAAAGTAATTTAAAGTTTTTTTTATTTTTCCTCAGTTACTCTGGTGTCCTCACTGAAGTAACTCTATATTAGCATCTTTTCCCTACGTGGATCAGTTTGCGCCGATTGTACATTTTTTTTTTTTTTTTTGGTGTTGGTGTTATTGGTTTTTAGTTTTATCTTGTTTTTTTTTTTATCTTGTTCTTCTTGTGTGTCTTTCGTGCTGAAGACGCCTTGTTTGTGTACAGGCGAAACATCCGCGTTGTTTTGTGTCTGTTGTTTTCTTTTCTCTCCACTGGCCACAGTCTCGTTTGTTTGTTTTTTTTAGAGATTTTTCTCTTTGTTGGTTTTTTTACTTCAAGAAAGAAATTGTGACTTACTGAGAATTTTTTCATAATTTCTTGAATTAAATTTCTACATCGTTTAGCTAAGTGAAAATTGTTTGTGATAAAGAGAAAAAAAAGTTACTTACTTGCGATTTTTTCATAATTTCTTGAATGAAGTATCTGTACTGTATATCCAAGAGGTGAAATCAATAAAGATTATGTTACTTACTTACAAATATTTTCATAATTTCTTGAATGAAATTTCCGTATTGTGTATCCAAGAGTTGACTTCAAGAAAGAAATTGTTACTTACTGAGAATTTTTTCATAATTTCTTGAATTTAATTTCTACATCGTATATCTAACTTGTGAAAACAATAAAGAGTTTGTTACTTACTTAGAATTTTGTCATAGTTTCTTGAACGAAATGTCTTTTTGTTTATCCAACAGGTGAAATCAAGAAAGAATTTGCTACTTAGTTACAATTTTTTCATAATTTCTTGAATGAAATTTCCGTATTGTGTATCCAAGAGTTGACTTCAAGAAAGAAATTTTTACTTACTGAGAATTTTTTAATAATTTCTTGAATTAAATTTCTACATCATGTAGCTAAGTGAAAATTGTTTGTGATAAAGAGAAAAAAAGTTGCTTACTTGCGATTTTTTCATAATTCCTTGAATGAAGTATCTGTACTGTATATCCAAGAGGTGAAATCAATAAAGATTATGTTACTTACTTACAAATATTTTCATAATTTCTTGAATGAAATTTCCGTATTGTGTATCCGAGAGTTGACTTCAAGAAAGAAATTGTTACTTACTGAGAATTTTTTCATAATTTCTTGAATTAAATTTCTACATCTTGTATCTAAGTCGGGTAAACAATAAAGAGTTTGTTACTTACTTAGAATTTTGTCATAATTTCTTGAATGAAAAGTCTTTGTTTATCCAGCAGGTGAATTCAAAAAAGAAATTGCTACTTACTTACAATTTTTCTTCAGGAAAGAGTTTGTTGCTTGCTTACAATAGAACTATTCCAAAGAATAAAGACTGATTAAGCTTAAAGATATTTATTGCTTAAACGTATTAACAGATTTTTTTTTTGAGAAAAAAAACACAACAACAAATGTTTACATAAAAATAGTACTTAGAGTTCACTCTTAAACAACAAAAAACGATGGTCTCATGGTATAGAATAGTTTTTACCCTGTCTTATGGATTTATCACGATCAGGTATGTTCTTAGGTATCCACTGTGCGAAGAACCTAACCTCGTCTTCAGGACGGTGATAACCCCCTTCAAATTTAGGACACTTAAACTCTTCTAGATTGAAAAGTGGAATCCTAGGGTCACACTTTTGAATTAAAACTTTATCTGTAGGTATATTGCCCTTTACGTAGAGTGCTTCAACCCCGAAAAAGCTGCAAATTTCACTGACTTCCTCCTGAACATTTCTCAGTTCCTGACCAGTATTATTAAGTGGTGTAATCACTCTATCGTAGAATTCCAGTCTGTTTATATGACGTAGTGTAGTACTCCACAAGCTTTTATCATACTCAAACAGATTATAGTTCACTATCTAATGATAACAGTCAGTTTCTTCGAGTTCCATAGACAATAATAAAAATGCACATTCAAATATAACACCACAAGATGATTTTTTCAAACTGATAAATTCTGTGTCTTACAGTCCTATCATCTTGGAAGTTATTAATGTAGTTGTTAAGCAGAAAAATACTTCATCAATTTTTTATATCTTCGCTCAAGGTTGAATGGAGTTATGGCTAGGGGGATGAGTCCTAAAACTATCTGAATTCATTGTGGGGAGGAGTCATAAAACCCTTGGAAGTCATTGCGGGGAGGAGTCATTGAACTCTCGGTAACTGATAAATTCTGTGTCATACAGTCCCATCATCTTGGAAGTTATTAATGTAGTTGTTAAGTAGAAAAAACTTCATCAAACTTTTATATCTTCGCTCAAGGTTGAATGGAGTTATGGCTAGGGGGATGAGTCCTAAAACCATCTGAATTCATTGGAGGGAGGAGTCATAAAACCCTCCAGGAACCTAACACCCATGAACATCTAAAAAACTATGTCTGAAAACCCAAACAGCTAATTAAATATTCTAATTCATGATTTCAGGCACGTAAGGCTCAATAGTAACCGAAACTCTAAAAAACGGAATATTGATACCAATAGATACAACAAAAATGTTCCTTTAGTAGCTACGCAATATTCTGTGTCATACAGTCCCATCATCTTGGAAGTTATTAATGTAGTTGTTAAGTAGAAAAATACTTCATCAAACTTTTATATCTTCGCTCAAGGTTGAATGGAGTTATGGCTAGGGGGATGAGTCCTAGAACATCTGAATTCATTGGAGGGAGGAGTCATAAAACCCTCCAGGAACCTAACACTCATGAACATCTAAAAAACTATGTCTGAAAACCCAAACAGCTAATTAAATATTCTAATTCATGATTTCAAGCACGTAAGGCTCAATAGTAACCGAAACTCTAAAAAACAGAATATTGATACCAATAGATACAACAAAAATGTTCCTTTAGTAGCTACGCAATTAGGCTAAAAATGACATATCCCAAATCATAGGTTTCAGACAACACACACCAACGAAAGACTAAGAAATCTAGCTCAGAAAAGTCAAAAACAGCAAACCACTCGTCCCAAATCATAAGTTTCAGACAACACACACCTATGAAAGGCTAAGAAATCCAGCTCAGAAAAGTCAAAAAATAGCAACCCACACATCCCAAATCATAGATTTCGGATAACACACAGCAACGAAAGACTAAGAAATCTAGCTCTGAAAAGTTCAACTAGCAAACTACACATCCCAAATCATAATTTTCTGACAACACACACCTATGAAAGGGTAAGAAATCCAGCTCAGGAAAGTCAAAAATAGCAAACCACCCATCCCAAATCATATATTTCAGACAACACATACCTATGAAAGACTAAGAAATCCAACTCCGAAAAGTCAAAAATAGCAACCCATACACCCCAAAACATAAGTTTCAGACAACATTCACCTACGAAAGACGGGAGCCCGGGGAGGGTCTTTGAGGGTCTGAGGGGGCCCTTGAGGGCTGGGTGGTCCTTTGGGAGCTTTGGGGACCTTTGAAGACCGGTGGCTTCCTTCAGGGTTGGGGTAAGGGGAATCGGAACCCTTTGGGGTTGGGGTAGGAGACCTCACAACACTGTTCAAATGGAACTAGTGTATTATAACGACCACAGAGTTTCACCCTCAAATCCTCTTCTAAAATCATCTTTTAAATCATCTTTTAAAACGACTCTAACTGTTTCACCGAAATAATTCCCTAAAATAATAATTTGTTCTGAAAAGATATATTAAAGCCTTAAAAAGTATTATAATGGGGGCTCAGGAGCAATTGGGGCAACGGGGGCCCTTTGGGAGCTTGGGGGACCTTTGAGGACCGGTGGCTTCCTTCGGGGTTGGGGTGGGGGGATCGGAGCCCTTTGGGGTTGTGGTAGGGGACCTCACAACACTGTTCAAATGGAACTTGTGTATTATAACGACCACCGAGTTTCACCCTCAAATCCTCTTCTAAAATCCTCTTTTAAATCCTCTTTTAAAATGTCTCTAACTGTTTCACCGAAATAATTCCCTAAAATAATAATTTGTTCTGAAAAGATATAATAAAGCCTTAAAAGTATTATAATGGGGGCTCAGGAGCCATTGGGACGCCGGGGGCCCTTTGGGAGCCCAGAGAACCTTTGAGGACCGGGGGCTTCCTTCGGAGTTGGGGTGGGGGGATCGGAGCCCTTTGGGGTTGTGGTAGGGGACCTCACAACACTGTTCAAATGGAACTTGTGTATTATAACGACCACCGAGTTTCACCCTCGAATCCTCTTCTAAAATTATCTTTTAAATCATCTTTTAAAATGACTCTAACTGTTTCACCGAAATAATTCCCTAAAATAATAATTTGTTCTGAAAAGATATAATAAAGCCTTAAAAGTATTATAATGGGGGCTCAGGAGCCATTGGGGCGCCGGGGGCCCTTTGGGAGCTTGGGGGACCTTTGAGGACCGGTGGCTTCTTTCGGGGTTGGGGTGGGGGGATCGGAGCCCTTTGGGATCTCACATTGAAAATTGACGAATCCATTGTTTTTCAAAGTTAATAATATATAGTGTACTATAAACAATGTCTTAAAACATAATGAAAATTGGGATGCAGTGTACGGACATTATATCGGGTTTTTTAATTGAGTACATTATAGCTTGGCAAGTTTTTTAAAAAACCGACCAATCAAGTTATTATATGGACTAACCACCAAGCTTTCTCTAATCGATTGACACACAAAAAATGAGTGTCATAATAGAAAACCTGTCTGCCAACCCATGTAGGGTTCATAGTAATAGCTATCTGGCCCTGGTAACCCAATTACTTGAAAATACACACACATATCCATGCCTCAGGCTTGTGAAAGTGCATGTGTATTCAGAATCAGCACCTCTCTTACTACTGTTAGGCTTATGAATTTTGGGAAGTCCATCTAATTTAAGGACAAGGAACTGCGTGGTAGACATTTCTAATAAAGTTGAGGAAAAATTAAAGGATGTAATAAAGGATGACGGAACTTTTATCATAAATTCCTGCCACGCAGTTCCTTGTGACTTAAATTATATGGACTTCCCAAAATTCATAAACCTAACCTACAAATATATTTTTTGGGGCCGGCATATGTATGACATTATTTCAGTATGGGATTATGGGGAGGAGGAATTAAAAGGATTTTTGGAACATCTTAATTGTTTGGGGGGATTTAAAGTTTACTGTTGAATTAGAAGAGAATGGGAAAGTTCCTTTTCTTGATGTTCTTCTTTTAAAAAATTTAAATAGTCTAGATTTTAAAATTCACAGAAAACCGACAAATAACAATAGATTTTTGTCTCATGGTTCCGGTCACGATCGCAAAGTAAAAATTAGCTTGATCATTTCTTTAACTGACCGGATCTTTAGTATTTTCCCTCCCAAATTTACTGAGGGGGAGTTGTCCTTTGTAAGAAAAATACTAATAAGCAATATGTATCCATAGTGGTTAATTAACCAGATATTTTTAAAAAGAAGAAAAAGGTTCCTAGAGATTTCTAAGGAAGTCTTGGAAACAACTCGGGAGAAGGATGTGATTTGTTCCTTACCATATGTACCCCGGCTAAGTGAAAAAGTTAAAAGAATTTTACAGAGTATTGGTCTAAAGGTAGCTTTAAAGAGTAATAATACTTTGGGTATTTTTCTAAATCCTGGGAAGGATCTAAAAAGACTGGGGTAACAAAGTGGTGTCAATCAGATCCCATGTACTTGCAAAAGCTCATATGTTGGACGTAATAACCAGAATTTGGAAATGAGATTGTTACAGCATAAAGATTCTATTTCTTCGGCTTTAAAGCAAGATTCTAAGTCTGAAGATTCTACTTCAGCCCTTTCAGAACATATTTTCAATTTTCCAGACCATTTATTTTGTTCGATAATGTCTCTTTGATTTCTAGGGATCGGGGTTTAAAGAAAAATATTCGTGAAACTCTTGAAATAAATAAAATCTTATTCAAGAATATTGCTTTGAATTGTGACACAAGTGAATTTGGGCTAAATTCTATCCACGATAATTTATTAAAATCTGATAAAGTAAAGTTCAATTCACCCAATGTAATTGACCTCTGTCCAAATGTTATACCAATGAACGCTAATGAACTTAATCCAAGAAGGTCAAAGAGGCTAGCTTCCGCCTTTGCTTTGAAAAGAATTAGAGAATTAAACAATATGTAGTTTTATTTAATTTTGTGTATAAACTACTGTTTTAAATTGTTCTAGTTTATTTTTACTACTGATGGCGGTTACTATATATGTGACCGAAATAGCTGGTATTTTTGTGAATTTCTGTCACATCATCACTGTCTATAAAAAGGATTTTATCCCTATTTGAACTTTTATTTATCGTCGTTGAAAGGCAGTTTGGTCTCCGAAATTATTTAGTATTGAGTCACGATAATTCTTAGTTACAGTTCGTTAGCACAAACTGTATGTTATAGTTCTTTACCTTTCCTTGAAAAATTTGCTTTCAGGAAACTTTTTTTAAAATTAATTTCTGTTTATTTTTGATCACCAAATTTTCAAGTTTTTCAACATTCCCCATTTTAACATAAAAGTTTTTTTTTTCAAAATAAGCGTCTCATCAAAGTGTCAAAAAATTAAACTGTTGTTATTTTTTTAACCTTAATATTTCAAAGCTCAACATACGCCTCAACATTTTATGAAAGTAGTCACAAATAGATGTAATAGTAATTGCAAGCAGTCGCATGCACAGTCACATTTTCAACTTACCTTCAGACATACCTTAGATATTGACGATGGGTTCCTGCTGACAGTCAAAACGCCCACAGTATACTTTATTTTGTTCGGCATTCCTCTCCAAAGCTGTGGACGGTTAGGTCGTCCCCATAGGAATTGTCATTTGAGCTTTTGGCTGCTCTGAAAATGACGTTGTTTCATATTTTCATCAAATATTTTTAAGGGATGGTAACTAAAAATAGACATTGAAGGGGGCTGGTGGCCTTCCAAGCATTCTTAACATCCCCTTAAATATGTCATAAAAGTTTCAACTCAATACCCTCAGTCATTTTAGATCCTCCTTTTTGACAGACAGGATACATTTAGTGCTTTTTGATTTTGTATAAAATACTTCTCAAAATTCTTCAATTTTTCACCTTAATGCCCTCAGCCATTTCCGATTTACCCAATATCAAATATATCCCCTTTTTCTAATAATAAATCCTTCAAGTAAACGATGGGCAAATTGAATAATTTACAATCCTTGTCCGGGGGCTATGGGAGCAGGGCATCCTTGGAAGTATAGCTATTAGATCTTTTGACTGGTTTGAACGAAATGAAAAAATTGATCGCTATAGAGCATAAGGAACACCTAAAAGAGAAGGGAGGGGTTTTGTTCCCCTCAAATCTCTGTTCAACATCTCCTTAGCGCACCTTAAATTATCTACTTAATACCCTGAGTTGTTATTTAGATATTATTTTTCTCAACCAGCAAGCATATAGTGCATTTTGACGGTTTTCGGAATTCTTTTCAGCAATTCCTTAAAGTTACCCTAAGGCTTTTTGGAGATCCAGCATCAAACATGCCCTCTTTTCCAATAAAAATCATTATCTGTTAAGAATAGGGAAAATGCACAACTTATAGCCCTTGCCCCAGAAGCCTGGGGAAGTTTACCAACCCCGAAGGCATAGATATTTGACATTTCAACTTTTTTGACCAAATGATTATCTTAAAAGTCTCATCTGATTAATTTGGGGAAAAGGGCGTCAGGGGGGGGGGCTTGGCTGGTTGCCCATTGGTCACTTTTGACTCTTATCAAGGGCAGAAAAACCTTCACATCCCGATCAAATGAGCCTCCTCCAAAGTTTATGTAACAAGCATTGCATTAAAACCTTATCTGCTAACTTTGAGCAACTTGCATAACTTACAACCCTGCAGATGAGAGCAGGGGGTTGTCAAAACCCGAAACCGTAGTTATTTGATCTTTGGACTATTTTGAACAAAATCGCTGTCTAAAAATTTTGATCCGAAACATTAAGGGATAAAATAATGGAGGGGGAGGGTCGTTGCCTTCTGATCACAAATGAACCTGAAAAAGGGAACTAGAACATTCATTTTTAAATCGAATGCAGCTCCTGCGAAGTTTTTACTACCACCTCTTCCATAAGAGCTTCATCTAAATTAACTATGTAGTTACTTGCATAACTTACATCCCTTGGCCCGGAGGCTGTGGTAAGCGGGTTGTAATTCTTGGAACCATCTTAACCTAACCTGCATCTCTTTTATACTCTTTGGATAAAGCATCCTTTAGATGGTCAATCAACAAGGATTAGATACCTTATTAACTCATTTTGAATGAATCAACTTTATCGTCCGTATTACAGTTTTAGGGTAATTTCAGAGGTAGTCCTCAAATTTCAGTTGGGTTATTTGACCTTTGGACTATTTTGAACAAAATGGCTATCTCAAAATTTTATTGGTAGCATTTAGGGGAAAACAGCATGGGGGAGGTGGCTCGTTGCCCTCCTATGATTTTTGTACTCTTAAAAGAGCACTAGCATTTCAATTTCAAATCGAATAAGCCCCCTTCAAAACTTATGCGACAATATCTTCCATATGGAGTGCCTATATAATAAGATAAGATGTAAAGGCTATTCTACCTTTACATTAGTTTTTTTTAATTGACTTTTTTTTGCTGTCTATATGGCACACTACTTTCTATCCACGCTACATTAAATGAATAGCTTGATAACGCTACACATAACTATCTGGATATCTAACATTACATACAAAAACGGTTTAAAACACACAATATTGTGTTTACCATGTCCACTGGTAATTTTAAAACACCTTCACTATTGGGATTCTTGAATTATCAAAGTTATTAGGAAGTACAAGCTACAAGCTACTGGCTTGTATCTGTACTGGGCAGCTCATTGTAATGCTCAATAACCAATGTGTCCATTTACTTCCTGTAATAAAAGTAACGAGGCAGAATCACACGTTCTTTGAAGTAAATACTCATACAATAATTCACGCATTAATTGGGTTATAATAAAACAACATAATTCCCATTGGGAAATTCAATACATAGAAGTTTCTTCTAAGTTGTTATAGCCTAGCGACATCATCAAATATTAATCCTTCAACCTTAAGTGTGGTCTCTTGTTATACTTTCTAATATATACTACTACATACACTTTATTTTAACTTCTTTCAACACTTAGTTAATTTTACATTAGATTTAAAATAATCATTTAAAAAGAGTTTATGCTACATGGTTAATTTTTGAGATCTAATTTTACGACTTATTTCTTGCCTGCATTGTTCACACAAGTCCGTGCTGTTTAAGAAACGCATGTTGCAGCGTCGTAACCACACGGTTTTACGTAAACGATACTACAATGAGGGAACAAGACATAACAAGGACGAGTGGAGACCTCTCCACCCACTGGTTTTCTAATGTCCTCCCTATTTCTTGGCTTAGACCTTCTCATGGGGCTCCGGGTTTAACCTTTGCATTTCAGCCGTTTCCCCGTGTTCTCCTCTTAGTTCTCGTCTTAATGCGTATATTATCCAGGTATTTCCTTACATTCCGTGAAAAATCAAAGCTTACTACTCCGTGTTTTATTTTATTTATGGAACTGGTGTCTATGAACCTATCTTTGAATGCTTTTAACAAGTTATCAACCGTATTTATTGGCAAGTTGGCGTTATTGCCTATGGTATGTTCGATCTGTTTTAGAAAGGTTAAGTTCTGGCCTTTTAATCGTAGTAGGAGCATGTCTTTTAACGCTCCAACATCTGTTTTTGTTAGTTGTACGAACTGGGTCAATTGGATATTAAATTCGTCAATATCCAATTGACCATTGTACGCTGGTATAGATTTTGCTATTTCTATATTTTTCGCGACTAACTTTTGCACTATTAATAATTCCTGAAGTTCTTCCATTTTTTTTTGAATCAATTGAAAATAAATTTATTTTTACTTAACCTTTTTTGGGGGAGCCTATTATCTCCTATAAGATATAAGGGGTTTCCTGTCGTAGCCTAGCGGTTATAGGCCTAATCAATTTACTTATATGTCTGTATCCCTCCAACAATTAAATTCGAATTACAAGTTTATAGCGTAATTAGTTCGCAATTTTTCTCCAATTTCCGACTCGCGCCATTTGTAGCGATAGAAAAAATATTGGTATTTGTGGTGATAGAAATCTGACGTATCAGAGCTTTGTTTCCACGGCACGACCAGATCTGACTTCAGAGATACGAATACTTATAGGATAACAGGGATTAGAAACATTTTTCTAAGCTGTGGCGATAACGACTTTTGATGTTTGTAGGGATGAAAAAACGTGGCCTCTTCTTTCTCAAGCTATCTGAAGATCTGATTCCCTTGGGAGCATTTACCTTCGAGACATACGAACTAATTATCTATTATCAGACTAGATGCAGACATATAAAATGAAATAAACACAAATAAAAAAAGACAATAGATTTATTGAACTTACATACTTAGTGCACAGCAATGGGTCACTTCAAATGACAATAACGGTGACAACAATATAAGAATTTCGTCTGGGTGATCTTGACTCTGATCTACGAATCCTCCCAAATCTGATTTACGAATCCCTCCAAGTCTGATTTACTAATCATTCCAAATCTGACTTACGAATCATCTTAAAAAGCACATCTACCCCACTATCAAAACATAGCTTTTCAGTCCTGCGCCATGAGGACTGGCTCACCATTGGCCCAAGAGGACCAAGGATGTAAATCTTTCGTCCAATGAATTCTTTTTAGATATTTCTTATGATTCAGGCGTTTACACGGTTTTTGCCATTTAAACTTCCTTAGAAATATCGTACATAGCATATTTTTTATTTCTCACTCTCTTAGCGAAATCTTAAGCCTGGATAGTACTGTTCTTTGTCTGAGGTTACTGCACTTTTTCTCTTTGCTGATTAAGGACTTCATTTTTGAAACTAGATTTAACTTAATTATAGGAAATCGGAATTATCTTTAGAAAGAAGGAACTTTATTTTGGTATTTTAAATACATCGCATCTTACTCATGGTACACTGGGAAAAAAATAATTATACATTGAAGCCTAAAGGCTCTTTACTCTAGGCAATACTATGGCGTTGTCTAACATAAAGACTTTTTACCTGTATAGTAATAACGGACAAAAACTTTCAGAAAAGCTTAAATGTAGTCCTTTTCACATTCCCGAAGACCGCTTTTGTTGAAATTTCAAAATTTGAAATTCCTAATATCCTTAACTGGCCACGTGCCAACTTTACTCTCCAGGGAGAGTTACCAAAAACCAACTTGAGTCCGATGGTAAAAGCTGTTTCACACTTTCTTTTTATAACGTAATCTACTTAACGTTAGAATATAAAGTGGTCTACAAGGTCAGCCAAAAGGTCAGCCTTGTGCGACTGGTCAGTTAAAAAAAAATCCACCAATAAGCATCAATTTTACATTCTCACGGACCTTAACGAAACCAGCAAAATAAACCTGCTTAGCTAATGTTGAACAGACATAAAACAGTCAGACTAGTGGGGACTACTGAAGTTAAAACGTTTGAAGTTGACTGTTGTGATTATAAATGGCTGAAGGGTTTGCCTTTTCTTCGGTGTTAAAGACATTTTATATTTCTATGGCTATAACTTATAAAAATTCTATAACTAACAAGAATTCTATGGCGATAAATAATAAATATTATCATTCACCCTGAGACCACCTTTATTAGACTGGCATAATAATCAATAAACTGACGTATATTGAACTGGCATTGCCCATTCATTTGTATTTTTTTTTTAGTAAAGTGCAAATTATGTTCTATCCTTGAGAAGGCATGGAGGTTGTGAGCCCTATTCATGTTAATTAATTAAAAAAACTTATTCCAAAAAATAAGTTTTTCCAAGAAAAGTAAAGAACTCCATTAAACAAAAAATGAGCAAAAATAAAATCAAATAATCTACCAAGTTCGAAACTACCACAAATCAGCATCAATAAATAAATGAGACCCAAAACGAACAGAAATTAAAATAAATAACCGAATCAGACTCCAAACGAGAAGAAATTAACATAAGTTGGGCGCAAAACCCCTATGCCTTCCCAAGGCCAGAACAAAATTTGCACTTTACTGAAAAAAATACAAATGAATGTGCATTGTCAGTTTAATAAACATATACTGATATTTAGCAATCAAAATGTTAAAATTATTTGATTTATTAAAGTTATAAAAGTAAAAACATTTATTCAAGTAAAAATATTAAAAGTTATAAAAGTACGCATTCATTTGTATTGTTTCAGTAAAGTGCAAATTTTGTTCTGGCTTTGGGAAGGCGTAGGGGTTTTGCGCCCAACTTATGTTAATTTCTGCTCGTTTTGAGTTTGACTCGGTTATTTATTGTAATTTCAGTTCGTTTTATATTGACGTAGTCTTTTCAGGGAAAAACAAAATAACACTTTAAATCTTTTCATTTCTTAAGACTTTACAGTTTGGCCTGCTATTTGTATGCCGGAGAAAAATTTTCAGCAATTTTTAGCAAAATATACCATTTCAAAAATCTCGACACAAATAGTACTGTTTAACTTAGTTTCATACCTCCTCTAGTTGACCTGAAATGGAAAACTTGATACCATTCGCAAAAAAATCTGTTTACTTTCTTTGATAGCTTGGATACACTTACACTATTTTGATTTGGTTAAATTTTAAGAGCAGAAGTAGCCTTGAAAGTTTGAACATAATACCCTCAGTCGTTCTTGGGATACCGCTGAGATGCCTTAATGGGAATTAGCATTATCACAGTGCATTTTGATTTAATCTCAGGGCAACATTTAGTTTTTAAACATAATGAGCAAATGGGAGGGTGGGAGTGGAAGGGGGATTAGTTGCCCTCCAATCACTTTCGACTATTAAACAAGGCATCAGCCCTTTCTATTTTCAATCGAATAAGCCCCTTTCGAAGTTCCCACGACAACTCATTCGATACGAAGTGCCCTGGTCTAAACAACAACAACAACAAAAAATATTACTAATCACTTTCGACTATTAAAAAGGGCACTAGCCCTTTGAATTTCAAATCAAATGAGCCCTTTTCTGAAGTTTTTACGACAACGTCTTCTATAAAAACCTTATATGCCCCCAGGGCATAACTTAAAACCCTTGCCTTGTGGGTTGTGGGGGAGTGTCTTCAACAAAAACATATTTTCTATTTGGAAATCAACTACGATGAACAAAATGGCTATCTCAAAATTCTTATTGGATGTGTTTGGGGGAATAATTGGCGTCGGGGGGGGGGCTAGTTGCCCTCCAATCACTTTCGAATATTAAAAAGAGCACTAGCCCGTTGAATTTCCAATCGAATGAGCTTTTTTTGAAGTTTCTACAACAACGCCCTCTATAAAAACATTATATGCTCCCTGGGCATAACTTAAAACCCTTGCCCTGAGGGTTGTTGGGGAGTTGCCTCCTCAAAAACATATTTTCCATCTGGAAATCAACCAAGCTGAAAGAAATGGCTATCTAAAAATTTTGATTGGATGTGTTTGGGTGAATGAAGGACGGGGGGGGCTTGTTGCCCTCCAATCACTTTCAACTATTAAAAAGGGCACTAAACTTTTGAATTTCCGATCAAATGAGCCCCTTTTGAAGTTTCTATGACAAAGTCTTCTATAAAAAACCTTATATACCCTAGGATATAACTTAAAACCCTTGCCTTGAGGGTTGTTGGGGAATGTCTTCATCAAAAACGTATTTTGTATGTGGAAATCAACAACGCTGAACAAAATGGCTATCTCAAAATTTTAATTGGATGTGTCTCGGAGAATAATGGGCATGGGGCAGGGGCTAGTTCTCCCAATCACTTTTAACTATTAAAAAGGGAACTAGCCCTTTGAATTTCCAATCAAATGAGCCCCTTTTAAAGTTTCTATGACAACGCCTTCTATGAAAACCTTACATACCCCATGAAATAACTTAAAACCCTTTCCCTGAGGTTTGTTTTGGAGTGTCCTCCTCAAAAACGTATTTTCTATCTGGAAATTAACTACGCTGAACAAAATGGCGATCTCAAAATTTTAATTAGATGTATTTGGGGGAATGATGGACGTGGGGGGGGGCTAGTTGCCCTCCAATCACTTTCGACTATTAAAAAGGGTACTAGCCCTTTGAATTTCCAATCAAATGAGCCTGTTTTGAAGTTTCTGCGACAAAGCCTTCCATAAAAGCCTTATATGTCCCCAGGGCATAAGTTAAAACCCTTGCCCTGAGGGTTGGGGGGAGTTTCCTCCTCGAAAACATATTTTCTATCTGGAAATCAACTACGCTGAACAAAATGGCTATCTCAAAATTTTGATTGGATGTGTTTGGGGGATTGATAGGCATGGGGGGACTAGTTGCCCTCCAATCACTTTCGACTATTAAAAAGGGAATCAGCCCTTTCTATTTTCAATCAAATGAGCCCCTTTCGAAGTTCCCACGACAACTCATTCGATACGAAGTGCCCTGGTCTAAACAACAACAACAACAAAAAATATTAATAATCACTTTCGACTATTAAAAAGGGCACTAGCCCTTTGAATTTCAAATTAAATGAGCCCTTTTCTGAAGTTTTTACGACAACGTCTTCTATAAAAACCTTATATGCCCCCAGGGCAAAACTTAAAATCCTTGCCTTATGGGTTGTGGGGGAGTGTCCTCAATAAAAACATATTTTCTATCTGGAAATCAACTACGATGAACAAAATGGCTATCTCAAAATTCTTATTGGATGTGTTTGGGGGAATAATGGGCGTGGGGGGGGGGGGGGGGCTAGTTGCCCTCCAATCACTTTCAACTACTAAAAAGAGCACTAGCCCGTTGAATTTCCAATCGAATGAGCTTTTTTTGAAGTTTCTACAACAACACCCTCTATAAAAACATTATATGCCCCCTGGGCATAACTTAAAACCCTTGCCCTGAGGGTTGTTGGGGAGTTACCTCCTCAAAAACATATTTTCTATCTGGAAATCAACCAAGCTGAAAGAAATGGCTATCTCAAAATTTTGATTGGATGTGTTTGGTGAATGAAGGACGTGGGGGGGCTTGTTCCCCTCCAATCACTTTCAACTATTAAAATGGGCACTAAACCTTTGAATTTCCGATCAAATGAGCCCCTTTTGAAGTTTCTATGACAACGTCTTCTATAAAAACCTTATATACCCTAGGATATAACTTAAAACCCTTGCCCTGAGGGTTGTTGGGGAGTTACCTCCTCAAAAACATATTTTCTATCTGGAAATCAACCAAGCTGAAAGAAATGGCTATCTCAAAATTTTAATTGGATGTGTCTGGGAGAATAATGGGCATGGGGCAGGGGCTAGTTCCCCCAATCACTTTTGACTATTAAAAATGGAACTAGCCCTTTGAATTTCCAATCAAATGAGCCCTTTTTAAAGTTTCTATGACAACACCTTCTATGAAAACCTTACATACCCCATGATATAACTTAAAACCCTTTCCCTGAGGGTTGTTTGGGAGTGTCCTCCTCAAAAACGTATTTTCTATCTGGAAATAAACTACGCTAAACAAAATGGCTATCTCAAAATTTTAATTAGATGTAATAGGGGGAATGATGGACGTGGGGGGGGCTAGTTGCCATCCAATCATTTTCGACTATTAAAAAGGGTACTAGCTTTTTGAATTTCCAATCGAATGAGCCTGTTTTGAAGTTTCTGCGACAAAGCCTTCCATAAAAACCTTATATGCCCCCAGGGCATAAGTTAAAACCCTTTCCCTGAGGGTTGGGGGAGGAGTATTCTCCTCAAAAACATATTTTCTATCCGGAAATCAACTACGCTGAACAAAATGGCTATCTAAAAATTTTGATTGGATGTGTTTGGGGGATTGATAGGCATGGGGGGGACTAGTTGCCCTCCAATCACTTTCGACTATCAAAAACGGCACTAGCCACTCATACTTCCAATCGAATGAACCCTTTTCGAAGTTTCTATGACGAATACTTCGATACAAAGTGACCGGGTATGGAGAAAAAAACCCCCCAAAAAACAACATATTGTGCCCACCTCGTTCTTTACTTAGGCAGCGGGAGCGCGCTGCCTATGAAAAGGTTGGCGTAAGAGGGGGGTTAGTTACCGTCATATCACTTTCAACTATTAAAAAGGGCACAAGCCCTTTGAATCTCCAATCAAATGAGTCTTTTTTGAAGTTTCTATGACAACGCCTTCTATAAAAACCTTATATGCCCCCAAGGCATAACTTAAAACCCTTGTCCCGAGGGTTGTGGGGGAGTTTCGTCCTCAAACACATATTTTCTTTCTGAAAAACAAATACGCTGAACAAAATGGTTATCTCAAAATTTTGATTGGATGTCTTTGGGGGAATGATGGGCGTGGGGGGAGGCTAGTTGCCCTCCAATCACTTTTGACTATTTAAATGGGCACTAACCCTTTGAATTTCCAATCGAATGAGCCTTTTTTCGAATTTCTATGACAACGCCTTCTATAAAAACCTTATATGCCCCCAGGACATAACTTAAAACCCTTGCCCTGAGGGTTGTAGGGAAGTGTTCTCCTCAAAAAATATATTTTCTATCTGGAAATCAACTACGCTGGACAAAATGGCTATCTCAAAGTTTTTATTAAATATGTTTGGGGGAATGATTGGCAGGGGGGGGGGGGGCTAGTTCCCCTCGAATCACTTTCGACTATTAATACGGGCACTAGCCGTTTGTATTTCCAATCGAATGAGCTTTTTTTGAAGTTTCTACGACAACACCTTCTGTAAAAACCTTATATGCCCCCAGTGCATAACTTAAACCCCTTGCGCCGGGGGTTGCGGGGGAGTTTTGTCCTCAAAAATATATTTTCTATCTGGAAAACAACTACACTGAACAAAATGGCTATCTCAAAATTTTGATTGGATGTGTTTGTGGGAATGATGGGCGTGAGGGGGGCCAGTTGACCTCCAATAACTTTTGACTATTTAAATGGGCCCTAGCCCTTTGAATTTTCAATCGAATGAGCCTTTCCTCAAGTTTCTACGACAACGCCTTCTATAAAAACCTTATATGCCCCCAGGGCTTAACTTAAAACCCTTGCCCTGAGGGTTGTAGGGAAGTGTTCTCCTCAAAAAAAATATTTTCTATCTGGAAATCAACTACGCTGGACAAAATGGCTATCTCAAAGTTTTTATTTTATGTGTTTGGGGGAATGATGGGCGGGGAGGGGGGGGGGCTAGTTCCCTTCCAATCACTTTCGACTATTAAAACGGGCACTAGCCGTTTGAATTCCCGATCGAATGAGCCTTTCTTGAAGTTTCTACGACAACGCCTTCTGTAAAAACCTTATATGCCCCCAGGGTATAACTTAAAACTCTTGCCCCGAGGGTTGTGGGGGAGTGTCCTCCTCAAAAAGATATTTTCTATCAGGAAATCAACTACGCTGAACAAAATGGCTATCTCAAAATTTTAATTGGATGTGATTGGGAGAATAATAGGCGTGGGGCAGGGGCTAGTTCCCCCCAATCACTTTTGACTATTAAAAATGAAACTAGCACTTTGAATTTCCAAACAAATGAGCCGCTTTTGAAGTTTCTATGACAACACCTTCTATGAAAACCTTATATGCCCCAGGATATAGCTTAAAACCCTTGCCCTAAGGGTTGTTAGGGAGTGTCCTCCTCAAAAACGTATTTTCTATCTGTAAATCCACTGCGCTGAACAAAATGGCTATCTTAAAGTTTTAATTAGATGTATTTGGGGGAATGATGAACGTGGAAGGGGGCTAGTTGCCCTCCAATCACTTTCGACTATAAAAGGGTACTAGCCCTTTGAATTTCCAATTGAATGAGCCTGTTTTGAAGTTTCTGCAACAACACCTTCTACAAAAACCTTATTTGCCCTGAGGGTTGGGGGGAGTTTCCTTCTCAAAAACATATTTTCTATCTGGAAATCAACTACGCTGAACAAAATGGCTATCTCAAAATTTTGATTGGATGTGTTTGGGGGAATGATGGGCGTGGGGGGGGACTAGTTGCCCTCCAATTACTTTCGACTATTAAAAAGGGCATTAGCCACTCCAATTTACAGTCGAATGAGCCCTTTTTAAAGTTTCTATGAAGACTCCTTGGATACGAAGTGCCCAGGTATGGAGAAAAAAACCCAAAAAACAACATATTGTGCCCACATCGTTCTTTACTTAGGCAGCGCTAGCGCGCTGCCTATGAAAATGCTGGCGTGAGAGGAGGGTTAGATACCGTCCAATCACTTTCAACTATTAAAAAGGGCACTAGCCCTTTGAATTTCCAATCAAATGAGCCTTTTTTGAAGTTTCTATGACGACACCTTCTATAAAAACCATATATGCCCCCAGGGCATAACTTAAAACCATTGCCCCGAGGGTTGTGGGGGAGTTTCGTCCTCAAAACATATTTTCTATCTGGAAAACAACTACGCTAAACAAAATGGCTATCTCAAAATTTTGACTGGATGTGTTTGGGAGAATGATGGGTATGGGGGGGGAGTCCAGTTGCCCTCCAATCACTTTTGACTATTAAACAGGGCACTAGCCCTTTGAATTTCCAATCGAATCAGCCTTTCTTCAAGTTTCTACGACAACGCCTTCTATAAAAACCTTATATGCCCCAAGGGCATAACTTAAAACCCTTGCCCTGAGGGTTGTAGGGGAGTGTCCTCCTCAAAAACATATTTTCTATCTTTAAATCAACTACGCTGGACAAAATGGCTATCTCAAAATTTTTATTAGATGTGTTTGGGGGAATGATGGGCGCGGGGGGGGGGGGTGGGTGGGCTAGTTCCCCTTCAATCACTTTTGACTAATAATACGGGCACTAGCTGTTTGAATTTCCAATCTAATGAGCCTTTTTTGAAATTTCTACGACAACGCCTTCTGTAAAAAGTTTACATGCCCCCAGTGCATAGCTTAAAACCCTTGCCCCTAGGGTTGTGGGCGAGTTTTGTCCTCAAAAATATATTTTCTATCTGGAAAAAAAGTAAGCTGAACAAAATGGCTGTCTCAAAATTTTGCTTGGATGTTTTTGGGGGAATGATGGGCGGTGGGGGAGCTAGTTGCCCTCCAGTCACTTTTGACTAGCACTAGCCCTTTGAATTTCCAATCGAATGAGCCTTTCTTCAAGTTTCTACGAAAACGCCTTCTATATAAACCTTATATGCCCCCAGGGCATAACTTAAAACCCTTGCCCCGAGGGTTGTAGGGGAGTGTCCTCCTCAAAAACACATTTTCTATCTGGAAATCAACTACGCTGGACAAAATGGCTAATTCAAAATTTTGATTAGATGATTTTGGGGGGATGATGGGCGAGGAAGGGGGGGGGGCTAGTTCCCCTCCAATCACTTTCGACTATTAAAACGGGCACTAGCCGTTGGAATTTCCAATCGAATGAGCCGTTCTGTAAAAACCTTATATGCCCCCAGTATAACCTAAAACCCTTTCCCCGAGGGTTGTGGGGGAGTGTCCTCCTCAAAAAGATATTTTCTATCTGGAAATCAACTACGCTGAACAAAATGGCTATCTCAAAATTTTGATTGGATGTGTTTGGGGGAATGATGGGCGGGGGGGGGAGGCTAGTTTCCCTCAAATTACTTTCGACTATTAAAAAGGGTACTATCCATTTGAATTTCCAATCGAATGATTCTTTTTTGAAGTTTCTAAGACAACGCCTTCTATAAAAACCTTATATGCCCCCAGGGCATAACTTAAAACTTTAGCCCCGAGAGTTAAGGGGGAGTGCCCTCCTCAAAAAGATATTTTCTATCTGAAAATCAACTACGCTGAACAAAATGGTTATGTCAAAATTTTGATTGGATGTGTTTGAGGGAATGATGGGTGTGGGAGGGGGGTTAGTTTTTTTCCAATCACTTTCGACAATTAAAAAGGGCACTAGCCACTCCAATTTGCAATCGAATGAGCCCTTTTCGAACTTTCAACGATAACTCTTTCGATGCGAAGTGCCTGGGTATGGAGAAAAAAAAACACATTGTGCCCACATCGTTCTTTACTTAGGCAGCGCTAGCGCGCTGCCAATTATTTCTTCTTACTTCGAGTTTGACTCGGTTATTTATTGTAATTTGTGATCGTTTTGGTTTTGATTTATTTGTTGACGGTTATTTGTAATAGTTTTACGCTTGGTATACTGCTTGATTTTATTTCTGCTCATTTTTGATTTAATGGAGTTCTTTATTTTTCTTAGAAAAACCTATTTTGCAGTAAAAGTTTGTTTTTAATCAATTCCCGTTCATTTTTATCGACATTGTCTTTTTAAAGGAAAAAGAAAATATTATCTTGAACATCTCATGATGCCCAGGAAGTTTCACCTTGATATAATAATAATAATAATAATAATAATAATAGCTTATTTATAACCCACTTTTATACAAAACAAGCGAAGTAAATTACACTAAAAAGGAAAAAAAATCAATCAAGTGCACAGAAACAAAGATAACTTAAACCTTAATCACTTGATATGGAAAGCCGTTCCAAAAAAATTGCTGATCTACCCTTTTGACCCCCTTTTGACGCCATTTCAATCTTAATTATCTAAGTCTTACAAGCTGTAGCAAGCTGAAGGAGTAGTTGGAGCAGTTTAGTAGCAGTAGTAGTAGTAGTAGTGTTAGTAGTAGTAGTAGTAGCAGTAGTATTATTAGTAAGAGTAGCAGTGCTAGTAGTGTTAGTAGTGGTCTGCACATATTACCTTTTTGTCAATTGATCTTCTCCTTTGAGTACTCTGTGGAAGTTCCAACTTAATGCTCAAATCCATTCTTGAGATATACCCTTTTTACAATATTCATGTACATAGTGTGTTTTGATTTACTTCAAACGTCCCCTCAATGTTTTGTCAAGTTTTCACCTTCATATGCGTATCCTTAATTTCACTATTGTCACAGTAGTAGTGGCAGTAGTAGGAACCATAGTAGCAGTAGTGTATTATTAGTAGTAGTAGTAACCAACGAAGCAGCAGATTTTAAAAACAGTAGTAGCAGGTACATGTTGCCTTTTGGTCAGTTGAACATCCCACTAATGATTCCCCAGAAGTTTCCTCTTGATAAGGTAAGCCCTTCCAAAAATGTTGAATGTTAGACTGTTTTGAACAAAATAGCTCTCTCAAAATTTCTATAGGTTGTATTTGGGAAAGAGAGGATATGGGAGGGGGGGGCTAATTGCCCTCCGGATACTTTGGCTCTTAAAAGATGAACTAGGACTTCTGATTTCTAATTTAATTATCCTCCACCAAAGCTAATGTGGCCACCCCTCCATAAAAAAAACATTGACAAAACCATTCCAGAACATTATTATATGTCAGAAATGGGCAGCTAGAATAGCTTATCGCCCTTCCCTGAGGGCCTTGGGTTGTTATCCCCAAAGACACAACTACTTGACCTTTCAAATATGCGCAACAGAATATAAGCTTCCAATTTCCAATCAAAAGATTCCCTTTCGAAGTTTCTATGACAACTCCTTTTATACGAAGTGCCTTGGTATAAAAAAATAAAATAAATAAATAATAGCCTACATTGTCCCAACATCGTTCTTTACTTTGGCAGCGCTATTTTGCTGCCTATGACCAATGTTCAAACGTACTCAAGTGCTTAAGGACACAAAGGGGCTGAAAAAATCATTCAAAAATGTTGCTCATGGAATCTATTTTGAAAACTCATTTTTCCCTAGATAGAGATTCCATTTAGCAATTTTGTCATTGCTGCTTGAACTAAATGTTATTGACTGATATCTTTCCTTTTTTTATAGTTGTCATTACCCTGGTAGGGGCTACAGCAGGAGTGAACGCAATAGACAATTGATTTTGATTTATATTTGTGCTAATCCTATCCTGTTGTCAGTGGTAGCATGACTATTTTAAACTAGAATTTTAAAAGAAATGAAAAACACTCAACTAAATCGCAATCATTTAAAAAAAAGATCAATTCTAGATGTCAGTTAGAATATGGTATTACATAATCAAAAACTACATCTATATATATTTTTCAATGTTTTAATTTTGACTATACTACTGCAGTAAAAAAATCAAACTAAAACTAGGTAACTTAAAACACCAGAAACAATAATTATATGCCTGATTCATTTTAGTTTTGTTTTTTGCATAGACGTCTAAAATTACAATTCTTACAACAAAATCAATAAACGTTACTAGCTAACCACGTCGAACACAGAAATGGACCTCTAAACAGGAACTAGTATTTAGAGGATGGGATGAAAGTTAAAAAACACAAATCACAACACAAACAGTTTCATTAAATTGAAACTTTTAAATTGCTAAATTCTCAAGATTTGAAGGGTTTCCACGCACTTAAGATCTTGCTCCGTCAGTACCCTCACAGTAAGTAAAGTTCTTTACTTGATAATTTTACTCTTAGATATATTCGGAGTCTTAAATGTTTTAATGACAGAATAAGTATTGACAAAATTTTGAGACAAATTATTGAGACAAAATTTCGTCTCAAAAGCTCTCTGATCAAAATTTTGAGATAGCCATTTAGTTTAGCATAATTGTAATATCTAATAATGGGAACTTCGTGGGTGGGTGTAAAAAGGGAGGCTTTGAATAGATTGGGGTGGAGGAGGAGCGTGCGTAGCTGTGTTGGCCTCAGGCGGCTTGGTGCTGCTGTGAGTTGTTAGTAGTAGTAGTAGTAAGATCTAATAATTGTGTCTTTAGGTGTAAAATGACCCCCCGCAGTCCGTAGGGAGAGGCCTGTAAGTAATGAAATTTGCCCATTGTTTACGTATAGCATTTGATATTGGGAAGTAAACAGACATTAATCGGGGGGAATACGTTGTGCATGGGTGGATTTCTATAAGGAGACTCTTCCTTGGGGAGGGAAATTTCTGGGGGGTTGAATTTTCCAGGGGAAATGTTACAATGGGGGAAATTGACAGAATTAGTACATGACATTTCTTTTTAATTGTCTCACATTCTCTTTGCCAAATTTTTCATGTAAAGATGTTCCGTGGAAATTACCCGGGGGATATTCTCAATGTATATTGATTCCAGAGAAATAATTTTCACAGAAGGGGTGTTTCTGGAGTAACCAAGAAACCGATTAGAAATTAAAGTCTTATTCAAATAAAAGAATGCTGAGAAAAATTTCCAGGCTGACTCGTCCGCAAGCAATTTTACAGGGAGGGGAGATTTTCAGGGAGTTGAAACTGTCTGAAGGGAATTTCACGGGAGAAGGGGGGGGGCTGGTGCACTTCACGTTGGATGAAATTTCCACGGAGGATTTTTCTGTGAGGGGGAGGGGTATATTTGATAGAGGGTGAATCAGATTTACTTGCATTACTTAAACACCGAACAGAAATTATTCCATGCATTAAAGGTTGCCCCCTCCCCAATACCTTGCTCTTAAAGCTAAAGTTTGACTTTTGTACTAATTTTGTAAGAGCAGCTACTGAAACACACGGGCTGTTTAATTAGAATAGGAAGTTTTCTTTAAAGTAAAGAGCAAGGTATTGAGGAAGGGACAACCATTCATATACGGAATAAATTTGCCAAAATTAATTTGCAAATTTTTTTTTAATTAGTCATATACGGTGAGCCAAAATCGAAGCTGCAGTAGTTGAAAAACGTTCAAAAACTAGATTAAAAAAAAACAAGTTTTTTTTAACTGAAAGTAAGGAGCGACATTAAGACTTAAAACGAACAGAATTTATTTTATATATGAAAGGGACTTTCACCTCCTCATTGCCTCGCTCTTTACGCTAAAGTAAAGACTTTTTGTCACAACTTTACTTTTCAAAACAATAAAAACTTTAGCGTAAAGGCGAGGCATTGAGGAGGGGACAGTTCCTTTCATATACGGAATAATTTCTGTTCGTTTTAAGTTTTAATGTCGCTTCTTACTTTCAGTTAAAAAAACCTGCTTTTTTTTAATTTCCCAACATAATGAATCATTGGCCAATACCGCACCAAGTGACAGAAATATGAATAAGAAATGGTGAAATCGACGATTCACTTAGAAACAGTATTGAACATAGTATTTTTTATGAATTTCACAGTCAATTTTTTTAAACAAGTTTAAGAAAATTCTATCTTATTTTTCAATTCACTATTTAAATATACCCTTAATTTGAATGTTCTACCAATCCTTAACTAGATATATAACAATTTTATTGAAATACTAATTGTTAATTGTTTTTTTCCCAAACAGCGAGTTCAACTCTGTCTAAATCATCATGATTTGATGATTTTGCAGGCTTTCATAACATAAATACAGTTTACCTACCTCTTTTTAAGTGTAATGCCAAATGATCATTCCTATTAAGGGTATAATCATTAGGACTTGGGTGGTTTGGTGCTGCGTTGAGTTGTTAGTAGTAGTAGTAGATTATAAGGGGAGATATTTGCCTATTCACAAATACTAAACCTATTACTAATAAATACCTACAATAATCAGCCACCTGAGGCCAACACAGTTTCTCACTTTCTTCTTCTGCCTCAGTCTATTCAAAGCTTGACTATTTACCCCTACCATTACGTTCCAATTTCCTTCAAATCTTGATAGTCTGGCCCCAGATAGATGGCCAAAAAGAATCTCGTTTCTTTCAATACAGAGTAGAATAATATATAAATTGGAACTAAATAAATCTCTAGACAATTTCTCTGAAAAACGTTTAACAATTCTTCCTCTGCCTCCTGTACTATCTAAGTTTCAGAACCATATCATTTTCATTAACTTATCTTTCAGTATTCTTATATAATCTTTGTTGGGTGACTTATTTTCTTATTCTTTCAAACTTTTTCCAATGGTAAAAAATCACCCTGGGCCTTGGCTTACTTTTCGCATCATCATCTATTCTATGTTTTTGCATTTGCTATTTTACTTCTGGATCCATAATCATTATGAATACTATCCAGGTAATTGAATTTATCTACTTGATTGACATTCTTATTACCCAACATCGGCTTTTTCCCTTCATTTGTTACTAATCTTCTTAAAATTAAGTTTGTACCCTTAAATCTCAGAACCACAAAAGTTCATTTCTTTGCCAAGTTCTTTATCTAGAACACTCAGATCATCTGCAGAATCAAAGTCTAAAAAAGTTTTACCTATGATTTGATTCCATGCTCTCCAAGAGCCATTACCATGTCCCTAAGGACGAAATCCATCAAAATAATCCAAATAATCTTGGGTAGGTTAAACCCCTCTTGAACTCCTAATTCAATACAAAGGAGCTACTACCCTTGCCTTCTGCCTTAACCACAACAATATTGTTCTCGTGTGTAGCAACAATCACTTAATGTACTAATGACTATGACGATATTACAGGGGAAAAGGAAGCGGAGTTGCTCAAACAGGACATCATACCCCAGAAAAGTAATTTTTAAAAAAGATACGGGTATTATACCATCTCTTGGCGAAAGATTTTGTGAAAAACTACGTTTTATCTTAATACTGTCTTTTGTATTATAACAAGCACTAGATACACGAACTTCCTTTCAATCTTGTCTATGATGTTTCAGAGTCCACTAGCGGCTAAGGAAAAGATAAAAAAAAAAAAATAGAAGAAAAGCACTGCTGATTCTAGTGTGAAAAGGTGACTTTCCTTAGTCCTTATGATGGAGTAATTCTCCTAAATTCTCTTGTAATTCTCATAAATAGGGTTCCAAGCCAAGGTTGTATCCAGGGGATGGGAGAAGGGGATTGACTTACCCCAGAAATGTTTGACCGACTCATATAAAATGTAGTAAAAATGAATATAGATATATTATGATGCATTTTTAAAATATTTTGTAAGCCACCCCACCTCCAAAAAAAAATCCTGATTACGACCCTGTTCTCAGCTACGATGATTCCAGTTGTGCACATTTGATTTGAAACCACCACCATTTTGTGAGGGCTTTAACATATTTCTCAGAGTTCTAATAGTTTTTTTTTAGCAATAGACTTTTATCAATACGATTAGCCGAAATAATAGCTGCCATTCCTGAATTAGCTTTGAATGCCTTATTTCAATTGCATTTCTAAATTTTAAGTTAACTTGGGCAAGAACTAGATTTTGGTAGATTTACATCTGACTCTGCAACCATGTCCTGGTATATGATGCAGGGGTAAAACTTTTAGTGAAGCTACATGATTGGCTGATTCAAATGATTCTATATCATGATTGCAGCGACAGCTGCACCCTAGTTAAGAATGAACCAGAAACTCCCATACAGGACTTTAGTAACCAAAAACTAGAAAACACTTAAAAAAACTGTCAAGTGAGATAAATTGTCATTGGAGACTGATTAACGAATGGTAACTGTGATCTTGATAAAACTTGAGGAGAAAAGATTTTTGCGAAAAGGAGTTTACAGGAACTTTTGAAAATAGCTTCAAACCTCATGAAAACGGAAGCGAAATGGAAATTGTAGCACTGGAATTGCCACTCTCAAAAATCCCACATAGGAAAGTTACAGCCTTCCCCTTGAACAACACGGAAAATCAATTTATTTTTGCTTAGGTGCTGCACTGATGTGTCCTCTTTTTTTTCTACTTTTTTTTGCAACTGCTATCGAACTAGAACAGTATAGAGCTCTTTAACGGGTCATTTGGTAGGAAGTTGCAATATCTACGTTTTTTACGTAATTTTATTCTAAAACCATTCTCCTGGAAAAAAAATAAGTTTCTAAGATCAAATTCAGAGAAAAACTGGGGTTCTTAGCCCTTTTACCTGTTTCAAAATTCTCATTAAAAACTATAGAAGAAAAACTTTCGAAGTCTTTTGGGTTTGATTGGAAACGGAATGTTAGGGCTGTGCAGGAATGTGCAACGGACTGTGCAGTTTTCTTCATCTCGATTAAGGCAAATTATTCTGAGGACATTTTCCTTCATATTAAGCCGTGGCCTAATGATTATACCTAATTAGGAGTTTACAACTGAACCTTCACAGTTGGAATAAAGACCAATAACAAACCATATCCCTATTGACATGAAGCTTTGGGTTCTATACTCTACAAGTTTGGAACTTGAGTTGTTGTTATTTCTCTTAAATTAATTACTGTAAATATTTAGCTCACAAACCTTTTTAACCATATTTTCTTTAAATTACTGTAGTTTTCTAGTTATATCTCTAGTGCTATAGCATAGTAATATAGAAAACTAATACGTAGAAGTCAAATAAAATATACTAAATGCTCAAATTCCTTTTTGCACTTATAGTAAGACTTTTGACTCTATTAATAAGCTAACGGAATAAGACTAGTTTTAACCATTAAAGTTCCTGATATATTGGAGATACACTGTTTTGACCACTTGCACACATGTTGTTTCTTTTGCTTTAATTCAATGCTTCCCTCTAGAATTCCCTTATAATTTCAAGTAATTACCCTTAAATTTTCCTCATAATCTTGGGGGGGGGGGGAAATAACCAAACTATGAGTAATTTTCATCATTTAGAATACTTTCCCTTGGGACTGCTTTGGTAATTCTCAGATATATAGCATAATTCAACCTAAAAATACTCCACCGCTAACAGTTACTTTAGTTTAACGGCTACAGGACTCTCCTCGTGAGACGGAATTCTGAAGTTCAAGCCATTCTATAGCAACAATGTAAAGATTATTTGTATTGAATATCATGGATGAAATTTTCATTAGATTTCTTAAGAACTGTATAAACAAAAAAGAGGCAATAAAATAATGTTTAACAACAACAAAATCACTTTTTTTACAGGAAGAACATGCGCGGCCTCTTTTTTTTCAGTTTTTTCCTTCTTTACTGCTAAAAGAGCTGTATCTTCGAAGAAGTTGATCGTTCTTATCATTTCTTTAACAGAAAACGCATTCCTTTTAAAGCAAGTATTGCAATTTTTATATTTAATTGCTTGCAGCAACATTAGTCAGGTTTCTTTGG
Organism: Artemia sinica; assembly: GCA_027921565.1. Lineage (NCBI taxonomy): Eukaryota > Metazoa > Arthropoda > Branchiopoda > Anostraca > Artemiidae > Artemia > Artemia sinica. Next base: position 12,542,067 of record CM051275.1, read on the forward strand.
ATGATGATGAGTACAGTGTTCTGTTCAGCACTTATTTTTTTAACTTCACAAAATCGATTCTTCACAAGATTTAAAAACGTGGAGTTTAACTTCATCATCCATTCCACTAGACTGTTTCCTCACAGTTTCATCAAAGAGTCACACTATTGACTGACACAATTTTTTACTCAATTTTTGATCTTACACAATTTTTAGGGGAATTTCAGGCAATTTATTGGTTACTATGGACAGTGTTCGTCTTTTACTAGGTTTTCAAATACTGCTGCAACCACGATAGTAGCTTTTGCGCTTTTCTTTCTGTTTAATATAAACTAGAAATGACGTCATGATAGTTCCACATCCATTTAGTTTATATAAATATATGTTGTTACTCTATGTGTTGCTGCTAGATATACCTGAGAGATATTTCATCAGATCTCTTATAAACCTCTATCAAAGAAAACGATATTTAAACAGTGAAAGCAATGATAAGGACTGACAATACATTCGTTAAATTCCTCCCAGCCTCCATAATATTTTTCATAAGCTGTCTGCTGATTGAATTTAAAGACCTCAGGTGGTTGAAAGCCTTGAAAATAAGTAGGAGGGTTTCAAAGCACAATTTATTTGTTTACAAATAGATTGATCCTGAGCTTTTATAGAATGATAAGAATGAAATTAAATTTAAAGTAACATGTCAAAAAAGTTGAGAGCCTGAAAAAATGTGTTTCAGTTTTGAAAGGTGACACAAAGTGAGAAAGCAACACAAAAAGAACTAGTGATTTTGAGGAAAATAACATTTTTTAAGCCTTTTGTCTAAGAGAGCTCTACAATAAAGGTAACCCTTTATGAAGAAATTATTGGCAAACGGTCAAGGAGTGTTGTCATAATAATGATGATCATGACAAACCATTATAGGCCAAAGATGAAGGAGTGTTTTAATAAGCCATTGCCAAACAAACATAGAAAAATCGTCACTAGAAGAATAATGAGTAAATACTGGAGCGATAAAAGCTAACGAAAAACATTAATACATCTACAAGGCTGTATCAAAGAAGCAATAAACATAAAGTTAAAAAGTACATCCAAAAATCCACAAATCACAAAACAAAGAGAAAAAATCACAAAAATCTACTTCTGTTCTCAAATGCCAACCTGAGAAATCATCCTAAATTTTTAATACTTGCAAAACATACACCCCTCATTAAAATCACCAACCTTCTCTCATCAAACTTTCACTTCCCATATAGTTCATCTCTCATCTCTCTCAGTTCTACAAACTCATACATAACATGACCCATACTCGCATATATCTTGGTTGCAACGGTATCTTGTTTTATGTATTATTTTTCGCCTCAGCTAGCTCAGTACTGGAAAATCATAGAGAGCTGTTGAATGGCTCATTTGAAAGAAAACTGATTTATCTAAAATTTTTCGTAATTAACGAAAATAATTATATAAACAAAATTTTTTTTACAAAAAAACTGCATCTATCTATAGCTCTGTAGTAGCAAAATGTTATTAACATCTGATTTCTTTCTGGAACAAAATTTTTTTGGCGTGACTCCTAAAGTGCTTATCCCTATAACGTTGTGTTTTATTTCCATAGAAAACAAGATCATTTTTAAATTTTAGTTCCCAGTTCAATTGCTAAATTTATCAAATTGCTAAATTTATTATGTAAACTGCAAAAATATTTATGGTGTCTGAGAAATCATTTTATGTTTTGAATTAAACTAGAAAAATACCTGAAAATTATTAATTTAGTTTCACTTATTACATCATATAAGACGTATTAAGTGAATGCAGTATTTATAAACATTTATGTTTCTACAAGACAGTATTATTTTATTTTATTTCTCAGTTCAGGGTCGCTAAAGTTGATATGTAAACTGCAAAAATAAGTATGGTGTCTGAGAAATAATTTCAATTTTTTAATTAAAAATAGAAAAATACCTGAAATTTTTAAAATTAGTTTTGTTTTTTGCTAGGTTTAAGCTACTCGATACGTAATTTTACTTATGGTAAAGAACTTTAGTTCACCATCGGTGTGGATTATGGAATTGTAACAAGGAAATATTTACACACATGAAAAATCTAAAAAGCCTGTGTATATATTTGCTAATGCTCTTATTAATATCTACATTGCCAGCTAAAGCACATTTGGCAAAAACGATTGTACTGAGAGATGATATTATCTATAGTAGCTTAAATGAAAACGAAATTTACCTCAGTGTAAATGCTGGAAACATGGGAAAGTTTAATTTTGTGCTTACAAAATCTGGTATTTTCCATGAGGACTTTAAGATTGCTTATGATTCAGAAAAAGAAGATAATTTTGGTTTTAATACAGATTTCCTCTTTCATATGAGGTCTGACAAAAAACTCGAAGATATACAGTTTGCTGTATTTTACATAGAGAAGAGTCTTACAGGAGTATTTGCTACAAAAAACAAATTTTATTCACTTCATCCATGGTACCAATACAAATCCTCTTTCCGTGTGCCTCTTGATGATTCAACCCTCGTTTTGTTTTCTTCTGACACTTCGTTTGACCTTGACTCTCACTTGAAAACAATTAAAATCGATTTAGTAGAGTTAGGATTTGTAAATGGAAACTCGGCTGACGTTGAGCTTGTTGCAGACAAATCCTTGTTTCAAAGTGTACTAAAAAGGGAAGATGTTCTACCGTACATAACTGTTTTATTTACAATGGCCAATGAAATCTACAAAAGGACCATTTTTTCCTCAAATAAAGGACAAGCTTTACTAAAAGGGCTAAACTTTAGAATTAAGACTATCAGAGTATTACACCCGTCCGCAAACCTAGATTCTAAGACTAATCAAATCAAAACAAACTATGCAACCTCTATTACTTTCACAAATTTCCCAATTACCCTTAACCAGCCAATAGGTACCTATTTACTAGGTTTAGCTCACGTAAAGGGTATTTGCTTATCAAACACAGAAAACAATGCTACTATTTTCGTGATAAACCAAACAAATATAACATTTCAATTGAGCAGCAAAGTTACAGTTGGATTAGTGCATGAGATGGCCCACTTACTTGGTGCCTTTCATGATAGTAATAATTTAAACTACTTGATGGCACCAATTGTTAAGGAAACATTCAAATTTTCGCCATACAGTCAAACACTAATAATAGATAATTCTCTCTCCAGCCGATTAAATTGCTTTTACGACTGGACTCCAAGAAAGCACTGTCCAGGGATGTTTTGGTCCCTAATAACTGTTCTAACGCTCACACTTTTCATTAGTGTAGTCACTACAGTTTTTGTTTTTATTTATGCGTTAGAGTGTAAATAAACAATTGCTTTTTTAGAAAGGGGGCCATTTCATGAACTAATCCACTGCACTTCATATGGAAGGAGGTGGTATAATCTTTGGAGGGGGCTCATTCTGTTGTAAACCAGAAGCTCTAGTGCCCTTGATAAGAGTAAAAAAGGATATGAGGGCAACTAGCCACCCTCCAATCCCTCTTTTCCCTGAATCTATTCAATCAAAATTCTGAGACGGCCATTTTGTTCAAAATAGTTCAAAGATAAGATATTAAAAATATATTGAAATAACTTATTTATAAAGTTTTTCACTTCTTAGACTTAGGAATTAAACTGTAAGATTATAATTTATTAATTACGTTTTTGAGTTATATTATCACAGGGGTTTATTTCTGCTGGTGTTAAGTTTAAACACCAGCAAGTTTAAACTCTTTACTCTTCTTTGTTCTTTTTTGAAAACTTTTTTTTTAATTTAGAAAAGTGTCTAATTTCGTTTGCCAGTGTTTTTTATTTATTAATATAATGAATATTCATCTTGTGTTTCTAGTCTCTGGCGTATGACTGACATCCCTTCAAAATTTTTCAACAGTTTTACTTTAAATAATACGCTTAGCATTTTGGAAACTCCAGACCAAACAAGTCCTTTTTTTCAATAACGATCCTTATATATAATCAATGGACAACTTGTATAGCATACAATGCTTGCCCCTGGGGTTGTGTGGGGGGGGGGGTTGATCCCTGGAGGTATTAGTGGAAAAATTTATTCTCTTTTAAAAAAAATTTATTTAGTTACAAAAGATTTTTAACCCTATTAATTTCCTTTAAAATGAGCCTTTGAACAGCCCTCTACAATATTCTAGTGTGGCAATAATTACTGCTCCATTTTTGGCAATAAAGACTGTGGCACCTGTGGCAATAATGATCGACCGCGCTAAATGTAATGTTAAGGGGATTACCCTGTATACCGATCGCGCCAACTGCACTGTTAAGGTTTAAAGCTGTGAACTTACACCTTATAAGTTTTCCGATAGCTCCACTTATAGCGCTAAAGATTGTGCCATCGAGGACTGCGCCTCAGCAACGGGGATTAAGGCAAATGGGTGACCGCGCCACTCTCAATTTTAGAGAGAAAATAAAATATGTAACTATATAAATTTAACCTCTTTTCCTTGAGTTATCTCGAAATCAGATTCCTTAGGAAACATTACCGATGGAGACCAATGAACTAGTTAACTGCTGTGCGATTTGATACAGACATGTAAATAAAACAAACACAAATAGAAAAGCAATATTTTTATTGAGACTTACATTTAGGTGTACAACAGAGCTTCACTTCAACTAACAACAATAGAGGCAGAGATAATAATGACCAAATCTCTACAATGACTGCATATTGATATTTCTGATAAATGAATGTCCAATAATAGTTCTGACAAACGAAGACTCAAAAAACTTATAAAAACACTTTTCTTCACTATATCAAACTATTCCTGCGTCTGCGCCCTAAGAGCTATTTCACGATTGGCCCAACTCTTGTGAAGGGCCCGCTACCTTGTAATTATGTTTGCAAACTCACTTCGTTATGCTAACTGTCCATCCAATAATTTGTTTTAAATGTTTTTGATGATTAAACATTCATACTGCTCTTATAACTTAACTTCCTGTGAATATTGTATCTAGTAATTTATTTATTGCCAAGAATCTTCGCGAAATTCAAAACCGATTAGCGTCAATATTTGGCTGAGACTAGAATGCAGTTTTTCTTTTGCTGATTAAGAAGTTTTCTTTTTGAAACTGGATTTAAACTTAATTAAGGGAAGTTTAATTTATGTCGGAACTATCCTTAGAAGGAAAGAATTTTATTTTTTTTGTATTTTAAATATATCTCATATTACTCACGGTACATATTACCCTTCCTATTATTTAATGACGTCCCGTCATTAGGACTCGCTTGCCCGTGGGTTTTTGAAATATTCGCTGTTTATTAATTATTTGTTCTACCTAATTTTAATTGACATTGTATTATTTTATACTTTTATATAAGCTTAATCAGGAGTGCTAAAAATTTTCTTTATTACTTTTCTTATTTTATTATATATCCCTTTCTGAAGTTCATCTACCGGACTAAGATTAACTATGGTTCTAGCCTAGCTACTATAATAAAGATTTTTTTTCTACATCTAACACTGATTACTTTTACACTTCCAACAAGGTTGGGGCTATTCTACTTTTACTATAAGATTTTTTGAAAATTCACCTTTTACAAGTTTTTTTTTTATTTTGCTAACTATAGGATAATTATGCTTCCAATCTACGCTAAATTAATGGGGAAATAAATTGATTTTACATGACCTCTATCTAAGTAAATAACAATACATGTATATAAATATACATATATGAACGACTTAAAGTGTTCACTACATTCACTGGTAATCATTAAAACATTTTCACTTGGTTTGTTCGTTATAAAATTCTGATAAGAAGTCATCGAAGTTGTTTTTTCAAAACTATTTCTTATCAAAATTATTAACATGTGACATGTGTAAATTCACACCTATTTCACCACCTACGTGTCTCTTAGCGTACTCACTCCTTCTATTATAAATTATGGTCCTTCACTCCTTTCGTCTTGGCAAGAACTTTTAAAACACTTACAATATGGTTTCTTCACAGAACAGTTCGAGCATGGCTATGTTCATCTTGGACGAAACGCTTTCTTTAATTGTCAAACGGGAAATGATACTCCCAGGTACAGGTGTGTAGAATTTTGAAATCAGAATTCATTCTCACCTGCTGTTTTTGAATAGTTCATAAGGTGCCTTATCGTTAAGGGGCTAAACACTGGGACTTCTGGGACTTGGGACTTGATCTATTATCTACGCAGTCCAGATTGGGTAGATTTTCTTCTCAGCATATCGTTCTTTGGATATTTTAAAGTACATAGAGAATGTAATTTTCGTATAAAATTGTTCGTTTATGCACTTAGAGAATATAGTTCTCTTATAAAATTGTTCGTGCATGGCTTGCATCTTTTAGCTTTTGCAGTGATTCCTTTGTTAATCACAGGGGAATTGATGTTTGGATTGGGAATGGGTCGACATCAAACTTTAGTGACTCCTTCAACATATCGTCTTGAACTTGTGGGAGGACTATATTGTCACTGAGGGTTAGTCACTGGGGTTAATTTTCGTTTCTGCAATTCAGTGGTTGGTTTCGAGATCCATTTTTCAGAAATTATCTCGTAACATTTATGGGATAACAGAGATAGGAACTTTTCACATTTGATAGAGGTGATAGGATGGATTCCGAGAAATGGTCGAAAGGGATTTGACGCGTGAATCTGCGACACATAAATAATTTTTGGGTTCATCCAAAATCATAACTATACAGTCATATGGTACATGGGTCCATAAGGATTATCAAGGGTGATATTTATATAATTATATCTTGTACTGGTCGATTGGGTTCTCAGGATTTATGTGTTTCTATAGTTCGATAATGCACTGGATGCTTAGATTCAAATATAGTGTTACCTGATACGTAATATGGTTTTTGGTCGAGGAAACAATGATCAAAAGGTAACTGTAATTTTCGTAAACGAAGCTAGGACGAAAATTGCCTGGAGTCTATGGTGAGTACTCTTCGTTGGTTGAGGTATGATGAAAATAGATGCTACTAGATTGTATCTGCACTGGGCTACGCATCGTAATGATCGATTTCCAATATTTCATTCCACTTCCTGTAATAAAAATAACGAGGCAGAATCACACGTTCTTTAAAACAAGTCGTCATAATACATAATAAGCAATATAATTGGTTACGGTTACGGTGAATTTTACACTACAAGACAATATTAAAAAATACATTGATATTGATACAAATAATTTGATTTTGACAAAACAATGTCATTTTCGTGTCAGTTTCAAATATATACTATTTTCGTTGGGAAATCCAAAACAGAGATTTCTTCTAATTTGTTTTGAGAAAAAAAAACGACGATACAAGACTTATTTAATCCTTCAACACTTATTTAATTCTCCCTTAGATTTAAAACAATCCTTTAAACACAAGTTACTCGACATTGTTAAATTTGAAGTCTCAGTTTACAACATATTTCATGCCTTCATTGTTCACGCACGTCCATGCTGTTTAAGAAAAGCATGTTGTAGCGTCATAGCCGCATGGTTTTACGTAAATGATACTTACAATGAGGGAACAAAACATAGCAAGGACGAGTGGAGACCTCTATACCCACTCGTTTTCTAATGTCTTCCCTTTTTCTTGGCTTAGACATTCTCATGGGGTTCCGGGTTTAACTTCTGCATTTCAGCCGTTTCCCCGTGTTCTTCTTTTGGGTTTTGCCTTTTTAGTCTCAGGATTTTTCCATAATTAAAGGTCAATAAGGTTCTCATGGTCAGGGAAATCGCGAATACGAAACATACGGTCAGTAGTATGTTCCACCAAAAATTGTTTGAGAATAATCCGTATCTATCATCCACGTACGTAAATTTGGTCGTCATTAGTAAATAGGGGGATCTGGGAATCTAATACTTCTCTTATTTTTGTAAGCCTTAATGTCCTTTTATTCTTTTCTATTTTGGACCATATCGAGGTTTTCATTTCCTCAATTTCTATATTGGGAATAGTTCACGACAGGTTAATTGCCTTAAAATTGATTATTTTGGAATTTATTATATTTGTGCTCGTGGTAATTAATGGCGTTCGAACAGTTGACTCTTTAGTTACAAGTCAATATCCTTGTTTTATGGTTATCGTACCCACATCTTGTAACAGTAATTCTGTCCTTTAACTTGGATCTATTCTTTCTGTATTATTATAGCAAGACAAAGTTCCAACAGTTTCTTGAAAATAACCAAAGGTATTTCTAAGGTGTATGAATAATTCTCGTTTAGTACTTCCTATCAAGGCTTCTTTCAGTTGGACTGGATATATCGTACTGGAATGGTACGGGTAGACTTTTTATATTAAAGGCAATTATTCGAATTAATTATATGCAATGTGACTTTTTAATTCGAATTTGTTTTCGAGAGATGATATATGTTGAACAGACAGTACCAGACGGTTTTGATTCGTGTGAAGCCTTGATATATGTTGAACAAAATTTTTCTACAGCTTGTATAGTTGTATGATTTTTACTTGTAAACCAAAAGTTTTTAAATTATTACTCCATTATGACGTCTACCCATTAAAAATCCTTTTTATGTATTTTAAGGGTATTTTAATCTGTCCAGTTTCTTAACCGTTCTACCTGACTGTGTCGTTACTTTTTCTTCTGTTTCTTGCGGTTTTTTCTTTTTAGGTTTTTCTAGTGATATAAGATCAAATTTTTTGTATTGTTTTTTTTCAAAAATTCTTGCCCTTTTAATACTATTTCTTTCGCGTGCACTGCCGCTGAAATCGGTTTTGACTTTCCTGTTTCTTTAACTACCATATGGTCTGATTTGCCGTCAGACTCTTCGGAACTGGTTTCCGATGATTCCGCATTAGAACTTTTAGAGGTGGCACCTCGCATTTTTGAGGCATCACCTGCCCTTCCTTCGTAAATTTCTTATCCTCTGGAAGTAGAAGGTTCATTCTATAAGTTCTCGCTTTGAATTTTCAAGTTGGGAGATTTGAAAGATTCCTGAGAGCTTTGAGAGGAATCAAAAGTTTTTGCGGGGTCCCTTCACTGCTTAAATGCCATGTCTTCGGGGGGATGAGGCATTTTTTGCACTAGTGTTTCCTTCCATGAAGTCCATTGTTTGGGCTTTACCTTGGACACAGCTATATCATGATATTGTCCTTGCTGGTCATCCTTGGGAGTTTTATTCTTAGGCAATGTACTTTGACTCTTTTTTATTGGTAAATTTATTAAATCCATAGCTTCTCGCAGATTTGTTTTAATTGAATCTTTGGGAGGAGTTTTCTCTACAATAATACCCGGAGTTTCTACCGCTCTGTACAATTCCTCATGTAATGACAGGGACCTCTCTATTGGTGTTGCAGGGGAAACCTTATCGTCTGGAAATCTTTTGAGGGGACAAGGGGTCGAAATTCTATCAGGGAAAAATTGGGTTTTTGGAGATATCGTATAATCTAATTCTCCTGCGCTCTCTGATGATGAGCTTTCTGGACTTTTTCGTGGTTTTATTCTCGCTTGTTTTAGGGATTTTCTTTTGGGAATAACCAGATTTTTTATAGCTAAAAGTCCTTCAAAGTTTTCCTCATCACTCTCATTTTCAAAATAATTTTGTTTGAAATTAAAGGGTTTTAGCTGTGCCAATCTTGATTTAGGGGGCTCATTTTCTGCATATGACGAATCGGTAGACGAGGGACGTGGTGCCCATCTTTCTGGAAATTTTGCTCTTTTTATTCGGCTAACATGTGCCTTGTAAGTTCTTCCGCTATCGGGGTTCTCCATTTTAAAAGTATAATCGTTATCGTACTTTTTGACTATTCTGTACGGTCCAGAATATTTATTGGAAAGTTTCTTGCCTTCTGCTTTTGCCTCATTTTTTAGGTAGACACAATCTCCTATCTCAAAATCTATGTTCCCCTTGACTTTGGGTTGCTTTCTTAGCTCTTGGTTTATTTTACATTTTTCCAATTCTTGCCTAACTATCTTATAGTTTTCCTCATTCTATTTAGGAATTCTTGTTTGTAATCCTTTGTGTTATTGTAATATTGCCGGGACTCAATAATCTCATCATACGAGATTCTAAAATCGCGACCAAATAGTAAACAAAAAGGGTTGTCTTTGGTGGTTTCTGAATAAGCAGTGTTGATTATGTTATTTAAACAAGGTGGGAATTGACCCCTATCGTTCCTGATGTCCTTTGTATAAATGCTTAATGCATTCGAAAATATTTTATGCCTATTTTCTATTTTACCATTAGCTTGTGGGTGATATGGGGACGTCACCAATTTCTCTATGTTAAGAAAACTCATTAAGTCTTTTGTTACTTTTGAAACAAAATTCTTCCGTTATCACTTATAACCTTATTTGGAATGCCAAATTTTAAAAATAATTTCGCTAACGCCTTACTCGTGGCGTAAGCGCCTTGATTTTTTAATGCTTTTGCAAAAGTGAATCCAGAAAAGTGATCTATAACTGAAAGAATACAAGTATGGCCTCTTTTGGAAACAGGTAAGCCTCCACTGGTTCCATATAAATCAAATGAGACAATATCAAAGGGGAATCTCGCTACAGGGACTCTTCCCATTGGGGGGTTAGGATAGGCTTGGGGTTTGTTTTAAGTTATACGCTTCGCATGTGCTCACGAATTCTTTAAGTTTTGTTACTGCCGACGGCAAGTAAAAATATTGTTTTAATTTATGGAAAGTTTTCGTTATTCCTAAATGTCCACCAATATCTGAATGAATATATTCGAAGGCAGGTATTATTAAGTTTTGGGTAATACAGGTATTATTGATATTTGGTTTCTATTTGCCTCAGCAGTCGCGATTCTGCATAGTATTTCTTCATCAAGGTCATAGTAAAAATTATCTATCTCTTTTCTAAGAGTTTTGAATTTAACTGGTAACGCATCATCATTCACTAAATAATTAATAAGTGCTACACACATCTCGTCCTGTTTTTGATTTCTTTTTATATTTTCTAAAGGCAAGGGACAATAGTTATCCTTATTTTCTTTTACTGTGTCTTTGACTTTGTTTTTCTTACATTTATGTTTGCTTTTAGTATTGATAGCGTTAACTTCATTTTCCTCGGCTTCCGACGGCATATTTTCTGGGAATCTACTCAAAAATTCACAAGCTGCATTTTGTTTACCTTTTAAATATTCAAATTCGTAATCTAGATCTTTGATTTTCATAATCCATCTAGCTAGAATTCCCGTGGGGTATTTAAATGTGCACAGGTACTGCAAGCTTTTATGGTCTGCTCTTAGTATAAATTTTCTACCAATTAAATAGTGTCTAAATTTGTCCAAGTGGTGGTTTATAGATAATAATTCTAAGTTTGTGGCGGAGTAATTACTTTCGTCTTTTGATAAAGTTCTATTCGAATAGCATATAACTTTTTGTATTTATTTTTATTAGAAGGTCTTTGTAAAGGATCAGGTTTTCCTATGGGAATTATTTGCGAAAGACTAGCACCAATGCCTTTTGAACTATCATCGGTTGAGACCACAAATTGTCCGTTTTCAAAATCAGCGATAATATTGGTTCAGAAGTGAGTGCCTTTTTGAGACGGTCTAGGGAAGTTTGAGCTTCCTGGGACCAGGTAACATTTTGGGAGTTCCCTTTAGTTAATTCTGTGAGGGGTTTTGCAATTTGGGCGTAATTGCGTACGAATTTTCTAAAGTAGCCAGTAAGACCTAAAATTTCTCTTAATTCTTTCATAGTTCTAGAGGGTTTGAGGTTTTTTAACACATTCTATTTTATCTGGGTCTGGGGATATCTCTCTTTGCGTCACAACTACTCCTAAAAATTTAATTTTAGATTGAAATAAATTTACTTTTTCAGGCCGGCATTTTAAATTGCCCTTTCTGAATTTCTCGAACACATTAGATAATGTTGCTAAGTGTTGTTCAGCGTTTTCTCCCTTGCATATGACATCATCAACAAAATGAATGATATTCTTTAACCCTCTTAACAGGTGTAATAAGGGTCTACATAGCGCGCTTGAACTTGTCTTAAGTCCAAAAGGTACTCTTAAGTATTCGTAGGAGCCACATTCAGTTGTAGAAAATGCAGTTTCAGTGGACATCTTTTTTGGCTATTTTCAATTGGTGGTAACCTTGATTAAGATCCAAAGAAGTAAAAATTTTTAATTTTTGCTCGAGATAGAGTCAAGGATTTCGTCTATCTTGGTAAAGGAAATTTATCACTAAATACTTGTTTGTTAAGGGCTCTATAATCTACTGTAAGTCTTAGATCACCATTCTTTTTTGGTACCGAGAACACTGGTGCAGAATACGGACTTATACTGGGGCGTATAATTTCATATTTTTCTAATTCATGAATTTTATTTTTTAACCACTCTTTGTGCTTATACGGTACACGATATGGCTGTTTCGCGACAGGATTACTGGTCGTTAGAATTGAATGTTCATAAAACGGTATCGGTCCGATGTCATCTTCAGATGCGGAAAATCTTTGAAATCCCATAATAATTCGCATAATCTTTTCTTAAGTTCTAAGTCCGTAATATGATCCATATTAAATTTGTTTAAGAATTACGATTTAGTTAGAGGGTATTTGTTAATTGAGGTTTTAATGCCGTTGACTAGGTTTCTTTTGGAATTTTCCCATTTACCTAAATCTTTCTCCGAGATAACTTGGATTTGAACTAAACACGTCCCTTTTTTTATTGTAATTGTATCATTTTCGTGGTTATTAGTTACCCAAATAAGACTTTCTCCTTTATCGTAAGATATAATCTGTTCCTCGAATAACAGATTTTCAGGAATTTCATTCGATGGGATCGCAAGCCATAATTCAGATTTGCTATCTACTGGTTCAATCATCTGTGATATTTGAATTCTTTGCATCGTCTTGGGAGGGATCTTTGTTTTCCGTATCGCGAACCCGAAATATTTCTCTTCACTAGTATTGTCTATTATATTCATACTGGCGCTATGCTGCGTCACTGCGGCATCTTGTGGTGTTACATTGGGTTTTCTATGTTTTTCTATAATTCCGCTATTTTCTTGATTTTGTTCGACCTATAATGTCGCATATCTCCTATTTTTATTTTTGCAGATTCAATCCACTTATTATTTAAATTTACTTCATTTTTGCAATATCAGTCAGAATAATTAAACAAATTTCTGATTATGCCATGTCCTCTTTGTAGCGAGACATGAGGTTCAAAAGATTGCGATATTGTACCGCCAGAAATTTTATTTACTGTTACGTTCTCTTCGTAACCTCTGTTACAATTTCTTAAGGTAGAAATTCCTTCTCCTACCTTAGCCGGATAGATAAGCCTTTCGTTTGCTAAGTCTAATAATACTCTATTAGACCCTAAGAAATTTGTGCCGATAATGGCTTCATATGGTAATTTATTGCATATTATAAAATCTGTCGGAAAAATTCTATTACCCCTTTTTACGTCTAGGTGAATTGAACCTTTTGCATCCAATTTATGCCCTGTCACGCTACTTAAGTTGAGATTATTAGGATTCCTCTGTCGCCTAATATGCGGAGGCAACATGTTAAATACGCCTGAGTTTATGATACTAATCGTTGCGCCAGAGTCAATTAAAGCCTTAAAGTGAACATTTGCCACACAAAAATCATTAAATATAGGTAACTTATTGTTACTATCACTTCAAGACGGTACTACTATTGGGTTGGACCTATAAATATTCTAGGCACCCTCTGGTTCCAATTTATTCTTCTGAGGGGCCTGACGCGTTTCCCCTTGGATTTATCTCGTACGTCGGTGTCTGCAATAGAGATTCAGACATGTTAGATTCTGTAGGCATATCTAATTGATTTACATTTGTTTGCCTTCGCCATGTATTATTACGGCAGTTTGGATTTCTTGCGTCAGTGCCGTTTGCTGGTGCTGACTGCAAATGCCGTTGGCTTGAAAAATTTTAATTTCCCGTCGGCAAATTTTCGGGATTTCTGTATACCATTCTCGCATTATATTGGCTTCGTCGAATATTTGGGTTTTCTAATCGATAAATAATTTTTCTATTGGGGGGAGGATTGTCCAAATTTGGTTGGTACGCGTTGTGAGGTACTGATTGGCGCAATCTTCCCTGGCTATATCCTAGTGCACCACTGGCGCTAAAATTTGTTCTTCCGAACAAATGGTTGGCATAAGTTTGCGTACCACCGGTGGCAATCCTTGGTGTGCGATTGGGGACATAATGGCACTCTCTCGCGACATGCCCAACACGATTAAAAATAAAGCATTTTATTATTGTAGGGTTATTTTCATAACTAATTTGTTTGACGGGTTGAAAACGTACTGTTTTCTGCCTAGCGGGTTCTTGTGTTTTATTTCTTTGTGGCACTGGGGAATAATCCCTTGAAAAGAAATTAGGAGAAGTTTAATCGCCCTTGAAGGTCAGGTTTGCGTTTGATTCGCCTAGGCTATTTATTTTTGTTTTACTGTGATTTGCCACCATCGTATCAATTTCGATCATTCGTCCCACCTCCTTAACTGCGAGTTCCAATGTCTCAATACTTTTTTATATTATCATCCTATATAATTTTGGGGGTAGCCCTTGCAAAAAGGTTTCTAGTATGATTTTTTCATACAGTTCTCCTGATCCTTTTCCGAATTTTGCTTCTACTTAAATCCGTATATTGTGAAGATATTCTCTTATATTCTGTGTATGGTCAAAACTTAACATTCCGTGTTTTAATATATTTGTTGAACTAGTTTCGATGAATCTATCTTTGAATGCCGTTAACAATTTTTCTACTGTATTTATTGGCAAATTGTCATCATCTCCTATGGTATTTTCAATTTGCTTTAGGAAGGTTAAGGCCTGCCCTCTTAATCTAAGTTGGACCATACCGACTAACGTTTCTAGCTCTGTTTTTGTTAATTCCATAAACTGGGCCAATTGGATATTAAATTTATCGATATCTGTTTGTCCATCATATTGCGGAATAGATTTTGCTATTTCTACATTTTTCGTAACCAACTTCTGCGCCATTAATAGTTCGCTTAATTCTTCTGACATTTTTGCGTTTGAATTAACTCAAGATAATTCTTTTTTCATTTAACCTATTTTGGGGGAGGCTATTATCTCCTATGAGATAATTTAAAGGGTTTTGCCATAATAACTTAGCGGTTATAGGCCTAATCACATTATTTTTATAAGTCTGTATCTCTCCAATGATATAAATTTAAATTACGAAGTTTGAAGCATAACTAGTTCGCATGTTTTCCTCCAAGTTTACGACCGCGCCACTTGTGGCAATAATTACTGCTCCATTTGTGGCAATAAAGACTGTTGCCCCTGTGGCAATAATGATCGACCGCGCTAAATGTAATGTTAAGGGGACTACTCTGTATACCGATCGCGCCAACTGCGCTGTTAAGGTTTAAACTGTGAACTTACACCTTATAAGTTTTCCGATAGCGTCACTTATAGCGCTAAAGATTGTGCCATCGAGGACTGCGCCACAGAAATGGAGAGTAAGGCAAATGGGTGACCGCGCCACTCTCAATTTTAGAAAGAAAATAAAATATATAACTATATAAATATAACCTCTTTTCCTTGAGTTATCTCGAAATCAGATTTCTTAGGGAACTTTACCGATGGAGACATACGAAATAGTTACCTGCTGAGCGATTAGATACAGACATGTAAATAAAACAAACACAAATAGAAAAGCAATAGTTTTATTGAGACTTACATTTAAGTGCACAACAGATCTGCACTTCAACTGACAACAATAGAGGCAGAGATAACAATGACCAAATCTCTACAATGACTGCATAATGATAATTCTGACAAATGAATGTCCAATAATAGTTCTGACAAACGTATGACTCGAAAAACTTATGACAAAATGAATGTCTCGAAAAACACTTTTCTTCACTATATCAAACTATTTCTGCTTCTGCGCCCTAAGAGCTATTTCACGATTGGCTCAACTCTTGTGAAGGGCCCGCTACCTTGTAATTATGTTTGCAAACTCACTTCATTATGCTAACTGTCCATCCAATAATTTGTTTTAAAAATTTTTGATGATTAAACATTCATACTGCTCTTATAACTTAACTTCCTGTGAATAATGTATCTAGTAATTTTTTTATTGCCAAGCATCTTCGCGAAATTCAAAACCGATTAGCGTCAATGTTTGGCTGAGACTAGAATGCAGTTTTTCTTTTGCTGATTAAGAAGTTTTCTTTTTGAAACGGGATTTAAACTTAATTAGGGGAAGTTTAATTTATGTCGGAACTGTCCTTAGAAGGAAAAAATTTTATTTTTTTTGTATTTTAAATATATCTCATATTACTCAAAGTACACCAGTACCAAGCTATCTGTGGAAAAGAAGATAGAAAAAAATATGCTGTTTAGGCAGAATGTTGTAGTAGCCGCCACTTGTCTTGATTTTCAAGCCAATATATTTTAGGAATTATGGGTTTTTATTATTGCTTAACATTGGACGTGATCATCTCTTACTAGCTTGCTAGCTACCGCTGCAAATCGGAAATAAGTCTGATCAAGATTTAACTGATGTGTCAAAAGTAAGTTTGCAAGTCGACGATTTTGTTTTGGCCTTATTATAATTGGTATGATGAAATAATAATTTGCATATGGTTCTTAAATCATACTGTTTTATAGTCCCATATAGTCTAGCACTTAGGACTTTGAATCCTTCGATATAAGTTGAAATATCGGTGGATCCATCTTCTAAAATGTTGCTTAATTATGCTACGATTTATGTTTCTGCCGTAATTCCTTCTTTAGAAAATTCAATTAGTTACTATGGCTTCGAGTTAGTTCTTTACCATATCGTAAAAATTTATTTTATATTAATAATTATTTTTATAAATTAAAAAAGGTTTCCATATACAGCAATTTCATTTAAAATGAGGCATTACAGAACTCTTTATCATGACCACAAATTGTTTGATTGAATACTTCGGTTACTATGGGTTACAGTTCGTTCCTCATTGTAAAAAATCAAATATCTTTGAAAAAACTGCAGTATGAAAAGACATCAAAAATGCAGTTTTTAGTGGAACAATTTATTCTCTTTTAGAAATAATTTATTTTAATTACAAAAGATTTTTAACCCAATTAATTTCCTTTAAAATGAGCCATTAAACATCTTTCTACGATATTCCACTGCCAAGATATCTGTGGAAAAGAAATAAAGAAAAAAAATATTCCGTTTAGGCAGAATATTGTAGTAGCTGCCACTTTTCTTGATTTTCAAGCCAATATATTTCCCTTGATGTTTAAGCCAAGGTTCAGAAAGTTTCCTGTATAGGGGTTTGGACAAGGCGGTTCTAATGGTGTACTTTTTGTTATGATCTGACTACTTTTTTAGGAGCTATGGGTTTTTATATTTCTTAGCATTGGACTGATCGTCTTTTACTAGGTTGCTAGCTACTGCTGCAACCCGGATATAGGCAAGAGTTCGTTCTTTATTATATACTATGGCTTTTTCTTCTTTAAAATAGTAAGATATGAACCTCAAACAATCAAGTAGCTAACTAAGTACAAAGTATGCAATGGTTTGTTATTCCAGTGATCGTCTCGTAATGTAACTATACCAAACAGTTCGTGGTAACGAACTGTAAGTAAGGAGCGACCCGGCTCAATGGTAACCGAAACTCTAGAAAACGGGTTTTTGATACCAATAGATATATCAAAGAATCAAATTTCAATGCTGATTTCAAATATATAACTTTCATCAAGTTTAGTGCTACCCATCAAAAGTTAAACGCCTGAGAAAATTTGGCTGATTTTCAAAAAAAGGGGAAAATACCCCCTAAAAGTTATAGAACCTTAATGAAAATCACACCATCATATTCAGCGTATCAGAGAACCCTGCTGTAGAGGTTTCAAGCTCCTATCTACAAAAATGTGGAATTTTACATTTTTTGCCAAAAGAAAGATCACGGATGCGTGTTTATTTGTTTTTTTTTTCCCCAGGGGTAATCGTATCGACCCAGTGGTCCTAGAATATCGTGGGAGGGCTCATTGGAACGGAAATTAAAAGTTCTAGTGCCCTTTTTAAGTGACCAACAAAAATGGAGGGCAACTAGGCCCCTCCCACGCTTATTTTTTTCCCAAAGTCACCCGATCAAAACTTTGAGATGGCCATTTTGTTCAGCATGGTCGAAAATATGATAAATATGTCTTTTAGGATGACTTAATCCCCCGAAGTTCCCAGAGGGAGGGCTAAAAGTTATGAACTTTACCCAATGTTAACATATAGTATTGGTTATTGGGAAGTATACAGAAGTTTTCAGGAGTTTTTTTTTCTGGTAGTGGGAGGGAAGGGTGGGTCGGGGGTTATGTTGGAGGATCTGTTCATGAAGGAAGTTTTCATGGGGGAAGGGAAATTGCCATGAAGGGGGCGCCAGACTTGCCAGCATTATTTATTGGTTATTTGGAAGTATACAACCATTTTCAGGAAGGATTTTTTCTGGAGGGGGGGGCTAGAGGAGGGGGTTACTCTGAAGAATATTTCCGTGGAGGATGTTTCTTTGGGGTAAGGGACATTTCTATGAAGGGGGCGCCGGATTTCCAAGCATTATTTAAAAAACGATCAGAAATTAAATAAAAAAATTCAAGTTTTTTCAACTGAAATGTAAGAAGGAATATTAGAACCTAAAACGAACAGAAATTATAACGTAAGTGAGGGGGTTCTCCCCCAAGTCAATACCTCGCTCTTTACGCTACAGTTTTTTTTTAGTGCTTTCAAAAGAGCTATCTATTCTAATTAAACGGCCTTTGTGATTCAGGGGTTTGTGAATCAAAACTTTTTTTTTAACTTTTAACGTAAAGAGCGTGGTATTGACTAAGGGGAGAACCCCCTCATATACGTAATAACATATACGTAACAAAAAAAAACAATAAAAAAACAAGCGATACGGCTCAATAGTAATCGCAACTTTTAAAAACGGAATTTTGATGTCAATAAATGTATTAAAAGAATGTGTTTATAATGCTGATTCTAAATATATAAATTTTATTAAGTTTAGTATTACTCATCAAAGGCTACGAACCTGAGAAAATTTACTCGACTTTTTAAAGAGGGGGGAAACATCCCCTACAAGTTAAAGAATTTTAATGAAAATCACACCGTCAGACTCATCGTATCAGAAAACCCTATTACATAGGTTTCAAGCTCATATATGCAAAAATCTGCAACTTTGTATTTTTTGCCAGAAGAAAAATATACGAATATAGAAGTTAGTTACGTAAGTTAATTTGTAAAGACATCCATTTAGCAAAAGAAAAGCAAAATTTTTATGCAAATAAAAGCTGCATTAACTAAAAAACGATCAGAAATTAAATAAAAAAAAACAAGTTTTTTAAACTGAAAGTAAGGAGCGACATTAAAACTTAAAACGAACAGAAATTATTCCGTATATGAAAAGGGCTGTCCCCTCCTCAACGCCTCGCTCTTTACGCTAAAGTTTGACTCTGTCTCACAACTTTATTTTTTAAAACAATAAAAAACTTTAGCGTAAAGAGCGAGGCGTTGAGGAGGGGACAGCCCCTTTCATATACGGAATAATTTCTGTTCGTTTTAAGTTTTAATGTCGCTCCTTACTTTCAGTTTAAAAAACTTGTTTTTTTTCATTAACTAAAATTAAGTTGAGTATGCAAATTAGTATGGGCAAGAGTTCGTTCTTTATTATGCACTACATGAGATCCTCTTGACTGACACATTTTATGATAAACTATGTCGATCCTATATGTAAAAACTCAAACTCTTTGAAAAGACTCCAGTTTGAAAAGTCATCAAAAATGCAGTTTTTGGTGGAGAAATTTATTCTCTCTTAGAAATAATTTATTTTAGTTACTAAAGATTTTTAACCCAATTAATTTCCTTTAAAATGGGCCATTGAACAACTCTCTACTATGTTCCAGTGCCAAGCTATCTATGGAGAAGAAAGAAAGAAAAAAAAAGAAAAAAAATATGCCGTTTAGGCAGAATGTTTTAGTAGCTGCCACTTTTTTTGATTTTCAAGCGAATATATTTCCCTTGCTGTTCAAGCCAATGGACAGAGAGTTTCGCATACAGGGGTTTCGGACAAGACGGTTCTAATGGTGTGCTTTTTGTTTTGATCTGACTCCTTTTTTAGGAACTACGGGTTTTTATATTTCTTAACTTGGACATGATTGTCTCTTACTAGGTTGCCAGCTACCGCTGCAACCCGGATAGTAGTTTGACTGTTTGACCATTTTTGAGAAAATAGCTATTTCAGAAATCGGTTGAATGAATAAGTGATCGTCTGATAAATAAGGTCTATAAAATCAATGAATCCACAGTAGATGCAAACCAATGACCTTATAACATTATCTTAAGGATATTTTGAAAGAATAACCAGTTAATAGGTTATTCCATATTTAAAAACAAATATAGCAATTACAAACTGATTTCATTTTGGACTTTCATAACTATTACTTTATATGGGTTTGACCAACCACAACTTTTTTTAGCCCTCTCAGCAACTTTTCCCCAAGGAAAAGACATTTTATCCAGTTTTATTCTCCTATAAGTTACAATTTGGGAAAATTCCTGTAACAAGCCGAATTTATATATCTAGTTTATCTCTGCTAATGAACTATTTACAGCAATTAATAAAAAAATCTCCGTATAATAAGTTATTTCAAAGAAAATTAAAGGCCATATTAAACTTAGGATGAGGTACGACGAGAAACGAAATTTAACTTTAAAAAAGCAAAAATAAAGTAAGTTAAAGAATAAATGAAACTCGAAACGACCAGAAATTAAATAAAAAATCATAGTAAACAAACATGCCACAGGTACAAATATATATGAATAAATAAATCTTAAAATGAGGAAAACATTAATTGAATACGCAAATCAAGCTTAAAACAAACAAAACTCACACAAAGCAAGAGTTTGGCTACTGCCTTCTTCCTGAACTGTAAATTCAATTAAGAAAAAACAATTTTTTTAGCTGAAAGTATGGAGCAACACTAAAAATTAAAACAAATAGAAATTATTAATTATACGAGGGGGTTTGCCCCCTCTTCAACACGTTGCTGTTCATGCTAAAGTTTTTAAGCACTTTGAAAAAGCTTCTTATAATTCTAAATAAACGACCCTTTTGTTTCAGGAGTCATTCTAAAAGAATTGGGACATAATTCAAACCTTTGTGTAAAGAACAAGGTGTTAAAGAGGGGGCGACCCCTTTCATATACGTAATAATTTCTGTTTGTTTTGGGTTTTAATGTTTGTCTTTACTTTCAGTTTAAAAAAACTTGTTTTTCGTATATAATTTCTTATCGTTTTTCAAATAGTGCAATTCCCTGGGTGTAAGATTTCCCCTAACAATTTTAACCCCTAGAAAATTCCCTCCCCATGGTAAATTCTCCCCATGGGTATTCCTCCAGAAAAAATTCCCTCCAACAGGCCCGGAAAATGTATGCATATTCCCAAAAACAAATACTATACATAAACAATGGGAAAAGGGCTTTAACTTGAAGACCTCTCCCTAAGGTCTGTGAGGGGTCATGTTATCTCAAAAGGAATAGTTATTGGGTCTTTCAACTACGTTGAACAAAATGGTCATATCAAAATTTTAGTCAGACAATTTTGGGGAAAAGGAAAGGGGGAGTCTTGTTGCTCGCCTATCTTTTTGGTTGTGGAAATAGGGCTCAAGAACTTTTAATTTTCGATCGAATGAATCCTCTTTCGATACTATAGGATCACTGTCTCTATACGATCACTCATGGGGAAAAAACAATAAACACGCATCCGTGATCTTTATTCTAGATAAAAATAAAAAATTCAAGCATTTTGCTGATAGGAGTTTGAAACCTCTACAGTAGGGTTCTCTGATATGCTGAATCTGATGTTGTCAAATTTCTTTAAGATTCTTTCACTTTTATTGGGTCTTTCCCAACTTTTTTTAAAATCAGGCAAATTTCATCAGGATCGTAGCTTTTGATCGGTAACGCTAAACTCAATGAAATTTATTTTTTGAATTAGTATTATAAGTTGCATCATTTGGTATATCCGTTCGTTTTTTAGAGTTTCGGTTACTATTGAGCCATGTCACTCCTACTTAGAGTTCGTTACCACGAACTGTTTGAAAAGCATAGAGCCCACTGCGTCATTGGCACTTTACTGAAGACGAATTATATTACAAATATTATCTTTCGTACATGTTACAACATTTGAATGTTTTTTTTTAAAGGCTCATTTTGTTAGCCACAGCCGAAAATCGGAAAAAAGATTTTTTTTTTTCTATATTAACACTATAGAGGCATTTGTTGTAGAAAAACAACACTTTACTTTTCGAGATTAGACAGCTATCTTGCTGTGAAAAATGGCTTTTAGCAGCATTTTTCGAAGGTGTAAAAAAAATCGTTGTTAATAGATGCCTTCGGGGAGCTGCTGTGTGACACGTGACCTAAGTAGTGAGTCACCAAACCAAGGGATAAGAAAAAAGAATGAAAAGGTAGGCATTTTCTAGGCTTGAAACTGGAAATAAAACGAAAAGGCGGGATATGCCTTGCATATCCCATGTGTATAAAATACATATTATTTTGGATTATTGTAGATGAAATTCTTGACACGTGCAAGAATTTGGATCAGTAGCAAGATACATATCCTTGTGTTGTAAAAATACAACATCGGACGATCCAGGCTCGAAGTTGTGAAACGAACAACAAAATAAGACAAATAAAAAGGATGAAGAAAACAGTATAATGTTACTTCAGTGATTATGTAGGAAGGGTCCCTCCTACATAACAGCTCAAACTTCCCCTTAGGGAGGATGGATCATTGAGTAGGCAGGGTGCGCCATATGCCAAATTTTTGTTTCCTTTCTAGATGGTGAAATCTTACGACAGACTAAGAAGAGTAGCTCCAAATCACCAAATTTATGTAGAAGAGGCAGCCAAGTATATTTTTGACATTCCAGAAAATATGTTGTCAAACTTTCTGGATGATGATGATGACGATTATTCAGACTTCCTATCTCCAGAAGATTTTATGTAATCCTGATGCAGACTTGTTACCTCTCCTGGACAATCACCACTTCTTTTTGGAAAAAGGATGACGTGGAGACTAGCAGTGAACCCAGCAACGATGACTTGGGGGAAATTCCATCCTCCAGTAAGCAGCAGCAACCAGCAGCAGCAAGCACTGAAAAATCAAAGAAGAAATCGGAAGTCCAAGAAAAATTCTGCAGGAAAAAGTAGAGACAGAAAACTTGATATGCCTTGGAAAGGAAAGCCTCACCAAGTTCCAGACATCTTGGAGACTCCACTGAAATACTTCCGAAAATTCTTTGACAATGAACTTCTTGAGCTGATAGTTGAACAAAGTAATGTCTTTAGCTTCGCCAAGCCTCTCCAAGTTCCAGACATCTTCGAGACTCCACTGAAATACTTCCGAAAATTCTTTGACAATGAACTTTTGAGCTGATGGTTGAACAAAGTAATATCTTTACACTTCAAACTGACGGATGCAACCTTTGCCTCATTGTCGGAGAGCTAAAAGTTTTCATGGGCATTTTTGTATTATTGGGGGTGATTTAAGTTCCCTATTATTGAATGTATTGGGAAGCATCTACCAGATACCCTGAAATTGTCGACAAGATGAGCCGACAAAAGTTTGACAAGATCAAACGTTTTCTTCATTTTAACGACAATGAAAAGGCTAAGAAAACTGGAGAACCGAGATTTGACAACCTATACAAGATTCGACCCGTCCGGGGTCATATACTTTCCAAGCTTCTCGAAGTCAACCCTGAAGGACACCATTCCATTGACAAGCAAATGATTTATTTTAAGGGGCAAAGCAACTTGAGACAATATCTCCCAAAAGATCCGACGAAGTGGGGAATAAAAGTGTTCACAATAGATGGTGTGTCAGGATTTGTACATGATTTTGAAGCTTATCAAGGTAAGGGCATTCTTGTTGAAGATGACATAGAGTCTTGGAGTTCGAGGCAACATAGTTTTACGTTTGGGGAGCTCCTTACCAGAGAAAATCAACTACAAGATTTACTTTGACAACTGGTTTTCGAGCTAGAAACAAATGAGTTTGCTCAAAATTAGAGGATTCCCTTGAATTGGAGCGTCCGTTTGCAAGACTCTGTGTCTGTGTTTTGTTTTTGTGTGTCTAATTCTGTGTGTTTGTGTGTCTCACTTTTTGTTTTTTGTGAGTGTTTTTTGTCCCTCTCCCATCGTGCCTGTGTGACTGAGCGTCTGTTTGTATGACTCTATGTCTGTTATTAATTAAAAAAACTTTTTTCACAAAATAAATTTTTCAACTAAAAGTAAAGAACTCCACTAAACAAAAAATGACCAAAAATAAAATCAAATATTCTACCAAGCGTGAAACTACCACAAATCAGCATCAATAAATAAATGAAACTAAAAACGAACAGAAATTACAATAAATAACCGAGTCAAACTCAAAACGAACAGAAATTAACATCAGTTGGGCTCAAAACCCCTATGCCTTCCCAAGGCCAGAACATAATTTGCATTTCACTGAAAAAAATATAAATGTTTTTACTTTTATAGCTTTAATAAATCAAATAATATTAAGATTTTGATTACTAAATATCAGTATATGTATATTAAACTGACAATGCACATTCATTTGTAATGGGAGGGTGGGCGTGGGAGGGGTATAAGTTTTCCTCCAATTATTTTCGACTATGAAAAAGGGAATCAACCCTTTCTATTTTCAATCGAAAGAGCCCTTTTCGAAGTTCCTACGACAACTCGACTAAGCCTTCTAATCACTTTCGACTATCAAAAAGGGCACTAGGCTTTTGGATTTCCAATAAAATGAGCCCTTTTTGAGTTTCTACGACAACACTTTCTATAAACACCTTATATGCCCCCAGGGAATAAATCACAACTCTTTCCCTAAGGGCTGTGAGGGTGGTTGTCATCCTCTAAGACCTAATTTCCAGAACTTTCAACTACGTTAAACAAAATGGCTATCTAAAAATTTTGATTGGATGTGTCTGGGAAAATAATGGGCGTGAGAGGGGCGTTAGTCTTTCTCCAATCACTTTCAACTATTAAAAAAGTCCCTAGCTCTTTTGATTTCCAATCAAATGAGCCCTTTTGAAGTTTCTACGACAACGCTTTCAATAAAAACCTGATATGCCTCCTAGGGATAACTTACAACCCTTGCCCTGAGGGCTGGGGGGGGGGGGGTTTGTCATTCTCACAGACCTAATTTCCAGAACTTTCCACTGCGTTGAACAAAATGCCTATTTGAAAATTTTGATTGGATGTGTTTGGGGGAATGGTGGACGTGAGAGAGGGGTTAGTTATCGTCCAATCACATTCAACTATTAAAAAGGCACTAGCCCTCTCAATTTCAATTTGAATGAGCCCCTTTTGAAGTTTTTATGACAACTCTGTCATTAAAAACCTTATATGTTCCCAGGTCATAACTTACAACCTTCGTCCTGGGAACTCTGGGGGGTTTGTCATCCTTAAATACATAATTTCCAGAACTTTCAACTACGTTGAATAAAATGGCTATCTAAAAATTTCGATTGGATGTGTCTGCGGAAAAGGTGGGCGTGAGGGGGGGGGGTTTGTTGCCCTCAAATCACTTTCGACTATTAAAAAGGGCACTAGCAAAAAGAATTTCCAATTGAATGAGCCCTTTTTCAAGTTTCTACGACAAACATTTCAATAAAAACCTTATATGCCCCCAGGGTATAACTTATAACGCTTACCCTGAAGACTGTGGGGGGAGTGTCCTGCTCAAAGGTATAATTTCCTGAACTTTAAAGTGCGTGGAACAAATGACTATCTAAAAATTTTGATTGGATATGTTTGGGGAAATGATGGGCGTTGAAGGGGTATTAGTTGCCTTCCGATCACTTTCGACTATTAAAAAGGGCACTAGCCATTTCAATTTCCAATCGAATGAGCCCTTTTTGAAGTTTCTACGACGTCGTTTTCAGTAAAAACCTAATATGCAACCAGGGCATAACTTACAACCCTTGCCCTGAGGGCTGTGGGGGAGTGTCCTCCTCAAAAAAATAATTTTTATCTGAAAATCCACAACACTGAACAAAATTGCTATCCAAATATTTTGATTGGATGTGTTTGAGGAAAAGCTGGGCGAGAGAGGGGGGCTAGTTGCCCTAAAATCACTTTTGACTATTAAAAAGGGCACTAGACCTTTGAATTTTCAATCGAATGAGCCCTTTTTCAAGTTTCTACGACAAAGATTTCAAAAAAAACTTATATGACCCCAGGGCAAAACTTATAACCCTTGCTCTGAAGACTCTGAGGGGAGTGTCCTGCTCAAAGGTATAAGTTCCTGAACTTTAACTGCATGGAACAAAATGGCTATTTCGAAATTTTGATTGGATGTGTTTGGAGAAATAGTGAGCGTGGAAAGGGGTGTTAGTTGCCTTCCAATTCAATTACTTTCCAATGACTATCAAAAAGGGCACAAGCCATTTTAGTTTCTAATCGAATGAGCCCTTTTTGGAGTTTCTACAACAACGCTTTCTATGAAAACTTTATATTCCACCAGGGCATAACTTACAATCCTTGTCCTGAGGGCTATGAGAGGTTTGTCATCCTCAAAGACCTAATTTCCAGAACTTTAATCTATGTTGAACAAAATGGCTATCTCAAAATTTTGATTGGATGTGTTTGGGGAAAAGGTGGGCGTGAGAGGGGGTTAGTTACTATCCAATCACTTTCAACTATTAAAAAGGGCACTAGCCCTTTGAATTTCCAATCGAATGAGCCTTTTTTGAAGTTTCTACGACAACGCCTTCAAAAAAACCTTATATGCCCCCAGGGCATAACTTAAAACCCTTGCCCCGAGGGTTGGGGGGAGTGTCCTCCTCAAAAAGATATTTTCTATCTGGAAATCAAGTACGTTGAACAAAATGGCTATCTCAACATTAGATTGCATGTGTTTGGGGGAATAATGGGCGTGGGGGGGGCTAGTTACCCTCCAATCACTTTCGACTATTAAAAAGGGTACTAGCCACTCCAATTTGCAATCGAATGAGCCCTTTTCGAACTTTCTACGACAACTCCTTCGATACGAAGTGCCCGGGTATGGAGAAAAAAAAACATTGTGCCCACATCGTTCTTTACTTAGGCAGTGCTAGCGCGCTGCCTATGATTGTGTTTATGTGTGTCTGACTCTGTGTGTCTGTGCATCTGACTTTGTGTTTTTGTGTGTGTTTTTGTCTCTTTCTCACCATGTCTGTGCGTTTGAGCACCTGTTTGCAAGTCTCTGTGTCTGTCTTTGTGTATCTGACTCCGTGTGTTTTTTGTGTCTGACTTTGTGTTTTATGTCCGCGCTTTTTGTGTCTCTTCCATCGTCCTTGTGTGACTGAACGTATGTTTTACACGTCTCTGTGTCTGTCTTTACCTTTTTGTATGTCTGGCTCTGTGTGTTTGTGTGTCTGACTTTGTGTTTTTGTGTGTATTTGAGTCTCTTTCCCACCGTGCCTGTCTGACTGAGCGTCTGTTTACATGTCTCTGTCTGTCTTTGTGTTTTTCTGTGTCTGACTTCGTGTGTCTGTTTGTCTGACTCAGCGTTGCCACCCTGGCTTGGAAGAATTTACTAAATCTGAGAGGAAAAATTTACTAAATCGCATCTGTTTTTACTAAATGCTAAAAAAAAATTTTTTTCGCGTGCGGCTAGCGCTCCACGCGCACCATCAATCATTGGTTTTTATTATGGAAGAATTATCAATAGGATTTCCACAATCTTATTTCCTTTTTTCTTCTTTTTTTCTCTTTTCCTCTTTTCTTTCATTTTCATAGTATGATTGAAAATTCTAGAAACCTATAAGTTCAAAAATCCTTTTTTTATTATTTGGATGTGCTACTGGATAGGCTTCATATTCCAAATGCGGTGTATCCAAGACGTCAAACAATAGTCTGGAATCTTAGATTCTGGAAATCCTGCTGGTGAAGCCCGGTTTTAAATTTATCAATGGTCTTCAGGTAATAAATTTCAGATATATTAAAAAAAAATTTAAATAATCAACGAAGAAAAATAGCTACAACTTATATTCACGAAGCAATTCAGGCGATGGAGTGCTAAGAATCTGAGGTGTGTTTGAAAGTGACGGCTTTTAAAATTTGTCCCCCAGTTCCCGTTTTTAGGTTTGAAATCTAAACCCTTGAATTTTGCATTTTTAAGTGGAAATTTGCCACTTTTAAAACACTAATTGGGCTGGTCTTTAAATAAGGGATAAGCTTCTTACAAAGATTTCTGGCAAATTTTCAAGCAATTAATTTAGGATTTTTTTATAACAGATTTTTTCTGGATTCTCTCTCGTTCGTAATCAAGGGAATCCAAAACCAACACAATCTTTGTCACTTCCAAACGGAAAATACGTAATCGGCTATCGGTTTAGTTGTAAAAATATATAAATTAAAAAGTGCACCTCAAATTGGACGAGGGCTGCCAAGAAAAAGAAAACTTATATAACATACAATAATTATTTTGAAAATATAACATTGCGTCAATAGTCTTCAGGTCAGGCAAATCATACAAATTGAAACGTAAGAAGAAAATTATGTAGTCACAATTAAGAAAAGTCGCACTTAAAAGGCTTTAATTGTCCTCGGCCATATCCAAATTTAAAGTATCCACTAGTGTCGAATTCTGACAGAAGGGATCTACTTGTTTCCATTTCTTGATAGCCGTAGTCAAATCGCTGTGGATCACCCAGTTATGCACTCCACTTGACGACCCGAGAACCAGTTACTTGGTTTTCATCAGGGACGAAACACTCGAGACATTTGGCCTATTCCGGTTGTTAGTTTTGATTACCGACAAAATCAAGAACTGTCTCTCTGCTCCTGCATTTGAAGTGGGCAAACTGCAGAGAGTCAAAGAACTCGGACAAGTATGGAAAAATTTCGTTTCCAGCAGAAACCCATATTGAAACGAAAGCAAAAAAAGAGTCCGCTTTTCCTTCGTTCGCGGGTTTCTAGAGAGAAAACGTTCATTGTTCCTTGTTGCCCTCCTTGTAGTAGGAATTAAAAAATTTATAACCCATCTTGAACCGAATGGTAAAAGTGTCTCCTTTTTCATCGTTTGCGTGTTTCATTTTCCAGCGAAAAAACGTATTGTGAATATGTTTCCTTTATATTAGACCTACAATTGTAAGTAATGAGGCTTCTGCTTCATAAGGCGTAATATTGAAACACGTCCCTATTCAAAATAGGATTTTGTTAGTATAAAGATTTAAATTGATACAATGTAACAGGCAGATGCGTTTAATAAAGCAATAGAAACGATGCTTTTTCATTAAGACTGTCTTTCGTCTTTTGTGTCTGTCTTTTGACAAAGACAGACACGGAGACGTGTAAAACAGACGTTCAGTCATACAAGCACGGTGGTACAAAGACAAAAAACACACACACAAAACACGAAGTCAGAAACAAAAACACACAGATTCAGATACACAAAGACAGACACAGAAACATACAAACAGCTGCTCAACCACACAGACATAGTGGGAGAAAGACAAAAAAACACACACAAAAACACAAATGGATTGGAAGGCTGATTTCCCTCCAATCATTTTCGACTCTTAAAAAGGGGACTAGAACTTTTAGTTTCCGATAAAATTAGTTTCTTTAACATATGAATTATTTTACTAGTTAAGATAGAGCAGCGCTGCGCTGTCAATGATGTCAATATATGCCCTTTAAATACAAACATACATATAGTTTTTTTCGTTTAATATAAACTCCACCTAAACGTTCCCTAAAAGTTTCAACTTATTGCCCTTAGTGTCATTAGTTACAGTAACCCTGGAAGTAGTATTAAAAGTATGCAGTGTCTTCTGGCTAGTTCGAAATCCACCCCAACTAACCGTGAAAGGTCTAACTTAATTATATAAGCCGTTATTGTGATATTGCTTTGTCACCCTTTTTACAATCTACATGTTCATAGTTCGAATTGATTTAGTTCAACATCTGCCTAAATATCAAACAGTTCGTGGTAACGAACTGTAAGTAAGGAGCAACCCGGCTCAATGGTACCCGAAACTCTAAAAAACGGAATTTTGATACCAATTTATATACCAGAAGAATCAGATTTTTTTGCTGATTTCAAATATATAAGTTTTAATCATGTTTAGTCTTACTCATTAAAAGTTATGTGCCAGAGAAAATTTGACTTATTTTCCAAAAAAAGGGGGGAAAACCTCCTAAAAGTCATAGAACTTTAATGAACATCACACCGTCGGATTCAGCGTATTAGACAACCCTACTGTAGAAGTTTCAAGCTTCTATCTGCAAAAATGTGGAATTTTGTATTTTTTGGCAGAAGAAAGATCATGGATGCGTGTTTATTTGTTTGTTTTTTTTATTTCTGCAGGGGAGACCGTATCGATCCAGTAGTCCTAGAAATATCGTAAGAGGGCTCATTTGAATGAAAATTAAAAGTTCTAGTGCCCTTTTTAAGTGACCAAATAAATTGGAGGGCAACTTGGCCCCCTCCCACGCTCATTTTTCCCGAAGTCACCAAATTAAAATTTAGAGATAGCCACTTTGTTCAGCATAGTCGAAAATCTAATAAATATGTCTTTTAGGATGGCTTAATGCCCCACAGTTCCCAGGGGAAGGGCTGCAAGTTATGAACTTTGCCCATTGTTTACATATTTTGTTGGTAATTGGGAAGTATACAGATATTTTCAGGAAGGATTTTTTTTTCTGGTGGGGAGGGGCTGGAAGAGGGGGTTGGGTTTCTCGGGAGAATTTTTCCATGGAGGATGTTTCCTTGGGTAAGGGACATTTCTATGAAGGGGGCGCCGGATTTCCCAGCATTATTTAAAAA
Organism: Artemia sinica; assembly: GCA_027921565.1. NCBI lineage: Eukaryota > Metazoa > Arthropoda > Branchiopoda > Anostraca > Artemiidae > Artemia > Artemia sinica. The sequence continues at coordinate 12,572,825 of CM051275.1, forward strand.
CGATCCTCGCTTCAATACCTCGCTCTTTACGCTATAGTTTTTTTTAAGTGTTTTGAAAAGAGATATCTATTCTGATTAAACGGCCTTTGTGATTCAGGGGTTTGCGATTTAAACAAAATTTTAATTTTAGCGTAAAGAGCGTGTTATTGAATAAGGGGAGAACCCCCTCATATACGGAATAACATATGCCTAATAAAAAATAAAACAATAAAAAAAACAAGCGATACGGCTTCTTTACGTTAAAGTTTTTTTAGTACCTTCAAAAGAGCTATCTATTCTAATTAACGGGCCTTTGTGATTCAGGGGTTTGTGATTCGAAAAAAATTCAAACTTTAGCGTAAAGAGCGAGGTATTGACTAGGGAGCGAACTCCCTAATATATGTAATAAAAACATATGAATATAGAAATTCGTTACGTAAGTTAATTCGTAAGTTATGTCAGAACAAAATTTCGAGAAAGCCAATTAGCCAAAAAAAGGAATATTAATATGCAAATTTCGTTTTAATTATTCATGTTCCGTGAGCCAAAATCAAAGCTGCATTAATTCAAAAACGTTCAGAAATTAACTAAAAAAAATAGGTTTTTTTAACTGAAAGTAAGGAGTGACATTAAAACTTAAAACGAACAGAAATTATTCCGTATAAGAGAGGGGCTGTCCCCTCGTCAACGCCTCGCTCTTTACGCTAAAGTTTGACTCTGTCTCACAGCTTTATTTTTTAAAACAATAAAAAACTTTAGCGTAAAGACCAAGGGGTTGAGGAGGGGACAGCCCCTTTCATATACGGAATAATTTCTGTTCGTTTTAAGTTTTAATGTTGCTCCTTACTTTCAGATAAAAAAAACTTGTTTTTTTAGTTAGTTCCTTGAAACCTTCGCCTTAATACCCTTAGTTTGGGTAGTAGCAATAGATGTAGTCGCAGTAGTAGTATTAGTACTAGTATGCACATATAATCTTTTTTTTTCAACATCCCCTTCAACACTTGATATTCCAACTTAATACACAAATCAATTCTTAAGATACGTTTTTTTGACAGTCTGTGTGCATACAGTTTCTTTTGTTAGTTTCGAATTTACCATCAATATTCACTCAAATTCTAACTTCATAGACTTAACCTTAATAGTATTAATATCACAGTAGTTGTGGCGGTAGTAGGGGAAGTATTTGTAATGTTAGTGTTGCATTAGTAGTAGTAGTAACAGTAGTAGCAGCAGTATTAATAGCGGTAGTAGCATGTCCATCTTGCCTTTTGATCAGTTGAACATCTCTTTCATGATGCCCCGGAAGTTTCACCTTGGCAGGGTAAACAGTTCCAAAAATATTGCTGATTTGCGCTCTTGGCTCCCTTTTGACGACCGTTTCGTCTTAATACTCTAAGCCTTACGAGCTGTTGCAATTGAAGTAGTAGTAACAGTAGTAGCAGCAGTATTAATAGCGGTAGTAGCATGTACATCTTGCCTTTTGATCAGTTGAACATCTCTTTCATGATGCCCCGGAAGTTTCACCTTGGCAGGGTAAACAGTTCCAAAAATATTGCTGATTTGCGCTCTTGGCTCCCTTTTGACGACCGTTTCGTCTTAATACTCTAAGCCTTACAAGCAGTTGCAATTGAAGTAGTAGTCTGAGTAGTTTAGTAGTAGTAGCAGCATTAGTAAAATAAGCAGTGGTAGTAGTGTTAGTAGTGACATGCATATATTACATTTTTGTCAATTCATCTTGCCCTTTAAGTATTCTCTGGAAGGTCCAACTGAATACCCACATCATTCTCGGGATACGTCCTTTTTACAATCTGCATGCACATAGTGTGTTTTGATTTAGTTCGAACTCTCCTTCAATATTCGGTCAAATTTTCAATATTCACCCGTTTAGCTTAAAATGCAGTAGTATCATAGTATCACAATAGTAGTAGTAGCAGTAAGAGCAGTTGCAGCAGTTATAGCGCATTATTATTATTAGCAGTAACAGTAGTAGCAGCAGTATTAATAGCAGTAGTAGCAGGATCATTTTGCCTTTTGGTCAGCTGAATATCCCACTCAAGGTAGCCCTGAAGTTTCATCTTGATACGATAATCCGTTCTTAAAATTGCCGATATGCCCATACTATCAATCTGTATGCACCTAATATGCTTTCGTTTAGTTCAACGTTTTCCCTCAACGTTTCTTCAAATGTTTATTTCAGTATCCTAAAACCCTAGTAGTACCAGCTACAATAGTAGTAGTTTTAGTGATAGCAATGATTGTAGTAGTTGTCGTAGCGGTAGAAGCAGCGGTAGTTGTAGTTGTAGTAGCGTGTAAATATTGCCTTTTTGGTCAATCGATCATCTCCTTTATCATTTCGCGAAAGTTCCAAATTAATATACTAAGTCATTCCTGAATTACGCCCTTTTGACAACCCATATACACAAAACACGTTTTAACTTAGTTTAACATTCCTTGAAAGACTCACCTTAATACCCTAATACCTTAAAGAATCTCCTTAATACCCTTTGGGTACTTTGGGAAAGAAGTAGTTAAACATGCAAACCTTTTCTCAATAATATATACTATATGTAAACAATGAACAAATTGCCTAACTTACAGCCCTTTCCCTGAGGCCTCGGGGCGAAGGGGTTGATATTCCAAAACGCATAATTACTGAACCTTTCAACAATGCTGAAAAAAATAGATGTCTGAAAACTTTGTTTGGATGTTTGTTTTTGGGAAATAGTAGGCGTGAGGGAGAGGGTAGGGGCTGGTTGCTCTCAAATCACTATTGACTCTTAAAAAGGGCACTATAATTTCCAAATATCAAATCAACTGAGCCCCATCTGAAGTTTATACGACAACCCATTCCATAAAAACCTTAAATGTCCCAAGGACATAACTTACAGTCCTTCCCCCAGGGCTCTAAGGGCTTATGTCAACCCTGGAAGCATTGTTATATGTTCTTTTGACTATTTTGCTTTAGAGTGGATATCTCACAATTTTAATCAGATGCGTTTAATGAAAGCAGGGTAGTTAAGGGGTAGGGCTAGTTGACCTCCATTACTTTTGACTCTTAAAGGGGAACTAGCACTTCCAATTTTCAAACAAATGAGCCACCTCTAATTTAGGTAGCGGCTATCCAATTCCTCTGATTCTTAAAGAAGGCACTAGAACTTCTCATCACCAATCCAATGGTCTTCCTCCGAAGTTTATACGATCATCTTTTCTATATAAACCTTGTATGCCCCCAGGGAATAACATACAACCCTTGCCCTAATGGCTGTGGGGCAGTTGTCATCCTGAAAGACATAATTTCCGAACCTTTTCAACTAATTTGAACAAAATGGCTGTCTCCAAATACTGATTAGATATATTTGGGGAAATACTGGGTGTGGGAGGAGCGTTACCTGCCCTCCAATCACTTTTGACTATTAAAAAGGGTATTAGCCCTTTTAATTTCCAATCGAGTGAGCCCTTTTCAAAATTTTTAAAACAATTTTTTCGATACGGTGTCCTGGTCTAAACCAAAAAAAAATAAATAAATAATACATTGTGCCAAGATTGTTCTTTACTTAGGCAGCGAGGATATCTTTTCGCTTTAAGTTTAGTTGATAGTGATTTCTGCTGGTTTTATACTTGAATTACTATTGGAATTTACTAAAATTTGTCTTTAGTTTAATGTAGCTCTTTACTTTTCGTTGAAAAGTTTCTTTTTCTGGAAAACTTTCTTTTAAAATTAATCAAGTCGAAAGAATTGAAGTCTTATATTTGAATTTCTTCTAAAGAGTTTCTAGAGGGATGATTTTGACCAGAATAGAGGATACCAAACGTAAACTAACTAGGACATCCGGAATTGGTGCATTTTACATGCTTTTCAAGAATTGTATTTTTATTTGGAAGGGGATAAGATGATTTCAAAATTCATATTTTCTATCCTTTCCATCCCCTTGGTTTAACAGGCTAAATAATTGTGGACTCTTTTTTATTCATTTTAAAATTTCTCCATCACTTGAGAAAAAAAATTTGTATCCTAGAAACTAATAGCTTTAGGAAATGAAGGGAAATTTGAAATTTCAGAAAACCTTCAATATTTTCCACTTAGGAAATGGAATCGAAAATCTTCTATTGAAGATACGCGACTACTCATTGAACCTTAATGAGATAGGAAGAAAAAATATATTTGGCTAAAGAGATCTCTCAATGCAAGCTAAAAGATTTAGTCAAGGGGTATTTTACTAGTTTTAATTGCATTCCATTGTAGGCAAAAAATAATAATAAATTACTAGCATTTACTCCCATTGTAAATATTAATATAAAAAAAAAATAAGCGAAACTCATAACTCATAAAATTTGTAAATTCCTTAATGATTACGGAAAAATATGATTAACAATTAAATGCGAAGATTTGCCAAAAATCGAAATTATTATTACATGTTTTTTAAAATCAAATAAGTTTTGAAAATTATAAGTTAGTCTTAAATGCCGTTATAATCTTATTAAACTAAAATTTAGTTTTTAAGTGCTGGCAAAGGCCAGCTTGGGGAGGGGGCGAGAAATGGGCTATTTCCTTGCGTAACTAGGCTTTAAAACCGGTCTTTAGGATTTTCTAAGCAAGAAAGTGAATTGGCGTGGGGGCTTGCCCCACTTCTGCACCCACCCGTGGCTACGTCTTTATCTTTTGCCTAAAAGAACTTTAACAGAAAAAAAAATCAAAAAAGAGAAGATTATTTTTATAGATATCGTATAATATAACATTGGTTTAATAGCATTAATGAATAAAACAATATTCCCCAAGGATATGACAGTTACACATGAAGGAGATCAAATGAATAAAGGCCTCCTCCCGTTGACGTTAAAGGAATTAGATCTTAGAAAATGTTTCCTTTATATGTTATTGTTTCTTCGTAGAAAAAAAAATTCTTTCAAAATTTTTGTGAACTTAAAAATCTGCCTGTAAAAGCAGCTGTGAACTTTTAACCGAGCTTTTCTGCTTCCATTTTGTTTTGTTGAGCTAATCATGCGAAAAGTTTGTCAAAATTTTAAACTAAGTTAACATAAGCCATAATTTTTATCTATGAGTTTGAGTAGGGATTTTTTTTTTTTTTTTGAAACCTTTTTTTTTTGAAAGACGAGAAAAGCCGAGAAATTCAGACAAATTTTTTAATTCAAGGTGGCCCAAGCCCCGATGTCCCCTCCCTACCTACATACTTTAACGTAAGTGTTGTCCTTAGTCTGGAAGAGTAGAATTTACTTATTTCGAAGGATTTTTGCTTTATTTACTACCGAATATATTGGGATTGAAATTGCTATTTTTCTATTTCGAAATTTATTTGCCTTATTTTGAGCTTTAACAATTCATTCTATTTTGAAACTAAAAAAAAATCGCTATGCCAAAAAATACTTGAGTGGAAAAGTACTAAGTTCTTTATAAATTTTTATTAAGTTCTTAAGACCTGACTCTATGTTAGTCCTTACTAATGTCTATTCTTACTAGGGTGTACTTTCGTGGGAATATCGCTCGTAAAAACATTAATACTAAAGACCATAAATCAAACAATTTTGATAAAATCAAAATAACGGATTGAAATCTCCTTGGGGTTATGAAGAAAAGACCCGTTATGAATTTATTCATTTCCAAGCTTCCAGGCACCCCCTCCGCTGTTTCATATATACTCTTGATTACGTTTCATTTTCTTCGTAATTCAGTTTCGATTTAGATAAATTCTTGAAAAGAATTGATGCGTTCAACCAAACACGTAAACATGGGCGGGGTTTTCTGGGATAAGGCCCTCCACTAAAAAAAAAATAAAAAAATCAAAGATTATAGTGGGGGTTGCGAGTTCGCTCTTGTGAAACAAGTATATATTTGCGTGGGTTAAAGGCCTCTGCATCGCCCCAAAAAATTATTTAACAATAGTATCCTTCACAAATGTAGACTCAATTAAAAATAAAAAAGGTGAGGTTCTAAGCCCCACAGACTAAGGAAAAAAATAGCGAAGTTAAACAAGGTTTAACAACTAAGAAAAGAAATCTAATAAAACTTTGTTCCAAACAATTGATTCTGTAAAACAATATTTTTGAAAAATAAGCTATCAAAATATTGAGCCATAGGAATTTGTATTGCCTGTCCCTGGAAACCGTTTGATAACTGTTTTCAAACAGTTTGTGGTAATGAACTGTAAGTCAGGAGCAACCCGGCTCAATAGTAACCGAAACTCTAAAACACAGAATTTTAATATCAATAGACACATGAAAAATTGACTTTTCGTGCTCATTCCAAATATATAAAATTAATTAACTTTACTGCTAGCCATCAATAGCTATAAGTCTGAGAAAACTGCCCCAGGGTGAAATTTCCAGGGAAAATTTTATACTTGGTAATTTTCAAAAAATTCCTGTATAAAATTCTTTTTATTTGTCTTACATTCTCTTTGCTGACTTTATTTTGTATGTTGAGATGTTCCGTGGAATTATCCGAGAAAAATTTTCAGTGGAGTTAGAATTACCTGGAAGATTATTTCATAGGAAGGGGAGATATTTTCCGAGAGAGAAATTCTCAGTAGGGGAATTTTCCGTGGAAGACATTGTCCATGGGTGTATTTTTCATGGGAACAACTTTACACGGGGGGATTTCCTGAGAAAATTTCTGCAGATAGAAGATTTCTGGCGTGATTTAAAAAATGATCGGAAATCGAAGTCATTTTCAAATGAGACCATGTTACCATACTCTCATTTGAAAATGACTTTTTAGGATTTTTATGTGGAGTCGTCCGCATGAAATTTTCCCCGGGGATTTCCAGCGAAGACAGAATTTTCCAGGGAGAAGTTTTCCAGGGGGAATTTATGTGAGAGAAACTTTCCAGGGAGGTTTTTTTCGTAAGGGGGAGAGAATGTCTTATTGTAGGAGAGCCGAATTTACCAGCATTGTTTAAAAAATGATAAAAAAAATATAAAAAATTTATTAGGGAGCACCATTAGAACTTAAAACGAACAGAAATGATACTGTACATGAGGGGAGTAGCCCCCTTCTAAATACCTCGCTTTTTACGCAAAAACAACTTTAGCTTGAAAAGCGAGGTATTGAGGAGGGGGTGACCCCTTCATATACGGAACGATTTCTGTTCGTTTTACTTCATACCGTTGCTTCTTACTTTCAGTTCAAAATGATAAATAAGATAAAATAAAGACAAATTATTAGGGAGCACCATTAGAACTTAAAACGAATAGAAATTGTACTGTACATGACGGGAGTAGCCCCTTTCTAATTACCTCGCTTTTTGCGCAAAAAAAACTTTAGCTTGAAAAGCGAGGTATTGAGGAGGGGGTGACCCCTTCATATACGGAACGATTTCTGTTCGTTTTACTTCATACCGTTGCTTCTTACTTTCAGTTCAAAATGATAAATAAGATAAAATAAAGACAAATTTATTAGGGAACACCATTAGAACTTAAAACGAACAGAAATGATACTGTACATGAGGGGAGTAGCCCCTTTCTAAATACCTCGCTTTTTGCGCAAAAAACAACTTTAGCTTGAAAAGCGAGGTATTGAGGAGGGGGTGACCCCTTCATATACGGAACGATTTCTGTTCGTTTTACTTCATACCGTTGCTTCTTACTTTCAGTTCAAAATGATAAATAAGATTAAATAAAGACAAATTTATTAGGGAGCACCATTAGAACTTAAAACGAACAGAAATGATACTGTACATGAGGGGAGTAGCCCCCTTCTAAATACCTCGCTTTTTACGCAAAAACAACTTTAGCTTGAAAAGCGAGGTATTGAGGAGAGGGTGACCCCTTCATATACGGAACGATTTCTGTTCGTTTTACTTCATACCGTTGCTTCTTACTTTCAGTTCAAAATGATAAATAAGATAAAATAAAGACAAATTTATTAGGGAACACCATTAGAACTTAAAACGAACAGAAATTGTACTGTACATGACGGGAGTAGCCCCTTTCTAAATACCTCGCTTTTTGCGCAAAAACAACTTTAGCTTGAAAAGCGAGGTATTGAGGAGGGGTGACCCCTTCATATACGGAACGATTTCTGTTCGTTTTACTTCATACCGTTGCTTCTTACTTTCAGTTCAAAATGATAAATAAGATAAAATAAAGACAAATTTATTAGGGAGCACCATTAGAACTTAAACGAACAGAAATTGTACTGTACATGACGGGAGTAGCCCCTTTCTAAATACCTCGCTTTTTGCGCAAAAACAACTTTAGCTTGAAAAGCGAGGTATTGAGGAGGGGGTGACCCCTTCATATACGGAACGATTTCTGTTCGTTTTACTTCATACCGTTGCTTCTTACTTTCAGTTCAAAATGATAAAAATAAAATAAAAACAAATGTATTAGGGAGCACCGTTAAAACTTAAAACGAACAGAAATTATACTGTACATGAGGGGGTAACCCCCTGCTAAATACTCCGCTTTTTACGCAAAAACAACTTTAGCTTGAAGAGTAAGGTATTGAGGAGGGGGCAACCCCTTCATGTACGGAACGATTTCTGTTCGTTTTACTTTATAACGTTACTTCTTACTTTCAGTTAAAGAATTTTTGTATTTAATTGTTTCTTAAAAAGGGTTTTTAATGTTTTCTCAGAGGGTTTTTCGGGAATATCATTAGATATCCAGGCTCTCAAGAGCTTGACTAATAAAGAAATACGCAGCCGTATGATGTTCCATCATAATTCTACTTTTAGTCAAGTTAGTGGAATTGTATTGTCCTGCTTATTCGGGTGCTGTATTGGCGAGATACTTTTCTGGAAAAACATTGGAAAATGTTATCTTACCTTGAATAAACAATCACTTACCGAATAAACTTTCTTGGATATTGCAAAAAAATAGTTGAGCTGGTGTTATGAAACTTAAATAAATTAACTAAACTTTAAATCCTGAAAATTTTTGATTTTCATTCGTCAGACTCAACTAGCATTATTGAAAATAATGAGGGAAGTTTGGTCGGAAAGCGATCGGTTAAGCTAAACAAACGTTTTCAGGACACCATTTTTTGGTATTTTAAGGAAAATAGTAGAACTAGTAATGAAATGCAAATCAACACAAATATAAAATCCTTGAATTCTGCAAAGTATTCATTCGCCTAGCCAAGGCCGTATCCAGGGGAGGAATTACGGGTTTGAACCCCTCTTCCCTATAAATTTTATCCAGCTTTGAAACGATACTTTGGAACAATTTTGAATACGTTTTTTGAAGATTCTTATTGTAGACACCCCCTCCCACCGAAAAAAAAATCCTGGATGTGCCCTTGCGCCTATCTCAGCCAATTATCTTTCAAATATTTAAGAAATTTCGTTTAGAAAGCCATTTTACACCTTTGTTTTAAATGTATAACATATTAAATTTTATGTATAATCAAAGAGTGTCTTTCAAAAAACTGTAATCTGACGCACAAAAACTATTACAATGTGCTCCAAAGAAAACTCATTAATAGAGTATACATGTAAAATTAAATAAAATTTAATTATCTAAGTCTAAACAGTAGAAAAACGGTCCAACAGCTAAAACAAGCATACATTCAAGATATGTCATTAATATTTAGTATTGTAACTAAATATTATAAGGATCTGTCCAACAGTTAATCAGTCTTAAAGGTAATCCATGTAATATATATAGGTTCAGTTTTCTCATCGTACGAAGAATCTTTCGAAATGGAGTCTTGACACGCTGGAGCATATTTCCGCCTGAATTTTTTTTCTCCAAATATATATAGATAAATAATGAAAGGTTTGGCAGATAATTATCAAGAACACGCTCTATATAGCGTTCTGCAATTTTTAGTATTTCCAGCGGTTTCCTATAAAATGCTGTAAGGGTTTGTAGAGTGCCGGACTTGTGGTAGAGTGGAAATTAAGTGATTTCTATATATTTTTGAAAACCATATACCTTTGTTTAGCCTAATAGGAAGCTTATCTTAAATTGCAGTCTTAGAGGACTGAAGAATTTTTACAGGTGAATAAACAGGACCAGATTTAAATCTTTGGCTCCAATTGCCCCAAGTATTTTGGCACCCCTTGGGCATTTTGGCACCCCTAGGCCCAATAATTTTTTTTTGAGGGGGGAGACACAGAGATTTATGGAGAAATTCCCGATAATTCTCCAAATATTTTCCCCGGAAATTCCCTGAACTGATCAGTGATGAGCCAAAAGTAATGCAAAAGAGAGGGGATACCGAGCTCTCAGTTCTCATTCTTGGGAAAAATCTGACAGTTTAAGTGGCTACGGAATTCCTGTGTTGTTTTAAAATCACTTTTCTGTGAATAGGCAGAGCAACTGCAAAGTAAAGCTGGTACTTTGACGATAAATTACATCAGTCCAGTTTTGCTAACAATAAAAATCGCTCAGTATTTTTTTTTTTGTGCCCCTCGGTATTGTGCTCCCCTAGGACATGGCCTAGTGGGCCTATTTGCAAATCCTAGCCTGTGAATAAACATATGAAGAATAGGATAAACTTTATTTCTCCAAAAATATACAGCTGATAATAGTTCGGCACCTAATAATCAAAAACATGCTCTAGATATGTTAAATGTTTAATATTCCAATTGTTGATTATGAATGTAACTGCTGTAACGATATGTCCACGCCAGATCTGTTTTAGAGGGGAAACTTTTCCATTTCTATAGTTTTTTTTATTATATAAAGAATTTTTCTTGAAGTGGAGTTGAGACATCGTCTGAGTCTGAATTGTCTTCCCAAGATTCTTCATCTACTTCGTCAACATCAGACCAATGATCATTTTGTTCTTTATGCCCGTCTAAGGCGGAAGATGATGGAAAGATTTCTTCGCATATCGAGCATCTAAAAAAAAATAATTGGAATACATTTCCGTTTTTTAAATATATGAACTTTCTTGAAAGGATTAAAAGGTGAAGATCTGAAAAAAATACCGGCTCGGGAAATATTAAGGGTGAGCAGTAAAATTTACGAAATTTTACCATCTACGTAACTTTTTCACCTATTCAGGAAAACTGATTTTTGTTTATTGAAACTATGTAATTCTTAAGCATTTTCATACTACAAGGTGAGAAGAGTTTTCTAACGTTGTTTATAAGCTTCGTAGCAAATTTCATCTCGTATAGCATATAAAAATGCTGAATTTGGCTATTTTCTGGTTTAACCTGTTTGTTCCCCAATCCAGGGGTGAATCTCCACGATTTTTATTGAGGGGGGGGGGGGGCAAGAGAGGTCCATATCCGCAGAGTCAAGGGGCATGGGATATATAATAATTTTTTCTCCATATTATTGGTTGGGGGGTAACTCCCCCCCCCCAATAATGTAGAGAAAAAATTGAGGCAACTGCGTCAACTTTGCAGCATTTGATCAGACTCAATATCAGTCAAACAACGGATGTGACAGGGGAAATACGTTTAATGACGTCTGTAAAAGGGAAAAGAACAACCCGTAGCCTTTCTCCAGCGTGCCATCGTTGAATGACTACCAATTTTTGCAACCACGGAAAAAAGTCATTCAGCGATGAACACCATGTGAAGTCATGCTTATCTTTTTTTTTTTTAATTAATTTAAAAGACTTGAAACTTCATTGGTTTTTTTCGAGAAAGGTGCCCAAAAGTTGTGATTATTTTTTACTTGTTATTTTTTCCCGAGTTCATCGAGACAAGGGTCCTTGAAAATCAGAACAGGATTCATTTTAAAGTAAATTAAATGTTCTAGTGCTATTTTTATGCAACAAGAGATCGTACAACAGCCAAATAGCATTTCCCGCCATTTTTTAGCAGAAAACTACATTCTGGCTTTAAGAGGGCCAAAATGCTAGGTAAAAATGTGATGTAGTTGGTCGATCAACGATTATCAAAAAGGTATCTATACAGCGCTCCAGTTTCAGGAGCCAACGAATGTTGTCCGGTGGTGCGTTCGCTCTTAAAGATACATGCAGTCTGTATAAATAAATCGTTAATAGATAATTATTCTTAAAAATAATTCTCCTGAGTTGTCTTATTTGAATTTGAGGCTTCATCAATTTATTTACTCTCACATCATTTTGTAGTTGCAGACAAACTATTAGGAAGGAGGGTCATTTAATTATGCTCTACGTGATTAAGGGAAAGGTTTTGAGGCCTGAAACCTCAAACGTGTACTTTTAGCCTCAAATTTTCGAAATTTCAATGAGAGGTCTTTCAGACAACCACGAAAATGAAGAAAAGGAGAATATATTTCTAGCCTCCTTTTTTCTTATGAATATCTCTAGACTGAGCTTGCACCATGTGTTGCGCTTCCCTCTAATTGCGAGGGTAACGTAAAAAACACATTTATGTACTTGCCTGTACAGAAGAGGAAGTGGTGGAGTTATATTCTGTAATATTCATTCGAAAAGCTCTCCTAGCATATTGTGAAAACAATGACGACCCTTTACTTAGACACCGTCCCCTTCCCAAAAATATATAAGGAATGGTATTTTCAGGGATTTTTATCATTCCCGGAGCATTTTCATACAACTTGAGCTTACAAAAAGTATTTTAAAGAGGGGGTATGCTACCCTTCCTCAGGCTTAAGATAGCCCTGGATTAAGTAGTTCGTAGCAATCAATTTTAAACCCTTCCTAACACAAACCGAAATGCTCAAAACTAAGTTCTAAACACAACACATACATCATTAGAATGTAAATTTATACTGATTCTAAATATGTAAAAGTATCAAATTTTTTATTTTTTTTATCAAAATTTCTTAATATACTAAATGTTTATAATTATAGAAAAATGGGTTAACCACTCGCAAATAGGGGTGTGGCTTAAATTCAAATTATACAATGAAATTCAACGTTTCTGAGATCCCTAAGGGTACTGTGTAGCTGTGACACCAATTCACGAAAATGTAGGGACAGACTTTTTTTCATGAAGAAACAAAAAACGTGTTTTATAAGTTTCAGAGTGGAGGAGGATTTCTGAATTTTTCTAGTGATGATACAAAATCTAAAGGTTGCTTCGCCCCGCCCCTAGTTGGTGTTACTTAGAGAACTGATTTTGCGACATACAATTTTAAGGCTTGTGCCTAAAGCTCATCCTCCAATAGATGCATGATTCTGATGTAAATTTTCTTTTACTGTCAGTCCAGTAACACCAGTCACTTTGAAGGTATTGTGGTTTATTTTCTAATTAATTGGCTTCATTTTTTTCTACTTAAGCACACTGGAATGAAGCCAATAATTTGATAGTAAGGTTTCCAGGGTTGTATTAAATCTTGAATTGTGTATCCATTTTAAAAGAATTATCAATACATCGAAAAAATATCAATACATCGTGTATAATTACGTAGAAAATGAATGTTTTCAGTCTTCTCCCCTTTAGAATTGTCAGGAACAATCACTTTTTTAACTTGCAAGCTGTAATGGAGCCAACCTAACTGAATCATAGATCAGGCTCCAAATTAAATTTGCTCTACACCTTGGGAGGCTGAGCCTATAGAATCACACCACTGACCACACCCACGCCAGGACTTTTGGCTGGCTACATCAGGACTCGGACCCGCGTCCTCAAGGGCAAAGTAATACAAGTCCAGTTCCAAAAAGCTATACAAGTATTTCGCTTCATTTTTTTCTACTTAAGCACACTGGAATGAAGCCAATAATTTGATAGTAAGGTTTCCAGGGTTGTATGGAAGTTTTTGTAATGTTGAAAAGTTACCAAAACACAAGAATAGAAAGCAACAGCAGCAAAGTAAAATTACCCAAAATGCCGGTTTTTCTGTCTATGTCTCATCAGCTGCCTATAGGTTTGAAAGTTCTCGTCACAAACACAGCATACTATTTCGTCATCTTCATCACTGTCTTCACAACTTATATCACTCAGATTTTCTTCAATAGAGTCTAACGTTAGTGATTGTCTGACGCCTAAAACATGCAATAAGAAATTTAAAAATTATTTTAAATGTATGGAATAAGAGGCGTGGGTAACCTATAAGATTGTAAACTGGTAACACTGTTTGAAAAATAAAACTAACAGTGCTATCTAGCATTTGGTGTTTCTTGAAAAAAATCTCAAACTTTGTAATAGTATTTTTTCCAGAAAATGACATCAGACACTTATTACTATATAAATTTTTCCAATTACTCTAATTTCACTGATTTCGTCCTATTATTTCAATAAAGAAAATGCCAAGAAATACACCAAACGCTAGATGGCGATGGTGATTTCTTGACCAAACGATGAAATGACCGAGGGACTTTTTTTTACAGAGAGGGTTTTGATAATGGACCAGCAAACACAGAAGCTTATTTTAGTAGTTCTAACTTTGGGGCTAGATTTTGGGTTTGCTAAACTTAATGGCAGAGCATTATCCTCGTAAGGTTTTCCCTTTTTCATTCCTTCAATTTTTTGTTCTCAATGTTTACGTAGGTTAATTCTTATTAGTCTCCCTTTTTCTTAAGCCATTTGGCTTACTCAAACAACCTCTTTCAACAGAAAACCTCTTTCAAGGAGGATAATAATGGTTGCACAACTTTCATAATGAACTTTCTACAACCTTCATAAATAAAAATGTTTTCAGCCGTAGAGCAAGAATAAATAATTTTTTAAGGGAAATGGGTTTTATCTTTAATTTTATGGCTCGGAATATGGTGGACATCTAAATAAAAACATCATTTTCTCCTTGCGGCCATCTTGGTTCAATTCATAACTGAGAACCGTGATTTTCTAACATTTTTTTCCAAATTATGAAGTTCTTAACTAAGTGCCACATTTTCGTTAGTACCGCCATGTTAAAACTCCTTAGATAAAATTTACAATGCCTTTTGACTTTATCAATTCAAATACTATTGATGCCCAAAGACAAACAGACCTTCAAAGTAAAGCTACGCCCCTTTAAGCTATTTGAGGCCATGCACTTTTAACTCTTTTTTTTACAGATTTTTAACTCGCCTTTCTTTTTATTATCTAATACTCAAAACTTCATAGTGGTACATAAAGCCAGCGTTGCCAGAATATATAACAAAAAATACGCCAGACTCTTTAAAAAACGCGCCAAAAATACGCTAGAACCTTTGAAAACTATGACTGCTAACATGGTCTTCTAAAGAGCTAAAATTGTCCAAAATTGAGTGTTTCACAACAATTTTCGGTGCTACAGTCCAAATTTTTTTTTTGCGTGTCGCAGCTTCCACCGCGACACGTGCATGGCCCGCTAAGTGTAGTTGGGTTAGTTTTAGGTGAATCTCTTATTTAATTTTTTCTGCTTCTGATTCTTGTCTGCTTCTGAAGAAGCCAGATTCTGAACCTTTAAGTCATGCACGGAAGAAGCAGTGTAAGGCCTGGCAAAGCTTTGAGGCACATATGGCACTCCGAGGATGAACACTAGCCTTCATTATGTGGGCAACCACACGAGCTACCTTTGTTTAAATTTAGAGTTATTTATTTCTGGTCAAAAGCTGATTCACGATACCGAATAGCACCCACCTGAAAAAAATAGGTTATAGTCTTCTAGCGCTGTATCTCAGAATTCGGGGGGGGGGGGTATACTGGATGTGAATCTGAAGTCCCAACAATCAGAAACTCTCCATGAAGTAAGTGTTTTTTAAAATATATTGTTCAGTTAAAGATAAGAAATCTTCAAACAAATTGTCAAATTTAGCAATACCGACCATTGGCAAAAATAAAAGAGCATAACGGTCACAATATACACAAAAAATCGAAATTTGGCTCCACTTTATACGAAGAACATAATAGTGTGTCCTTCGTAGACTCATAGGAAAGAAACCAGATAAAAAGAAATATACGTTATCTTTCCCCATTCAATACTCTTTTCATTTAATACCCCTCCCCACCCGAAAATGTATGTATACATCCCAATAACAAATCCTATGCGTAAAGAAGGACATGTTTTATAACTTAAATACCTTTCCCCTGGGGCTGTGGGGGGAGGGGGTCTTGTCACACTCAAAGACATAATTATGGGGCCTTTCAACTATGATGAACAAAATTTCTATCTCAAAATTTTGATTGGACAATTTTGGGACAAAAGGGTTGGAAGAGGAGGCCTAGTTGCACTCCAATTATTTGGTCACTTAAAAGGGGCACTAGAATTTCAATTTCCGGTCAAATTAGCCCTTTCCCGATATTCTAGGACCTCTGGGTCGATACGATAGTAGACTAGTAGGTATCATTTCTATAGAAGCTATACGTATTACCATGTTATTCTATAGAAGCTCTACACCTTTTCAAAGAGAGTGAGTATCCTCTCACATGGCCTTATACTTCTACGACTGCTATAGGAAATATCATGTTATTCTATGGGACCTCTACGCGTGATTAAACACGTTATGAAACTACGTGCTATATGCTTGTGTCCCGTTGGTACCATTCCAAACGAGCGAGGATTCCCCACCTGTTCCTAAACATTGCAAAAAAGATAGCAGTATGAACGGGGATTCCCCACACAAGTTTGTTTCAACTCCAAGTTTTTCAACCAAACAGGTTTTTTTTAAATCGAAAACTAGAGATTGTCAAATTGCGTATTAAGGAATGCTTTTGTAGGGAAAGCTGTCAATCACCCGTCCATGATTAAGAAGGTCTTACAATGTGAAATGATTTAGGATTCATTAACTTTAGTGTTGCCAGTCAAAAGCTATGAGTTTGAGAAAATTGTCTGATTATCGGAAAATGAAGAAACACCTTCCAAAAGTCGAACAGGAATGGGATTGTCTTGAGGGGGAATTTTCCATATAAGAGATGGAGGGTATTTTTACTCGAAAACAACTTCAACCGTGCCCAGCCCCCCGCGATCAGAAATTGATTTATAAAAAAGTTTCTTCAACTGAAAGTAAGGAGCAACGTCAAAACTTAAAAACGGACAGAAAATAGAGGCTGTTTCCAAAAGATTTAGGATTCATTAACTTTAATGTTGCCAGTCAAAAGCTATGAGTTTGAGAAAATTGCCTGATTATCGAAAAGTGAAGAAACACCTTCCAAAAGTCGACAAGAATGGGATTGTCTTGAGAGGGGAATTTTCCATAGAAGAGGTGGAGGGTATTTTTACTTGAAAACCACTTCAACCGTGCCCAGCCCCCCGCGATCAGAAATTAAATTATAAAAAAAGTTTCTTCAACTGAATGTAAGGAGCAACATCAAAACTTAAAAACGGACAGAAAATAGAGGCTGTTTCCAAAAGATTTAGGATTCATTAACTTTAGTGTTGCCAGTCAAAAGCTATGGGTTTGAGAAAATTGCCTGATTATCGAAAAATGAAGAAACACCTTCCAAAAGTCGACAGGAATGGGATTGTCTTGAGGGGGGAATTTTCCATAGAAGAGATGGAGGGTATTTTTACGTGAAAACAACTTTAACCGTGCCCAGCCCCCCGCGATCAGAAATTAAATTATAAAAAAGTTTCTTCAACTGAAAGTAAGGAGCAACATAAAACTTAAAAACGGACAGAAAATAGAGGCTGTGTCCAAAAGATTTAGGATTCATTAACTTTAGTGTTGCCAGTCAAAAGCTATGGGTTTGAGAAAATTGCCTGATTATCGAAAAATGAAGAAACACCTTCCAAAAGTCGACAGGAATGGGATTGTCTTGAGGGGGGAATTTTCCATAGAAGAGATGGAGGGTATTTTTACGTGAAAACAACTTTAACCGTGCCCCGCCCCCCGCGATCAGAAATTAAATTATAAAAAAAGTTTCTTCAATGAAAGTAAGGAGCAACATAAAAACTTAAAAACGGGTCGTTTCTGTGTGTTTGTCCTCTCTGTGTGTGATTCGTCTCTTTGTGTCTGTCGTCTCTGTGTGTTTGTCCTCTCTGTGTGTGAGTGGACTCTGTGTGTGTGTGTCGTCTCTGTGCATGTGTCGTCTCTGTGGGTGTTTCGTATCTGCGTGTGTGTTGTCTCTGTGTGTTTGTCGTCTCTGTGTGCGTGTCGTCTTTCTATGTGTTGTCGTTTCTGTGGTTGTGTCGTCTCTGTGTCTGTGTTGTCTCTATGTGTGTTTCGTCTCTGTGTGTGTGTGTGTGTGCCGTTTCTGTGTGTTTGTCGTCTCTGTGTGTTTGTCGTCTGTATGTGTAAGTCGTCACTTTGAGTGTGTCGTCTCTGTGTGTGTGTGTCGTCTCTGTGTGGATGTTGTCTCTGTGTGTGTGTTGTCTCTATGTGTGTGTCGTCTCTATGTGTGTTTCGTATCTGTGTGTGTGTGACGTCTCTTTGTGTGTGTGTCGTCTCTATGTGTGTTTGTCATTTCTGTGTGTGTGTCTCGTCTCTCTCTGTGTGTTGACTCTGTGTGTGTGTGTATCGTCTCTGTGCATGTGTCGTCTCTATGTGTCGTTTCTTTGTGTTTGTCCTCTCTGTGTGTGATTCGTCTCTTTGTGTCTGTCGTCTCTGTCTGTTTGTCCTCTCTGTGTTTGAGTGGACTCTGTGTGTGTGTTTCATCTCTGTGCATGTGTCGTCTCTGTGGGTGTTTCGTATCTGTGTGTGTGTTGTCTCTGTGTGCGTGTCGTCTCTCTATGTGTTGTCGTCTCTGTGTGTGTGTCGTCTCTGTGTCTGTGTTGTCTCTATGTGTGTGTCGTCACTCTCTGTGTGTGTCGTTTCTGTGTGTTTGTCCTCTCTGTGTGTGAGTGGACTCTGTGTGTGTGTCGTCTCTTTGTGTGTTTCGTATCTGTGTGTGTGTTGTCTCTGTGTGTGTGTCGTCTCTGTGCGTTTGTCGTCGCTATGTGTGTAACAGCCTCTATTTTCTGTCCGTTTTTAAGTTTTGATGTTGCTCCTTACTTTCAGTTGAAGAAACTTTTTTTTATAATCTAATTTCTGATCGCGGGGGGCTGGGCACGGTTGAAGTTTTTTTCACGTAAAAATACCCTCCACCTCTTCTATGGAAAATTCCCCCCAACCTCAAGACAATCCCATTCCTGTCAACTTTTGGAAGGTGTTTCTTCATTTTTCGATAATCAGGCAATTTTCTCAAACTCATAGCTTTTGACTGGCAACACTAAAGTTAATGAATCCTAAATCTTTTGGAAACAGCCTCTATTTTCTGTCCGTTTTTAAGTTTTGATGTTGCTCCTTACTTTCAGTTGAAGAAACTTTTTTTATAATTTAATTTCTGATCGCGGGGGCTGGGCACGGTTGAAGTTGTTTTCACGTAAAAATACCCTCCACCTCTTCTATGGAAAATTCCCCCCCTCAAGACAATCCCATTCCTGTCAACTTTTGGAAGGTGTTTCTTCATTTTTCGATAATCAGGCAATTTTCTCAAACTCATAGCTTTTGACTGGCAACATTAAAGTTAATGAATCCTAAATCTTTTGGAAACAGCCTCTATTTTCTGTCCGTTTTTAAGTTTTGATGTTGCTCCTTACTTTCAGTTGAAGAAACTTTTTTTATAATTTAATTTCTGATCGCGGGGGGCTGGGCACGGTTGAAGTTGTTTTCACGTAAAAATACCCTCCACCTCTTCTATGGAAAATTCCCCCCTCGAGACAATCCCATTCCTGTCAACTTTTGGAAGGTGTTTCTTCATTTTTCGATAATCAGGCAATTTTCTCAAACTCATAGCTTTTGACTGGCAACACTAAAGTTAATGATTCCTAAATCTTTTGGAAACAGCCTCTATTTTCTGTCCGTTTTTAAGTTTTGACGTTGCTCCTTACTTTCAGTTGAAGAAACTTTTTCTTATAATTTAATTTCTGATCGCGGGGGGCTGGGCACGGTTGAAGTTGTTTTCACGTAAAAATACCCTCCACCTCTTCCATGGAAAATTCCCCCCTCAAGACAATCCCATTCCTGTCGACTTTTGGAAGGTGTTTCTTCATTTTTCGATAATCAGGCAATTTTCTCAAAGTCATAGCTTTTGACTGGCAACACTAAATCCTAAATCTTTTGGAAACAGCCTCTATTTTCTGTCCGTTTTTAAGTTTTGATGCTGCTCCTTACTTTCAGTTGAAGAAACTTTTTTTATACTTTAATTTCTGATCGCGGGGGGCTGGGCACGGTTGAAGTTGTTTTCACGTAAAAATTCCCTCCACCTCTTCTATGGAAAATTCCCCCTCAAGACAATCCCATTCCTGTCGACTTTTGGAAGGTGTTTCTTCATTTTTCGATAATCAGGCAATTTTCTCAAACTCATAGCTTTTGACTGGCAACACTAAAGTTAATGAATCCTAAATCTTTTGGAAACGGCCTCTATTTTCTGTCCGTTTTTAAGTTTTGATGCTGCTCCTTACTTTCAGTTGAAGAAACTTTTTTTATACTTTAATTTCTGATCGCGGGGGGCTGGGCACGGTTGAAGCTGTTTTCACGTAAAAATTCCCTCCACCTCTTCCATGGAAAATTCCCCCCTCAAGACAATCCCATTCCTGTCGACTTTTGGAGGATATTTCTTCATTTTTCGATAATCAGGCAATTTTCTCAAACTCATAGCTTTTGACTGGCAACACTAAAGTTAATGGATCCTAAATCTTTGGAAACAGCCTCTATTTCTGCCCGTTTAAGTTTTGATGTTGCTCCTTACTTTCAGTTGAAGAAACTTTTTTATAATTTAATTTCTGATCGCGGGGAGCTGGGCACGGTTGAAGTTGTTTTCACGTAAAAATACCCTCCTCCTCTTCCATGGGAAAATTCCCCCTCAAGACAATCCCATTCCTGTCGACTTTTGGAGGGTGTTTCTCCATTTTTCGATAGTCAGGCAATTTTTTCAAGCTCATAGCTTTTGACTGGCAACATTATAGTTAATGAATCCTAAATCTTTGGAAACAGCTTCTATTTCTGCCCGTTTAAGTTTTGATGTTGCTCCTTACTTTCAGTTGAAGAAACTTTTTTTTATAATTTAATTTCTGATCGCGGGGGGCTGGGCACGGTTGAAGTTGTTTTCACGTAAAAATACCCTCCACTTCTTCCATGGAAAATTCCCCCCCTCAAGACAACCCCATTCCTGTCGACTTTTGGAAGGTGTTTCTTCATTTTTCGATAATCAGGCAATTTTTTCAAGCTCATAGCTTTTGACTGGCAACACTAAAGTTAATGAATCCTAAATCTTTTGGAAACAGCTTCTATTTCTGCCCGTTTAAGTTTTGATGTTGCTCCTTACTTTCAGTTGAAGAAACTTTTTTTATAATTTAATTTCTGATCGCGGGGGGCTGGGCACGGTTGAAGTTGTTTTCACGTAAAAATACCCTCCACCTCTTCCATGGAAATTCCCCCCTCAAGACAATCCCATTCTTGTCGACTTTTGGAAGGTGTTTCTTCATTTTTCGTTAATCAGGCAATTTTCTCAAACTCATAGCTTTTGACTGGCAACACTAAAGTTAATGAATCCTAAATCTTTTGGAAACAGCCTCTATTTTCTGTCCGTTTTTAAGTTTTGATGTTGCTCCTTACTTTCAGTTGAAGAAACTTCTTTTTATAATTTAATTTCTGATCGCAGGGGGCTGGGCACGGTTGAAGTTGTTTTCACGTAAAAATACCCTCCACCTCTTCCATGGAAAATTCCCCCCTCAAGACAATCCCATTCCTGTCGACTTTTGGAAGGTGTTTCTTCATTTTTCGATAATCAGGCAATTTTCTCAAACCCATAGCTTTTGACTGGCAACACTAAAGTTAATGAATCCTAAATCTTTTGGAAACAGCCTCTATTTTCTGTCCGTTTTTAAGTTTTGACGTTGCTCCTTACTTTCAGTTGAAGAAACTTTTTTATAATTTAATTTCTGATCGTGGGGGGCTGGGCACGGTTGAAGTTGTTTTCACGTAAAAATACCCTCCATCTCTTCTATGGAAAATTCCCCCCTCAAGACAATCCCATTCCTGTCGACTTTTGGAAGGTTTTTCTTCATTTTTCGATAATCAGGCAATTTTCTCAAACTCATAGCTTTTGACTGGCAACACTAAAGTTAATGAATCCTAAATCTTTCGGAATCAGCCTCTATTTTCTGTCCGTTTTTAAGTTTTGACGTTGCTCCTTACTTTCAGTTGAAGAAACTTTTTTTTATAATTTAATTTCTGATCGCGGGGGGCTGGGCACGGTTGAAGTTGTTTTCACGTAAAAATACCCTCCACCTCTTCTATGGAAAATTCCCCCCTCAAGACAATCCCATTCCTGTCGACTTTTGGAAGGTGTTTCTTCATTTTTCGATAATCAGACAATTTTCTCAAACTCATAGCTTTTGACTGGCAACACTAAAGTTAATGACTCCTAAATCATTTCACATCGTAAAACCTTCTTAATCATGGACGGGTGATTGACAGCTTTCCCTACAAAAGCATTCCTTAATACGCAATTTGACAATCTCTAGTTTTCGATTTAAAAAAAAAAAAACAGTCTGGTTGAAAAACTTGGAGTTGAAACAAACTTGTGTGGGGAATCCCCGTTCATGCTGCTATCTTTTTTGCAATGTTTAGGAACAGGTAGGGAATCCTCGCTCGTTTCGAATGGTACCAACGGGACATCAGCATATAGCACGTAGTTTCATAACGTGTTTAATCACGTGTAGAGGTCCCATAGAATAACATGATATTTCCTATAGCAATCGTAGAAGTATAAGGCCATGTGAGAGGATACTCACTCTCTTTGAAAAGGTGTAGAGCTTCTATAGAATATCATGGTAATTCGTATAGCTTCTATAGAATTGGTACCTACTAGTCTACTTACGATCGCCCTGGGGAAACAAACAACAAAAAAAACAAAAAAATAAACACGCATCCGTGATCTTTCTTCTGGCAAAAAAATACAAAATTCCACATTTTTGCAAATAGGAGCTTGATGTGAATATTAGGGTGTGATTTTCATTAAGATCTCTTGACTCTTAGGGGTTGTTTCTCCTTTTTTCTCAAATCAGGAACATTTTCCCAGGCTCGTAACCTTGGATAGGTAAGATTAAACTTGATGAAATTGATATATTTAAAATCAGCATAAGAAGCCGATTCCTTTGATATGTCTATTGCTATCAAAATTCCGTTTTTTAGAGTTTCGGTTACTATTGAGCCGGGTCGCTCCTTACTTACAGTTTGTTACAACGAACGGTTTGAAACGTTAACTCCTCTTTACTACCTGATATCTATGTCAGGCTGGATTTTTCGGCTATGGTTTACATTAAAACTAAGTACAGAAATAAATTGTTTGTATCAGACCCACTGTAATTAAAAGTAACTAAAGTTAAAGTTGATACTGAAAATGTGATAAAGAAAAATCAGAAATACACACATCCTTCCCATTGAGACAGCTTTTAAAAAAAATAGTGCAGGTGTAGTTATGCAAGTAACGAAACAAATTATTTAAGTCTTGTTTCATATTTTATCAGTCTTTCATTCACATTGGTAACACTTGTAAAAACAAATGTCTTTCATGTCAATTAGAAAAATATATTATTTTGCTTGCTACTACGGAATCTGAACATTACCGTCATTAATGTTTGCGACCGCGACCCACTCAATGCTCGAACTTCCAATTTGAGGACCATTCAGGGTTGACGGCCGGTGAAAAAAAAAAACACTAAATTTTACTGATTTTGTGGTTGATTTAGGGATTTTCTTCAATAATCTAGTGATTTATTGTTCTGATTTAGTGATTTTTTCTTTAGGCCCCATTAAAAATCACTAGAAATAGTGATAAGTCACTAGGAATGGCAAACCTGGAACCACTGCGTTAGAAGAATAAAAGTTTGGTTAGAATAAAACTTAACTCGGGTTTCAGATCTCTGAAACTAAGTCTCGAATCAACTAGACACCTAAACTTGAAGATAGACATACCGGCTTTGATAATTATTAATTAAAAAAAAACGAGTTTTGTTTAACTGAAAGTAAGGAACGACGTTAAAACTTAAAACGAACAGAAATTATTCCGTATATAAAGGGGGCTGTCCCCTCCTCAACGCCTCACTCTTTACGCTAAAGTTTTTTTATTGTTTAAAAAATAGAGTTGTGAGAAAGTCAATCTTTAGCGTAAAGAGCGAAGCGTTGAGGAGGGACAGCCCCCTTCATATACAGAATAATTCCTGTTCGTTTTAAGTTTTAATTTCGTTCCTTACTTTCAGTTAAAAAAAACCTGTTTTTTTTATTTAATTTTTGAACGTTTTTGAATTAATGCAGGTTTTGATTTTGGCTCACCGTACATGAATAATTAAAACAAATTTGCATATTAATTTTACTTTTACATGGTTAAATGGCTTTCTCGAAAGTTGTTTAATTTTATTTACGAACGTTTTTATTAGTAATAAATATACGCAACTTACGAATTAACTTACGTAACGAACTTCTATATTCATAAATTTTTAACACGTATATTAGGGGGTTCGCCCCCTAGTCAATACCCTGCTCTTTTAAGCTAAAGTTCGAATTTTTTCTGATTGAGCTGATTGAATTGGAATTTATATAGTTTTAAATACAAGCTTAAAAGGGCTGTACATGGCTTAAGTTATGATATTTTAATATCTTGGATAAGAGTTATGAATATTATCGTAACAGCTATTATGATGTTGGTTCTACCTGACAATACACATAATTCTGTTTCGACGATAGGAATTCGCTTATAGTAATAATAATATATATATATATTTTTTTTTTTTTTTTTTTTTTTTTTTTTTTTTTAATATAATTAATAAATTTAGTTTATTTATTCTAATTTTTTCTATAGTTTCCATTTTATCTATATTTTCTTTTCTTCTCCTTCATGTGTGAGTAAGTGATCATTTTAAATTTTCTTTTGTTTTTTATCTATGAGTATGTAATTCATATGTCGTCCCTCTTTGTACAGGCCAATGAGCCTTTGAGGGATTAATAACATGTAATTTTGTATGTGTATTTAATGAAGAATAAAACTTATCTTATCTTATCTTAATCACAATCAGTTGATCAGTTGAAATCAGCTTAAAAACTTTTTTTATTTAATTTCTGATCTTTTTCTTTATTAATGCTGGGAAATCCGGCGCCCCCTTCATAGCAATGTCCCTTCCCCCATGAAAACTTCCTTCATGGAAAGATCCTCCCATATAACCCTGACCCACCCCCTCCCCCCACCTACCAAAAAAATCCCCCCTGTAAACGTCTGTATACTTCCCAATAACCAACACTATATGTTAACATTGAGTAAAGTTCATAACTTTCAGCCCTCCCCCCGGGGACTTTGGGGAATTAAGTCATCCTAAAAGACATTTTTATCATATTTTCGACCATGCTGAACAAAATGACCATCTCAAAATTTTGATCGGTTGACCTTGGGAGAAAAATGAGTGTGGGAGGGGGCCTAGTTGCCCTCTATTTTTTGGTCACTTAAAAAGGGCACTAGAACTTTTAATTTCCGGTCCAATGAGACCTCCCAAGATATTCTAGGACCACTGGTTCGATACAATCACCCCTGGGAAAAAAAAAACAAATAAACACGCATCCGTGATTTTCTTCTGGCAAAAAATACAAAATTCCACATTTTTGTAGATAGGAGCTTGAAACCTCTACAGTAGGGTTCTCTGATACGCTGAATATGATGGTGTGATTTTCATTAAGGTTCTATAATTTTTAGGGGGTCTTTCACCCTTTTTTGAAAATCAGCCAAATTTTCCCAGGCGCGTAGCTTTTGATGGGTAGGACTAAACTTGATGAAAGTTATATATTTGAATTCAGCATTGAAAGCTGATTCTTTTGATATATCTATTGCTATCAAAAACCCGTTTTATAGAGTTTCGGTTACCATTGAGCCGGGTCGCTCCTTATTTACAGTTCGTTACCACGAACTGTTCGAAAAGTGTGACTTATGCAATTTTAGTCGAAAATGAGTTATGTATGTCGTGGATAAATTCAGCTCGAGGAATTGAATGCTGCAGTCAGAATTGTCCTTTCTTCTACCATTACGAAGATAAAAAAAGAACATACGCCAGTTTTGACAGAAGAGGAATTTTTTTTAGCTATAATGGCATTTTTTTTTTTTTCAAGGAAAAAGGAGACGTATACCAATAATGGATTAATTTGGAATTCTCTTAGAATACTTATGACAGAACGAGGATTATCTTATCTATAGAAAAAAGGAGACATACGCCATAAAATCGAATAATTTTCGCTTGGAATATTTGAATTTAATTTACACCACTGAAAAGAACATAAAAAGTTGGCATAGAATATGTTCTTTTTATTTCCATTAGTTTCATCCTTCAGATCGACAGCAAACGACCAACTTTTTTCTGTTTCTTGTCTCTCCTGAAAAGTCATAATCACAGCCGATATGCAGTCCAGAGGTCTGTAAACTCTCGTCAATTTCTAGTCAATAGACAAAAAAAGACTTAAATGTAAGAATTTTCTATGTCCTTCAGAGTTCTACGAGTCTTCTATGTCTAAACAAGATAATGAAACCTTGAATATTGGGCATAATTGAAAAAATATGTTAATATTGACCTACAGCAATGAATTATATAGCATCAAATGTTTACTTCAATAATTTTACGTTCAGTTCTTTACCGTTTTATCATCAGGCTTGTTTGAACATTTTAAATGTTTTGGTAGAGAATCTCAATTCAAAAAAGCCACAAGATCACGCGGCAATATACGATTAATGCTAAGACATAAGCGTTAAAAATAAGATTGGTTAATTGCTCTAATTTAGCTGCATTTCATGTCTGTTCAACCTTTGAAGTTTAAAAATGTGTTACTTCTTTAATTAAAACAAAGGTTTATGGTTGGATCAATGAACTTTTACTGCTGTCAAAGACTACATAGAAATTCAACCTTGGCATTAAAAGCATAAGCTCTTTTGATTATAATTTCTCAGTGTGTGTACGATGTCAAATTCTTAAACTACCTATTGGTTACCAATCTAAGCCCTTATCCATAAAGTAGGAATTTATCCATAAATGTGGTTTTTGGTTCACCCTAAAGAAAAGAAACACTGAGAATTTAGTTTTCTCAGAATTTGTCCATATAATTCACTAATTTCTATTGCTTTTTCGACTTGGTATACGTGCTTTTTTACGACCTTTTTTTACGTCCCTTTCTATGTAGGAATAAATTCCTGTGTGCCTGCCTGCCACAGACACTCGGAAAGAAACTCAAGGCGTCTGTAGTATTCGCTGTGTAGTGATCAAGGAAGTTCTATATAATTCTGGCCAACAAGCTTTAATCCCGTCAAAATCTAAATTTTTGGCGCCACAAGCCGTTGTCTTTACTTATTCCATACCATACGGTGTTTATAAAACTAAAAAAGACATAATATTGTTTTTCCATGGCTTAAGAGGCTTTTTGTGGCTTTTTGCGGTATGTGCTTTCTATAAATCCATAATTACAGCTGCGGAAGAAATGGCAATATGGCCCAAATTGCAATAGGGGCGTTTTATCACTCATCAATGTTCTAAGATCTTACATCTTTTGTCAGAAAACGCTTAAAAGTGAAATCTTTGAACAAAGATCTTACATCTTTGGTCGTTTTTGTGCAAACGTCTTTCATCATTCTGCTCTGATCAGCGGTCTGAGAACAATGATGAGTGGATCATCAAAGTTCTCTCATCATTGTTCTATATGGCAAAACAGTAGCGTTCTTCACACTTTTTGCTAACATCAGTGAGCTGTAAGATCTTAGAACAAAGATGAGTTAAAAAACGATTATCTTTGCAGAAAGATGTAAGATCTTAGATGTAAGATCTTAGTGCTAAAAAACGGGCCTAATGTCTGTGCTACATGATTGGTCTTTGGTCTCGTATGCATTCGGTCAGATACAAAGCTGTCAAACCTCTCCTTTCATAAGGAGTTGAATTCGGTACCATTTTGTTTATTATAATTATTTTTTAAGGTACAGCATTAAAATTATTTCTTAAGGTTTTTTAAGCAATTGAATTTGCCAATTTATATATTAATTAATATAAAGAGCTCAAAGCACAATACCTGTCATTTATTTACTGATAATTGCAAGTGACTAATTACTGGTATTAGAATGCTCTAGTGTATGTTCAGAATTTAATATCTTGAATTTTCTAAAGGTTATTAAACGGTAGCTATTTAACAGCCACACAATGCATCAATCATGTTTATTATCCCGGAAACAACAAGAATCAGAGCATGTTACGGTCAATTTGTCCCGTAAAAGACATGGTCCAAGGTGAGAACACAGTTCGGTTCTTAATTAAAAAGAAAAAAAACATAATCGAAACCACGCCTTATTTAACAGCGTTGACAGAACCTTAGTAACACTGTGTGTGCGCTGTTTTCGCTTGACATCGTACTAGCGCTGCTTAAGTAAAGAACTATATGCCTTCAATATGTTTTTTTCTCCTTGAGCTCTGTATGGAAGAAAACGTGATAGAAACTTTGAGGGATCGTCTTGCGACGTGAAACTGAAAATTTTCGTGTCCTTTTTAAGAGCCAAAATTATCGAGGGCCAACTAGCCCCTATCCCGTGCCCTTTTTGGCTCCCTTTGTAGCTCTTCAAGAGACCAATCCCCAAATTTGGAGATAGTCTTTTTGGTCAAAATATTCAAAGATCCAATAAATGGGCCTCAAGGGTGACAAGAGCCCCGCAGACCGTGAGGCATCAAACGTAAACAGTGCAAATTGTTCATTGCTTACGCACAGGTTTGGTGATGAAAAAAGAGGGGTTGTTTGGTTTTTGTTGGGCAATTTGCTTAATTAAGACCTTAGAAGTGGAAAACTTTAGAACTTTTTGTAGGAATATAAAATAGAAAAAAATGTTCAGGAACCCCCTCCCCAGAGAAAATGGGCTTGAAAAGGGCTAAAACAACATTATTCCTAATCAGTTCTAAACTTTTTAAAAACCCCAACGCAGAAAACAAACTATTGGTTTGCCCCAAAACGGGCCCGAAAAAACCCATAAAAGGTGTAATAAACTATCTTTCCCAAGCCAATTCTCATGAAAGAGGTGACCATAGACAATTTGGGGTGGGGGTAATTTGAGGGCAACCAGACTCACTTTCGGGCCCTTTTCTGCTACCCATTCACCCCTTAAGACCCATGATATTGGATCCAAATTTCAATATAAAAATTTTGTTCAAGAACGTTAAAATTTCTAACAATATGCCTCCGAGTTCAATGCTATTTCAACAGCCCCAGGGACAATAGACCTCTAGCACTAGTTTAGAGATTAGGTTTCAGCAGGAAAATTCTTAAGGATTTGTTTTTAAGGTCAAGATCCGCAAAGTTTTCCAAGGGTACACTTAAAAAACGACACATGTACCTGATTAAATAAAAAGACGCTATGTGCACCCAAGTGTTCTCATTATTAGGGATTGCACAAGGCCTCCATTCATACTGGAGGTCCCAGTAAGTTCTTGCTGTCCGGTTCTAAACTGGCTTAAGTGCTTTGGTATAGACTTGTGGAGATGTGTTGGTCCCCATCATGCACTGGTATCCAGTACCATTGCTTTTTTGACCGATTCAGACGATTCGAACTAGATTTATTAGGAGATTCAGAAACTCATATCCCAGGGGTAGGAAGCCTGAAATTATGTAATTTATGATTTATTTACTCA
This sequence comes from Artemia sinica, assembly GCA_027921565.1. Classification (NCBI taxonomy): domain Eukaryota; kingdom Metazoa; phylum Arthropoda; class Branchiopoda; order Anostraca; family Artemiidae; genus Artemia; species Artemia sinica. Next base: position 12,602,186 of record CM051275.1, read on the forward strand.
GGCAGGAAGCATGGGGTACATAGACAGGAAGTAGGGTTCATGATCAATAAGCAAGCTGCTAAATCTTGTTTAGGCTGAGAAGGTATTAATAATAGAATAGTAATCGCTCTTTTTAGACTAAAAAGTTCAGGGTATAAGTTATAGTAGTATATGCCCCTGGATCACTTTCAACTATTAAAAATGGCACTAGGCCTTTCAATTTCCAATCAAATGAGCCCATTTAAAGTTTCTACGATAACACTTTCAATAAAACCTTGTATGCCCCAAGGGCATAACTTACAACCCTTGCCCGGAGGGCTGGGGGGAGGGATGTCATTCTCAAAGACCTTATTTCAAGGACTTTCTAATACGTTGAACAAAATGTCTATCTGAAAATTTTGATGGGATGTGTTTGGAGGGATGGTGGGCGTGAGAGGGGGGTTAGTTACCCTCCAATCACTTTCGACTATTAAAAAGGGCACTAGCCCTCTCAATTTCCAATTGAATGAGCCCCTTTTGAAGTTTTACAACAACTCTATCTATAAAAACCTTATATGCCCCCTGGACATAACTTACAACCTTTGCCCAGGGGGCTCTGGGGGATTTGTCATCTTTAAATACAGAATTTGCAGATTTTTCAACTACTTTAAACAAAATGGCTATCTTTAAACTTTGACTGAATATTTTTGGGGAAATGGTGGGCGTGAGAGGGGATTTAATTACTCTCCACTCACTTTCGACTATTAAAAAGGGCAATTTCAATTTCCAATCAAATGAGCCCTTTTTGAAACTTCTACAACAGCTTTTTATATAAGCCTTATATGCCCCTGGGGCATAACTTACAACCCTTGCTCTGAGGGCTCTGGGGGGGAGGACGGGTTGTCATCCTTAAAGACCTAATTTCCTAAACTTTCAACTACGTTGAATAAAATGGCTATCTAAAAATTTTGATTGGATGTGTTTGGGGAAAAGGTGGGTGTGAGAGGGGGTTAGTTGCCCCCAAATCATTTTCGACTATTAAAAAGGGCACTAACCATTTGAATTTCCAATTGAATGAGTCCTTTTTCAAGTTTCTACAACAAAGTTTTCAATAAAACCTTATAAGCCCCAGGACATAACTTCTAACCCCTCCCTGAAGACTGTGAGAGGAGTGTCCTGCTCAAAGGTATAATTTCCTGAAGCTTGAACTGCGTGGATCAAAATGGCTATCTCAAAATTTTTATTGAATGTGTTTGGGGAAATGGTGGGCATGGAAGGGGTGTTATTTGCCTTCCAATCACTTTTGACTGTTAAAAATGGCACTAGCCATTTCAATTTCCAATCGAATGAGCCCTTTTTGAAGTTTCTACGACAATGCGTTCTATAAAAACCTTATATTCCCATAGGGCATAACTTACAACCCTTGCCCTGAGGGATTTGGGGGGGGGGAGTTGTCATACTCAAAGATCTAATTTCCTGAACTTAAAACTACGTTGAATAAAATGACTATCTCAAAATTTTGATTGGATGTGTTTGGGGAAGAGGGGGGCCTAAGAGGGTGGCAGTTGTCCTCCAATCACTTTCAACTATTAAAAAGAGCACTTGCCCTTTGAAATTCCAATCGAATGCGCCTTTTTTGAAGTTTCCACGGCAACACCTTCTATAAAAACCTTACATGCCCCTAGGGCATAACTTACAACCCTTGCCCTGAGGGCTCTGGAGGAGTGTCCTCCTCAAAAACATAATTTCTATTCGGAAATCAACTACGCTGAAGAAAATGGCTATCTCAAAATTTTGATTTGATATATTTCGGGAAATGGTGGGCTTGGAAGGGGTGTTAGTCGCCTTCCAATCACTTTCGACTATTAAAAAGGGTACAAGCCACTCCAATATCCATTTGAATAAGCCCTTTTCGAAGTTTCTACGACAACTTCTTCTATACGAAGTGCCCTGCTCTAAAAGAAAAAAAAAATAACAAATCATACATTGTGCCAACATCGTTCTTATATGCCCCTGGGAATAACTTAAAAACCTTGCCCTTAGGGTTGAGGGGGAGTGTCTTCCTCAAAAACATATTTTCTATCTGGAAATCAACTACGCTGAACAAAATGGCTATCTCAAAATTTAGATTGGATGTGTTGGAGGGAATGATGGGCGTGGGGGGGGGGCTAGTTGCCCGCCAATCCCTTTTGATAATTAAAAGGGCACTAGCCACTCTAATTTCCAATCGATGAGCCCTTTTCGAAGTTTTTACGAACTCCTTCGATACGAAGTGCCCTGGTATGAAGAAAAAAAATAATACATTGTGCCAACATCGTTCTTTACTTAGGCAGCGCGATCGCGCTGCCTATGATAGTTGGCTTTGGGAACCAACAAATTATAAATTGTTTAAGTTTTTATGGACGAAAGCGTTGGCAAATTCTACGAGTTTGTTTTTCTTATCTTCCAGATGTAAAACTACCACAAATCGCCATTAACAACTAAATGAAACGCAAAACTAACAGAAATTACACTAGATAGCCTAGTCAAACTCAAAACGAGCTAAAATTAAAAGGAATATGGCTGACAACACCCATGTCTTCTTCAGACCATAAAATAATTTGCACTTTACTTCAAAAAAAAAAATTGTCAGTTTGATATACATATTCTGATATCTATTCCTTATATTCTTAATACTTCTTTATTTGTTAAAGTGAAAAAAGTGAAAACATTTAAAATGTATTTTGTTTTCAATAAAGTGCAAATTAAGTTCTGCTCTTGAGGAGATGTGGGGGTTGTCAGCCGTACTCATGTTAATCTTTGTTATTTTGAATTTGAAAAGGTTATTTATTATAATTTCTGTTCGTTTTGGGTTCAATTTTTTTATTTCTGGTGATTTGTGGTTGTTTTACGCTTAGAAGATTTGTTGAATTTGCTTCTACTTTTTGGCTTTATTTTTGGCTTAACAAGCCTGTTTAATATTCTTTGACAAACTTGTTTTATGGAAAAAGTTGCTTATAATAATTTCCGGGGGTATTTTTTATTGACATAGATTTTTTCATAAAAAAAGATATTTTATATCTTTTTAATGTTTTTTTCTATTATAATCCATAGTTTTTACTTTGGAGATTATTTGACTTTATTTTTGCTCATTTTTGGTCTAATGAGGCTCTTTACTTTTCTTTAAAAAACTTATGTTTCCCATTAACAAATACTATCTGTAAGTTTTTCAACTGAAAGTGAGGAGCAACATCAAACCTTAAAACGAACTGATATTATTACATATATGAAAGGGGTTGCCTCCTCCACAAGAACTTGCTCTTGACGTTAAAGTTCTCTCTCCATGAAAAGATCCAATACTTATGTGTTATATGCCACTGAATCAAGCTTACGATGTGTAAAACTTGAGAACAAACTGGTTTCTTCGTACCTTTAGAAACATATTTGGCTATGTATTTTCACATTAGGGGGGGGGGGGGGGGGGGGGGGTAAAGTACGTACAATTATTCTTCATATTGTGAGGTAAGAATTGTTTACTGACTTCAACCTATCCAAATATATTACCCCCCCCCCCCCTTATGTGCAAATATATAGCCCAAATTATATATTCCCCATATATTATGTCACTAAACTCCTTCCCTCTATGGAAATTAAAAAAAAAAATCAAATAAAACTCTAAAATTTGGAAAGTCTTCTTTTCCGTGGGAGGGGGGGATTATATACCGGGGGGTAAGATATTTGGACAGTTTGAAGTCAGAAAACAATTCTTTCTAGGTATTAAATAAAAAAAACAAGTTTTTTAAACTGAAAGTAAGGAGTGACATTAAAACTTAAAACGAACAGAAATTATTCCGTATATGAGAGGGGCTGTCCCCTCCTCAACGCCTCACTCTTTACGCTAAAGTTTTTTTATTGTTTTAAAAAACAAAGTTGTGAAACAGAGTCAAACTTTAGAGTAAAGAGCGAGGCGTTGAGGAGGGGACAGCCCCTTTCATATACGGAATAATTTCTGTTCGTTTTAAGTTTTAATGTCGCTCCTTACTTTCAGTTTAAAAAACTTGTTTTTTTTTATTTAATTTCTGATCGTTTTTTAGTTAATGCAGCTTTTATTTTGGCTCACCGACATTGAATAAGTAAACAAAATTTGCATAAAAATTTTACTTTTCTTTTAATGGCTAAATGGCTGTCTCTATATTTGGTTCTGACGTAATTTATAAATTAACTTACGTAACAACTTCTATATTCGTATATTTTTCTTCTGGCAAAAAATACAAAGTTGCAGATTTTTTGCAGATATGAGCTTGAAACCTATGTTATAGGGTTTTCTGATACGCTGAATCTGACGGTGTGATTTTTGTTAAAATTCTTTCACTTTTAGGGGATGTTTCCCCCTCTTTAAAAAATCAGGTAAATTTTCTCAGGCTCGTAGCCTTTGATGAGTAATACTAAACTTAATAAAATTCCATATATTTAGAATCAGCATTATAAGCCCATTCTTTTGATACATTTATTGACATCAAAGTTCCGTTTTTAAAAGTTTCGATTACTATGAGCGTGGGAGGGGGCCTAGTTGCCCTCCATTTTTTTCGGTCACTGAAAAAGGGCACTAGAACTTTTAATTTCCTTTCCAATGAGCCCTCCTACGATATTCTGGGACCACTGGGTCAATACAATTACCCCTGGGGAAAAGAAAAAAAACAAAAAACAAACAAACAAATAAACACGCACCCGTGATCTTTCTTCTGGCAAAAATGCAAAATTCCACATTTTTGTAGATAGCAGCTTGAAACCTCTACAGTAGGGTTCTCTGATACGCTAAATATGATGGTGTGAATTTAATTAAGGTTCATTAGCTTTTAGGCGGTCTTTCCCCCTTTTTTCGAAAATCAGCAAATTTTCTCAGGCGCGTAACTTTTGATGGGTAGCACTAAACTTGATGAAAGTTATATATTTGAAATCAGCATTGAAATCTGATTCTTTTGATATATCTATTGGTATCAAAAACCAATAACCAAGTTTCCGTTACCATTGAGCCGGGTCGCTCCTTACTTACAGTTCGTTACCACGAACTGTTTGAAACGTAGAAGCAGCATTAAATGAATACACACAGTTTCTTTAAGATTAAACTTGATGAAAGTTATATATTTGAAATCAGAATTAAAATCTGATTCTTTTGATGTATCTATTGGTACCAAAATTCCGTTTTTTAGAGTTTCGGTTACCATTGAGCCGGGTCGCTCCTTACTTACAGTTCGTTACCACGAACTGTTTGATATGGTATTTAAAAAGTTACAGGAGAATAGCGAGGTATCTCGAAATTTTGTTTACAAAAAAAAAATAACAAAAAAAATCCCAGTATAAAGTAAATGTAATGTTTCATTTAAGTGTTTTTTCCAAGTGTTAAATGTTTTTGTTTTTTTTTTTGTTTTTTTTCAATGACCGTTTTTCCAACTATTAAGTACTATTATTAGGTTAATGTAGTGTTTCATTGAAGTGTTTTATGATGATCACTGATCAAAGTTTATGTTATTTGTGCCTTTCATTTAGGTTATTCATGGCCGTATATTTAGCTTTAAAATACACTTATTATCTATCTATCTAATATGCAGGATAATTGTATCAAACAATTGTTGGATGCACACGCGCTATACTTCATCCCCCCACCCCTAATGTGCAAATCTATAGCCCAAATTTATTTCTAAAGTAACGAAGAAAGTAAAGAAACAACCAGTCTGTTCTCGAATTTTACACAGCGTAAACTTGAGTGAGTGGCGAATAATACACAAGTGCCAAAATTCCTTCCCCCTACGGAAATTAAAGAAATAAAACTCAAATAAATTTCTCAAATTTGGAAAGCCTTATTTTCCACGGGGGGCAATTTTCCGGTGGGGTATTTTCCGCGGGGTTATTTTCTGGGGCGGAGGGTATTTTCCAGGGGGCATTCTCCGCGGTGGGTATTTTCTAGGGGGGGGGGGGTATCTTCTGCGGGCCAGTATTTTATGGGGGGGGGGTATTTTCCGGGGGATAATCCCGGGGGGGGGGGGGGGTTAACACCGCCCATCGTTTCCTTACAGTTAAAAAAAGTTTGGAAGAATAGGAAGATAAGTCTGTAAACCATGGTTAGGATATTAGAAGCTACAATGATGACAATGGTCAAATATGGCTCTGAAGTATGGGCGCTCCGAAAAGTGGATGAAGATTTGCTAAAAGTTTTCCAGAGAAATTGTCCACGGATTATTGTGGGTACCCGGCTGACTGACCGTATTTCGAACAGTAGGATGTACGAAAAATGTGGTTCAATCCCACTTTCTGGGGCTATAATGAAAGAAATGTTGAGATATTCATGGCAAGTTCTGTGGATGAAGGATGATAGATTTCTGAAGATTGTTCTTTCCGGTCAACCATCTAGGACTAGACAGAAAGCAGGTCGTCCTGGTCTGGGCTGGGAGGATGTCATAAAGAAAGATTTAAAGGAAATCGGAACTTCCTGGGAAGATGTAAAGAGGGGGGCTTTGAATAGATTGAGATGGAGGAGAAGCGTGCGTAGCTGTGTTGGCCTCAGGCGGCTCGGTGCTGCGGCGAGTTGTTAGTAGTAGTAGTAGTAGTAGCAGCAGAATAATACACTACTACAGAGAAGTGTTAATTTGGAAACTCGTCATAAAGCAAGAATTCCAACTCAAAGCCCACTGCATTTTTTCTTTTTTTTATGCAATCATGTATGGATAAAATTCATGAGAAGGAGGGACAAGCGATAGTTCAAAAATTTAGAAAATATTTGCGCTAGATCACAATTTTTTTAATTGTAAGAAATAAACTTTTCTAGTTTCCTTTCTAAGAATGGCTTTTTACTTATCCTTGGTTCTCATGAATCTGGAGAAATCTATAGAAAGAAATCTGTACTATCTCTGGAGAAATGCAGGGAAGTTAAACAGGAAGGGTGTGCGACAGCAAAAGATGGCTGACCCCAGCCCACTTCCTGGCTGAAGGACCATAAAATGAAAACCAGCACCGCCGGTAGGGACTGTAAAGTCAAATGCTCTGTTCTTTACCTATTTTTCTGATTTTTTTTTATTTTTTTTTTTTTTTGCTTCTTTATTTTTTATGTAGATCATTGTATTTTATGTTTTTTTTTTTTTTTTTTTTCTTGTGTTGAGTTTCTTAAAGGTGTGAATGTATGACGTTGAAAATGTTTTTGTTTTTTCTGTATTTGTTTCATTTTTGTTTCTCCCCTGTTTTTTTCCTGGCCATAGAGCCTTACGGGGGAGTTTATATTGAAGTGTATTTTGTTGAGTTTATTGATTGAATAAATGGATTGATTGATTGATTATGATTCTTAAGTTGATTATGAGTAAGCGAAAAAGTCATGTCCACTGAATACGAATCAAGCATGCAGAAATGGCAAGACACAAATAGGAATTCTCATGCGACCTAAAATAATAAGATGAACTTAAAATATGATTCAATCCCGCTTTCTAGGGTTTTAGTGAGAGAGAGTTTGGGATGGCTAGGATGCGTTCTGTGGATGACGGATGACAGATTGCCATAGATTACTGTTGTCAGCCCACCGTCTAGGGCCTAATGACAAGCATGTTGTCCCAGACTAGATGGGAAGATGTTCTTAGGAAAGATTTAAGGAAAATGAGTACTTTTTAGCAGGGTGTAAAGAGGGAAGCTTTGATAGATTGGGATGGAGAAGGAGCAAGCTTAGTTGTATTGGCCTCAGGTGGCTTGATACTAAGTGAGTTTTCTAGTAGCAGTAGTAGTAGTTGTTGTTGTAGTAGTAGTAGCATTAGTAGTAGTATTCGTAGTAGTAGTAGTATTGGTAGTGCTAGTAGTAGTAGTAGTAGTAGTAGCAGTAGTTGTAGTATTTACAAGAATTTCTGCTGTGTCACAGGGGGGACAAGTTCATATACGGTTATATGTGCTACTCCAGGCATTGTGGCTGTTATCCAAGAATAACAGCTTTACCAGAAGAAGAAGAATAATAACAGAAACTGTGCCAAGAATATTCAATAAAAATCTAATTGTTTGAATTGGTTAAGTGGAAATTTGCACTGGTCATGTAGGCTATATCTTAAAAAATTAGCAAAATCGAGAATTCAGTTTTGTATGAGAAAGAACTCCACAAGCAGTTCTGTAGTTGTTTTGGTAGAATTGGGCGCTAAATTTAATCAAAGAGGCAAATATCTAAACAATACATGTTGGCAAACAGTTTAAGAAGTTGTAGTTGTCTTTGGAAATTATGGGAATTAACATATACCGGATGTTTGAACTTTATTTACAAACCTTACCTTGAATTTTAGTTCCTTCTGTACCCCCATATTCACCCAGGGCTTCAGTAAAGATCCTCCAATCGTCTCTTAGGTGAGTAGCAACGTTTATTTGGACGAGTGCTTTGTTAATTCTAACTAGTTATTTTTTTTATTTATTTTTATGATTCATTATCGCGACAATGACGAAATTGCTTTATTGGATTTAGAATTTCATTATTTTGAAACCAATATATAGAAAAATATTGTTTCTAAGACAGATCTAGGGGAAAGAATCTTTTTAATTTTTATATATGTGGCACTTTAGCCCTTCTTTGGATTCAAAAACGTATGGCCGTATTGTTTGATCAATAAAATACCCCAATCACAAAATTTATTCCTTAATGTTAGAAGAAATTTGATGTCAGTCTCTTACTAAGTCCTTCGTTATAATTCATTGACTTGATCAATGACTTGATGACTTGACTTGATCAATTGACTTGATGCTCTTCTTGATAATCATCTATGTTTCTTCTTTTTGTAGCAATTAATACAGCAAATATAAAACCTCTAAAGACAACTAATTGTCTTTTAATAATAATAATAATAATAATTAATTGTAAGCCAAAAAAATCAGGCCATACGGAACAGTACTCTTAATTACACTCCACAAGAAAAATAACATAAATATCAAGTTTCACTCATTGATGTCAACGCTTCATTTACATATTTACATAACTGCCTGATTGTCCTTTTTACAGTCGTTTTCAGGATCCCCGGGAACTCCAAGTTACCAAACTGAAAATACTTTCCCCTTAATAGAGAAAGTTGCTGGCACTCGGCGAGAATATGGGCCACATCCTCAATACCTAGGTTACATCTGGGGCAAGAGTAATCCATATCTGCATCTGGGGCCACCCTTTTCCTTCCAAATACTCTTTTTCTATTTTTAGTGGCAGGCAATTCGCTCGGATCCGAAACCAAGTTCTCAATGTCTCCCCCGGTAATCCTAGTTTAAAATAATATTCAAATCCAAATATCTCTTTTACTTGGGAATAAAACTTCAATGTTTCAGATGTTTTAACTGCCTGGGTCCACATTTGAACTTCCTGGTCTTTTATTTTTTCTATAATCATAGCCAAAAACGACTCACCCTGATCTGAGGGTCCTAGCCCCTCATTCCAAATATAGGATAATCCTAATCCATCTAAAACATTTTTTATTTGATACGGCCACGATCTTTTACGTTTCGACCGTAGCATCTCCACATAAGCTGCTTTTGCTAACCAATCTTCTGGCAGACTTAGAACTTTTAGCCAGTACCGGATCATCTGTGCTAATCTACTCATTCTCAGCGAAAATATTCCTATGTCACCTTTTATTGCCTGATTGTGGGTCATTACGTGAAGACCAATTAATCTTTTAGAGTGTTGCAGCTGAATTGATTCCAATTGTGCTGCCGGGTCATGCCCCCAGAGTTCAGCTCCGTAATGGATAGTAGGTGAAACTTTAGAATTAAAAACATATTTATGTATATTTAGATCTTTTATACTTGAAAGCCTTGAATTACGTAAAATGGCAGCTGAAACTGCTTTCCCTATCTCAATCATCTCTTTTACATGATCTTTCCATCCTCCTTTTGCTGAAAGTGTTACTCCCAAATATTTAAAATTTTCGCTCTGTTTTACTTTTTCACCTTTATAATAAAATTCTACTTTTTGATAATCATTATTCACACGAATTCCTCTAAGAACCACAATCTCAGTCTTTTTGATATTCAACACTAGTTTCTTTCTATCTAAATATTCTTCTAATATACTCAATAAGATTTGGAGCTCCTCTGGTGACTTGCCTATCAACACCGCATCATCAGCAAAAAGCAACAGAGATAACGTCAGGTTCCCTAGTGACACCGTAGGGGCCCACACCTTTTTAAAATGGTCAACAATATCATTTATATACAACGTTAACAACCTGGGCAAAATACTACTACCCTGTTTTACTCCTTTTCTAATTTCGAACGGCGACGATAATCCCTTCCCTACAACTTTAACTATACCAAATGTCTTTCTATACATATCAGCTAATATCCTAAGGAAAAGTCTTGGTAAGCCTACCTTTAACAGTTCTAAACACAGGAAAATCCTATCAATACTGTCGAAGGCCTTTTCTAGATCTAAAAATGCAACGTACAACCTATTCTTCCCTTTTGCATTTTTCTCTGCAAGCGCCTGTAGGACTAAGACCCTATCAATAGCATTATATCCATCTCGATATCCTTTCTGCTCCTCCTTCAAAATCCTATATTTTTCTAACCAATGAGCTGCTCTAGCCTCTAGTATTCTTTCTAACATTTGCTAAGACTAGGTACTAAAGATATCGGTCGATAATTACTGTGATCCGCTGGGTCTCCCTTTTTGAATAGCGGCAAAATCGAGGAAGTTTTCCACGGCGAGGGCCATTCTCCAGAAGCCAGAACTTAGTTGAAGATAGCCAAGAGGATGGGCATAAATAGAAGTTGGAATTGTTTCAAGATCTTTGTTGGGACTCCATCGCTACCAGATGCTGTTCCACCTTTCATGGCGCTTATGCATTCTTCGATTTCTTCTTTCGATGCGGGTTTTATAAGATTATAATCGTGTTCTTTCAGTGGGAGACTGATCTCATTCTCTGTATTCGATAATTCGTCGCTGAACCAGCAGTCAAACGAATAGTCTTCCTGAACCGTGTCGTTGTAGCATGTCCGCCATGTTTTCGGGTCAGGTACTTTTGGCTGGAGGCCCCTTTTTTATCTTTCTCCAGAAAGACCGCATATCGCTCTTTTCATAAAACTGGATCAGCTCCTCCTTACCTTTTTGAATAGCCAGTCTCTTCTTCTGTTTTAAAAGGCGTTTATAATCCCGGCGAACATTTTTGAACCTTGTTACTAGTCGAAGCCTATTTTCCTCTTTTTCCTCTTCCCTCAAAATCTCCAATTCTTTAATCAATTCTAATTTTTTTAATCTACATTCCTCATCAAAAAATTCTATATCCTTACAACCTTGAAATAGGGCCTGCTATTTCATGTAAAATCTCCGTGAACACTTCTATCAATCTATCTTGGTTATTTATCTTCTGTTAATTACTTAGCCTTATAGCTACATCATCCTGTGAAAACGCTTCACTTAATTTAACTTTTTCCTCTGTAGACCATTCCCTAGGTATCTGACTTCTAACATTTTTATTATAAATACGACTTTCACTTGAAATATCCCTCCTATTGGGAGCAATCCTTGATCTAATTTCTAAAAATTTATTTCTAAATTTCTAATTTCTAAATTTCTTCTCTAAATTTATTTCTAATTTCTAAAATTAAATTCTAAAAAATTATTTTCTAATATTAGGGAGGTCAATAGGTTATCTTCAAGTTGCATGTTCAAAATGAAACTACCGAAATCGTCTTAAATTTTTACTTATGACACTAAACAAACTAAAACTAGTCTGTCACAGAATATGTAATTTTAAAAAAAGAACTATAGTTTTCTTATGAAAACTTGAATGTGGCATAGATATCTTATCGAGGTTTTTGATACTAGCATTTAAAATCATAATTAAATATCAATTTAATGATAATTTAAATCTAATAGTCACAAAGGTTGTTTTTTTTTCATAGGATTCATCATTTAAGGTTTCTTAAAAAATCGTGCTAGAGAAAAAATGAAAACCTCTTCTTGAAACCTCTATCAAATATATGTTTTTGTGTTTTTGTTTCTTAATACCAAGCCAATTTGACCAACAAATTCAACAAACGACTTTTTAAGTTGCTTATCATTTGTTTTTATAACTATCCCACAAAAAATGTATTAATGACGAGAACTCATTTCTTGGTTAACAGGATCATACGAGATAATTGTTTATACGCAATGTCACACGGTCACACGGAAAGCCTTTATCTGAAAAGTGAAGCGCGGTCACGTCTGCAACTCCTGCATGAAACGTTTATGACGAGGCCAGATAGCATGCATGTAAAAAAAAAAAAAAAAAAAACTTACCAAAACCAACATTTCTAGATTTGGCATCAACTCCGAAAAAAAAAATACAAAAAATATGTATATTATATCAAGAATACGCATAACGTGCTCCTAAGTGTTAAAACGTCTAGATTTAGTGAGAGTTTGGTGCAACGCCCCTCACCCTCTTCCAGAAAACAGCGATTGTAAAGAACCAGATAAAAGATTAGTTTAAGGTGACAAGTCATAATATTTGTATTCAAGCTAGACACCAGACCAGCGTTGCCAACGCTTTGAAACAAACTGTACCAGTTCTCCGCCTAAAATTGTACCGTAAGAGACTAATTTGTACCATCTGAACAGCAGGCAAAAAATTTGCCGTAACAGGAATAAAATTTTCGATGAAATAAAATTTGGAACAGATATCTGAGTAAAAAAGAAGCAAGCAAAACCATTCTGTAACGGAAAATTTGATTGTACCGATAAAATGTCCCAATGTACCGCATTGTACCAGGACCTCTAAATTGTGTCAAAAATGGTACAATTGTAACCGTTGGCAACACTGCACCAGACGTGTTAAAAATTCTATTTCAGACAAACTTAAAATCGGTAAGTTACACCTGAAATATGCTATACAGTATTGCAATGTCGAGGTTTAGGAGGCGTAATGATGCAAATTCTTCGCGCTCTACAAGTCAATGACTTTTGAGATCAGGCAACCATTGAGTGCTGTTAAAACTATGGTCGATGCTTCCGTACATGGGTTGGGACTCCTTGGATCGAAAGACGGGCAGGTGCTTGCTAATTTTGGTGTCCGATAACTTAATCAGATCTAATGACAGAGAAGCCGATTTCAAAAGCTTATAATTCAAAATAAAAACAGCGTGGAAATGACATGTCTTATCACACTTCTTGGTCAATATTTTTTTGCCTCAACCTAAAATTCAACCTTAAGAACTAAAATTCTTGAAAAAGTTCGAAAAACGTATTAGATTTGGATTCAGCACATATTTTTGGTCGGTTAGGGAAAGTCATATGTATAGTAATTTGTTTGAGGTTGACTTCTTTTATCATAAATAGCATAGACAAATCGCTAACTTCGTTGCTTAGAAGATTTGAACAAGCAAACTACATAACAGGGTAGTGTATAGATAATGTGGGGCCACTTACCTGTGATATTAGGAAAAAATGATTAAACCTTCATTCGTATATTGCTTCTATCCCACCCACCCCCCCCCCCTCAAAAGGAAACCAAAATTTGAAGTTCCAAAAAAATATTTATTTCCGCTAGAAAGTTTCTACGGCACTCAGCCTTTTATTCAGAAAAATACCATCATATCATTTATTTTATTTATGGCTTTCAAATGGTATTGGAATTAAGAAGCTGCCACTCTGAGTTTAGATCCATAGGAGCACCAGCCAAGCTATCGAAGATAAGATTTTAGTAATACCATGGGCTGCCTATTCAATTACTGCTTTTATCATGTGCTTATCAAACAGTTCGTGGTAACGAACTGTAAGTAAGGAGCGACCCGGCTCAATGGTAACCGAAACTCTAAAAAACGGAATTTTGATACCAATAGATACATCAAAAGAATCAGATTTTAATTCTGATTTAAAATATATAAGTTTCATCAAGTTTAATTTTACCCATCAAAAGTTACGCGCCTGAGAATATTTGGCTGATTTTCGAGAAAAGGGGGAAAGACCCCCTAAAAAATATAGAAACTCAATGAAAATCACATCATCATATTCAGTGTATCAGAGAACCCTACTGTAGAGGTTTCAAGCTCCTATCTACAAAAATGTGGAATTTTGCATTTTTTGCCAGAAGAAAGATCACGGGTGCGTGTTTATTTGTTTGTTTTTTTTTTCTTTTTCCAAGGGTAAAGAGCGTAAAGAGCGAGGCGTTGAGGAGGGAAAAGCCCCTTCCATATACGGAATAATTTCTGTTCGTTTTAAGTTTTAATGTCGCTCCTTACTTTCAGTTTAAAAAACTTGTTTTTTTATTTAATCTACTAAAATTCCACACTATGCCTTTACTCTCTGATTCCCTTCCCTCATATACGGTTTTTGTTAATGTCATCCGTGTAAAGATTAAATTAAAATAAACAAGTTTTTTTCAACTGAAAGTAAGGAGCAACATTAAAACTTAAGATGAACAGAAATTGTTACGTATATCAGGGTGTTCGTCCCTTCTTCAATACCTCGCTTTTTACGCTAAAGTTCGAATTTTGTTCCAATTCTTTAAGAATGACCCCTGAATCACAAAAGCCGTTTAATTAGAATAAACAGCTATTTTGAAAGTACTAAAAAAAACTTTAGCGTAAAGAGCAAGGTGTTGAGGAGAGGGCGAACCCCATCATATACCTACAAGTTTTAGTTTTGCTCCTTACTTTCAGTTGAAAAAACTTTTTTTTCTAATTTAATTTATGATTTTTTTAATGCTGGAAAATCTAGCGCCCTCTTCATGGAAATTTTCTTCCCCCATGGAAAGATCCTCCCACGTAGCCCCTCCTAAGGGGGTTACGTAGCCTCATAAGATAGGATGGGTTACCTGTACTGCCTTGGCCCAGGCGTAGCTAAGCTAACCTTGATTCTAAAGTTGCATGTCTCTCCTCAGTTTGGGAGCACGCAATTTGTTTTTAATATCATACTTGACACAAGCCGCTTGGATAAGTGTTGGAATTACATTTGTAGTTTTTTCGCGCACAGTGTTGAGCATATGACATCACTGTAAAAATATAAACATTTCGGGTGCAAGGTCGCGCATTAAATAACAAGTTGCTTTTGTATTTTCGGTTTTAGTTCTAATTTGGGTCACGTTCCAGGGCGGAGTTCAAATTGTATGACATGCTTTTGTTGAAAAATAATTTATTAACCCAAAGTGAATATTCCAAATCTGGTTTTAGAATAAGGAAGTATTTATCATTCCGTAAAACTCTGTCAGTAGCCTTTTTACCATTGACTAATTGAACAGTTCGTGGTAACGAACTGTAAGTAAGGAGCGACCCGGCTCAATGGTAACCGAAACTCTAGAAAACGGGTTTTTGATACCAATAGATATATCAAAAGAATCAGATTTCAATGCTGATTTCAAATATATAACTTTCATCAAGTTTAGTGCTACCCATCAAAAGTTACGCGCCTGAGAAAATTTGGCTGATTTTCAAAAAAAGGGGGAAAGACCCCCTAAAAGTTATAGAACCTTAATGAAAATCACACCATCATATTCAGCGTATCAGAGAACCCTACTGTAGAGGTTTCAAGCTCCTATCTACAAAAATGTGGAATTTTACATTTTTTGCCAGAAGAAAGATCACGGATGCGTGTTTATTTGTTTGTTTGTTTGTTTTTTTGTTTTTTTTTTTTTCCCAGGGGTGATCGTATCGACCCAGTGGTCCTAGAATATCGTGGGAGGGCTCATTGGAACGGAAATTAAAAGTTCTAGTGCCCTTTTTAAGTGACCAAAAAAAATGGAGGGCAACTAGGCCCCCTCCCACGCTTATTTTTTTCCCAAAGTCACCCGATCAAAATTTTGAGATAGCCATTTTGTTCAGCATGGTCTAAAAAATGATAAATATGTCTTTTAGGATGACTTAATCCCCCGAAGTTCCCAGAGGGAGGGCTAAAAGTTATGAACTTTACCCAATGTTAACATATAGTATTGGTTATTGGGAAGTATACAGAAGTTTTCAGGAGGTTTTTTTTTCTGGTAGTGGGAGGGAAGGGTGGGTCGGTGGTTATGTTGGAGGATCTGTTCATGAAGGAAGTTTTCATGGGGAAGGGAAATTGCCATGAAGGGGGCGCCGGACTTGCCAGCATTATTTATTGGTTATTGGGAAGTATACAACCATTTTCAGGAAGGATTTTTTCTGGAGGGGGGGGGGGCTAGACGAGGGGGTTAATCTTGAGAATATTTCCGTGGAGGATGTTTCTTTGGGGTAAGGGAAATTTCTATGAAGGGGGCGCCGGATTTCCAAGCATTATTTAAAAAACGATCAGAAATTAAATAAAAAAAAAACAAGTTTTTTCAACTGAAATGTAAGAAGGAATATTAGAACTTAAAACGAACAGAAATTATAACGTATGTGAGGGGGTTCTCCCCCAAGTCAATACCTCGCTCTTTACGCTACAGTTTTTTTTTTAGTGCTTTCAAAAGAGCCATCTATTCTAATTAAACGGCCTTTGTGATTCAGGGGTTTGTGAATCAAAATTTTTTTTAACTTTTAACGTAAAGAGCGTGGTATTGACTAAGGGGAGAACCCCCTCATATACGTAATAACATATACGTAATAAAAAAAAAACAATAAAAAAACAAGCGATACGGCTCAATAGTAATCGAAACTTTTAAAAACGGAATTTTGATGTCAATAAATGTATCAAAAGAATGTGTTTATAATGCTGATTCTAAATATATAAATTTTATTAAGTTTAGTATTACTCATCAAAGGCTACGAGCCTGAGAAAATTTACTCGATTTTTTAAGGAGGGGGGAAACATCCCCTGCATTAACTAAAAAACGATCAGAAATTAAATAAAAAAAACAAGTTTTTAAACTGAAAGTAAGGAGCGACATTAAAACTTAAAACGAACAGAAATTATTCCGTATATGAAAGGGGCTGTCCCCTCCTCAACGCCTCGCTCTTTACGCTAAAGTTTTTTATTGTTTGAAAAATGGAGTTGCGAGAAAGTCAAACTTTAGCGTAAAGAGTGAGGCGTCGAGGAGGCGACAGCCCCTTTCATATACGGAATAATTTCTGTTTGTTTTAAGTTTTAATGTCGCTCCTTACTTTCAGTTTAAAAAACTTGTTTTTTTTTATTTAATTTTCTGTTAGATGCCTAGTGGATAATAACCCGATGGCGCGTTACAATCGGTTTTCGCTATTATCTGGCATATCATATTGGAATACTATATGAGAATATTGGAAATTGCAGTGATGGCAGTGGTCAATTACGGTTCTGAAACGTAGGCCCTTCGGAAGATAGATGAGAATTTATTAAATTTCATTCAGAGGCATTGTCTACGGATAGTGTTGGGTGCCCGTTTATAAAGAGAGATCCTCTTGGGCTGTAATGAGAGAAAGGTTGAGATCGCTAGGAAATGTTTGGTGGATGAAATATTAGTAGCAGTAGGAGTAGGAAAAGTAGAAGCGAATTTGGCAGTAATATTAGTAATTCTGACATTTTGAACTTAATATCCTAAGGTGTTGCTGGGATATTGCTGATGCATACCTTCCATAGCCACCATGTACATTTAGTGTGTTGATTTAGTTTAAAATCCCCTTCAAAACGTACTGAAATCTTGAACTTAATGTTCTAAGGCACTCCTGATATAATACTGATGCACCCTTCTGACAAAGTGCATGCACAAAATGGGTTTCTATATATTTCAACACCGGTCTCTTCAGTCTTTGAAAGTTTTTACCTTAATACCCATAGCATAGCAAGGGTAATTGTAGCAGTAGCAGTAGTAAAAGCAAGAGCAGTGGGAATAGTAGTTATGACAGAAATAGTAGCAGAGTTCACATAGTATCTTTTTGGTTAGCTCTACATTGCCTCAATATACTCTGCCAGTTTGAAATTAATAATCTAGGCCCTTAATTAGATTTCTTTGCTCCACCCTTTTGATAACCTGCATATACATAACACTTAGTATGTTTTGAATTAGCCCTGCATTCCCCTTAATTATCTTGAAAGTTCCGCAAGTACTTACGGGTTAGGACACACGCGAGATATTGTATAGCAAACCTGATACAAGAAACTAGTCAAGCAACTTCTTTATACCAGACAGTTAGACAGTTAGCTTCGGCTCAGAGTGAAAATACATTGTAGGTATATTTTATTTAAATATTTAGTTGGTATTATGGTTAGGTTAGGTTTGTTTAGGTTATGTACTTAATATGTGCTATGCTTTATCCCCACCCCCCTAATGTGCAAATATAAAGCCCAAATTTATTTCTAAACTATTATATTTTATATTCTTAGGTATAATTTATTATGATTAACCTAACTTTAATTCTCGCGTGCGTTCTAGCTAACTAGGAAGTACCGATTTACATTAATACCATTAGCCTTAGTAATGGTTAATACCATTAACCATTAGTACCTGGAGTATCAGTAGAAGTAGTAGTGTTACTACTAATAGTAGTAGTGCACAAGATCTTTTTAATAGTTCACTATCCCTCTCAAAATTCCCAAATAGTTTCAGCCTAATACTCTAAGCTCTACCAGAGACTTGGCTGATAGGCCCCTTTGACAGCCTGCATGCATATCACATGTTTTGATTTAATTCAACATCCCCCGTGATATATCCTGAAAATTTCATCCTAATGCACTTTGACTTAATAGTAGTAGCAGTAATAGTTGTACTAGTAGGAGTAGTAGTAGTAGCAGCAGCATTAGTAGTAGCAGCAGTAGTAGTAGCAGTAGTAGTAGAAGTAGTAATAATAGTAGTAGTAGTAGCAGTAGAAGTAGTAGTAAACACATATTGCTTTTTGGTCAGTTGAAAATGCCCCTAACCATGCCATGAAAGCTTCAATATAACACTCTGAGCCATTCCTAAAATATTGCTGACACGCCCTTTTGAAGGGCGTAAACCTGCTTTACTACGACAAGCAGGTCATCCACGGTTGGGGTGGAAGGATGTCGTAGAAGAAGATTTAAGGGAAATGAGAACTTCCTTTGAGGTTGTAATGAGCGAGGCTTTGAACAGATTGGGATGGAGGAGAAGCGTGCAAAACTGTGTTGACGTCAGGTGGCTTGGTGCTGCGGTGAATTGTTAGTAGTATCAGCAGTAGTAGCAGTAGTAATACCCTTAGCCTTAGTATTACTCTTAGTAAAAACAGTAGTTGTAGTAGTAGTAGTAGCAGTAGTAGTAATAGTAGTAGTAGTAGTAGCCGAATCTTTCTTTACTAAGAAAGATTCGGTCGAATCTTTAGTCACAGTAGTAATAGTAGTAGCAGTAGTAGAAGTAGTAATAGTAGCAGTATTAGCAGTAGTAGTAGTAGTAATAGCAGTAGTAGTGGTAGTCGCAGTAATATTCAATATTACCCTCAACATTCTCCAAAAAAGCTTCGCCTCAATACTCTTACCCTTTTTGGACACCAAGGGTCAACCATACTTTTTTTTCCAAATAGCAAATACTATGTGTAAAACAGTAGGCGAATTGCATACCATACACCCCTTGCCCCGAGGGTTGTTGGGGTATTTTATCTCTAGTGCCATAGTTGTTGGACTATCAAAAATGTGGAAAACAGCTATTTCAAAGAATTTGTCAGATGTCTTTGGTGGAATAAGGGGCTTGGGAGCTACTTGCCCTCCGATGAATTTTGACTCTTAAACAGGGCACTAGAAATTTGAAATTCCAGTAGAATGAGTTCCCTTCCGAAGTTTTTTATGACAATCCTTCCATATATAGTGTCTAGGCATAAAAAAAGAAAATAAAGTATTAAATGATACATAGAGCCCGAATCTTTCTTTACTAAGCTGTGCTATTACGCTGTCTATGATAAATACAGTTTGATACAGTAATCGCTGGTAAAACAATATCAGCTAAGGCGATAGCCTAACTCATCATATTCAAATACATAGTACTTCTGAAAGGTTTATAAATGAAGAAATATCAACGGCTTCAAACCTCCTCTTCCTCCATAAAGAAAATTCGTGTTTCTTGTTCTCCTTCCTCATTAGTCAAAAAACATCCCTGACGTCACCCATGCCTATATTTTATAAAGATCTATTATTTATAATATATATATATATATATATATATATATATATATATATATATATATATATATATATATATATATTATATATATATATATATATATATATATATATATATATATATATATATATATATATATATATATATATATATATATATATATATATATATATATATATATATATATATATATATATATATATATATATATATATATATATATATATAGATATATATATATATTATATATATATATATATATATATATATATATATATATAATATATATATATATATATATATATATCTATATATATATATATATATATATATATATATATATATATATATATATATATATATATATATATTATATATATATATATATATATATATATATTATATATATATATATATATATATATATATATATATATATATATATATATTATATATATATATATATATATATATATATATATATATATATATATATGTATGTATATATATATATATATATATATATATATATATATATATATATATATTATATATATATATATATATATATATATATATATATATATATATATATATATATATATATATATATATTATATATATATATATATATATATATACTGTATACTATAGCTTGAATCAAATCAATTTGGCCCCAAGTCATGGCTAATTGGAGAAAAGGCCAAGACGGATAGTCTGAGTAAGACGCAAAGTTGGCATAAGCCATTTTCAGAATTGCATAAAAATTAGGTCATTTCACTTGTTGATATGTCTATTATCCATCCATCCTAGGGTAGAGCTAAGGTTGGTAGTCATGGAATAAAGGTAATTCAAATAGTCTATGAATTTCTATGATCTATTTGACGGCAATTGGAGGCCCTAAATAAAAGGTTATCAAATATTTATGACAGACCATTTCCACAGGACTTCGAAAACAATTGGGCAATTGAGATTCTTCTCATTATATGAGCTTTGCCTACTGGGATGTCCCCCTCTACCAAAATGATAAATAAAGGCGTAAGTGCCTCCTTCATTGGTTACATCTGTTCTGGTGGCATGCCATAATGACTTAATTGCATAGTTTAACATTGATTGGCTTATCAACCAGTGGTGTACAGAGCTCTAGGGTTCGGCAAATAGTCTATAGAGGTTACATGAGAAATAGGGACCTAAAATGAGCCAAGTTGAGACCACATGAACTTAAAAAAATATGAAAAAATATAATACATGGTACACACTTGTATTTTGAAAAGCTTCCGTGAGATATGTGGTTTCGTTTATTGTGATCTGAATCACATCCATGTAGTCCATTAGTGCAAATTGATTGCGCACACACATAAACTAAATGACTATATTTACGTCTAATGGAGACAAAATTACTTTGTAAATTATTTGTGGTTTGTGGTTTCACCACAAATTGGATTTTGACAAATGTCAAATAAATATTACGACCGCAGTATTTATTTTTGGTCTTTTTGTATTGATTTTCGGTAGTATTGAGTCTGTCCTTTATCAATGAGCTTGAATGCAGAAACTATAATTGATTTTCGACCCGCTTTCTGTAGTGGCTTCAACTCATGAGAATTAGAGGAAGGGGGACAGGAAATGTTTTTTAAAATTTTGATTTTCTAAATTTTTCTTTCAATAAAATTGGCAAAAAAGCCATTTTCAATGACAATAGGTTTAGGTTTATTTCATCAAATAAACAAAAAATCAAGCCAATATAGTTAGAAAACCCTACGCTAGGGAAAAAAAAATAATTTTGCTAATGCGTAGCGATTACATTCATAACTCTTCCTAGATCAACCTAAATTAATAAATCAATTCCACATACAAATAATAAGGGAAAAAACTAAGCCAATCTCCTTAACTCACACACTTCTAGAGCAATAACCAGCATCAAATACAACTCCCAGCCTCCCCCCAGCCAATACCAAAGTTGTTTTTCAAAATATAGAGGGAGAGATCTTGGGAAGGGTGAAGAGGCTCTACCCCCCCCCCCTCCCTCTAATTGATGCCACTAACTTGTTTCGTCTGAATAAGTCAACATTTTGACAGAAGTTCAAAGCTGGGTAAGTATACTTTTAAAAAGATGTTACACCTTTAAACGGGGTACAGCTCATAATTCCAATGTATATATATTGCTTACTGCATATTTAATTACCATAATAAAGACGCAAACGAATGGTGTATTTGTGATTTTTGAGAAAAAGGGTTTTAATTAGTTTTTGTTGTCCGGTCGGGTTCAAATTTAATCAACAAGTTCGAACACAGCGACATTAAAAAAGGCAGTACCCTTTTTTAAAAAGGGTACTGCCTTAAAGGGACCCTTATTTAAAGGGACCCTTATTAAAAAAGGGCCCCTTATTAAAAAGGAACCTTATTTAAAGGGACCCTTATTAAAAAAGGCAGTAAAATTCAACTAAAAGAGCTCTGATACATACACATAGGCATAAATTTATTTTCAGGGGACGTGACCTTCGGAAGAAACTTAAGTTCAAAAAACAAGGGCCTTCGGAGTCAAGAAGCGTGGTTAATCCAATATATGCATACATACATACTTCAAAAAAAAGGGAAGAAATAGACCTTAATACAATAAATTATAACACAAATAAATCTTGATTTTAGAAACGGGAGTGGCGTGCACCCAAATCCTCCTTCCCTTCCTGTGTATGTACTTCAGTTCAAGCTTTTTATTTTTATTGATTGTCCGACTAATACAAACGTAATAACATGCACAAAAACGCATTTTTTATGCGTTTTTTTTAGGGTTGGTACTTATTTATTTTCCCGACCACACTCAAAAAACGAAGTTAGGTTAATCGTAATCAAATATACCAAAATCTGATGAAAGTATAGTACTTTAGTAGCAAAATTATGGAGACTACAAAAGAAAATTATAGAAAGCAGGCCGCCCAGAACGCATTATATTAAATACCTAACCAACTCTATATATTAGATATTTAATTGAAATATACCTGCATAGTAGTTTATCTCACTAACTTACTATGGCTAAACTAATTGTCTCCGAATACAGAAAGAGACACTGGTTTTACTCAGATCAAGAACTTGAGTATGGTCAGGATAAAGCGTAAATGCCAAAGGTTTTTTTTGTAAACCCCTTCCCCCCCCCCACCGAAAAAAATCTTGGATACTGCCTCTATTCTTGTATTTTAAACAATGATTTATAACCTTTTTTGATGTGTTTTTTTTAGGGTTGGCACTTATTTATTTTCCCGACCACACTCAAAAAACGAAGTTAGGTTAATCGTAATCAAATATACCAAAATCTGATGAAAGTATAGTACTTTAGTAGCAAAATTATGGAGACTACAAAAGAAAATTATAGAAAGCAGGCCGCCCAGAACGCATTATATTAAATACCTAACCAACTCTATATATTAGATATTTAATTGAAATATACCTGTATAGTAGTTTATCTCATTAACTTACTAAGGCTAAACTAATTGTCTCCGAATACAGAAAGAGACACTGGTTTTACTCAGATCAAGAACTTGAGTATGGCCAGGATAAAACGTAAATGCCAAAGGTTTTTTGTAAACCCCTTCCCCCCCCCCCCACCGAAAAAAAATCCTGGATACTGCCTCTATTCTTGTATTTTAAACAATGATTTATAACCTTTTCTTGCACCATGAACTCACCAAACCTCTAAAAGCTCATTCATTTTGCTCACATTTTCATCTAGGATACTTAAATCATCAGCATAATCTGAGTCTAAGAGAATTTTACTTTCTCTTTTGACGTGTTTTTCTCCAATTGTCTTTGCTGTGCTCCTTAGGACTAATTCCATCGAAATGGCCCGTATAAATTGGGATAGAACGCAACCCTGCTTAACTCCGGTTTTAATAAGAAATCATCTGCTAACCTCATTTCCTATCTTGTCCACGCCAATTATCCTCGTAAATACCACTAATCATTTTATTTATTTATCTGGTATATAATACAAGGATAGGACCTTTGCTATAGCTGTTCTATCAGCTGAAACAAACACTTGCTTATCAAACAGTTCGTGGTACTGAACTGTAAGTAAGGAGCGACCCGGCTCAATAGTAACCGAAACTCTAAAAAACGGAATTGTGATACCAGTAGATATATCAAAAGAACTGGCTTTTTATGCTGATTTCAAGTATATAAATTTTACTAGGTTCACTCTTACCCATGATTAAATAAAAAAAAAACAAGTTTTTTAAACTGAAAGTAAGGAGCGACATTAAAACTTAAAACGAACAGAAATTATTCCGTATATGAAAGGGGCTGTCCCCTCCTCAACTCCTCGCTCTTTACGCAAAAAATTTTTATTGTTTAAAAAAAATAGAGTTGTGAGAAAGTCAAACTTAGCGTAAAGAGCGAAGCGTTGAGGAGGGTACAGCCCCTTTCATATACGGAATAATTTCTGTTCGTTTTAAGTTTTAATATCGCTCCTTACTTTCAGTTTAAAAAACTTGTTTTTTTTAATTTAATTTCTGATCGTTTTTTAGTTAATGCAGCTTTTATTTTGGCTCACCGTCATTGAATAAGTAAACAAAATTTGCATAAAAATTTTACGTAGATAATTTCGGAGACCACACTGCCTTTCCATGACGATAAATAAAAGTTCAAATAGGGATAAAATCCTTTTAATATACAGTGTTTTTTGTAACAGTGATAGAAATTCACAAAAATACCAGATATTTCGGTCACATATACAGTGACCGTCATCAGTAGTAAAACACTGTCTGTTAAAAGGATTTTATCCCTATTTGAACTTTTATGTTCCTAAAATGTTCCTGATTTTCGAAAAAAAACAACAGGGAAACAGTCCCTAAAAATCAAGTGATCTCAATGAAAATCACACCATCAGATTCAGCGGATCAGAGTACTCTACTGTATAGGTTTCAAGGTCCTATGTGCAAAATGTGGAACTTTGTGTTTTTTTGCCAGAAGAAAGATCACGGATGCGTGTTTATTTGTTTTTTTGTGTTTTTTTTTTCCCAGGGTGATCGTATCGACCCAGTGGTCCTAGAATATCTCAAGAGGGCTCATTCGAACGGAAATTCCAAGTTCTAGTGCCCTTCTTATGTGACCAAAAAAATTAGAGGGAAACTAGGCCCCCTCACCCACCCATCAGTAGTTTTACTACTGATGACGGTCACTGTACATGTGACCGAAATATCTGGTATTTTTGTGAATTTCTATCACTGTTATAAAAAACACTGTCTATTAAAAGGATTTTATCCCTATTTGAACTTTTATTTATAAAAATTTTACTTTTCTTTTGCTAAATGGATGTCTCTAAATTTGGTTATGACGTAATTTACAAATTAACTTACGTAACTAACTTCTATATTCGTATATTTTTCTTCTGGCAAAAAATACAAAATTTCAGAATTTTGCAGATATGAGCTTGAAACCTATGTAATAGGGTTTTCTGATACGCTGAATCTGACGGTGTGATTTTCATTAAAATTCTTTCACTTGTAGGGGATGTTTCCCCCCTCTTTAAAAAATCGGGTAAATTTTCTCAGGCTCGTAGCCTTTGATGAGTAATACTAAACTTAATAAAATTTATATATTTAGAATCAGCATTATAAACACATTCTTTTGATACATTTATTGACATCAAATTCCGTTTTTAAAAGTTTCGATTACTATTGAGCCGTATCGCTTGTTTTTTTTATTGTTTTTTTTTTATTACGTATATGTTATTACGTATATGAGGGGGTTCTCCCCTTAGTCAATACCGCGCTCTTCACGTTAAAAGTTAAAAAAAAATTGATTCACAAACCCCTGAATCACAAAGGCCGTTTAATTAGAATAGATAGCTCTTTTGAAAGCACTAAAATAAACTGTAGCGTAAAGAGCGAGGTATTGACTTGGGGGAGAACCCCCTCACATACGTTATAATTTCTGTTCGTTTTAAGTTCTAATGTTGCTTCTGTATACTTCCCAATAACCAATACTTTATGTTAACATTAGGTAAAGCTCATAACTTTTAGCCCTCCCCCTGGGGACTTCGGGGGATTAAGTCATCCTAAAAGACATATTTATCATATTTCCAACCATGTTGAACAAAATGGCTATCTCAAAATTTTGATCGGGTGACTTTGGGAAAAAAATAAGCGTGGGAGGGGACCTAGTTGCCCTGCATTTATTTTGGTCACTTAAAAAGGGCACCCCACCCCCCACTACCAGAAAAAATTCCCCCTGAAAACGTCTGTATACTTCCCAATATCCAATACTATATGTTAACATTGGGTAAAGTTCATAACTTTCAGCCCTCCCCCTGGGGGCTTCGAGGGATTAAGTCATCCTAAAAGACAAAGTTATAATATTTTCGACCATGCTGAACAAAATGGCTATCTCAAAATTTGATCGGGTGACTTTGGGGAAAAAATGAGCGTGGGAGGGGTTCTAGTTGCCCTCCATTTTTTTGGTCACTTAAAAAGGGCACTAGAACTTTTAATTTCCGTTCCAATGAGCCTTCCCACGATATTCTAGGACCACTGGGTCGATACGATCACCCCTGGGAAAAAGAAAAAAAAAACAAATAAACACGCATCCGTGATCTTTCTTCTGGCAAAAAAATGGAAAATTCCACATTTTTGTAGATAGGAGCTTGAAACCTCTACAGTAGGGTTCTCTGATACGCTGAATATGATGGTGTGATTTTCATTAAGGTTCTACAACTTTTGGGGGGTCTTTCCCCCTTTTTTCAAAAATCAGCCAAATTTTCTCAGGCGCGTAACTTTTGATAGGTAAGATTAAACTTGATGAAACTTTTACCATTGAGCCGGGTCGCTCCTTACTTACAGTTCGTTACCACGAACTGTTTGAAAGGTTACGAGCCTGAGAAAATGTTCCTGATTTTCGAAAAAAAACAACAGGGAAACAGTCCCTAAAAATCAAGTGATCTCAATGAAAATCACACCATCAGATTCAGCGGATCAGAGAACTCTACTGTATAGGTTTCAAGGTCCTATGTGCAAAATGTGGAACTTTGTGTTTTTTTGCCAGAAGAAAGATCACGGATGCGTGTTTATTTGTTTTTTTGTGTTTTTTTTTCCCAGGGTGATCGTATCGACCCAGTGGTCCTAGAATATCTCAAGAGGGCTCATTCGAACGGAAATTCCAAGTTCTAGTGCCCTTCTTAGGTGACCAAAAAAATTGGAGGGAAACTAGGCCCCCTCACCCACCCCTTTTTCCCCAAAATCGTCCGATCAAGATTTTGAGATAGCCATTTTGTTCATTATAGTTGAAAGGCCCAATAACTGCGCCTTTAGGTATAACAAGACCCCCCACAGCCCCAGGGGAAAGGTCTTTAAGTTATAAAATTTTTCCAAAGTTTGTGCATAGTATTTGTTTTTTGGATGTAGGCATACATTTTAGGGTTGGGGGGACAAATTTTCTGCTTGGGGTTTCTCCATGGGGGTGGGAAGTTTCCAGGGAGTGAACATGTCAGGGGAAATTATACACTTGGAGAATTTGTCAAAGTTCTTATACAAAATTATTTTTATATGTCTTGCTTTCTCTTTTCCGTCTCAATTTTAGTTCACTTTTAAGTTTTAATGTTGCTCCTTACTTTCAGTTGAAAAATAATTGTTTTTTTTAATTTAATAATCTATAAAACTTAGGACTAAATGCGTTTGATGAATCAGGCACTTCTCAATTATTAATCTAAAAGCGAAAATTTGATCGACACATCATCTACCCTCCCTAAAACCACACAGATCTTCTCTTAAAACTCCATCTACAGTATCTCTGAGTCTAAAAAGTATCATCATACCAAGTAATTTGCTTCCTAGAGAAGCAAGGTTGAAGGGGGGGGTTCTTATGGAGGGTTTAATTAGAGTTTTCCTAAATTCGTTCGTCACTTATCCTTTTTCAAACATCATGCTCATAATTTCCAGCTAGTTTTCTCTAACTTCATAACCACCATATTCAAAAAACTCATTTACCACACTATCCGCACCTGGGGCTTTATTGTTTTTTAATCCTTTTAGTACTGTCACTGATTCTTCCTCACAAAACAAATTAATTTGATTTAATTATTAATTCAAATTCAAATTTCAAATTAATTTATTTATTTAGCATAAAAAAAATACAAACAATTTTATAGCGGCCATCTACAAAAACCCGAAGGTTTCTTTACGATGGCTGCAAATCCATTATTATAAAGCTCTACATCCACATAAAAACTATCTCTTTACGGGGAAAAATCAACACTTGAACTAAATCAACATAAAGAACATCTCCTACTCTAAAAGGATTACACTCTAGAAATCGCAAGTGAGAAATATCACACATCATCCTTAAAACATCCACTCGAAAAAAAAAAAAAAAAAAAGATACATCTAACTAAATTAACTATGACAAAATCAATAAGTATCAGCTAGGCTATAGAGCCGACTCCGTGCGCTTTGGCTGGGTAAAACAAATCTGCCTTCTTATCCAAAATGTTACAAATTATTATATTATTTGCTAAGTGTTTTCCTGTAACTCTATCATGGGTTAGAACATTTTCAAAATATTCTGTCCATCTCTCATTAATGCTTTCCTTCTCACTAACTGTGGCCCCGTTCCTATCTTTAACTGGACAAGTCCAGAACGGCTATTCCTTCTCAATTTATCAACATGCCAAGCTTAATTTATTCAATGCCTTATGTTAGAAACATGCTCAATTAACAAGGTAATTGTATTCAAGCAATTGATAAAAAAAAATGTATGCAATGATTAATTGCGGTTAGTTGTACTGATTAACCGTATATTATTAGTGAGTTCTTTGTTGTTGTTCGGGGTTTCACGAGTTAAATCGATAGGTCATGTGCTTCCATATCACTTAATTGTTCTGTGCGTTATACGATGTTCCGCGCTTCTCATTAATGACTTACTTGTACATAAAAATGCTAATTATACCTGTTCCTACGCCATCTTTATTATTCTTTCCTCCTTTACTTTTGGAGTTTACAACGCCATCCCCGTAAATAAAT
Source organism: Artemia sinica (assembly GCA_027921565.1). Lineage (NCBI taxonomy): Eukaryota > Metazoa > Arthropoda > Branchiopoda > Anostraca > Artemiidae > Artemia > Artemia sinica. The sequence continues at coordinate 12,631,101 of CM051275.1, forward strand.
GAAACAGTAGATGACTGAATATGGTTTCCAATATAATCCTCATTTAAAGCCTCTGATAATCTGTTATATCCAGTCTTGTACCATTTTACGTATGTTGGTTCACTTGAATTACCTAAAAGAATAATTACTAGATAAAAAAAAAAACTATCATCTACCCTACCATCTCCTCTCCCCCTTTACAATTTTACACTTACGCTTTAATTGTTTACGCTATAAGAGGGGGGCTGTCACTCCCTAAAGGCTAGTTTTTAACTCCTTGCCTGAGTATATACCTTCGAATGAAGGTACGTTTACTTTAGTGTTTAAATGCCCTAATGAAAGTTAGTTCGGCCTAAAAAAAAAATTATTTTGGGTTTACATTTAAGAGAGGCTGCCCTCCTCCCTGAGCCCTTGTTTTTTACACTTCAAGTTTAACATCCGTAAACAAGGTTCCAGAATGGCAGTAATTTCTGCAAAAAAATAAACAGCTTGAATGTTCATTGAGGCGGAGGGGTCTAAGATACCAAAAGCTAATTTTATGAGTCATGGTTTTCACTATCCACTGATCCTCCTCTCTGAACGCTTTCGTAACTATACAACACTGCACATAAATTTGTGAGGTCTCAGATAAATCGGTTCAGTGAAATACAGATAATGAATCTTGTCTCTATTAAGTGCTTACTTCCTGTGGACTGCTTGTATCTATAGGGATAAATAAGCCGCAGTGCAGCATTAAGGCCTCTCAAAGTGGGAGGTTCCACGAATATATTTTTGACACACCTAAATTAATTGCGTGTATCAGAATATAAAATTGGTAGTATTTATGCCTTCTTCCCACTCTGATAGCAGAAAAAGGAATTTCAATGTGGTACATTGTTTTTTTTCACTGAAAATACACTTTGTAAGACCACACTGGCTATAGATGACAGAAATATTTTACTGAAAGTAAAAATTCTAGAAATTTCTTTTCCTTTTAAGAAAGCCATCTACTGGTATTTTAAAACCGCTGAATCGATAAGTTCACTCCTGAAAAAAGACAAACAAACGTGCATTCCTGGCCATCCTTCTTAGGATTGGGCATAAACCCCATCCTTCTTAGGATTGGGCATAAACCCTATGTTTCCTGTTTTTTTTTTTACACTGAGTTCGATGGTGCAATTTACATCGAAGTCACTCCCCTTTCTTGGTTCCTTCCTTTTTCTAAAGTCAGGCCAATTTTCTTGGGCTAATAACTTCTGAGAGTGAATTATAGACTTAATGAATTTTAGGTATTTGGAATCATGTGGTAAAGAGCGATGTGGGCTAAATCTATAATTTATTTATCGTTATTTTAGATCATGGCACCTCGTATTTCCTAAAACAGATGAATATCTGAATATCTTATTAACTAAAAACAAGATATGTCACGATCTGATGAAAAGGAGTTCGTTAGTTTATTGATTCTGTCACTTTAAGGGGTGAGAGGGGACTTGTTAGTCCATCATTTCTATATCTAACAAACAAAATTTGACAGTAATAAATTTTATCACATTTTAGTCTCTAGCAAATAAGGAGCACGTGCACATCAAAGGTTGTTTGAGAGGAAAGGTTGATTATAAAAAAATAAATACCAGAACTGAAATCCAATTTATTACATTTCTTATGGTACCTGAATTAGCAAACTGTTATCCTGACTTCAGATGCCTATGGGTGTCCAAAATCATAAATTATTATTCAGTTCTAGCTTCCAAAGAGTACGAACCTTAGGTAATGAAGACCCGTTGTAGCGAATACCCAGTTATAGTGCATTTGGTGGACGTATTTTAGGCGTATTTTCAGTTTATTTTAGAAACGAAGAATAACTTTTCTTACTTATTTGACGTTCATCTGCTCCAGAAAAGGGTGTCCTCGATTGAGTGGCAAGGATACAAAATGATTTAAAAGTAATCTAAAGAAATAATAAAAGTGTTGAGATTAACTGATTTGGAAAAGCACTGTTTGTGGCGCTATTGGTCTCAGGTGGCTTGCTACAGAAATTAGCTGTTAGTAGTAGCAGTTTATTCACTGACTAGCATGAATAAATTGGCGTTTTACATAATGTACATGAATAATTTATGGTGCAATAACATAAAATAAGACAATTTAAAAAAGAAAATAAGTTCCTAGCTTCAGTATTTAATCTTTCTAAGAAAGTTCTTATTATTATTATTTATTTATTGCCCGTCAAAAAAAGGTACAAAAGGTACAGTAGACGGAGTAATCACTGAAGAAAACAAGAAAGAAAAAAAAAGAAGAAAAAGAAGGACACAAACACACATTGAAAATTCAAACACATGACAAAAGAAAACTCTTCATTACATTAATACGAACAGTGACTATATGCATTATATTAATATAAAAAAACTATTATGAACAAATTGTTGACCATGGATGATTAAACTTACTTTGAAAACGGGATAGAGATTTATTAATGCTAATATTAGGGTCAGATAGCTTATACAAATGAATAATTTTACGGTTTCTTGTCCAAGGGGGCAAAGGTTGAAGATATTTAGCAAATCTGAAGAAGATTGATCGTAGGTGCTTTTATCTGTAACTGTAAAGAATCTCCAGAAAGGAGCAATGTAAAGCAGATGAGGAAGGGCTGTGGCGTTGTAAATGGATGCTAGAATATAACGGTTGAAACGTAGTTTGCTTTTTACGATTACAGCGTAAGAAATACTAATTTTACGCTCAACGTGAGAAATCAGCAAACGACGTGCGTGGCCTATAGATGTGCCAGTTGGGAGGCCCAGGTATGTAATATGGTCTGAGGGTTTAACAAGAGAACCGTCCATATTTATAAGAGAAGTAGAGGGATTTCGCCAATTAAAAAGGATTACTTCGGATTTCTCAGGATTAATAGACAGACCGATTTTTGAATATTCATCTTTGAGGATTTTGAAATTCTGCTCAATGCGCTGGATCGTACGGCTGAGATTCAGGATGTCATCAGCATAACAAATAAGAGACATATCGATTCTCCCAATAATGCATGAAGGAAGACACTTTGCCTGCGCTTCCAGGACACTGTTATTGAACAGGGTTGGGGAAGTGATAGCTCCCTGTCTAGTCCCTTTCTTAACGAGGATGGGGTACTGAGGATTCACAAGCATATTCGAGAGAATCGAAGAGTTTGGCCTCACACGAGAATTAATGCAATTATATAGGGAAGGATGAAGAGCCGACTGCAGGGAAAAACGGGATGGAAGTTTTAAACGCACTTTTAGATTCCTATATAAATCCCTGAGAACACGGACAACTGATGGGTTTACGCCTCGCCTTGCCATATGAAGAAGCATGGACGAATGAATTAAGGAATCGAACGCACGTCTAACGTCATGTCCGGCGAGGATCATACTTTCTCCCGAAGATTCAGCGTCGGCGAGGGCAGTAAAAACTGCTGTAAGAGCATGAGAACAGCCAAGATTAGCCTGAAAACCGAACTGATATGGGGGAACGTAACATTTCTGTCTTAACTCATCAAGAAAAAGAAGCTCAAAAAGTTTGCATGTCGTAGTAGATACGGTGATGGGACGGAAAGAGGAACATTGCAGCTCAGATTTCCCTTTTTTGGGAATCGGAGTCAGATCACCAATGCAGAACGAGGATGGAACAATACCTGTAACAAATATCATTTGCATGAGAAGGCTGAGGTGACGCACCAATAGATAACTTCCATTAATGATGTGTAGAGTGCTCACCTTATCTATCCCACAAGACGCTTTCTTTTTAAGTTGGGAAATGGCTTTTATAACAGCGTCACAAGTAACAACAAAATCAAGGTCAGGAGATTCATCAATGAATTTGCAGAGCTCGTCACAAAATTGTGACTCTAAAACAGGATCAGGCTCAGAAAATTCATTTGAAAAATGGGATATTCACTCGGACATAGGAATGTCATTCGGGTCTGACAAATTGGAGGAGATAGTACGAGGTAATAGCTTCCACAGAAGATCAGGTGAATTCCTGACCTTCTCGGAATAAAGTGTCTGCATTTTAGATCGATGAAGGGCAAGTTCCTTAGCAAAACATTTTTTTGACACTTTTCTCAGTTCATTGACTATTCCTTGACGGGGGCATAGGCAATCTCTCCATAATTTGTACCAAAATTTAGCACGGTCACAAGCTTCAGACAGCACTAGATTTCCTGACCACCCGGTAAATTGGGTACCAACACGTATTTTTTTAAGAGGAACTGCCCTTTTTTCAGCACACAAAAGTGCATGGCAGATTTCTGCGGAGTATATACCAAGAGTTAATCTAACCTCATTAATGTCTTTATTAGAAGACTTTTGCAGAAGATGAAATGGAACCTGGATCTTGTTTAGGATACTATCTGAAATTTCAATGTACTGAGATGTGTCAGTTTTATTCCAATCGCGAGAAGTATACCACTTGTGCCGGTGAACAGTATAAGCCTGTAACACTGGAATCTGAGATGCTTCTCGTTTGAAACTAGAAGCAATAGGAAGATGGTCTGAAACTTGAAATTTGGAAACTACCTCAACACAAGGTACATCAAGGTTATATGACACAACATGGTCGAGGTTAGATGTGCAAGAGGAAGAATGAATGTAAGTAAACTGAGCAGATTTCTGTTGAACTTTAAAATCATCACCAAATATTCCTAATAGTAAAGAAGCACGGATAGAAGCTGAAAACAACCCGCAATTTAAATCACAATTAAAATCACCTACGATCAAACACGGGATTTTCAGTTTAAGGACATCACGAAGACAAGAGCTAAGTTTACTAACTGCTAAAGCGAAATCTCTCTCCGAATCTTCATCTTTGTAATCTGTGGGTAAATACACATTTATTATTACGCACTCAACTACTCGAACAGCTAAAAAACTATCACAAGAAAAGAAAACACTAGAATTAAGATTCGATGCTACATAAGTAGCAATACCACCGGAAGCTCTGCCTTTAGAAGCACTACGTTTAGCTGGAACCGAGAAAGTTTTGAAAGTGGCACTAATGTCAAGTAAACTAAGGCTGTGGTTGGTCAGGAAATGTTCCTGCAAACAAAGAATATCATGATTATGAAGTATATTTTCAAGAATAGGTCTTTTTTTTATAAGACCACCATTAATGTTCCAAGAGAGAAAACGAATATCCATTTATCTACTTAGCTGTCCGTTTATCGGTTTGAGCGTTGCCAGGGCATATACTGTAACAGGTGTGATTAAACTCTTTACATGTAATGCAAAACATGTTCCGAACACATGGATTATCCCTGGTGGAAGAGTGCTCCGAGGAACCACAGCGAGAGCACAGTTCTGCGTTCTTACAATCAGCAGCAAAATGTCCTTGCTGATGGCATCTGAAACACCGTCTAGGTATGAATATGAAATTCTGGACAGTTAACTTTTCATAACCCACCTTCACAGAATTTTTCAGAAAAGAATCGAGATCACTCCGTTGTTCAAAATAAATCTTGTAGACGCGTGACTTGCCACACTGCAAAGCTTTGACACACTTTGGATTAATTTTCTCTAGATCTTTTTCATTCATTTCTGTCGGAACGCCTTTTATTACACCGATGAAGGCGGGAGATTTAACAGAGGCTAAAAGGCCAGGTTAGAACTTTTTCATCTGGTCAGCAATTGAGGAGGCAGCGGGTTTACTTTTTACGACAATTTTCCATTCTGATGAAGAACGTTTCACCTCTGAAATATCATTTGCAGCTTCAGAACATATTTTATCAATAAAATCTTTCCTTAATAGTGGAGATGAAAGATTGGACGGGCAATTTTTTAACACAACAGCATAGGTAGGAGGATTGGATTGGTCCTTGGTGCAAGACGACTGAGCGGAAGAGGGCCAGGCAGAAGTTGCCTGTACTGCGAAATGTTGCTTATTTAGCTCAGACAAACTGTCAATTTTACGGGAAAGTTCATTCATGCGACAGGTTAATGTTGCAACGATCACATCACAAATTGTTGGAATTTCACACGGTGAATATATCACGAATTTCGGGATCTTACGTTTTTCTTTCGATGCCGTAGATAACCACTTACAAATGTCAAGGACATTTTCATCGTCTTTTTGGCATCTAATTAAACGTGTTCCAATTTCTAGCACCTGATGTAAGACCTCCTTTGCCTTTAGAATGGTTTCATGACTGAAAAAGCTTGTCGACTTAGCAATTATTGTTTCTACTTTGATACCATCGATCATCGATCGAGAAATAAAATTCAATATTGGAGTTAAAATAATATCCGAGTCGCCCATTATTTCATAATTGCACTTACGGTAATAATATTCAATAGACAAAAATCCACTCCAAATCAATGCCAAAAACTGTCACCAATAAAAACTCAATCCAATCAAGCAGGCAGTGACGTCACAGTGGAGTTACAGCTTTGTAGTCCGAGAAATTGTTTTCAAGGTCACTGAATTAATGAGATTTCAAAATCTAAAAAGATAATCTCACACTGAATCTAGGTCAGGAATAGCAATCACTTACATTCCTTATGAAATATACTTGGGTTGCGCAATAAATAATCCTTTTTGTCACTTACTAATGCTATTTATTTGGATAGATGTTCACAGCACATTTCTTTAATTCACGTTTCTTTAATTACTTTATTATAACATCTCTCCATCCCAGTCAAGGACGTCCCGCTGTTTATTTGGCCAGTGATGGATTATCAAAAAGCACTACTTTTAGCTTCATCTGACCTAGCCATCTTAACTATCTTCCCTATATCCCTACAAAATGAAGTCAAGCCAAATTTATGATTCAGCTTCTTTTTTGATATGTCGCCATTCAGACAAGTACTGAATGGCAACTAACCTCATTTCCTATCTTATCCACGCCAATTATTCTCGTATTTACAATTTTTATTTATTTATCATGTATATCATACAAGGATAGGACAGGCTTCACCGGTGAGACCTGGAAATATTCCGGTTGGTCATTGGCAGGACGTCCATCCTTCAGCGAACTATACTTCAGAGCCGTAGTTTTGAAAAAAAAAAATCATGTGAATCACGTCACGTTCATGTGCATTTAAGAGAAAAAATATGCATGATAGTATTGCAACGACGTAATACTATCATGGTGTTTTATTTAAATGACTTTCTTTACTAATATAAAATAGGCTATGTCTAGAGGACGACCCAGAAAAATGTACCAAGTTGATGGCTTCCACGTGAAATTTTTAATAACAAAATTTAAACATCACCTGGGTGGGGGGGGTATGAGGATTTAATAAATGCCTATGTGGGGCATGGCACAATATCGGTTGGGAACGACCGATCTAGTCTCTTAACCTTCTAAACCTTATGAAGGGAGAAAGTTTAAGAGCGATACTTCAACATTGTAATTACCACGGCTATAGTAGCATAGTCTAAGGAAGACTTTTCTTGCTGTTCTTTCAAACTTTATTTATGAAAAACAAATTCATCCCGCACCTAGGCCATTCTATTTTTTGCATTTTTTTTTAATTAATCTACCATCCTTAGTAATGTTGCTACCTAGGTAAGTGAGGAAGACCATGAAAAGAAGCGTGGACAGTCACCAAAAATTTTTGAATGCGGTGATAGTGAGTTTCTTGATCTCAACAACGTTTCGAGTAATGGCTTAATTCATTGCACTAACGTGAAAGACATCGATCCCTTCAATCCCGATTCAATTGTGGAAAAAGATTTTATTCTTATGAAGTCTGTGCTTAGTGAGCATTGTGTAAAGATTTTTTTTTCGCCAATGAACACAAATTCGTGTTTCCAAATAATCCAGGTAAGGTAGATGTCAATGTGGACGACATGGTATAGAAACTTCCTGGCCCATAAGACTCGGGAGGCTCTGAATGAGCCGGCCTAGAATCAGTCTTTGACTAGAATCTTAGCTCGTACAGAAAACAGTGAACTGGGTGTCATCTTATTGCCTTTATTGTCATTTTGAGTACCTGAAGTCCGGTTTTTTTACTTTTTATAGCTTTTACATATTTGAAAAAAATACTTTCAAATATAGTAGTTTGGCATGGTGTCCGAACCAAAACTATATCTGTCTGATCCAGACTCATGGATAGGGGTTGCTTCGGAAAATTTAAAGAAATAAAAATATTAAAAGTAAATTTTCCCTTCATTGAAAAGAATCTAAAAAAAAAAAAATTCTAAAGCAGTCCTAACAGATACACATTTTATGTTGAAGTCTGGACTAAAGAAAATTCAATGGCTTAGGATATATACGCTTTCAAAAATAGCGGCCAGGTCAACCTTGACCTCCTCTATCTTAAGAAAACTTATTGGTACCTTCCCTGTACTGGTCAAAGTGTTTGCTTCTCTTGAGGCTGTAACAATTTCAAGTAAGTACATATATATAAGTAAATAATATAAAAATTAAAAAATGGACACTGGGAACAGAGAATTAAGACGAACTGAGTTAGACATGTCAGAAGGTCTCTGCTAATTTAAAAGGATTTACTGGACCCTGCCTTGCACTGGTTAAGCTGATTGTTTCTCTTGAGGGCCTAAAAGTTTCAAAGAATTGCCTAATATGATAATTCCAACATGGACACTTTGACCGAAGAGCTTAGACGAATTTAACTAGACATTTTGGAAGCTCTTAGATAATTGCCCTGTCCTGTACTGGTAAAGATGTTGCATCTCTTGAGTCCCTAACAATGTCAAGGAATTACGTAATATGAAAATTGTGACATGTAAAATTTAACCAACAAAATCCAACGAATTGATAGTGTCATGTTAAAAGTTCTCTGATCCCTAAGGAGGAATTAAGGGCCCTGTTTTGTACTGGTCAGGCTGTGTGTTTCTCTTGAAGCTCTACCGTTTTTAGGAAATATACGTATAATATGAAAATTGTTATACGGACACTTTGATTGAAGGATTTAGATAAACTGAAATAAAAATATTAAAAGTTTATAAACTTTTTTCACAGTACTGGAAAAATTACATATTAAAAATTACTTATCCAGTTAAGAAGTAGTGAGTGTGTATTGGCATGGCAGGGGATCATGATGAATAAGGAAGCTTCTAGGACCTGTCTAAGCTTGGAAGGTATTAATAGTAGTACTCTAGTTGCAGACTTTATGACAACTGCTATAGATACAATTGCTGAGGACCTGGGGGTTGCTTCCAGACGGTACAATAGCAGCATACTTCATTGGCATGTTGTAGGAAGCTCAAGGAAATCATAAATTGAAAATCAATTTAAAAGAAACGAAATAATAATAAAATTATAATCTGAAGTGAATTGGAATTTTGACATGTCCCTGTTTATGCTGGGTATTTTGACAGGTTTTGTCGTAAGGCAAAAAAAGTTTCCACAAGAAACCGTCTAAAACCAGTGCTTGGCTGGTCACTTCGAGGAATATAAGTGATAAATCCTTATTCCTCTTTGAAAATCAATTCAACCAGTGTTTAGATGTACTTGGTTTCTAGGGGAGTAACGACTGACTTTGCGGTCGGGAAGGAAAAGGCAGGTTTTGGGTTTCACTTGTTTCTATTTATAATTCATAAGTGAGCATTTTTTAAGATTATTCAAAAGAAGTCTCTTTTCTTCGGTCTTGAAAGTATGACGGTTATGTTCCATTTTCTCTGCAAACTGATAGTGCTTTGTCTTTGTCTCTTCTGTGCTTTCTTGGCTCACAGTCGATGCTCTTGTCCTCTTTAAGTAGTCCAGAAGTGTTCTTTTTTTAATAGAGAAGACTACTGATGCTTCTCTAACTGATGTCCCATCTTTTAGAACCATATAAGCAGCTTTTCCCACCTTTTCCTTAACAGAAGAAAGATTCTACCTCTTCAGCTTGTACGTCCTCGGCATTTAAAAGCAAAAAGGCAATTCTTTTTGGTGTCTTTTACATATTGTTATGTAACAATTGTCTCTACAAAAATTACCATGTTCAGCACAACCCCATGAGTTCTCTTGAAACATTTCAACGTAATTTGGAATTTGAAATTAAAGTAATTTGAAACTTTAATTTGAAAAAGACCCAATTTGAAATTAAAGTAATTTGAAAGAGACCCAATCATCTGCTCTAAATTGTTCTTGTGTGAGGTACCTTTTTCATGAAAAATCCTATTGCATATCCAGCAGCCCAGGACACTTTATTTAATTCTAAACAGAGACCTTTGAAAAAAAATTTGTTAAAAATACTTTTTGAACAATAGGGTACAAACGGATGCGCATATTTAGATATAAACTAGCATTACAATAGGGTAATAGATGGTGCACCTATTTTGATTTTCTTAGAGTCAACCCCGACCTCCCCTGTTTAACTTCTGGCATGTCTAGTTCAATTCGTCTAATTTTTTTGTCAAAGCGTCCGTGTTGTAATTTTCATATTATGCATTTCCTTGAAATTGTCTTGGCCTCAAGAGAAGCAAATACCTTGACCAGTATAGGATAGGGAGTAATTAGTCCCCCTTATGTATCTGAGAACTTCAAACATGTCTAGTTAAACTCGTATCAATTCTTTGGTTAAAGTGTCCATCTCACAATCTTCATACCATGTTTTTCGTTTACATTTAAGGGCATTAAAGGGAAGATAACACCTTGGCCTGTACATGCTAGGGGCCAACAAGGCATTCTCAAGTAACTACATCTTAAAACTACAATTCATAAATTCGGAATTCCGTGATTCTTGTGTCTTTCGATTGCTTGATTCCCCAAAACCTTCCTAGCTCTTGCTACATAGTTCAAAATAGGAATTCGTAGTCTGGGCCCACATCGCGCCTTCATTAAAAATAAAAGCGGAAAAGGGACTACTCCAAACAGTGTGGAAAACAGATAAGAGACAAAAGCTAAATTCTCCTCTGAAAAAATGACAACCAACACCATCTAATCATACCCAGTAAAATATTATGAATTCATTCTTATCTCTTTACATTGGCGGATTCCTCAAAATCTTCCTCAATCTGGCCTCAATCAGAGCTCAAAATGGAAATCATATAATCCGAATCTATAATATGCTTTTATATAAATTGTCGCCATTGATGGTTTCCTTGTTGGTTACCACTTAAAGAGTATGGAACGCTGACAAGAGAAAAAAGTTTGATCCTCTGAGAAAAACAGCAACTAACAACATCTAGCATTACCCAGCGAAATCTTAATAATAATTAAAAAACAAACTAGACGTAGCTATTATATTTAGTTCTCTCTATTGTTTACTTTTGAATGACATTGGGCGGAAGACATAAAAAAAATTCCCAAGAGGGTATGATGTTCAATTAGGTCTATTAATATTTGTAAAAAAATTTACTGACCTATTTTTTTATTTTATTTTTTTTGGTCTATCCCTAGTTTTTTTTTTTTTTTTTGAAAATAGAAGTATGTAGACACTCTGAATCCAGATTGGATTAAGAAAAAGGAAAAGAAATGTGAAATTACACACTTACTACATGCATTTGCTGTTTTATAAATATCTTTCCGTAAAGCGCTAGCAAACTTAAGCGTAAAGAACAGGCACTACAATTCGCCTTGGATCTACAAAAACTTTTATTTACTTAAAATTCTAACACCTTCGTTTGATAGATCTGTTATTGTTTTTTCCTCTCGGTTTTAGTGAACAATGGCTTTATAACTACAAAAGTTCTTATCTACACACTTGCAACCTATCTTAGATTTTGAATGCATGTGCATTTCTATAAAAATTTAATCATTTCTATTATATTTTTTTGTATTTTTTGTGCTAATTTCAATATATTAGCCTTCATACCTATCAACTGTCTCTTCTAGTATAAATACAGGTTATGTCCTAAGTTATATATATCGTACAGGTGAGACATTTCTGTAGAATGATCATGCTAATGTCTCGAAGATTAAAGGTCCTTTTAAAAAAAAGTCTATTACTAAATATCCTGAAGTTTAAATAGAATTTACTTAAAATAAAACTTCATGTTGTAAGGAGCTATTCAAAAAAATATGTATTTTAGTTATTCACACTAAATTCATAAGTCGTAAAGATTTCCATTGGAATTTTTTTTTTTTAAATTAAAATCATCGTATTATGGTTTTGAATTTTTTATTTTTAAAAATATGAAGATTATCAATAATGTTCCTTATATGTCTTTTTTTCAGTCCATCGTTAAACCTAAGACCTTAAGGGAGGGATTAGGGTACTAAAGGGACGTGGACCCCCTATATTTCACATTTTTAAGCAAGGAGACCACGAAGTTTTGAATGTCTGAGATTTATAGTTTTTTGTTATATATTAAAAAAAATGACACGAATACGTCCCTCTATGTATAAAACAGAGCAGCATAAATCAAATGGAACTTGTCTAACATTTTCTTTTATGTATAATAACGTCTCAAATAATTTTTGAGACAACTCTGGCTAAGTATGACAAATTGAAAACTCCTAGCGAAGAGAAAACCGTAGATATTTCCGATTTTTCGGTTGAGACCTCCGCTAGACCGTTTTCCATGAAGAATTAATTCTTTCGTCCAAGCTTAATTTCTTTCCGATCTTTTCTTCTTTTTAATCTTAGCATTGGCTTTTAAGGTTTGTTTTATTCTTTTTTTTTTCTTTCTTTTCTTTCTTTTATTTTAGTGTTTATTTTTAAAGTTTTAAAGTAAGATCACCAAGATTTGCATTTGAAACTCTTTAAAGTTAATAGCATGGTATTATTGTTGCTAAGTTTGATTTTCAAAAATATAAAAATTTTCAACAAGGTTTCTGTTAGGTGTTTCTTTAGCCCATTGTTATTTGTAAGAACTTCACGTAAAGAACGAAATATTAAGGACCCACATAGACCCATAGATTTTGTATTTTTCTGCACGTAGAATACAAAGTTGGCTATATCGGCTACATTAACCCCCCTCCCCCTCCAATAAGGATATTTTGCAGAATTTTAAATACCCATATACGAATTAAGTTAAAACTAATAAAAGTTATAAAAGTGAAAACATTTAAAAGAATTTTTTAAAGTAAAGTACAAAGTATATTCTGGCTCTTAGAAATCATAGGGCTTAGAACCCTACTCAGATTAGTTTCTGCTCGTTTTGAGTTTGACTTATTTTTTTAATTTCTGTTTGTTTTGGGTTTCATTTATTTATTAATACTGATTTGTGGTAGTTGTGTGCTTGGTAGATTATTTGATTCTATTTTTGTTCATTTTTGGTTTAATAGAGTTCTTTACTTTTTTTTGGAAAAACTTATTTTGTGCAAAAGGTTTTTTGATTAATTTCTGTTCGTTTTATATTGACATAATCTTTTTTATGGAGAAAGAGTGAGCTTCTTCTGAAGTTAAACAACCATCGCTTCCATAAAAACCTTTAATACCCCTTGGGCATAACTTACAACCCTTGCCCCTAGTCCCTGGGGTTTGTTTCAACCCCAAAAGCCTTGTTATATGATATTTAGACTATTTTGAATAGAATGGATATCTCAAAATTTCTATTAGACGCATTTCGGAATAATACGACGTCTGTGTAGGGGGCGAGGGTAGCTGCCCTCTGATCAATTTGACTCTTAAAAAGGTCACTAGAACGTCTGATTACCAATCAAATGAGCCCCTTTGAAGTTTATATGACCAGACTTTCGAAAAAAAACCTTTATCTCTCCAGAGAAAAACTTATAACCCTTGCCCTGAGAGATGGGGGGGGGGGGATTTGTTATACTTAAAGACATAATTTCCAGACCTTTCTGATAGGCTTAATAAAATGGCTGTATCGAAATTTTGATTGGAAGGTTTGAGAAAATGAAAGGCGTAAAGGGAGAAATTTGTCCTCTGATTACTTTTGACTAATAAAAAAGGCACTAGTTCTCTCAATTTCCAATCAAGCGAGCCCTTTGAAGCTTTTATGACAAAAATTTCTATAAAAAACGTTAAACGCCCCAAATGCATAACTTACGACCCTTGTCCTAAGGGCTATGTGGGAGAGAGTATTCATCCTCAAAGGCATAATTTCCAGACCTTTCAACTACGTTGAACAAAATAGCTATCTGAAAATTTTGATTAAATGTGTTTGGGAAAATGGTGAGCGGGAGAGGAGGGTTAATTACCCTCCAATCACTTTGACTATTAAAAAGGGTACCAGCCTTCTCAATTTCAATTGAATGAGCCCCTTTTGAAGTTTCTACGACAACACTATTAATCAAAACCATATATACCCCCAAGGCATAACTTACAGCCTTTGCCCTGAGGGCTCTCGGGGGTTCGTCATCCTTAAATACATAATTTCCGGAACTTTCAACTACATTAAACAAAGTGGCTATCTCAAAACTTTGATTGAATGTGTTTGGGGAAACGGTGGGCGTGAGAGGGGGGTTAGTTGCTATCCATTCATTTTTGAATATTAAAAATGGCACTAGCCCTTTCATTTTCCAATTAAATGAGCTCTTTGTGAAGTTTCTACGACCAAACTGTCTATAAAAACCATATATGCCCCCAGGGCATAACTTATAACCCTTGCCCTGAGGGTAGGGGGGGTGTCATCCTCAAAGACCTAATTTCCAGAACTTTCAACTACGTTGAACAAAATTAATATCTCAAAATTTTGATTGCATGTGTTTGGGGAAATTGTGGGCGTGAGAGGGGGGTTAATTGCCCTCCGATTACTTTCGACTATTGAAAAGGGCACTAACCATTTCCATTTCAAATTGAATAAGCCCTTTTTGAAGTTTTCTGCGACAACGTTTTCTATAAAAACAGTATATGCCCCCAGGGCATAACTTACAACCCTTTCCCTGAGGGCTGTGGGGGGGTCATCCTTAAAGACCTAATTTCCAATACTTTCAACTATGTTCAACAAAATGGATATGTCAAAATTTGATTGGATGTGTTTGAGGAAAAAGTGGGCCTGAGAGGGGGGTTAGTTGCCCTCCAATCACTTTCGACTATTAAAAAGAGCACTATCCCTTTGAATTTCCAATGCAATGAGACCTTTTTGAAGTTTTTACGACAAAGCTTTCAATAAAAATCTAATATGCCCCAGGGCATAGCTTATTACCCTCGTCCTGAAGAAACAGGGGGGAGATTCCTGCTCAAAGATATAACTTCCGAAACTTTCAACTACCTTGAACAAAATAGCTATCTCAAAATTTTGATTGGATGTGTTTGGGGAAACAGTGGGCGTGGAAGGGGTGTTAGTTGCCTTCCAATCACTTTCGACTATTAAAAAGTGCACTAGCCATTTTAATTTCTAGTCGAATGAGCCCATTTTGAAGTTTCTACGACAACACTTTCTTTGAAAACCTTATATGCCCCCAGGGTATAACTTATAACCCTTGCCCTAAGGGCTGTGGGGGGGGGATCATCACCCTCAAAGACCTAATTTTCAGAACTTTCAACTACTTTGAACAATATGGCTATCTCAAAATTTAAATTGGATGTGTTTGGGGCCAGCCATTTCAATTTCCAATTGAATGATCCCATTTTGGAGTTTCTACGACAACGCTTCCTTTGAAAACCTTATATGCCCCCAGGGTATAATTTATAACCCTTGCCCTGAGGGCTGTGGGGGAGGGGGGTTGTCACCCTCAAAGACCTAATTTTCAGGTCTTTCAACTACGTTGAACAAAATGGTGATCTCAAAATTTGTGTTTGGGGAAAAGGTGGGCGTGAGAGGGTGGTTAGTTGCCCTCCAATCACTTTCGACTATTAAAAAGGGCACTAGCCCTTTGAATTTCCAATCGAATGATCTCTTTTTGAAGCTTCTACGACAACGTTTTCTATAAAAAATCTTATATGCTCTCAGTGCATAACTTAAAACCCTTGCCCTGAGGGTTGTGGGGGAGTGTCCTCATAATTTCTATCTGGAAATCAACTACCCTGAACAAATTGGCTATCTGAAAATTTTGATTTGATTTGACTAATTGGATTCTTTACTTAGGCAGCGCGATTGCGCTGCCATCCCATTGAAAATGAAGTCTTTGTCCATGTTTATTCCTAATTTGTGCGTTGATTTTTTACTTTGAATTTCAAACGTAAGATAGCACCTAAAATGTTAATACGTGGGTGTCAACTTTCAAAAATATAATATGAGGGATAAAATCTATCTTTTTAAACCTAGGTAGGAGGGGGAATATTTTTTGTTTTTTTTTTCAATACAAATACCGAAAATCGTAATTCTTTATGGCAAATTCGAAGTGAGTATTTTTAAAATCTGATGGGGCAGGGGAGGAATACCAAGTTAAGGGGATGGGAATAGGTCCCTTCCCCTGCTCACTTCTATCCAACTGGTGTGACTCTTTTGACGAATCACCAAATAAATTCTATTTACCGAAACTTTTATCAAAGACAACCAAATCCTTCTCAACCAAAAATTAATTTTTTAATTAATTTTTCATAAATCAATTCCTCAATAAGCCGAATCAGATCCCTTCAAGTTCAGGAAGCCATATCTCTGAAATATAACTGTTAAGACTTGCTTTTATGTCCAACTCTTTACGTCATACGACTCACATTATTGTAGAAATTAGCAGTAGAAATTAGGGTCTGGACTAGTAGTCACACTATTAGCCAGCTGGGTAGTCTCTATGTTTTCTTACAATTTAAAAATTATGTTGCCATCGATTGCTAATTACTTTGTAACTAAACGTTTACCAGTTGCATGAGCGTCTAGCTAATGAAAAAAAAACATTATCCAGAGACAACATTGCTTCATGAAGTAAAGAGGAGGCCAATGATTTAATTCTTATTCTTAGCAAGGCCTCTTGCAATACCTTCCAAGCTCAATCGTTCAACCAGGGCGGTCAGACCCGTTTTAATTAAACCACTTGTTACCCCAGCTTTATTACGCAAATAATTTTTTTTTTCTCGCAAAAAACAGGTCTTCAGTTTGAAAGGAATAGTTACCAGGCTACAAAAGGTTTTTGATCAAAATATTGGGAGAACTAAGATAGAAGGATTTGGAGAAAAGACTATTTAATCTAAGGGGGCTTCCCAAAGCTTAAAAGGTGGCAAAGAAAATGAAGCAAAATGAGATGTATGTTTTACGAGAAACGGCAGGGAATTACGATAAATCTTATGAGTTTTTGTTATGGTAACCAGACGCTTATTAGAAGAAGCTCAAACTAGAGACAAAAACTGAGTTGACCAGGCTTTTAAACATTAAATATTCATTATTAGTTTAGTTCTTCATCCAAATCACAGAAAGGTTTTCTCAATAATTCATTGCAGTGATTTTGGCAAAATCTTTTATTACCGTATCCTTAATCTGTATTTCTTGACATTAATTATAATTTTTAGAATGGGAGACAAATCACATTAATTTTGGGTGCTTAAGCAATCCTTGTCCAACTATTAGCTTTCATCATTAGCCTTTTGCAAAAAAAAAAAAAAAAAAAAAAAAAAAAAAAAAAAAAAAAAAAAAAAAAATGGAACAACAGGATATTGCACATTTCAAATTTTCTTTTCCAGAGAAAATACAAAAAAAAGGAACAAGCGGCTCGTTCCTTGTGCTCTGTTCAAGGGCGTTCAAGGGCGGATCCAGGATATTTTTCGGGGGGGGGGGGGTTACTAATTTTTGACTCAGTTTTCGACTAATTTTACTGATTTTTACCTAGGTTTTACTAATTTTCGAGTTATTTTCAACTCGGTCAACAATTTTTTTTTGGGGGGGAGGGTTCAAACCAGGTAACCCCCCCCCCCCCCTGGATACGGCCTTGGACGAGCCATCTTCTTGTTGAGTGAAAAAAAACAAAACTTGGCTTCCGACTTTTAGCAAAATTTCTAACAATTTGAACGCTCTTGGAGAACATTGCTGATTCAATTTAAACGAAAATAACAAAACGGAACACAAATAAAATTTACAAATTTCTTCCCTTAAGAAATAACTTTTTTTCTACAGTTTTATATTGTGTTTCTACTTGTTTAAAAGTTTCAAACAATTTTTCATATTTTCTATTACAAAAATTTCAATGTCTAATTTTTCAATTTACTCAATTGATACATGGTTAACTACAACCAAGACTTGGGCATCTAGGTTGGGAATCTTTGAATCTGATGTTATGGTTGCTAGTTAGCCCCTTTGTTAATTAGCCAACTGCTAATTTTGGTACAAGAAAAATAATTAAGTATTGCATGTGTAAACTACGTGGATAGTTTATTAAAAAAAATAACAAAAAAAAAAAGTAACTAAAGTGAAATGTTTAAAAGGTGGAATTATTTTAAAAAAAAATGTGTTATTGCCTCAAGAAGCATTTTGGCTAAATTCAAATTTTGCTTTTTTCAGTATTGCGCTTGCGCACTGTGACGATTTTAGAAACTGTACCAAACGTCCCATGATTGGAAGCAATAGGCTCTTAAAATTCTGATGGTGTAATAAATAAACAAACTTTTTCTGGCTTTTCTCTTCAAGCTCCTTACTATTTCCAGTGAGTTTTTGGGATTTACATAGAATGAAGTCTTGGCTTTTTGTAAATATGCTAATTGGGACAATAGTAATGTCATGGTACAGAGCACCAGTGTGGTCATTATTTGTTAAAACCGTTACGCCAGGAAAAGAGAGGTCATACTCGTAACAAAGAAAAACAAAATCGTATTGATCACAGCTAGTCAAAAAATAGGATTCAACCGAAGTATTTTGGTCAATATATACACTCAACCGTCCTCATTACAGGTTTAACAAAAAAAAAAAAAAAAAAAAAAAAAAAAAAAAAAAAAAAAAAAAAAAAAAAAAAAAAAAAAAAAAAAAAAAAAAAAACTAAAAGTCCCCTGGACAATATAAGAAAACAAACCTTAAAAAAAGCCTCGACCAGAGCATTGGAAAGATCCTCAGTTTTCCCTTGTTACGCCAGAAATTATTTTATAGATTGATTGTAATATAAACAGAAGAAACATGGACAAATTCCTTTTGATTTATTGCCACTATATCCCTTTCCCAAGAAATCAAAAATGTAAAGTCATACAAAATAACGGTTTAGTTTTGGTAAAAGTGTTGTTTTCTGCTCCGTTTTATATACAGGAGGAAACAATAATGTCATTTCATATATTTATTGGTTTTTACTTAATTCATATATGGATATTTAAAATCCTGCTATATATCCTTATTGGAGGGGGGGGGGATAATGTAGGTATAGCCGAGTGGAAGTTTAGATTGGAACTAAAAACACTACAGATCGCCAATATAGACAAATTTGTATTTTACATGCTGAAAAATATCAAATCTATGGGTCCATATAGGTCCTTAATATTCCGTTTTTACAGTGAAATTCTTACAACTAGCAATGGGCTAAAGAAACACCTAACAGAAACATTCTGAAAATCTTCATATTTGTGAAAATCAAACTTACAAATTTGTACGCCCCCCTCTATGTTTTTGGTCACTCGGTAAAAAAAAGTCGGTAAAATCATGGCGCGAAGCGCCACGATTCTTCCAACGCTGCTAAAATTCTTTGTTCAGTTCAATAAAGACCACGAGAATACTGACAAGTCATCTACAGAAATTTAGAACTTGGTCGGTAAATTCAGCAGTTTTATCAACTCCTGCCACGATTTTACGGATGGTGCCACAATTTTCCATTTGGTTAAATAAACAGCATTAAAATAGTGACATGATATGTACCGAAATCTAAATATCGGTTGGTAAAAGCAGCGGTTTTACCAACTTGTTCAGCGATTTTACGTATTTTATTTGAAACGGACATTATGACAATTGTTGACATAAAACATAAGGTAAAAATGCTATATATCCTTATTTATGCTATATATACAAACTGCTATATATCCTTATCGGAGGGGGGGGGGGGGGGGTTAATGTAGCCGATATAGCCAACTTTGTATTCTATCTGCTGAAAAATATCAAATCTATGGGTCCTTAATATTCCGTTTTTAACGTGAAGTTCTTACAACTAGCAATGGGCTAAAGAAACCCCTAACAGAAACATTGTTGAAAATCTACGTATTTGCGAAAATCAAACTTACAAATTTGAGTCTGGAATGCCTTTCCAGACTCAATTCGGGAAGCGGAAAGTGTGCCACATTTTAAAAACTGGTTAAAGAAGCATCTCCTTGCGGGCAGTTGGTGAGTGTGGGACTGGATTGCGAGAGAGGATAATTTAAGTTTTTTTTCTGTTAGTATTTTTTTTTAATTTATTGTTCTGTAATTATTGTCAATATGTTTTTTTTTATTTGTGTTTATTTCAGTGATGATTTGGTTAGTTGTATAATTTAGTAATTGTGTTCTGGCTACGTTTTTCAAGCATGTTTGTGCTTTGTTTGTAACCGGTCGTTCAGCCGGCATGAATAGTTATATTTAATAAAAGATATTTTTAAATCCTAATAATACCATGATTTTAATTTTAAAGAGCTTCAAATGCAAAGTTTGGTGATCTTACTTTTGAAACTTTAAAAATAAATGCTAAGATAAAAAAAAAGAAAAGGTCGGAAAGAAATTAAGTCTGGACGAAAGATTTAATTCTTCGTGGAAAACGGTCTAGCGGAGGTCTCCACCGAAAAATTGGAAATATCTACGGTTTTCTCTTCGTTAGGATTTTTCAATTTGTCATAGCCAGAGTTATCTCAGAAATTATTTGAGACATTAGTATACATAAAAGAAAATGTTGGACAAGTCCCTTTCGATTTATTTTGCTCTGTTTTATACATAGAGGCAAGTATTCGTGTCATCTTTTTTTAATATAGCCTATAACGAAAACACTATAAATCTCAGATATTCAAAACTTCGTGTTCTTCTTGCTTAAAAATGAGAAATCTAGGGGGTCCACTTCCTTTTAGCATCCCAATCCTCTCGTCAAGGTCTTAGGTTTAACGATGGACTGCAAAAAAAGACACATAAGGACCATAATTGATATCTTCATATTTTTAAAAATCAAAACTTGAAAACCATTGAATACCCCCCTCCCCCTGGAAAAATTTCTGCCGGCACTCTTTCTCAAATACAGTTTGACTTGAGATCAGATGGCACAAAAATAAAAGGCTAGATAGTAATTTTGACATGATTTCCAAATTAAAATCAAGTCTATTTTTCTAAAATATTTTTTAATCAGTTCGGAAAAAGCAGAAAATTTCTGAAGCTTCCATCTACACTTGCTTTTGGAAATATAAAAATCATCCTATAAAAAAAACCTCTCTATTTGCACTAATAAGTAAATCCTCACATTCAATTTCGGCCAAAACAAACAAGGAATATTTGATCATAGAATCTTCGATCTACACTCGATTTCCGTGAAGAAGAATTGATGGTAAACAAAAGTTAAAGTTTTTGGTATATCCATCAATTTATTTCTTACTATAGGGATTAATTACTGATATAGAATCGTGTCTAAGAGACAAAACTTTAAAATTAAGTCAGTAACATCGATCGAAATCAAATTATACGTAAATAAAAGTGGTCTAGAATTTGTAAGATAAATTTTGCCAAATATATTTAACACTAACTCTACAGCCTATTCTGAAAATTAATTAAAAAAAGGCTGAAATTGCTCATCCACAAAAAAAGTGCTATTTTAACTTAAAATGTGCAAAATTTCCAGATTTAGGCAATTATTCCACAGAGCTAAAATTGTTTATTTAATTTACTCTTTCTTCGGACTCTAAACTATATATTCATACTTTTTCTAAGAAATAGTTCGATCCTCTTCTTCCTGTAGATTAATTAGTAATGTAGATTGTAATTGTAATGTAGTAATTCCATATTAACGTAGAATAATTGTAAATTGTAAATTAAGTAATTAATAATTGCATATCAATTGCCGCAGAATCGAACAGTTCGTGGTAACGAACTGTAAGTAAGCGACTCGGCTCAATAGTAAACGAAACTCTAAAAAACGAAATACTGATACCAATAGATTCACCAAAAGAATTGGATTTTTATGCTGATTTCAAATATATAAGTTTCATCAAGTCTAGTGTTATCCATCAAACGTTACGAGCCTGAAAAAAATGCCTCATTTTCGGAAAAAGGGGGGAAACATCCCCTAAAATTCATGGAATCTTAAAGAAAATTACACCATCAGATTCAACGTATCAGAGAACTCTACTCTAGAGGTTTCAAGCTCCTATCTACAAAAATGTAGAATTTTGTATTTTTTGCCAGAAGAAAGGTCACGGATGCATGTTTTTTTTCAGGGGTGATCGTATCGATCCATTGGTCCTTTTTAACCATCGAACCTTCTTAAGTGACCGAAAAAATTGGAATACAACTAGGCGCCATCCCATGCTCATTTTTTTCCAAAGTCACCCAATCAAAATTTTGAGATAGCCATTTTGTTCAGCATAGTCGAAAAATTTAATAACTATGTCTCTGAGGATGATTTCGTCCACCACAATCCCCTGGGGAAGGGCTGCAAGTTATGAACTTCGCCCATTGTTTACATATAGTATTGGTTATTGGGAAGTATACAGACGTTTTCAGGGTGGATTTCTTCTGGTGGAGGGATCGAGGGAGGGGGTAACTTGGGAGGATTTTTCCATGGAAGAAGAAAATTTTCCATGAAGGGGCACTGGATTTCCTAGCATTATTTTAAAAACGATCAGAAATTAAATTACAAAAAACTGATTTTTCAACTGAAAGTAAGGAGCAACATTAAAACTTAAAACGAACAGAAATTATTACGTATATGAGGGTGTTTGCCCCATTGTCAATACCTCGCTCTTTATCCTGAATTTTTAATTAGTACTTTCAAAATAGTTATTTATTCTAATTAAACAGCCTTTGTAATTCCATGTAATTCAATTTTTTCTTAAAGAATTGGAACAATTTTTGAACTTTAGCGCAAAGAGTGAGGTATTGAGGAGGGGGCGAACTCCCTCACATAGGCTACATAATAATGTCTGTTCGTTTTAAGTTTTGATGTTGCTCCTTACTTTCAGTTGAAAAAACTTGTTTGTTTCTTTAATTTAATCATACAGATGTAAGCTTTATCTTTAATGTTCAAGAGTTGGGCGAGTCCATTCAATGGTGCTTACAAACTAGTATACCATTTTGCAGAGCTAGATATTCAAGTCCATAGATGTTTCATATAAACAGTCTTTATTTATATCAAAGCCATGGCTTTCTACATACTTATCACGTACAATGCATAAGTTCGACTCTCTCCACTAAGGCCTAAACACACAAATATATCTCTGGTTCTATTCCGCTGTTTTAATATATTATCGATAACACTTTAAGGAAATGTTAGCGGATGTAATAGCTACTACCTGTTATAAATAAGTTCCTGGAAATTACCTTAATTTTCGGATAAGATACATTGAATTTATGTGTCAACACATGTTGACAGCTAGGTTCATCTGTTAACACAATTTAAATACGGAAGAGACTTTACAATCCACCCCCCTCTTAAAGAGAACCAAAGTTCTTATTATTTCCGTTCATATTTTTGAGTTATTTAAAAAAAAAAGGTTTTTAGATTATCTTTTACATCACTTAAATCCCGACTCTAGCAAAAAAAAATTAAGATTTTTAAACTATGCTTAAAAGTTCTGGTATTACGGTGCAGAATATCCATGAAACAAACATAAAATTAGGACACAAAAAATTAAAAGAACAAACAGCAAATACTAAATTAGGGTGTGCACTTAAAAACATACACTGAAAATAAAAGTGTTCTGTTTTGACGGGGAATCACTTCGGCAGGATAAGTCTTTAAATGTGCTTCCCTTCTCGGCCACAAAACTGGCCATGTTGACACTGTTTATAAGTGAAAGCCTTTTTGTTCACTAGGTGCGCAGTCACTTACAATTGTCCCTACACGTAAACATATAAACATATACTTATCAATAAATCTTATCGCGTTTTAATGTAGCGAAAGCCTATCTTTGCGAGAAAAAAAAATTAGAAATGAGGATTGGACATAATTCCAATTTTCTTTATAAAATCTGCTATAAAATTAAACATAATTTTTGTTATGATTACTCTCCTTATTGAGAGAAAAATCTTGGTAACAGCAGCAATGTTATCCATATATATATATAATTTCCATTAACTAAATTAATGCACTATTTTAGGGGATATTAAAAAAAGGGACATTGAATATTTAGTAAAATATTTATACACACGGCTTAAACTTAAAATATTTTAAGATCTGAATTTTGGTTACTTCATAAGTATGTATTTATATTAGTCATTTCTATCCCTGCTGAAAGATTCCAAAATGGAAGGATTGATCCTTTTTTTTTTAGGCACAACTCCGCTCGGCAAAGCCGAACGAACATCATCCATAGACTTGCATATAGGCCCAGGGTTAGACTCTACGTCTCCGTCGTCCACTAGGCATCTCACCCAGCAGCTGTCGGGTAATGCGGATAAGTCCACGTCCGCTATGATATAATGCAATGTTCCCCACAATGCCCGTTTTTTCGATAACCCCACCCTACGACAATACAACAACTAGTCCAACAGACTAGAAGAGTAAGCATCCAAAGCTCGAGCGGACGCAGTACACGTTTTTTCCATCATCTGGTTAACTATCGACGATGAAGGTTGTTGCAGGAAAAAACCCGATGCAGGTAATAACCCATATGAGTTAGCGGTTTTGGCTAACTTCTCTTTAATCCTGCGTATAGCTGCTTTCCGTTTTGCAACACGCTGCTTCCTCTCCTCTTCAGACATCGGAGGGACTGTCTCTTTAGGTTTCTTTGATGGGGCCTTCCCCTTGGTTGGCGCAAGTCCTGTCGCTCCTATCCGACCCGTCTTAGCCGTTTTACGCCCGCTACTAGGGCGCGTGTTGGTACGAAAGTAATCCTGCAACACAGATATCTCGTGTTCGTCAATCCCCACCAACTCCTCAAACTCGCCTTTGTAAAAAATAGAATATCTATTAAAAACAGGAATGTTGTATTCCAATTTCTCATCATCACACACTTCTTTACGTAATATATATCTACATATACATGCAACTTCCAAGGCCCCGTCTATCGCCCCGTCCCTGTATTCCTTTAACCGTTCCACATAAAACCGAGCTACGTCCCCCGGATTAGCAGATCTCATTGCACTTCGCGGAACGAACTGCTGGGCACCTCCGTACCTGGCCCACTTACCATCACGTGAGGCTAATTCTGTAGATGCCTCTTCAACACAGGTACACTTTGTGTGGTATCTCATAGAAATGTCCAGCACTTTCAAATTTTCACCAGGCATCTCATCCCTGTCTTTTAGTACTAATGATACTCTATCTTCTCCCATGTTGCTGTTAATGCTAATATACTTAGTTTCAGATTGAGGGTTTTCTTTTTCTGTACCAGTCGTAGCCCTCTGTCTAGACTGGCTATTTAGTTTTCCGATACTTATTCAGAGTCTGGGTCTTTTCTATACCAGCATTCGGAACTATCGTGGTTTCGGTTACCGCAAACGTAGCATGTCTTTCTCTGGGGGAGGCGGAACCCATTTTCAATTGACACGGCAGCCGAAAAAAACTCATCCGCCGGTTTTGTCGCAATTTCAATTTTTTCATACTTGGTCGCAATTTTAAAAGCATCTTCTAGGTTAGTTATTTGATCCTCTTGTTCCATCAGTACCCTTTTAAAAGTTATGCGTGCACCTTCCCTAAAAGTGTTTAGTGCCAATGGTTGAACTGCCGGGTTTCTAGCCCATCCCAATAGCCCATTGAATTCGCGTAAGACTTAGCGGCTCTTTCAACTCGTTTTAAGAACTGATATACTGTTTCATCCGGAAATTGTTTACATCCCACAAGATCTTGTAAGATTTGCCCGGGGCTGCGTTGAGGAACAAAAGCCTCCAACAGATTTTTCCGTAATGTATCAAGTGTTAAATTCCCCTTATTTAAATCATCAAAAAAAATAGAAAATTCCCCTTTCATTAGCATGCCTGCTGTGGCAACCACTTGCTTTTCCGACCACGTTAAGGTATCTTGAATTCTTTTCAGTTGGCTAATAAATTCATTTATCTGTGAGACCTTTGTTAATGGTGTTATTAAGGAAGCTAAATCTGTTGTTGCTCTGATTGAAAGGTTATCACTTGACGGTGGATTATTTGTTGGACGCGGTTTAGAGGAAATTTGTAGATAATGGGCCATTGCCGCTGCTTCCCAGAGACTTATTTCAGAATAAAACTTACTGACTATTTCTTCGTCATAATCATCGCTACTTGGATCAAAGGTAGGGGGTATTTCTATGTTTCGTAATTCTTGCTGTGCAAGGAAGGCTTTCGCTTTTACTTCATCAAAATTATCATTTTAGGATTTAATTCTGGGATATTCATGGTTAAAAAAAAAAAACTAAAAATTGATACAAGAAAATAGCTAGCCTAAGCACTCCTAACTTTTTCCTATGCGCACAAAACTTTAGGGCTCACACTTACTCTTTATGTTTTTCACTGGACGCAGATCCCTCCAAGGTTTCTTCTTTGATGGCTGGAGATTTCACGACAGGAGATAAGCGTAGATTGGTAGGCTTCGGTCACCTTCGGTTGATAAAACTGTGGTGGTTGAGAAACATTTAGAAGTTGAGACGACCCTGTGTAACAATATGTCTGGCCAGTATTTTGTTTATTTCTGGCGTCTGTTTGGATGAAATGGCATCGGACTGGCTCTGCTGTGGATGGACTGGGCTCGAAAAATTACAGCACTTCTGACACCATGTTGTAAGCTTTATCTTTAATGTTCAAGAGTTGGGCGAGTCCATTCAATGGTGCTTACAAACTAGTATACCATTTTGCAGAGCTAGATATTCAAGTCCATAGATGTTTCATATAAACAGTCTTTATTTATATCAAAGCCATGGCTTTCTACATACTTATCACGTACAATGCATAAGTTCGACTCTCTCCACTAAGGCCTAAACACACAAATATATCTCTGGTTCTATTCCGCTTGTTTTAATATATTATCGATAACACTTTAAGGAAATGTTAGCGGATGTAACAGCTACTACCTGTTATAAATAAGTTCCTGGAAATTACCTTAATTTTCGGATAAGATACATTGAATTTATGTGTCAACACATGTTGACAGCTAGGTTAATCTGTTAACACAATTTAAATACGGAAGAGACTTTACACAGAAGAAGAGTCGTGCTATTGAACGAAAAACATCGATGTAAATTGAGTCAGGGCCAATACTTTCATTTTACATTGAGAGACATCACTAAGCTCCTGCCGGAGAGAATCTGAGTTTTCACATGGCAAACATGTGGTAGAAATATGCCACATGCCACAAAAATGCATATTATTTGTGTAGTTGTATTTTGGAATAAAAAAACTCATTGTGCTTGAAACTTAGTTAATTTGTTTTTATAATTAAGAAATTATTCTTAAAACATTTAGAGGGTGTGCTCTTTCTGGATCTTTGACAGAAAAATAAAATTGATTATCCACATTGAAATGAAATTAAGAAATCAATTTAATATAAGCAATAAGGAAGAACCTTCAAATCCGTAGGCTTAAAAAATCCCACAGAAATGTGGTACAATTTAAATTTCTTAATGAGGCATAAAACCCAAAACGTCAAAATAGAACATAGCGGAGGTTTTAACCGGAGCGAGAAAATAATCTTTTGTACATACTTCCGAGTTTAGATACGTCAGAACAAAAATTTATATTAGTGGTGTAGATGTGGTCTTAATTTGTTGTTAAATTGGCCAAAAAGGAAGTAGTTAACCTTAAACCTTTACAATGTTTGGTTTTATCCTTTTGTTCAGAATGGTCAAAAATGGATTCAGAGACATGTGCATTGGATCTTGGTTTTTTTTTCAATTTGTATTGTTTTGTACTAGCTCAAATATTTGGAAATGAAGTACTATTTTCCATCAGTTACATAAATCATAATTAAGAACTAAAATGAATAAAAATGATTTTTCATATCTGAATCGGAGAAAGCTACCAAAAGTAGTTTAAGCAGCATTTCATTTATGAAAACACATGTACAGCTGATTTTATAGATTCAGCTTGTAATCTATACTCTTAGAACAATCCCCCCTTGAAATTGCTATTGTAGGTAGCTTAAATTAGTAAAATACTTTTGTTCTCTCGTTTAATCAAGAGATGAGCTGTACAAAAATATTTTTTAAGGACAGCCTTTGGTTACAAGCTCCATTCAAATCCCTTAAGAATTTCCTAATTTCCTTTCCCCCCACTAGTCTATTGCCTTGATATTTTGTTATTAGCCTTTAAACTGGCCATTTCCCTCCCTCCCCCTTTATATTTTGAAAAAATAGCTTTTTTGCGTCTTAATTCTAAAAAAAAGTTTAAAAAAATTAAGGGAGGAGAGAGAGTGGGACTAACTTTCAAACTTACATTCAATTTTGCTATGATTTTTTTTTTTACAAGACAGTATACGAAAAAGCTACACAAAAAGATACAAGGGTATTTAATAGACACATACAACTCATTTGACGTCAGTACGATTTTTCTAGATGGGGTCAAGAATACTTCACCCCACGTAGAAATATAATGGATACAGTTATTCCAATTCTATTTGAAGTTTTCCATTTGTTTGATGAAAATGGCTGATGTTGCAATCAAACAGACGTTACTGTTCTTTTCTAAATCGCCAAAGGATAAGCTCATGATAGTTTTCTGTGAGAAATTGCCAAAGAATAAGCTATTGATGGCTTCCAGTGTTAATCCGCCAAAGGATAACTGGATAAGCTCTTGATAGTTTCCCGTGTTAAATTTTCAACAGATAAGCTGTGATAGTTTGTTAAATTACCAAAGGATAAGCTCATGATAGTTTCCTGTGAGAAATTGCCAAAGAATAAGCTCTTGATGGCTTCCAGTGTTAAATTGCCAAAGGATTAGCTCTTGGTAATTTCCCTTGTTAAATTGTAAACAGAAAAGCTCTTGATAGTTTCCTGTGTTGAATCGCCAAAGTATAAGCTCCTGGTAGTTTCCCATGTTAACTCGCCAAAGAAAATTCTCCAAAAGATAAGCTCTTGATAGTTTCCAGTGTTAAAAAATACGGCTTTGATAGTTTCCCGTGCTAAATCACCATTGGATAATCTCTTGAAAGTCCCATGTTAAACCACGGAAGGACTCTTGATAGTTTCCGATGTTAAATCGCCAAAGAATAAGCTCTTGTTTTGTTTCCCGTGTTAAATCTCAAGAGAATAAGCTCTTGGTAGTTTCTTGTGTTAAATCGGCGAAGGATACTCTCCCGTACTCTTAGATTCGAACTACAAGAAGAGGAAGAGAAGCGTTCTTTTTGTTTAGAAATCCAATCCACTAAAGACGTTATGACGCCAATAGACGTTGAAATTAATATAGGTTGAGAAAAAAATAAAAAAGGAACCGTCATTTTCCTATGTAGTATTGCTATTTTTTGTTTTGTTTTTCTCTGCTTGTTTTTTTTCCTGCATTCCAAGCCATAGAGCTTTGCGCAGGGTGTATGAAGTAGTATGTGTTCTTATCGTTTACTATTATTTGTTAATTGTATTTGAATAAATGGCACTGGTGCATTATGCAGGCACCGCGAAGAAGTCAAGTTTCGTTAATGCTCAAGATTCATTTATTAAAAATAGCTGTCGGAGTTATGGCTGACACTGCAACTAAATTACGCTACCCTTTACAACAATGTATATATTTATATATATATATATATATATATATATATATATATATATATATATATAATATATATATATATATATATATATATATATATATATATATAATATATATATATATATATATATATATATATATATATAATATATATATATATATATATATATATATATATATATATATATATATATATATATATATATATATATATTATATATATATATATATATATATATACATATATATATATATATATATATATATATATATATATATATATATATATATATATATATATATATATATATATATTTACACTAAGTACGATTGATAACACTAGCAAAAAAAAGGAGCAAATGAATTGCTGAAACGATTTGTCCTGCAGCGTACTGGTTCGTGCTTATTCATGTGGCTTGTGTTTCTGTTGACTGTGGCGGTTGGGGGTAGTAGGGATCGGTGTTTATCACTCGAAATGCTAATGCTAATAATGCTAATATATATATATAGTTCAGAAACAAATTTGAGCTATATTTACACATTAGGGCGGGGGGGGGTAAAGAATAGCATATATTAAAAACGTAACCACGTAACCTAACCTAACCTAGGTACCTTTCTCCCTCCTAAACCCCAAAAAAAATCGTTTAAATATTGAGAAACCACGCTTTGCCATCAATTTATCTAGCAAATCACCAGTTGTCTGCTAATGAAATAGCAGTTTGACGGGTTTCATGACTGGTTTCTTTGATTCAGTATATAGCGATGCCCGCATAATGCATCAGTACCGAATAAATATATGTTTCAATCTTTCTGTCTATCTCAGGTACATGATAAAAGACGGCCTTCACTACTATGTTAGGACTGAGCAAATAACATAGACTCTAATATTGAGGCACATTGAGGTAGGGGATATTTGGGCTTATAGGTGGCTCGTCTTTGGAAATGTGCCGACACTTAAAGGATTGGATGTGGTATAGCCCATCCTTTTGTAAGGGGTTCTTCCCTAATCAAGTGTCACTATTGAATCATTTTAGCAGCAACCAATTTGCCTTATACCCATTACCTGATACCAGTTTTTACTTTGCAAGGTCAGCCCTAGATCTAAAGGGGGGGGGTAACAAATCCAAGTAAAGATGGTGGTTTCAAATGACCATACATGTGCCATATGATTTTTTGTATCCATAAAAATGTCACCCTTTCGTCATTTATACAAGTTAAATATCACCCTGACGGGTTAGATCCTCCTCTAGATTTATCAAGGACCTTTCATTACAATCTATAACATTTGGTCATGAACTTTTTGTATATTGTATGCTACCTTTGAGGGTTCATACCTTCCTCCTAAACTCCCATCTTCTACCGGTAAGACCGTTACCCATTTTAGGCCTCTTTGGAAATATATTTTTGACAGCGGCTAGTTGTTTCCTGCACCCAAAAAAATAGAAGTATCTAAGAACTGGGCTACTAGTTGTTAATTTCAGTGCTCAGAAGAATCAAAATGTCAGGTACCGAAGGCCCAACTCTACTCGAGTCGTCGAGGCTTTATGGGAATTAATGGTGTTTTAAATTAGGGGGGAGCAAAGAGAGACATGCTTCCCCTAGAAAGGTCAAAAGTTACCCTTAATAACAGGATTCGAGGGTCGGAAATACCCCCAGGTTTTGGTGGTGCTCCTCCTCCCAAAACAGAAATTCTGTATTCTCCCCTGACCTAAATAGCTTGGAATCCTTTTGATGTTAAAAAAATTGTAAACATTATTTTTTTTTACCAGGATGTATTTGTGGCGACCCATAAAAATGCAGGAGCAGGAGGCAAAGTTTGTTTTTCAGTATCTAGGGAAGAGCAAATTTGTGGGGTTGTTTTTCAATTTTGTCAGTGAAGCTACCAATAAAAGACATTTTTCCATGAAAATACTCCTAAAAATGTGTTCTTTAAAATCTAGGGGGCAATACACCAAGGGAGACACAGGGATCCAGTCTTCCTTCTAATTGACCCATTGTCAAGATAAAACAAAAACAAATGAAATTAGATGGACTGAGACACCTTTATCAAACTCACGATCAAGTGGCTGTTTTTTCTTAAAACCAAACAAGTTTGAAATCCGAAAAGTTTCCAGCCACATATTTAACCAGTGAAGATGATTGAATGAGACTGAGTCTCTTTTCCTTCCTGCATTTCCGTTTCTTATAAAAACCTGGGAAAAGACAATTGCGTACCAGGACCGCTTCTTTCTTTCAGTAGCTTGATGAAACATAGATACACACCTAGTGAGAAAAAGCAATCATCACAAGTGCCAAGTGATAAGTAAGCTCCACAATAGAGTAAGGAGACGGGGAGGTTTTAAAAGTTTCTTTTATAGTAAAATTTCATGTTTAATTACTCACAATCTCCTTTAAGTGTTTGGTTAGGAAGGTTTTGGACTTATGCACCGAGAAAAGAAATAAAATTTTTGGCCTTGAACAAAAATATGCGAACCCAAAGTTTTGTTTTTAATGAATATGATGGAAATTTGTATAAAAATCATTCAACATTTTCGCTTCTATTTTTGCATTAAAAGTTTCTCGAATAATAATAAATAAAAAGGTCTTAGAAGGGTGCGATCGCAAACTAAAAAAAATTGCAATTTTACAAACCAACTGCTATTTAAGAGCTGTAATAAGAGTTGAAAATATGTGTCAGTGCTTGCCGGAGATATGCGTGTGGGGGAAAGGGGATTCGGGGCCTGGGTTCCCTTGAAATCCTAAATTTTTCGATTTATTTTTTCATTAAATGTTGGATGCTTTCTTGAATATTAAACCAAATTCTATAGAAGTGAATGATCTTTAATAAAAAAAGAAATATGCTTTTGAAAACCAAACCAACTGCTTTTTCAGACCAACTGCAATTTTACAAGCCAACTGCTGTATAAGAGCTGCAATAAGAACTGATAAGCTTCAACATTAATTACATGCGAAAATTGTCAGCTGCTGCTGGTGATGTGTAGAAAGGGGAGAAGAGGGCTCGAAGCCTGGGCTTCCTCGAAATCTTAAATTTTTCTGAGTTTCAAGGAACTTAATATTCATAATTATTTTTTTTCATTTATACTCCTTCCCCAAAAAATTATTCCTGCTTTTTTGCTGAATCAAACAGTTCGTGGTAACGAAGTGTAAGTAAGGAGCGACCCGGCTCAATAGTAACCAAAACTTGAAAAAACGGAATTTTTATACCAGTAGACACATCAAAAGAATCGGATTTTTCTGCTGATTTCAAATATTAAAGTTTTATCAAGTTTAATCTTACCATCAAAAGTTAAGAGCCTGAAAAAAATTTGACTTATTTTCGAAAAAAGGGGGAAACTCCCGCTACAAAGAAATAAAATCTTAATGAAAAATCAAACCATCATATTCAGCGTATCATAGAACCCTACTGTCGAGGTTTCAAGCTCCTACCTGCAAAAATATGGAATTTTGCATTTTTTGCCAGAAGAAAGAACACGGATGCGTGTTTAGTTGTTTTTTTTTTTCCCCAGGGGTGATCGTATCGATCCAGTCGTCATAAAATATGGTGAGAGGAATCATTCGAACGGAAATTAAAACTTCTAGTGCCCTTTTCAAGTGACCAAAAAAATTGGAGGGCGACTAGGCCCCCTCCCTCGCTCATTTTTTTCCCAAAGTCACCCGATCAAAATTTTGAGATAGCCATTTTGTTCAACATAGTCGAAGACCTAATAAATGTGTCTTTGAGGATGACTTAATCCCCACAGTCCCCGGAGGAAGGGCTCCAAGTTTGCCCATTGTTTACATGTAGTATTTGTTACTTGGAAGTATACAGACGTTTTCAGGAGGGATTTCTTCTGTTGGGGAGGGGGTTCAGAGGAGGAGGCTACGTGGGAGGATCTTGTCATGGAGGAAGGGACATTTCTAATAAAATGTTCCCACTGGATTTCCCAGCATAAAAAAAACGTTCAGAAATTAAATAAAACAAACAGGTGTTTTTAACTGAAAGTATGGAGCGACATTAAAACTTAAAACGAACAGAAATTATTCCGTATATGGAAGGGGCTGTCCCCTCCTCAACACCTTGCTCTTCACGCTAAAGTTTTTTATTGTTTTAACAAATAGAGTTCTGAGAAAGAGTCAAACTTTAGCGTAAAGAGCAAGTCGTTGAGGAGGGAGCAGCCCCTTCCATATACAGAATAATTTCTGTTCGTTTTAAGTTTTAATCTTGCTCCTTACTTTTAGTTTAAAAAAACTTGTTTTTTTATTTAATGCTCGCATTAAAGATTCGGCAATTTGGGTGATAATTTTAAGACTAAGTTGAGAAATATTAATGGGATCGCGAAATTTTTCTTATGCCTATTTTACTCAGTTTACTGTTTAGCCTTATGTCATTGCTGTACTGAGCTCTAAGAATCTAGTAACACTTAATTCCTCATAGCCTAGCAATTATATAAAGGGTCTTCCAAGTTGCCCCGGTAAAAGTTCCTTTGTTATAACAGAAAATTAAATAGAATTTTTTAAATGATCTATCGGTTATACATTTCATCCACTAGTGTTTAATACCCTTATGCTAGCCAGGGGTGGATCCAGGATTTTATTTAGGGGGGGGGCAAAATAGGTTGATGCGATAAACTTGCGTTAGGAGCAAGTTTAATTAACGCAAACTTGGGCTAATTAAGTAAATTATACCACTTTAGACTGCACTGGGAGGGGGGTGCCCCCCGCCCCCCTGTATCCACCACTGATGCTTGCCTTAAAGAAATTCACGTAGTACTTTCCCTCCCCCTTCCACCCTTTCTAGCAGTAATTGATTTAGAGGATAGAGATGGTGGAGAGCAAAGATGGCATGTTAGTAACACTGAGGACTTTGATATATACATCTGATTGTACCTACGAGACATACTTTGAACAGTGTAGTTTTTCTTATAATGAAAACAAAACAAAAAGCAAGATTTTATTTGCGTTTCCAAGAATATAACAATTTTCTCGACAAAAACAAACTTTTATTGGTCAATTTAGTTTAAAAACTTTTTAAGGTGTTATGTCAATTTCCTCTGAAAAAGTACTCTCAATGCCCCCCTTCCTCCCGCGGATAACATTCCCAGGAAATTTTCTCCACTTCTAAAATTGAGCATTCAAAAGGAAAGAAAGACCAAAAAATGGATGAAGAATAGAAGAGATTTTTGAGTGCTCTACCTATATTCCAAATATAGGTAGTTAGAATTTAGTGTAGTAAGGGCGTTCATGTTTTTTTTTTTTTTTTATTCTACTTTTTGTGTTTTTGGGTGTTGGAGATAGAGTTGTCGAATAGTAAAATAAAGGTTAAAGAAAATGGTTTGTGTGTTTATTTGAAAAAAAAACATAAGGAGCTCTGTCCATTTTAAATTGACAGGAGTTCTGATAAGGAGTTCTGTCAAATTTACATTTGCCTGGTTTTAACTTCAACCTTGACTCCATGTTATTTAAGTTAATTTTAGAAAAAATGCCCTATAAAAGTAGGGAAAACCTTCAAATATAAGCCTAGTCGATATACTCTCGATCCCAAAAGGTTAAGGGGTGTCACGTACCATAGAAATTAAAGCCAGACGACGTCCATGGGAAGTAATTATTCGTACATCTTAGTTGTAGTCTGTATCTCTGTGCACTTCTGTCTTAGAACACCCCTCGCGTAGTTGCCTCTAATTTCATATTTCTATATCAATTTCTTTAACCTCTATCTCATATTATCTTAAATACACGTTCCAGCATACCTATATTCTCAAATATAGGTAGAATATTACAAAGTATTTTCTTTTTTTCATTCTTTTTATTTGGCATACTTTCCCTTGGTATGACAAGTAACGTTCCATGCTTTACCTTTTCATTACATTTTTACATGTGGAAGATTTTTTCTTTTTTCGGGGAGGGGGCTATTATGTGTGGGAAGTGGGGGATTTCATGGAGGAAATTGCCTGCAAGGGGGATAAGGTGTGGATTTGCCAGAAAGAATTGTTCCTGGGGGATTATATGGGAGGAAAGATTGTCTGCAGGAGGAAATTGCCATCTGGGGGAGCTTTTCAGCATAAATTATCCGCAGGGTGGGGAACTTTCCAAAGAGTAATCTTCTGGGGGGAATCAGCCCAGGAAGTTTTTATCCCATCCATATAAGCGTTTAGAAAATTCATAGCTAAATGAGGTTTTCAGGCATTAATCGCATATATTTAAACACTCTATTGAGTTTCAATAGAATACAAATGAAAATTTAGTTCTAAGAATTTGGGGGGGGGGTAATAATTTAACTCTTTTTCAAAGTAATCCCCATTCCTGGATAGCTTGTTTCTAACTGTTCACGCGTGTGCTCATTCGCTGTAATAGGGACCTATATCCTAACCCCTTCTGAGCTTATAATAATGAGATGGGGTTTAAATTTGCTTTATTCATATTTAGAACGAAAATAATAAGGAATCATTAGTTACTATAAACGGTACTTACCTTCTGCAACTCACTCGATGTTAATACCTAAGGTTCCAAACAAAATACTTCTACTGTTTAGAAAAGAGAAGTGACGCATTATGACCCAATTGTCATGCAATAACGCACCTTGAAACACAAGAAAGGTATGGGTTTATCATGCAGGCTATGAGAAAAAATATCACATAACTTCTTATTAATTCAAACATCCGAAAAAAAGATAAAACGAATATGAACGCTATAAATATTATCAGCCTTTGATATTCAGGCTAGTACTCTTTGAGATCTAAAATTGGGGTAGGAGCTTAGTCACTACGGGACCCAGATTAACCTAACATTGGGATAGCATATTGTTAATTCTAGTGCCCTAAGCAATCCAATAAAATCGAATTTCAGTCCTGACAATTTTTTCAACTAGGTTCGAAGTGATGGAAAAAAAATTTCTCGATTAGAGCAACCGTGGAAAATTTGTGACACACAGAAAGTGTTATTATTATGGCTTTACATTTCTGGGTCTTGGGGAGAGGAGGGGCTAAAGGTATTGCACAAAAAAAAAATATGCTATTTTATTCAATGTCGTCTCATCAATATCCGTCGAATGTACTGTATTATATAAATTACTGATTGATTTTTTTTTAGCACTGATATTAGAAACAGGCTTAAACGATTGTAGAGACCTTTAAATATCTTGGGCACCAAAACTTTCAAGTTGCTACCACGTCAAATATCCTTACATAAAGAATTTTTATAACAGGGAAATGAAAAGTATATATTATTCTGTATAAACGACTTAGATTATGGGCTAGTTTTACCCGCAAAACTCGTCAAGAATAATTCCCAAATATTTATATGTCTTAACCCTTGTGATTCTACTTCCAAAAATAACTAGCTCATCAATTCCATTTTTATTGCATAATATTCATGGAGATTACGACCCGTTCTTGTGGGAGCTAAGTTCCTATTTCTGAGATTATGCGAGTTTCCCTGTTCTATTAGCAGTGCTGAGCAACTTTGAAATTAGCACTTTTGTATATTTAGAAAAATATAACTCATAGATTTGTTGTTGTAAATTCCGCGATCGAAACTTTGTACCTTATATTTTCGCTTTGTACTGACAAGAATCACTCTTTACTTACAGTCTGTTGCTGCAAACTGCCTGATATAAGGATCTTATTCTTACAAGCCAAACCTGCTAATCCAAGCATCGTGTTTAGTTTTGCTGAAGTCCTTTTAAACCTTTTTAAAATGTCAAGCTCTATGGAAGAATAAATTACGGCAGCATTTTGATCAATTGCAGCTTGATTTTTGAATAAATCTGAACAACGATTTTATGATGAATTGCTGTACTGAGTCCTCTTTTGGTGGATTCGTTTGATTAATCATAATGTTTATTTTTAAACATTTAAATACCGTTGATAGAAAACTTAAACTAACTCTAGAGTTTGAAGAGGAGATTGTTTTGCCCTTTAGGGACGTTTTATTAATATTAGTGAATTTTGTCCTCTTCTAAGCTTATAGAAAAACCATTAATTTCGGTAGCTGTTTGAGTTTTCACCAATTCTGTTTAATACCAGTAAATCAAAATGATTAGAGATTTTAAAAAAAAAGTTATCTCAAAAGGAGCTACGCATTGCAAAACATATTTTTCCTATTAGGACGTAAGACCTTTATAATCTACTTATCTTAATAATTTGATTTTTTTTTTTTTCAAGAAAGTTTTCCTATTAATTTTCCCTACAATACATAAAATTATTCATGCAATAGTTTTGTTTTAAAGACAGGTACTACTAGAAGGCAGCGTTTTCAAATAGCCAAAAGGCAATTTAATCTGGGTCACATTAGTATAGTAATTAATACAACTCACTAATATATCCCTAAACAGACAAAATCTCATGAAGACTTTCAATACAAAATGACTTATAATATCTTTGAGTTGCTTCCACAATACGTACGGGCTCATTCGATTGGAAATTGAAATGTGTGCTAGTGCTCTTTTTAATAGTCGAAAGAGATTGGAAAAAATTCACATTCCTATCGAATGAGCTCCCTCCGAAGTTTCTACGACAACTACTTCGACACAAAGTGCCTTGGTGAAAAACAAATACATTGAGCCCACTTCGCCTTAGCGACAAGCTAATGCTCAGCGGCATATGATCGCGTATCAGCTATTAAGAAGGAAGGACAATGGGTCATTGTTAAGATTCAGGGGGGAGTTGCCATACGGATAAAAAAAATGGGTTTCTATCCCTAAATTGTCTGTTCTCCCATAAGCCTTAAGTAAAAAGAGGAGTATATTTGTCAGTATGACGGGGGGGGGGGGAGGAGGTTTAAATTAATCTCTCATCTTCCTTTGTTCAGATAAAGGAAGATGAGAGTCTCAGCAACAGCCACACCCTCACAACAGTCATAGCCATGAGGTTGTTGATGGTAAAAATTGAAGTCGAATCCTATTGGTTTTCAGGAAATATTCTGGATGTATGCCTTCAGTATGGGTACTCTGGGGCTTTGGAGGGGGTGTTTAATAGGGTATTTCCTTTTACCAAAAGAAATTTTTAAAGGGAAGAATTTTTCATGGGGTAGATTGTTCAGTGTGATTGTGCTGGGGACTATTGAGGGCAATTTTCTGACATGATCTGAATAACGATCAGAAATTTTACATAAGAAAAGCTATTTCGAATAACTTATTTCGTTATAAGTTATTTATAACGTTATTTCAATATATTATGATTTCGAATAACGAATAGAATAAGTTATTTCGAATAACTAAGGAGCAACAATAACACTTGAACAAAATGAAATCATTCCATAGTATGGAGTCGGTACTGTTTTAGTTTTTCATAATGTTTATCAAATATATGTATAGAACAATTGTTTGCCTAGCAATTTATAATTTTGTTCTGCTTTTTATCTCTCCCATCTTTTATGTCATGTCTATTTTAGTTTGATATTTTTTAGCGAAATGTGAAGTTTTGTTTAGTTGCTTAATTTTAGCGAAATGTAAAGCATGTATTATGACTATTGAAATTGAAATTAACTATTGAAATTAACTACTTGAAATATATGTTAACTATGCTAAGACATTTCTAGAATATTCTTACATTAGTTTAAATCTAAATATAAAACAATATAGTAGTTCTGAAATCCGCACCCATCGAAAAAAGGTCAGTATAGTCTAACATTGCCCACGGCAGGATTTTATGACTTCCCTATCCGATCCCGTTCATCTTACAACACTAATTTTGATTAGTTTTGCTTAACATTGCCAAGACATCAATCTATATTATGCTTCTCTTACTAAGTTGCTAGCTACCGCTGCAATCCGGATATTAAAACATAATATTTTTACTGACCGTCAATAATGACCATTAGTTTTTAATACCCATTACTATTTATTGATTTCCAGAAGACACCCTAAGTTTTGGAAGGGATCCAGATAAAATGCATACTTAAACAAACAGCAAAAATCATGGGCAGTGTCTATTGTAAATGACTTAATAGTTATAGCAATCCCCTATGACTCTGTAATTCCTTTTTTAACCACAATCCACAATACGAGATATTATTAAAAAGTGTAAAAATCAAGAATTATAAACGGTTGTGTTTTTAAAACGGTTGCTCCAGGTGCAGATAGGGTGGTAAATGAGTTTCTTAAATATGGTGGCTCTGAGGTTAGAAATAAGTTACTGAAGATTATGAATATGATTTTTGAAAAAGGGGAAGCACCTAATGATTTTAGGAAAACCTTAACTAAGCTACTTTATAAGAAAGGCGATTATAAAGTGAGTGTGGTAATTATTGAGGCTTTAGTCTGGTTTCTATAGGTAACAAATTACTTAGTAATATGATACTTTTTAGACATAAAGATGCCATAGACAAAGTTTTAAGAGAAGAACAGTGGGGTTATAAAAAAGAGACAGGATGTGTCGACCAAATTTTCACTCTTAGGTTAATAATTGAGAAGTACCTGAGTTGTCAAACACCTTTGGTCCTCAGTTTTATAGATTATGATAAAGCGTTCGATTATGTTGATAGAACAGCTTTAGTGAAGGTTTTATTCTTGTATGGTATACCAGACAAATACATTAAAGTAATTAGTGCTATGTACGAGGATAACACTGCAGCGGTTAAGTTTGGAAATGAGGTTAGCAGCTGGTTTTGTATTAAATCATGAGTTAAGCAGGGTTGTGTTCCATTCCCCTTTATATGGATTATTTGGATGGACTATGTCTTAAGGAGCACAGGAAAGGCAATGGAAGACCACGGAATCAAATGGGGAGGAAAAACTCTCCTGGACTTAGATTATGCTGATGATTTAAGCATCCTAGATGAAAGTGCGAGAACAATAAATAAACATTTAGAGATTTTGCGAGTTGAGGGTGCTAGAATAGGTTTGAAAATTAATGTTAAGAGGACTAAGTCACTAAGGCTAGGAATAAGTGAAGATGAAAAAG
Source organism: Artemia sinica (assembly GCA_027921565.1). NCBI lineage: Eukaryota > Metazoa > Arthropoda > Branchiopoda > Anostraca > Artemiidae > Artemia > Artemia sinica. Next base: position 12,671,369 of record CM051275.1, read on the forward strand.
TGACGTTGGGTAATGAAAAGATTAATCAGGTGGGCAACTTCACTTACCTTGGTAGAGGCAACGCTGTAGCGTTGCCTATAATAAAGGCCATACGGCTCCAATGTTTTATTATTATTATTATTTTTTTTCCCAGAGGCACTTCATATGGAAGGAGTCGTCGTAGAAACTTCAAAGGGGGCTCATTCTATTGGATATTGAGAGTTCTAGTGCCCTTTTGAACAGTCGAAAATGATTGGAGGGCAACTAGCCCCCCCACGCCCCTCATTCCCCCAGACACATCCAATCAAAATTTCCAGATAGCCATTTTGTTCAGCGTAGTTGATTTCCCGATAGAAAATATATTTTTGAGGAAGACACTCCCCCACTACCCTCAGTGCAAGGGTTTTAAGTTATGCCCTGGGGGCATATAAGGTTTTTATAGAAGCCGTTGTCGTAGAAACTTCAAAACAGGCTCATTCGATTGAAAATTAAAGGGCTAGTGCTCTTTCTAATAGTCGAAAGTGATTGGAGTACAGCTAGCCCCCCCCCCCACGCCCATTATTTCCCCAAACACATCCAATCAAAATTCTGAGATAGCCATTCTGTTCAGCGTAGTTGATTTCCAGATAAAAAATATGTTTTTGAGGAGGACACTCCCCCACAACCTTCGCAAGGGTTTTAAGTTATGCCCTGGGGGCATATAAGGTTTTTATAGAAGACTTTGTTGTAGAAACTTCAAAAAAGGCTCATTCAATTGGAAATTCAAAGGGATAGTGCCTCTTTAATAGTCGAAAGTGATTGGAGGGCAACTAGCCCCCATACGCCCGTCATTCCCCCAAACACATCCAATCAAAATTTTGAGATAACCATTTTGCTCAGCGTAGTTGATTTTCAGATAGAAAATATGTTTTTGAGAAGGGCAATCCCCCATAACCCTCAGGGCAAGGGTTTTAAGTTATGCCCTGGGGGCATATAAGGTTTTTATAGAAGGTGTTGTCGTAGAAACTTCAAAAAAGACTTATTCGATTAGAAATTCATAGGGCTAGTGCCCTTTTTAATAGTAGAAAGTGATTGGAGGGCGACTACCCCCCCCCCCCCCACGTCCATCATTCCCCCAAACACATCCAATCAAAATTTTGAGATAGCCATTTTGTTCAGCGTAGTTGATTTCCAGATATAAAATACATTTTTAAGAAGGACACTCCCCCACAACCCTCAGGGCAAGGGTTTTAAGTTATGCCCTGGGGGCATATAAGGTTTTTTATAGAAGGCGTTGTCGTAGAAACTTCAAAAAAGGCTCAGTCGATTGGAAATTCAAAGGGATAGTGTCCTTTCTAATAGTCGAAAGTGATTGGAGGGCAACTAGCCCCGCCCCCCCACGCCCATTATTCCCCCAAACACATCCAATAAAAATTTGAGATAGCCATTTGGTTCAGCGTAGTTGATTTCCAGATAGAAAAAATGTTTTTGAGAAGGACAATCCCCCGCAACCCTCAGGGAAAGGGTTTTAAGTTATGCCTTGGGGGCATATAAGGTTTTTTATAGAAGGCGTTGTCGTAGAAACTTCTAAAAAGGCTCATTCAATTGGAAATTCAAAGGGACAGTGTCCTTTTTAATAGTCGAAAGTGATTGGAGGGCAACTAGCCCCCCCCAAACGCCATTATTCCCCCAAACACATCCAATCAAAATTCGAAATAGCCGTTTTCTTCAGTGTAGTTGATTTCCAGATAGAAAATATGTTTTTGAGGAGGACAATCCCCACCCCCTTCAGGGCAAGGGTTTTAAGTTATGCCTTGGGGGCATATAAGGTTTTTGTAGAAGGTGTTGTCGTAGAAACTTCCAAAAAGGCTCATTCGATTGGGACTTCAAAGAGCTAGTGCCCTTTTTAATAGTAAAAAGTGATTGGAGGGCAACTAGCCCCTCCCCCCACGCCCATCATTCCCCAAACACATCCAATCAAAATTTTGAGATAGCCATTTTGTTCAACGTAGTTAATTCTAGATAGAAAATGTGTTTTCGAGGAGGACACTCCCCCACAACCCTCAAGGCAAGGGTTTTTAAATTATACCCTGGGGGCATATTAGGTCTTTATAGAAGGTGTTGTCGTAGAAACTTCAAAAAAAGGCTTATTCGATTTGAAACTCAAAGGGCTAGTGCCCTTTTTAATCGTCGAAAGTGATTGGAGGGCAATTAGCCCCCCCCCCTATGCCCATCATTCCCCCAAACACATCCAATCAAAACTTTGAGATAACCATTTTGTTCAGCGTAGTTGATTTTTAAATAGAAAATATTTTTTTGAGGAGGACACTCCCCCACAACCCTTAGGGCAAGGGTTTTAAGTTATGCCTTGGGGGCGTATAAGGTTTTTGTAGAAGGCGTTGTCGTAGAAAGTTCAAAAAAGGCTCATTCGATTGGAAATTTAAAGGGCTAGTGCCCTTTTTAATAGTCGAAAGTGATTGGAGGGCAACTAGCCCCCCCCACGCCCTTCCTTCCCCCAAAGACATCCAATCAAAATTTTGGGATAGCCATTTTGTTCAACGTAGTTGATTTTCAGATAGAAAATACGTTTTTGAGGAGGAAAGTCCCCCACAACCCTCAAGGCAAGGGTTTTAAGTTATACCCTGGGGGCATATAAAGTTTTTATAGAAGGCGGTCTTGTAGAAACTTCAAAAAAGGCTCATACGATTGAAAATTAAAGGGCTAGTGCCCTTTTTAATAGTCGACAGTGATTGGAGGGCAACTAGCCCCCCCCCCCCCCTACGCTCATCATTCCCCAAACACATCCAATCAAATTTTGAGATAGCCATTTTGTTCAGCGTAGTTGATTTCCAGATAAAAAATATATTTTTGAGAAGGACACTCCCCCACAACCCTCAGGGAAAGGGTTTTAAGTTATGCCCTGGGGGCATATAAGGTTTTTTATAGAAGGCGTTGTCGTAGAAACTTCAAAAAAGGCTCATTCAATTGGAAATTCAAAGAGACAGTGTCCTTTTTAATAGTCGAAAGTGATTGGAGGGCAACTAGCCCCCCCCCCCCAAACGCCATTATTCCCCCAAACACATCCAATCAAAATTTGAGATAGTCATTTTGTTCAGCGTAGTTGATTTCCAGATAAAAAATATGTTTTTGAAGGAGACAATCTCTCAGCCCCCTTCAGGGCAAGGGCTTTAAGTTATGCCTTGGGGGCATATAAGGTTTTTGTAGAAGGTGTTGGCGTAGAAACTTCAAAAAAGGCTCATTCGATTGGGACTTCAAAGGGCTAGTGCCCTTCTTAATAGTCAAAGTGGTTGGAGGGCAACTAGCCCCCCCACGCCCATCATTCCCCCAAACACATCCAATCAAAATTTTGAGATAGCCATTTTGTTCAACGTAGTTAATTCTAGATAGAAAATATGTTTTTGAGGAGGAGACTCCCCCACAACCCTCAAGGCTAGGGTTTTAAATTATACCCTGAGGGCATATTAGGTTTTTATAGAAGGCGTTGTCGTAGAAACTTCAAAAAAAGGCTTATTTGATTGGAAATTCAAAGGGCTAGTGCCCTTTTTAATAGCCGAAAGTGATTGGAGGGCAATTAGCCCCCCCACGCCCATCATTCCCCCAAAAACATCTAATCACAACTTTGAGATAACCATTTTGTTCAGCGTAGTTGATTTTTACATAGAAAATATGTTTTTGAGGAGGACACTCCCCCACAACCCTTAGGGCAAGGGTTTTAAGTTATGCCTTGGGGGCATATAAGGTTTTTGTAGAAGGCGTTGTAGTTGAAAGTTCAAAAAAGGCTCATTCAATTGAAAATTCAAAGGGCTAGTGCCCTTTTTAATAGTTGAAAGTGATTGGAGGGCAACTAGCCCCCCCCCCTACGCTCATCATTCCCCCAAACATATCCAGGTGTTGTCGTGTTGTCGAATCCAAGGTGTTGTCGTAAAAACTTCAGAAAAAGCTTATTCGATTGGAAATTCTAAGGGCTAGTGCCCTTTTTAATAGTCGAAAGTGATTGGAGGGTAACTAGCCCCCCCCCTATGCCCATCATTCCCCCAAACACATCCAATCAAAATTTTGAGATAGCCATTTTGTTCAGCGTAGTTGATTTCCAGATAAAAAATATATTTTTAAGAAGGACACTCCCTCACAACCCTCAGGGAAAGGGTTTTAAGTTATGCCCTGGGGGCATAAAAGGTTTTTATAGAAGGCGTTGTCGTAGAAACTTCAAAAAAGGCTCATTCAATTTGAAATTCAAAGGGACAGTGCCCTTTTTAATAGTCGAAAGTGATTCGAGGGCAACTAGTCCCCCCCCCCTACGCCATTATTCCCCCAAACACATCCAATCAAAATTTGAGGTAGCCATTTTCTTCAGCGTAGTTGATTTCCAGATAGAAAATATGTTTTGAGGAGGACAATCCCCCACAACCCTCAGGGCAAGGGTTTTAAGTTATGCCTTGGGGGCAAATAAGGTTTTTGTAGAGGGTGTTGTCGTAGAAACTTCAAAAAAGGCTCATTCTATTGGGACTTCAAAGGGCTAGTGCCCTTTTTAATAGTCGAAAGTGATTGAAGGGCAACTAGCCCCCCCCCCACGCCCATCATTATCCTAAACACATCCAATCAAAATTTTGAGATAGCCATTTTGTTCAACGTAGTTAATTCTAGATAGGCAATATGTTTTGAGGAGGACACTCCCCCACAACCCTCAAGGCAAGGGTTTTAAGTTATACCCTGAGGGCATATGTGGTTTTTATAGAAGGCGTCGTAGAAACTTCAAAAAAGGCTCATTCGATTGGAAATTCAAAGGGTTAGTGCCCTTGTTAATAGTCGAAAGTGATTGGAGGGCAATTAGCCCCCCCCACGCCCATCATTCCCCCAAGCATATCCAATCAAAATTTTGAGATAGCCATTTTTTCCAGCGTAGTTGATTTTTACACAGAAAATATGTTTTTGAGGAGGACAATCCCCCAAAACCCTTAGGGCAAGGGTTCTAAGTTATGCCCTGGGGGTATATAAGGTTTTTGTAGAAGGCGTTGTCTTAGAACCTTCAAAAAGGCTCATTCGATTCGAAATTCAAAGGGCTAGTGCCCTTGTTAATAGTCGGTGATTGGAGGGCAACTAGCCCCCCCCCACGCCCATCATTCCCCAAAGACATCCAATCAAAATTTTGAGATAGCCATTTTGTTCAACGTAGTTGATTTTTAGATAGAAAATATGTTTTTGAGGAGGACATTCCCCCACAACCCTCAAGGCAAGGGTTTTAAGTTATTCCCTGGGGGCATATAAGGTTTTTATAGAAGGCGGTGTCGTAGAAACTTCAAAAAAGGCTCATTTGATTGGAAATTGAAAGGGCTAGTGCCCTTTTTAATAGACAAAATCACAAAAGTGATTTGAGGGCAACTAACCCCGCTCTCACGCCCACCTTTTTCCCAAACACATCCAATCAGAATTTTGAGACAGCCATTTTATTAAACGTAGTTTTAAGGTCCAGAAATTAGGTCTCTGAGTATGACAACTCCCCCACAGCCCTCAGTGCAAGGGTTGTAATTTAGGGATTCCCCGAATCCTTCATATTATTTTTTATGGAAGGGATACTCGTATAAACTTTAGAGAGGGCTCATTTGATTGGAAATTGAAAGTTCTTGTTCACTTTTTTAGAGTCAAAAGAGATTGTAGGGCAACTAGACCCCCCCTCATCCACGCCCTAAATGCATCAGTGAAAATTTGGTTAAAAATAGTTGAAAGGTTAAGTAACAAAACTTTGGCGCTGACAAAACCCCCCAGGGCCTGGGGGCAGCAAGGGATTCTCGTATAAACTTCAGAGAGGACTCATTTGATTGTAAATTGGAAGTTCTAGTCCAGCTCTTACGAGTCAAAATCGATCAAAGGGCAAATACCCCCCCAAGCCCTTTTTCCCCACCCTCCCTTTAAACTAATTCTGTTTATACCTGAAGGCTCAATGAGAGTTAGAATGTTTTGGTATTAACACACACCTATTAGGCATCTGCTCTCCTCCCTAACAAAGAAAGAAACAGAGAGTGTAAGCCAGTAGCGGATCCAGGGGAAGGGCGAGGGCGTGCCCCCCCCCCTAACGTAGAGTAATGTAATTTACTTAATTAACGCAAGATTGCGTTAATTACACTTGCTCCTAACGCTAGTTTGTCGGATCAACCTATTTTGCCCCCCCCCCTAAAAAATTCTGGATCCGCCCCTGGTGTAAGGGCACTATAAATTTTAATTTGTAATTCAATGAACCCCGTTCCAAAGTTTATGCGACCACCTCTTTCACATAAAGTACCCCTGGAAAAATAAATAAGCATTAATTCATTGAACCCTTATGGCTCTTTACTTAGGTAACGCTATAGCATTGCTTCTGACCTAAAAAGTTGAGCAGAAATTTCAGCTTCCATTTTTATGAATATTCGAAATTATCTGAGGGGAATATGTTTGGGGAGCATATCCCACGGCTGGGAAATTTTTACTGGGTGGAATTTAACGCGGGGGAATTATCAGCAGGAAAAGAAAATGTTCTTTGATGGGGGAGGAATTTCCCAGGGGTGGGTTTTCCAAATGTGAATTATTCAGGGAGGGGGTGACTAAACCCATTCGATAATATTCTAAATTTTACATCTGAAAGTAACGGGAATAAAGAATCAACGGAAATGTCAGAGATAGCACTTCAGGTTCCTTTAGACGATTTTGTTCGTGTCTTTTGAAAAAAGACATTTTCAAAAGGCAGATTAATTTCATTTGTTTTACTTTCTCTGTGGCTGCTCATTTATGCATGTGCGGGGGGAGACTTCCCCCCACCACTGTCTCCGCTAAGGTTTCAGTTTTTATCTCAAGCCTTAAAAATGAACGCAGTGCGATAAAAGTATAACTCAAAATAACATATATAGAATAATATATGCACATAAAACGGAACAATTAATCAAAATTACATATTATGAGTTGAGGCTCACCCAAATGATGGGCCAGGGGGCTCACCATTCCACAATCTATGAAATCAATCCTGCAATAACTGAAAATATAAAGTATTTTTGAGTATTTTAACGTCTTCCACAACTCAAACGGTCCAACATTCTACAGCCCAATGAGTCTGTATAATCTCCTAAATCGGGAATGGAGGAGATAAGTGAAATTCCGCCCCGTATTGGATGAGTCTCCAACCTCACCCACCCCCTCTCCTACTGTCTATGCTAAAGTTTTCTTCCTTCTGCCAACTACGCCGCCCCAACCCCAAAGACTTTAATAAGGTAAAGTTTTGTATGGGAAGAACACATAGTAGATCTATTATAATTATCCAATTATAAGGTTAAAATACATACTCTGTGATGGATGCAAATTTGCCTTGGCACACAAAATCCTATTAAAGTCAATTCCAAACAGTCGTGATCCCTTTGTGTCAGCAAGTGAAATGGTCAAAACACCCTTACTGGAGCTATTTTTTCAATTCATTCATTGTTGCCATTCGCTGTCCACAAGTTATGCAAGCTGTCTATTGTTCATATATAAGGTTTTTATCAAAGAGGTAATCGTATAGACTTTGAAAAAAGCCTCATTCAATTTAAATTGAAAGTTCTAGATCCGTTTTTTAAAGTCAAGAATAATCGGACAGTATGCGAGCCCCCCCCCATGCAATAAAAACTTGAAACTTTTTGCAATCAAAGACGAACAAAAATTAATAAAAAAAAAATACTTTCCGAAAAATAAGTTTTTCAAAGAAAAGTGAAGGCCATTTTAAACTTAAGCTCAGGAGATATGAATACCTGTTAAAATTCAAACTCAAAACGACCAGAAATTACTATTAAAGAATAAATGAAACCCAAAACAAGCAGATATTAAATAAACAATCATAGCAAAAAACATACAACAAGTAATAATATAAATGAATAAATAGATTTTAAAGCGAGTAATGCTTAGATTGAACATGAAAATCAAGCTTAAAACAAAAGAAAATAGTTTGCTATTAAAGTATAAATGAAACTTAAAACGAACAGAAACTAAATAAACAATCAATGCGAACAAATATACAATATATATATATTAATGTAAATAAATAAATAAATCTTAAAAGGAGTGAAACTTAAATTGAATATGCAAATCAAGTTTGAATCGAATAAAAATAACTACAAACAAGAGTTTGGGTATCGCCTCACTGCAGAAGCCTAAAACATACTGCGTCATTGGCGCTTCACTGAAAACGAATTATGTTACAAATTGTTTTCTTTTGTACTTAATATTGAAAATAAATATTAAAATTACAGTAAAATTTTGAACTGATGAGCTTTGAGCAATTAATATCATTTACATCCAATATTCAGTTTAATTTATTAGTTCTTTCCAAGATTGGTCAAGACAAATATAGTTTCACTACAAACAAATTTGGATACTGCCCCCTTCTTTAGCTACAAAAACCTAAAGCCTTCTGCGTCATTGGTGCTTCACTGAAAACGAATTACTCTTATATTACAAATTTATTCTTTTCCAGTTCTTACAGCACTGAAAATGAAAAAAAAATTACAGTGAAAAAAAATCTTGAGCTGATGGATCTTTCAACAATTAATATCATTATATATCTAATATTCAATTTGATTTTGTTTATACTTTCCAAGATTGTTCAAGACTCATTTAGTTTTCAGTAAGGCGCTAATGACGCAGTAGGTTTTAGGCTTCTGCAGTGAGGCGATACCCAAACTCTTGTTTGTAGTAATTTTTATTGTATTCAAACTTGATTTGCATATTTAATTTAAGTTTCACTCGTTTTAAGATTTATTTATTCATTTACATTAATATATATTGTATGTTTGTTCGCATTGATTGTTTATTTAATTTCTGTTCGTTTTAAGTTTCATTTATACTTTAATAGCAAACTATTTTTTTTCGTTTTAACCTTGATTTTCATATTCAATCTAAGCATTACTCGCTCTGAAAGCTATTTATTCATTTATATTATTGCTTGTTGTATGTTTTTTACTATGATTGTTTATTTAATTTCTGTTCGTTTTGGGTTTCATTTATTCTTTAATAGTAATTTCTGGTCGTTTTGAGTTTGAATTTTAACAGGTATTCATATCTCCTGGGCTTAAGTTTAAAATGACCTTTACTTTTCTTTGAAAAGCTTATTTTTCGGAAAGTTTTTTTTAATTCATTATTAGTATAGATGGTGGGAGCAGTGAAGATGTTAAAAGTAGAAAAGGCAAGGCTCAGGGTGTTTTTTCACAGTTAAAAAAAGTTTGGAAGAATAGGAAGATAAGTCTGAAAACCAAGATTGGAATATTAGAAGCTACAGTCATGACAGTGGTCAAATATTGCTCTGAAGCATAGGTGTTCCGAAAACCGGATGAAGATTTGCTAGATGTTTTTGACAGAAATTGTTTAAGGATTGTTCTGGGTACCCGACTGACTGACGGCATTTCAAACAATAGGCTGTACGAAAATTGTGGTTCAATACTTGGGCTATAATAAAAGAAAGGTTGAGGTGGCTAGGGCAAGCTTTGCGGATGAAGGATGACAGATTGCCGAAGATTGTTCTTTTTGGCTAACTGTCTAGGGCTAAACGGACCGTCTAGGGCTATATTTATATATACTCCCCCGGGAGGCTAATACTTTACTCCCCCGGTAAATACCCCCCGAAGAATATCCCCTCCCCGTGGAAAAGATGGCTTTCCAAATTTGAAAATTTTATTTTTATTTTTATTTTTTGATTTCCGTAGGGAAAGGAGTTTTGGTACTTGTGTATTATGGGCAACTCACTCAAGTTTATGCTGTGTAAAATTCGAGAACAAATCGGTTTCTTCGTTAGTTTTTTTTCAGCTTAGCGCGAGGAAAGACAAAGACAAGTGACAGAATATATGGGGAATATTTAATTTGGGCTATATATTGGCACATAAGGGGGGGGGTGTAAGTATTTACAGAAGAATAGGTGAGGTATCTGCACATTTTTGACTGAAAAAAAAAATCCTAGTATAAAGTAAATGTAATGTTTCATTTAAGTGGTTTTTCGATGTGTTAAGTGTTTTTTTCTTGTTTTTTTTTAATGACCCTTTTACCAAGTATTAAGTATGTAGTGTAGACCATATTACCAAGTATATACCATATTACCAAGACCATATTACCATATACCACATAAGACCATATTACCAAGTATTATTAGGTTAATGTAGTGTTTCATTTAAGTGTTTTATGAGGATCGCTGATCAAAGTTTATGTTATTTGTGGCTTTCATTTATGCTATTTTACCATGTTAATTGCCGTATATTTGGCTTTAAGATACACTTCTCTATCTTTCTATCTAATATGCAGAATAATTGTACCAAACACATTTTGCATGCAGACCCGCAGTACTTTAACCCCCTCCCCTCCTAATATGCAAATCTATAGCCCAAATCTATTTCTAAAGTAACGAAGAAACTAACGAAAAAACTGGTGAGTTCTCGAATTTTAGACAGTGTAAACTTGAGTGAGTGGCGCATAATACACAAGTACCAAAATTCCTTCCCCCTACGGAAATAAAAAAAAACTCACATAAAATTCTCAAATTTAGAAAGCCTTATTTTACACGGGGGGGGGGGGATATTTGCCGGGGGGTATTTTCCGTGGGGGGTATTTTCCACGGGGGGTATTTTCCGCGGGTGATATTTTTTTTGTTGGGGAGGGGTATTTACCGGGTGATATTTTTCGGGGGGGGGGTATTTACCGGGGGGTATTTTCATCGGTGGTATTTTTTGCGGGTGATATTTTTCAGGCTTTTTTTCCATGGGGGGGGGATGTTTTCCGGGGGTATTTTCCGCGGAGATTGTTTTCAGGGGGGTAATCGCTGGGGGGGTAAACCCCTAAAACCATTTGAGAGATATCCTACACGATTTTCTTACTTGTCTTACATTCTCCTTGCCAACTCAGTTTTGTATGTGGAGATGTTCCGGGGGAAATATTCGGGGGCTATCAACCGTGTGTTTTGATTTCTGGGAAAAATTTCCACGGAAGGGGGCATTTCCAGAGTAATCGAGAAACCAATTAGAAATTAAAGTCTTTTTCAAATGAAACTACGCTAAGGAGAGTTTTTCAGGCGGAATCGTTTGCAAGAAATTTTACGGGGGTAGGATTTTCAGTGAGGATGGAACTGTCTGGAGGGAATTTACACTTTACGTGGGATAAAATTTTCATGGAGGAATTTACCGTAAGGGGGGGTATTTCATAGAGGATGAGCCAGAATTATCAGGAATTATTTTAAAAATATCAGAACTTAAATAAAAAAAATCAGACTTTTTAACTGAAACTAGGTACCAACATTAAAACTCAAAACGAACAGAAATTATTCATTAATTGAAGGATTGCCTCCTCTTCAATACCTTGCTCTTTGCGCTAAAACTTGACTGTTTGTCCCAGTTTTTTTTAAGACCGGCAACTGAAACACAGGGACCTTTTAATTAGAATAGAAAGCTTTTTTTAAAAGTGGTAAAAGCTTTAGTGTAGAGAGAAAGGTATTGAGGAGGGGACAACCCTTCATATACAGAATAATTTCTAATGGTTTTAGTTTTGATATTGCTTCTTACTTTCAGTTAAAAAGACTTTTTTTTTAATTGTTGTTAAAGAAATTCCTCGACCCAATTGAAACCGAAACTTAAAACACGGAATTTTGATAAGGATTAATATATCAAAAGAATTGACTTTCTATGCTGTTTCTAAATATACGATATTAATTAAGTCTAACGACGCTCATCAAAAAGTAAATGAATCTTCATAAAAATTGCACTACCAGATGCAAAATAATAAGCAGAAAGCTCTCATCTGCATAAAGGTTCTATCTGAAAGTTGCAAAATTTTGTATTTTCGCAAGAAGAATGATCACAGATGCGTGTTATTTTTTTTTTTTTTTTTTTTCAACAGGGCGGTTGTATCAGACAAATAGGTCCAAAAGATCGATAGATGGCTCACTTAAGATAGCCATTTTGTTCAATATAGTTGAAAAGACAAATAACCATTTATAAATAGCTAAATAACTCATCTGGGATAATATGACCCCCCAATGCTCATGGGAAAAGGACTGCAACTTATGAAATTTGTCTATTGTTTGCATACAGTATTTGTCAATCGGATGTAAACAGACATTTTTCACAGAAGGAGGAATTTTTTCTGGAGGAGGGGGAGGGTGTTTTCCGCAGGGAAGTTACCAGGGATGAAATTTCAGAAGAAAATCTTACACAGGGGATTCACCAGAATGCCTATCCGAAATTTATTTTATTCGTCTTACTTTATCTTTACCGACTTAATTTTGTATGTGGAGATGTTTCTGGGAAATTGCTCAGAGGAAATTTTAAAAGAGTTTGGCAATGCCTGCGTAACTTTTCTATTAGGGATGGGGTTTTTGCTGAAGCAACTTTCCATTGGGGGTGATCCAGGAAAAAATTCCTCGAAGGGCGCTTTCCTCTGTGATTTGACAAGTGATTAGAAATTAAAGGAAAATCATAGGCAGCGCGCCAGTGCTGCCTAAGCAAAGAACGATGTGGCCACAATGTGTTTTTTTTTCTTAGATAGGCACTTCGTATCGAAAGAGTTGTCGTAGAAACTTCGAAAAGGGCTTATTCGATTGGAAATTGGGGTAGCTAGTGCCCTTTTTAATATTCGAAGGTGATTGGAGGGCAACTAGCCCCCCACTCCCATCATTCCCCCAAACACATCCAATCAAAATTTTTGATAGCCATTTTGTTTAGCGTAGTTGATTTCCAAATAGAAAATATCTTTTTGAGGAGGACACTCCCCCACAACCCTCAGGGCAAGTTTTTAATGCCCTGGGGAAATCAGGTTTTAGTAGAAGGCGTTGTCGTAGAAACTTCAAAACAGGCTCATTCGATAGTACATTTGAAGGGCTAGTACCTTTTTCAATAGTCGAAAGTGATTGGAGGGCAACTAGCCCCCCCCCACGCCCATCATTCCCCCAAACACATCCAATCAAAATTTTTAGATAGCTATTTTGTTCAGCGTAGCTGATTTCCAGATAGAAAATATGTTTGTGAGGAGGACACTCCCCCTCAACCCTCAGGGAAAGGATTTTAAGTTATGCCCTGGGGGCATATAAGGTTTTTATAGAAGGTGTTGTCGTAAAAACTTCGAAAAGGGCTCATTTGATTGGAAATTGGAGTGGCTAGTGCCATTTTAAGAGTCGAAACTGATTGGAGGGTAACTAGTCCCCACCCCCACGCCCATCATCCCCCCAAACACATCCAATCAAAATTTTGAGATAGCGATTTCGTTCAGCGTAGTTGACTTCTAGATAGAATATATGTTTTTGAGGAGAATACTCCCCCAAATACCTCGGGGCAAGGGTTTTAAGTTATGCCCTGGGGGCATATAAGGTTTTTATAGAAGGCGTTGTCGTAGAAACTTTGAAAAGGGCTCATTTGATTGGAAATTGGAGTGGCTAGTGCCATTTTTAAGAATCGAAAGTGATTGGAGGGCAACTAGCCCCCCTCCCCCCACGCCCATCAGTCCCCCAAACACATCCAATCAATATTTTGAGATAGCGATTTTGTTCAGCGTAGTTGATTTCCAGATAGAAAATATGTTTTTAAGGAGGATATTCCCCACAACCCTTGGGGCAAGGGTTTTAAGTTATGCCCTGAGGGCATATAAGTCCTCTCTTAAAAGAGAGGACCATTAAAGAGGGCACTTCATATGGAAGGGGTCGTCGTAGAAACTTCAAAAGGGGCTCATTCGATTGTAAATTCAGAGTTCTAGTGCCCTTTTTAATAGTCAAAAGTGATTGCAGGGCAACTAGCCCCCCCCCCTACGCCCATCAATCCCCCAAAATCATCCAATCAGAATTTTGAGATAGCCATTTTATTCAGCGTAGTCGATATCCAGATACAAAATATATTCAGCGTAGTCGATATCCAGATACAAAATATGTTTTTGAGAAGGATACTCCCCCACAACCCTCAGGGCAAGGGTTTTAAGTTATGCCCTGGGGGCATATAACGTTTTTATAGAAGTCGTTGTCGTAGAAACTTCAAAACAGGCTCATTCGATTGGAAATTTGAAGGACTAGTACCCTTTTTAATAGTCGAAAGTGATTGGAGGGCAACTAGCCCCCCACGCCCATTATTCCCCCAAACATATCCAATAAAAATTTTGAGATATCCATTTTGTTCAGCGTAGTCGATTTCAAGATCGAAAATATGTTTTTGAGGAGAACACTCACTCACTACCCTCAGGGCAAGGGTTTTAAGTTATGCCCTGGGGCCATATAAGGTTTTTATAGAAGACGTTGCCGTAGAAACTTCAAAAAAGGCTCATTCGATTGGAAACTCAAAGAGCTAGTGCCCTTTTTAATAGTCGAAAGTGATTGGAGGACAACTAACCCCCCCCCCCCACGCCCATCATTTCCCCAAACAAATCCAAGCAAAATTTTGAGATAGCCATTTTGTTCAGCGTAGTTGATTTTCAGATAGAAATTATGCTTTTGAGGAGGACATTTCCCACAGCCCTCAGGGCAAGGGTTTTAAGTTATGCCTTGGGGGTATATCAGGTTTTTAAAGAAGGTATTATCGTAGAAACTTCTAAAAAAGCTCATTCGATTGGAAATTCAAAGGGCTAGTGCCCTTTTTAATAGTCGAAAGTGATTGGAGGGCGACTAGCCACCCCCCCCGCCTATCATTCCCCCAAACACATCAAATAAAAATTTGGAGATAGCCATTTTGTTCAGCGTAATTGATTTCTAGATAGAAAATACAATTTTGAGCAGGACACTCCCCCAAAACCCTCAGGGCACCTTTTTAATAGTCGAAAGTGATTGGAGGGCAACTAACCCCCCTCTCACGCCCACCTATGCCCCAAACACATCCAATAAAATTTTTTAGATAGCCGTTTTACTCAACGTAGTTGAAAGTTTTGGAAATTAGGTCTTTAAGGATGACAACCCCTCCCCCATTGCCCTCAGGGCAAGGGTTGTAAGTTATACCCTGGGGCAAATAAAGTTTTTATTGAAAGCGTTGTGGTAGAAACTTCAAAAAGGCTCATTCAATTGGAAATTGAAAGGGCTAGTGCCTTTTTTAATAGTTGAAAGTGATTGGATAGCGACTAACGCCCCTCTCACGTCCACCATTTTCCAAAACATATCCAATCAAAATTTTGCAGGCCAAACTATGGTCTTAAAAAACGAAAAGATTTAAAGTATTATTTTCTTTTTCCCTGAAAAGACAATGTCAATACAAAACGAACAGAAATTAATTAAAAAAGCTTTTTCCAACAAATAAGTTTTTCAAAGAAAAGTTAAGAACTCTATTAAACAAAAAATTAGCAAAAATAAATCAAATAATCTACCAAGCGTGAAACTACCACAAATCAGCATCGATAAATAAATTAAACCCAAAACGAGCAGAGATTACAATAATTAACCGAGTCAAGCTCAAAACGAGCAGAAATTAACATAACTTGGGCGCAAAACCCCTATGCCTTCCCAAGGCCAGAACAAAGTTTGCACTTTGCTGAAAAAATACAAATGAATGTGCATTGTCGGTTTAATATACATAAACTGATATTTAGCAATCAAAATGTTTATATTATTGGATTTATCAAAGTTATAAAAGTAAAAACATTTGTATTTTTTTCAATAAAGTGCAATTTTTTTCTGGCCTTGGGAAGGCATAGGGGTTTTGCGCCCAACTTATGTTAATTTCTGCTCGTTTTGAGTTTGGCTCGGTTAATTATTGTAATTGCTGTTCGTTTTGGGTTTCATTTATTTATCGATGCTGATTTGTGGCATATTCACGCTTGGTAGATTATTTGATTTATATTTGCTCATTATTTGTTTAATGGAGTTCCTTACTTTTCTTTGAATAACTTATTTTGTGGAAAAAGTTTTTTTAATTATTATATGGAAAGACAGGGATACCAAGTGATTCTTATGGTTAGGCCTAAAAATAGTATTGTTGCAGTGTTTTACTACAATAAAAACACATGCATTTCAAGGCACCCGACCTATTTTAAGACATAAATTTTAATATCAATAAAATTTTTTGAGTACAATACAAATAAGTATGTCAAAATTCTATATATTATGATTCACAGTTTTGAGGCAGTAACGCCAAGTGGTGGTGCATTCTCTCCAAATTCTGTGAGTATTCCATAAAGATAAACAGATAATAAAGAAGCAGCTTTAAATGCAAGTTTCAAGAGATTTGCTTAATAATCTGCACTTAAATAAGCGCATAAGATGCGAAAAACGAATAGTAAAGAAGAAAAAACAAGGATATATTTAGCTAGAGAAAATTCAAATATAATTAATATAATCCAGCCAAGACCTTCACTCAAGCGTCCTCATTGTGAAAAATAAAATATAATATACCAATAAAAACAGACCGTTAAAAACTCCTATATTCAGGTCCAAATCCTTACGATGGAACTGACATTACCTGACTCGATTGAATTTTACTTCAGAACTCTTGCTCCGGAGCCATCCTACCCGAGCAGTTAGCGCGCTAGACTTGAAACCCTTTGTCTGTGAGGGCAGGGATTCAAGTCCTGGTTTCGAGGCTATTTGGTTTGTAAGGGGGTCAGTGACGTGAATATGTAATCTAAGCCAGAGTTGGCTTAGCTCTAAATGGGCCCCTGAAGAAATTTGGGGAAAGTTAAACAGGAATGGTTGGGAAAACACAGGATAGATGGCTCTCAGTCGCCTATTGTGCTTCCTGGCTGAACGGCTATAAATGGGAAATCAGCACAGAAGGTAGGGATTATAAAATTCAATTCTATATTCTTTACTTTACCTTTACTCTTGTTCACGCAATGTTTCTAGAGATTTTGTAACTTCGTTGCCTCTGTTTGTCGTCAGTTGAATACTATATGCATGCATATGCATATTTCTCCCGTTAATATATGTAACTCATTTGATTAGGACCTTATAAAATGTAAATATATACAAGAATATTATTATTAGAATTTAAAATACAAAAATATACTGAGCAACAGATGCAACACTAAAAAATAGGAGCAAACGACTGATATGTTGGACTGGGATACGCTGAGGCAGAATGTACTGGGGCTTTGTATGCCGGTGATTGATATGAAGGCTGTTGGTCGTAGTTAGCTACACCAGAGTACTGAACATCAGCATTATATCCGTACTCATCAGCAGTATAGGTTACAATCTGTAAACGGCCATCTGGAAGAAGGGTTTGGTAGCTGCCTTTGACGTATCCATTGCCATCGGATGTTTCTTGATGGCTGTAGTCGTTGTAAGTGTAGTCATCTTTTACTGCCCAAGTGAACTCGTATGGCATTGGAGGGTGCTGTAATAAAGAATACGTAAAACGTTAAAATAAAATTGAGCAAAGGACAAAAGGTGCTGAAAATCCAGTAAGAATATATTTACAAAATAAAAAATTTTTATCATAAAAATAAACAATAAAAAATCCATATGAATTAATTGTCTGCTGAGGAAAATTGATTTGAAAATAATCCAGTATGGGTTTGTTATGCAACAAGTAACTAGACTTAAAAACAAAATTAAATAAATAATTTCTGAGACCATACTGGCTAATTATGGCAAAACATTAAATCTCAACGAAGAGAGAGACGAGGACAATAACAGACAGTGGAAAACAGAAGACAAAATTATGCAAATATTTCGGCTGACACCTTCGCTCTACCATCCTCAGTGCAGAATAATAAAAAAAAAATACAGATAAAAGTTCAAATTCCAATATAAAACCATACCTCAAAACACTGAAACTAAAATAGTACCCTTTCCAAGCAGCGATGAAAGGGTAACTGAATAAAATAACAATACTAATGACATTTCACAATTTCATTTTATGCAAAGAATTTTTAAGGGCTAATCGCTTACCAGGTATGGTATCTCTGATAATTCCCAAACTGGTAACCATAAAGCCTTTAAGAATGATTTGCATTAAAATGAAATTGTGAAATTTCATTCAGTGTTGTTTTTTTTCTTTTGTTCAGTTTCTGTTTCGTTGTCACTTGGAAAGAGTCCTATTTTAGTTCCCGTGTTTGTTATCAGGTTTGGTTTTAATATTTTTTCTTTAACTCTTATGTTTTTTTGTTTTTTTTTTCACTAAGGACGCTTGAGCGGAGGTCTCAACCTGAATATTTGCATAATGTTTCATTCAGCTTTTCACTGGCTGTTATTGTCCTCGTTTCTCTCTTCTTTTCAGTATTCTCACTTTTCAGTATTTTGTCAAAATTAAAATAATTACGATGAGTATAGTATAAAACTGTCGAGTTTGAAGCAATTTAATGAAGCAATTTAATATTTTGAAGCAATTTGATTTCCTACTAGCTCTTTTTCAATCACTGCCAGCCCGCTCTACATTTGTGTTGATTGGCGAACCTTTGCACACAATATAATTTTGGCCAAACTCTCCAATAGCATTGATGCGTTTATAGTTTTCTAATATCGTAGAATTCTCTATTAACAAATTGTTAATAGCTTCATGAACAATTTTCCATTATATAAAAAGCCGGAAAAAAATCAGAACAATATTTTAAGCAGACACATCAAACTGATATGTACTTTACTTATAACAATATTTTGTAAAGTTATAAACTATATTTTAAACGTATACAGATATTTAACAAT
This sequence comes from Artemia sinica, assembly GCA_027921565.1. Classification (NCBI taxonomy): domain Eukaryota; kingdom Metazoa; phylum Arthropoda; class Branchiopoda; order Anostraca; family Artemiidae; genus Artemia; species Artemia sinica. The sequence goes on from CM051275.1 coordinate 12,689,925, forward strand.
CGCTTTACGATTTTAAAAAAATTATATTAGCAATAATCGAGTATCCCACTGTCAAATTCAAAACTCGGAGTGTCTTACAGAAACACTGAATAAACTTTTATATTTTAACTCTATATAATATTAGGACAGAGCAAGGAGCAACAGTAGCAAAATATCTTGGATGACGCGCTTTAAACAAAAAGAAAAAACCGTAGCCTATATTTTGTCCCAATGATAATTTTGGTCTGCAGTGCTATTTTATTATATACTGAGAAAATTAAACGACAATTATTATAAACTGAATGCAGAGAGTGTTACTGCTACAGCTCACTGCATAGGTTAGTAGTACGAAGTAGTAGTGACAGTACTTAGTAGTAGTACTAGTAACAATTCACTGCAGCACTAAGCTTCCTGAGGCAAACACAGCTACGCACGCTCCCCACGCACGCTCATCCCTCAAACAAATCTGTTCAAAACCCCCTTTTTTACACCCTCCCAAGAAGTTCCCGTGTGCCTTAAATCTATCCTAACGACATCCAACTTCCCCTTTCGGGGACGATCTGTTTTTGCTTGGCTCAAGATGGTTGTCCAACAAGGAGCATCTTGTGCAATATGTCATCTATCATCCGCAGAACGCGTCCTAGCAATTTGTATGACTGCAAAAACAGTTCGTGGCAACAATTCTAATAAGGAGAAATTCAGTCGAATATTAGTCGAAACTCGAAAAAAAACTCTGATAACAATTAATGCATCAAAATAGTGACCTTTGCATATTGATTCAAAACTTGTAAAATTCACAAGTTTTACTTTCGCGCATCAAAAGCTACCATCCTGATGAAATTTGTTTGATTTTCAGAAAACGGGAGAAACGCTTCCCAAAACTCAAAAAATCATAATTAAAATCACACCATAGGATTCAGCACATCAGAATACTTTACAATAAAAGTTTCAGACTCTTATTTACGAAATATAGAATTTTATATTTTATGAAACAGTTTGTGGTAATGAACTATAAGTAAGGAGCGACCCGGCTCAATAGTAACCAAAACTCTAAAAAACGGAACTTTGATACCGGTAGATACATCAAAAGAATTGAATTTTTATACTGATTTCAAATATATAAGTTTCATCAAGTTTAGTCATGTCCATCAAAAGTTACGAGCCTGAAAAAAATTTGCCGTATTTTCGAAAAAAAGGCGGAAACACCCCCTAAAAATAATAGAATCTTAATGAAAGTGGCACCATCAGATTAAGTGTATCAGAAAACCCTACTGTAGAGGTTTCAAGCTCCTGTCTGCAAAAATGTCAAATTTTGTATTTTTTGCCGGAAGAAAGATTACGGATGCGTGTTTATTTATTTTATTATTCCAGGGGATATCGTATTGATCCAGTGGCCGTAAAATATCGTGAGAGGACTCATTCGAATGATAATTAAAAGTTATAGTGCCCTTTTTAAGTGACCAAAAAAATTGGAGGGTAACTAAGCCCCCTCTCACGCTTATTTTTTTCTCGAAGTCACCTGATCTAAATTTTGAGATAGTCATTTTGTTCAGCGTAGTCAAAAAATTAATAAATATCTCTTTGAGGATGACTTCGTCCCCCACAGTTCCCGGGGGAAGGGCTGCAATTTATGAACTTTGCCCATTGTTTACATCACAGTATATAAATTGTAGGCAGTATGATCTTTCCCTATCTCACCCATTCAACGTTGGAACAATAAATTTTAAAGAAACTAATTTTAAATTAATTTATTCCAATACATATATGAAAATCAGTATTTAGTAGTGCAATGTTATTATTAGATGTTTTTAGGAAATAAAAGTAGGCTTCGAAGTCTCAGGTTGGTTTCAAAGGCATTTTGAGAAAGTTTCTGCCAAAATACGTGTTCCAGGGTAATTGGACGGCTGATGGCAGATCAAATGAGAGGAGCTGTTTGTACGCGCTAATGCAAGAATAAGTGGGAGTAGTTGTTTGTTCGCACCGAGAATGAAGAGCCAGAAATTATCTGCGATAAACTTACTGCTATATCTTTATACTGTGGTTCGAACGTTGAAGCCAAGTTTCGCGTTCAAGAGAAATCTGACTTGTCTACCCGTGAAAAGATCTAATGTCGCTTATGTTTCTACGTTCTCTGGAGTACTCGCACCTCGGTCCGGGTTTTTATAATGGGTGAAATAGGGAAAGATCATACTGCCTATAATTTATATACTGTGGTTGGAACACTAAATTTTGAAGAAACTAATTTTAAATTAATGTATTCCAATACATATATGAAAATCGGTAATTACTAGTGCAATGTTATTATTGGATGTTCTTAGGAATTTAAAGTTTGTTTCAAAGGCATTTTGAGAAAGTTTCTGCCAAAATACGTGTTCCAGGGTAATTGGACGGCTGATGGCAGATCAAATGAGAGGAGCTGTTTGTACGCGCTCATACAAGAATAAGTGGGAGGAGCTGTTTGTTCACAACGAGAATGCAGAGCCAGAAATTATCTGCGGTAAACTTACTGCTATAACTTTATAATGTGGTTTACGTATAGTATTAGTTATTGGGAAAAATACAGCCGTTTTCAGGAGAGATTTTTCTGGTGGCGTGGGGGAGGGGAGGGTTCAGAGCAGGGGTTTATGTGGGAGGACCTTTCCATGGAGGATATTTTTTAATGGTGGAAAGGACATTTTTATGAAGGGGGAGCCAGATTTCGTAGCATTATTTAAAAGCCTATCAGAAATTAAATAAAGAAACATATTTTTCCAACTGAAAGTAAGGAACAACATTAAAACTTAAAACAAACAGAAATTATTGCGTGTATGAGTGGGTTCACCCCCTAGTCAATACCTCGCTTTTTACGCTAGAATTTTTTTTTTTTAGTACTAACAAAAGAGCTATCTATTCTAATTAAACGACCTTTGTGATTCAGGGGTTTGTGATTCGAATAAAATTCGATCGTATCGTATCTGTCGTATGGTACGAAAAAGCATAAAAAAAGTAAAATTAATATGCAAATTTCGTTTTAATTACTCATGTACGGTAAGCCAAAATCAAAGCTGCCTTAATTCTAAAACGTTAAGAAATTAAATAAAAAAAAACAAGTTTTTTTAACTGAAACTAAGGAGCGACATTAAAACTTGAACAGAAATTATTCCAAATATGAAACGGGCTGTCCCCTCCTCAACGCCTCGCTCTTTGCGCTAAAGTTTGACTCTGTCTCACAACTATATTTTTTAAAACAATAAAAAACTTTAGCGTAAAGAGCGAGGCTTTGAGGAGGGGACATCCCCTTTTATATACGGAATAATTTCTTTTTGGTTTAAGTTTTAATGTCATTCCTTACTTTCAGTTTAAAAAAGAATTGTTCATTCATTTATTAATTAGAAAAAAGATAGCGAGTGAGTGTTTATTTGTGTGTTTTTTGTTTTTTTTTTGTAAACGGCTCTTGTGTCCGTTTTTAAATGACAAAACCGACTGAAGGGCAACTATTCCCTATTCCACACCCCTTTTTTCAAACAATTCAGATATATTGAATCGATTCAAGAATAATTGAAAATGTCCAATAACTATGCCTCTGGGCATGAAATGATCCCACATTTCTCCTGTGTATAGGGCTCTAATTTATGCAATATGCCAACTGTTTACGTATATTATTTGTTGATAAAATACATTTATAAATTTTGTGGGGGGGGAGGGTTGATTTCCCTTATAAATAACTTCCATGAAGAGAGAATTTCCTGGTCGAAATTGTTCTCGGTGGGGGGAGAGGAATATCTTTGATTTATTTAAAAAACAATGAGGTATTCAATCTAAAAAATAATTGAAAACAAGAACTAGCATTAAAAATTAAAAGCAAGCGGTTTTTTTATATAAAGAAGGCTACTCCTTCCTCTACCCCCTACTCTTTACGTTAAAGTTTGTCTTTTTCTGAATTTTTTAAAAAGTCTGATGAAACACCGTTGAATTGGAATACGCTTTTTAAAAAGCGCATTCCAACACTTTTACGCTTTTTTAAAGCAATTAAGAAAACTTTAGCACAACTAGCAATGGTAGACGAAGGGACAGCCTTCTTCATATACGAATGTCTTTTTTTTACTTTTAGCGTCACTTCTTACTTTCAGTTGAAAAAGTAAATTTTTAATTAATCTTATTTTGAGGTACACAAAGAAATAAGGCACCAAGCACTGCACAAAATTCATCGAGTACTCGGTATTACTTACAAAAGAAATATCGAAATCATGGATGTGTAACAATAAAAATGAACTTTCATATATAATAACTATTTAAAATACAACCACATAATTTTATTAACATTGATTAAATTATTCTTTTGTCGTTATGACAAAATTTTCAGAGGAATTACAAATGTTCATTATATAACGATTACTTACGTCATAAGCAGGAGCAGAATAAGCGACGGCAATAAAAGCAGCTACAATAATCAACTGAAAATAAATAAAATAGTTTTAAAGTTCAATTTAAACTATATCGACTAATTTTGTTACCATCAATCCTCAAAATAATTGTGGATAAGAATACACCCTGGAATACAACGTCTTCCGTGCTTTGACGGTTTTATTGGCATATTTTTTTCTGACCATTGAATTTGTGGGTAAATAAAAGACTTCTCATTTATTAATCTTGAATAAGCCAATTAGAATATTTTAATTATTTATTAGAATTTAAATCGTTAAAAATTCATTAATAATTAATTAAAAAATACTATACAAACTAATTAAAATCTTGAATAATTAATTAAAAAAAATAGCTTTTGTCAACGCATCTTCTTCCCTTCTTAAAACCATTCTGTTCATGTCTTAAAACCTTATCTACAACATGTAGATAAAAGGAGTCTAAAAGGAATCATCATACTAAGAAATTTGCCTCCTAAAGAAACCACGCTAACGCCTCTATAATTGTCACAATAGCTCTTATCAACTTCCTTATGGAGGGGTTTAAAGCCAGTTTTTTAAATTTGCTAGTTACTTTCACTTTTTATCAAATCATATTCATAATCTTCAGTAACTAATGTCTAACTTAATAACCACCATGCTTAAAAACTCATTTACCTCACTATTAGCAACTGGGGCCTTATTATTGTTTTAGTTCTTTCAGTGCAGTCACTAATTTGTCCTCAGAAAATAAATCTTGCTTTACATCCAAAGTGTCAAAAATTTTTGATTCTTTTATATATCTTTTTCTGTAACTCTTCGACAGTTTAACACATTCTCAAAATGTTCTGCCCATCTCTCTTTAATTCTTTACTTATCACTAATTATGGCCCTGTTCCTATCTTTAACCAGATTAAGTCCAAATTTACTTTTCACTCTCAATTTACTTACATGCCAGTACAGTATTTTACTTTTATGCCGTCTGTCTGTATTAAATAAAAAAAAAAAAAAACAAGTGTGTTTTTTAACGGAAAGTAAGGAGCGACATTAAAACTTAAAACGAACAGAAATTGTTCCCTATATGAAAGAGGCTGTCCCATCCTCAACACCTCGCTCTTTAGGCTAAAGTTTTTTATTGTTTTAAAGAATAGAGTTGAGAGAAAGAGTCGAACTTTAGCGTAAAGAGCGAGGCGTTGAGGAGGGGACAGCCCCTTCCATATACGGATTAATTTCTGGTTGTTTTAATATTTAATATCGCTCCTTATTTTCAGTTAAAAAAAAACTTCTTTTTTTCTATTCAATTTCAGAACGTTTTTGAATTAATGCAGGTTTTGATTTGGCTCACTGTACATGAATAATTAAAACAAAACTTGCATATTACTTTTACTATTTTTTGGCTTAATGGCTTTCTTAAAATTTTGATCGGACGATTTTATGAAAAAGGGACGGAGGAGGGGGCCTAGTTGCCTTCCAGTTTGTTTGGTGACTTAAAAAGGGCACTAAAACTTTTAATTTTATTTACGAACCTTTTTTTTAGTAATAAAAATACGTAAGTTACGAATTAACTTATGTAACGAACTTCTATATTCGTATATTTTTATTACTTATATTAGGGGGTTCACCCCCTAGTCAATACCTCGCTCTTTATGCTAAAGTTCGAATGTTGTTACAATTCTTTAAGAATGACCCCTTAATAACAAAGGCCGTTTAATTAGAATAACTAGCTCTTATGAAAGTACTAAAAAAAACTTTAGCGTAAAGAGTGAGGTATTGACTAGAGGACAAACCCCCTCAGATAAGTAGTAATTTCTGTTAGTCTTAAGTTTTGATGTTGCTCCTTGCTTTCAGTTGAAAAAACTTGTTTTTTTTTATATGATTTCTGATCATTTTTTAAATAATACGGAGAAATCTGACGCCCCCTTCATAGCAATGTCGCTTCCTCCATGAAAACTTTCACCATGGAAAGATCCTCCCGCATTCCCCCTATTACCAGAAAAATTTCCCCTGAAAACATCTGTATACTTCCCAATAACCAATGCTATATGTAAACATTGGGCAAAACTCATAACTTGCAGCCCTTCCCCCGGGTACTGTGGGAGTTCAATTCATCCTAAACCAACGTACCAGAACAGTATTTTACTATTATGCCGTCTGTCTGCATCTTCAAAATTTGTAGCCATTTTATCCGTTGTCTCCACTTCAAACCTCTTTAATTCATATTTTAGTGTTTTTTCCACTTTTTTTCATTCCTTTTCAAATGATCTATCACTCAAATAATTCTTGCACAAACCCCTCCTCCTCTCTATTAGACATAAAACATTCACTAATATTCTACCTTGTCAAATTTTAGTCTCTCCAGTTTAGTATTCAACTGTTCGATGATTCTATTCTATTCTTTAGACCTTCTCAACCTAATCAAGACTAAGCAGCGGTTTATTCATCATGATCCCAACTACCTTTCTCTGCGTCCCATCCTTCCTGCCTGAGTAAATTAATTCTATATCAATAAATTCTATATTTCCTACACATGGGATGAGTGTTAGTTTTGACATGGTGAGTTTCTCAAACTCGTAATAAGTCCAGCTCAAAGTGTTTAAATTTGTTAGTAAAAAGATTGATATGATAGATGTTTTTTAACATTGTAACATTCCAAGTTGTAATTTTGAATATTCTTCTATTCCGAACAAGCAGTTACTCTGGAAAGGTCATTTGGTCCCTAAACGCCATCTATTTAACTCTGTAAATATTCATAAAATTGTGTCTTCTATCGATTTACTAAGAAGCTTATTGAAAGGCCAACAGTTTTACCATTTCTGAAGAAAATATATAAAAATGATTTTGAATGTAAATCTTGCAAATTTTCAATCCTTTTATAAGTTCTGTAGCTGCTTACCGGGAGCTCCAATACAATTTACACTTTGTAGCTTCAAGTAAGTTATTCTCATGCGGGGCTCCCACGGCGTCAACAATGTTAATAAAGTTTTTCATTAAAGTACGAACCATAAAGTTTGTCCCAGTCACACAAGGATTTCACCTTTTTGACTTTACAGCATTTTTTCATAGAAAGCAACTGAAACAGTCAACTGAGAAAACCATCTTTTTAAGCATTTTTTCATTTCAAAAATAAATGGAAATAATTGTTTGTGTAACTGTTATTCTTTTACCAAGCAAAATATTTTAACAAGTATACACTATTATATTTGTAGACACTAATTTGTTGTTATATATTTGAAACTTTCCACACGTCTTCTGCTATTAGTTGAACTTTGCGGACTTTCTTGAAAAAGTTAAATAAAATTCAACTTTTTTCCGATAGTAATAAAGTCAACAAAATTATGTGAGGAAAACGGTTTATTAACTTTGTGGACAGTTTTATTTATTTTATTTACGCAGCGGGAGCCCGCATTAGGGCTATTTTCAGTTTTTACAGAACACTGCCATCTGTTCTGATTTGTTCAGGACACATGTTCAACCGTTTATCGGTAACAGTGGAGTTATTTCGAACACCTGTTAAGGGTAACACTTTACCGAAGTATCTGTAATATTATTTTGCCTAACATTCGTGAGCTTTAAACCTCTCCAGATAATACAAAATAAAGCTATAAGATTTCTTCGAACTTCTTCATTTTCCTATTCACAGGGCCAGATTTAGAGCTTTGACGCTTCTAGGCTCAAGCGTTTTTGCCCCTCCGTTTTTGTGAGACTTTCGGGGAAATTTCCAAAAAATTTTGGGATTGTGGAAGCACTGAATAGAAAGCAACTGATGAGCCAAAAGTAAGGAAAGAGAGAGGTGATGCCAAACTCTCAGCTACCATTATTGAGAGATATCTGACAGTTTATAAGTGGCCACGGAATTTCTGTGCTGTTTTAAAATCACTCTTCTGAGAATAGGCAGTGCGGTGGCGGAGTGTACGTGTCCCTTTGACGATATCACATCAGCCCAGTTTTGTTAAGAAGAAAAGTGATAATTTATTGCACCTCCTGTCATTGTGCACCCCTAGGCCCGGGCCTAGTAGGCCTATTGGTAAATTCTGGCCTGCCTATATGACTTCAAAGTTTATCAGAAACAAATATTCTCTTCTTACTTCTCAATCTATCAAGCCTAAGTCAATTTAATGAATTACTTTGGAATGATGATATTCAATCTCTAGCCAATTACGTTTAAGGTTCACAAATTCGTGCCACCCACTTGCTTCTTCGGCTTTGGCTCGTCAGATTAATCTGTTTGTATTTTTTTTGTTTTATTTTTTCTTATTTAACAGGTAGTCTGTGATTCAAGCGTGTCTTTCATTTGAGTATTTGCTATTTTATTTTATCCCTTAAAAAAAATCTTTAACAAAAATTCACGCTTTTGCCGAGACGTTACAGATGTAAGATGTCGAGTGGGACCATTATGGAATGTAAGAAGAAGGTAGCCAAAGCGGTCATCATTGACAAATCTTTGTGCGTAAGGCTTTGGAAGAATTTGGTATTAAGAGGTCAACTTTAAATGACTATTTTTAAATATGAACAGAGAAATAGCTATTGTAGACGAACATTCTCCTTCTCTACCCACCTAACATTGGTGCTTAAAGTGATTGCTGCCACTTTAATCTGACAAAAAATAAAACTGGAAAAGTAAGTGTTTAGTCTTCAGTTAAAAAATGGCTGAGTTAGAAAGATTTCATGTTCCCTAGAGTGCACTCTGTGTGACGTATGATACGCGGCACTCCTCCGAGGATAGTAGGACCAACCCATTCAAGCTGATGGATGAACAGGCACCTGCTTTGACAAACAATGAAGCACTTCGTAAAAAAAAGGGCGGATTAGATAAATCCAACTGTTTTTCTCATAGACAACCACAACAGCTACTTAGACCCGTTGTGGTCAACCTGTGTAAAAGGTTTGACATCAAAATGATTACCTTGCGACCCCATTGCTCATACAAGATGCAAACTTTGGATTTTGGAGGCTTCGAACCTGTTTAATAGGAACTAAAACAAAAAAAGAATAGTTTTCAATATAATAGCTTTCAAAGAATTCCAGAATGGTTTAGACAATTCCCAAGAGCTGATTGAATACTGATAGAAGGTCGTGAAAACATTTGAAAGGTAGAATTAGAATATTGACTGACCCTTCAGAAAAGAAGTGAACTAAATATCAAGCAGATAATAAAGAAAAAAAATGTGATTATAAATTAATTGTGATTAGACTCTATGGGATTTTAAGCACAATTCTTCCATAAACAAGTAAATTTATCCAAAAATTAGTTTTTTCAATAGAGCGTAATGATCAATTTTACTTGTCACATTATTTTCTTAACAACAACAAATTGTATAGTTTTTCCATTAAACTTCATAATGTATGACATATCAAAGGGCCCGAGAGAAGACCCTTCCTAATGTGTGGACAGGGGTACGCGCAAACGCAGTCTCCCACCACCAAACAGTACAATGTTGACTTACCACCATTGTCTTTTCTTTGTTGTAAGATGCAAATCCAAAGTTTTAATCTTGTGTGAGCAATGAAATCGGATGTTAAGCATTTTGATTTCAAAACTCGTACAAAGGTTGACCCCACTGGGCTTATGTAGCTGTTGTGGTTGTCTATGAGAAAAACAGTTGGATTTATCGGGGGACAAAGTGTGGTCGCTATAACACATAAGTACCAAAATTGTTAGAAAGATTGTTGATGAGATAGTTTAATTAAATTCATTTTAATAATTGGTTACTGAAGTTTTGATTTGAGCTCAAGGTCCTACAAAAAGCTATCGTAGCACGCTTGCAATGTGCAACTGTCAATAGCACTTGAGCTGAATGACAAGCGACAAAGTTTGCACAAAAGTTAACCAGCTTGTGCTGAATGACAAGCCACAAAGTTTGCACCAAAGTTAACAAGGTAAATTTTCCTGCTCCATTTAAATATGGCAGACACAATGGGAGAATTTTGGGATCAAAACTACCCCTTCTGACGAGGAACCTTTTCCTTCATAATCTAAGAGTGAATGTGGGATGTAAAATCATGTTTTTTCGGATGCTTGCTCTATTTTCCTTCAACGATGCAACAATTGGGCTACTGCTGATGTAAACACCCGAATTTCTGACTGAACATGTAGCACTGTAACTGAAGGACTGACAAACAACCATCGTTTACAGCAAGAGATTTTATCGCTACTTTGAGGATTGAATAATCGTCAGCTCCTCAACCAAACGTTTCCATACCGCTGGATTGGAAGGAAACAGCCAATTCCACGGCCACGGCCAGTCCCTGGATATTACATGGGACGTCTTTTGATTATGTTTTGTAAAAGATATCGTGTATTGCGGACAAGATATGCGGACTTAGGGTGTGATGTCATTGTCACCATTAATGAAATTATTCCGCAGCGAATATGACGAGAAGTTTATTACTCTCTTGATGTAAATTGTGCAACTAAAGGTCCCTCTATAGAAGTTTATTATATAAAGTAAACCTATTTCTTGCAAACAGTTATTGAAATAAAACTGTTCTAGTTAAAGTATAAAGACTAAAAGTCTAAAGTCTAAATTATGTGCAATTATAAAGTCCAAAAACGGTTGTACAACTAAAATAAAATTCAGGCTCCCAGACTGCTTCTCCCAAAATATGATGGTAGAACCAGACGAGATTGATAAAAAATAATGTACAATGTTTGAGAGATCAAAATGTGGCCACATATTCGAATGTAATCTTTTGTCCTGCAACATTCGTTAAAACTTAATCTTATATTTCTAGTTTTGTTCTTAATCATTTATTAGCTTGGTTGACTGCTTCTTTTTACTTTTATATTCAGTTGGATGTCCATCTGGGTCCATATTTGAAAAAATGAATGCCATATCTAACGTGTCCGAGCTCACCCATAAGAATTTCCGAAGCCTACCCACTATGTGGGGTGACCTCGGACAGTAAAAAAAAATAGAAAAAAAAACAGATATGTTTAAAGAAAGAAAAACTACGAACGTCGGACCCAAGAAAATTCAGGGCAAAACAAGCAGTTTGAACCGTCAAAGTCACCAAACGGTCCAATAGGTTACTGAATTGCCCAAAAACAGCTGTCCGGGATAACCCTGGTCTCTTCTACCCCGAAGAGTTCCGACTTAATATTTTCAACTGTTCCTTAGTAACCACTTTTTACAACTATTTTTAACAAAGCGGTCACCTGAAATTTTTAGATATTGCTGATACGTCCTTTTTAACATCCAGCATGCACTTAATGCCTTTTGATTAAATTCTAAAGCATTATAACCTTTCCCTACAAGTTTCTGCCTTTTATTATTTTCAATTCCAAATATATCCCGCCTATACTGTTTTGACAGCAGGGTTACAATTAAACTTTCTTCATTTAGTTCAATAGCAGCAGTAGTAAGAAAAGTAGTAATAGTAGCAAAAATAGCAGAAAAAGGGGTAGTAACATTAGTAGCCCTGAAAGTTTTAGATTTATGTCCTAAGGTACTGATGGGATACTGCTGAAAAACCCCATTGATAACCTGATTATGCAATGTTCGAACGGTTTCTCAGATATCGCTTCTTTTGACAACCGGCATGCACACATTATGCTTGGATTTAACCCAGAATCCATCACAGCATTTCCAACAAAAATCCCCTTTAGTAGGAATAGTAAAGTATGAGAAGAAATAGGAAGATTATTTCCAACTAGTTCAACACCCCCTCAATATGTGCTAAAAGCTTCAACTTATATAATAAGGCGTTCCTGACATATTTTGATACACCCATTTGACAATATTCATGCACATAGTATTTAAACTCTCCCTCAACATTCCCCGAAAGTTTCATATTAACACGCTTTGATTTAGTATTCGTAGTTGTAATATCAGTACTCTAAGCCGTTCTTATAATACTGCTGATACATCTTTTTGAAAACCTTCTTGAACACAGCGTGTTTTGATTGAGTTCAACCTCTCCCTCAATATTCCCTAAATTGTAACCTTAATACCCTAGACTTAGTAGTATTAGTAGTTTTATTAGCGGTAGTATTCATATTATATAATACCTTTTGTTGGTTGAACAACCCTCTAATCACGTCCTGAGCGTTTTTACATAATAAATAAAGCTATTGTTGCCAAGCCCTTTTGAAAACCTGTACACACATAAAGCTCAAACTCCCCCCAAACAATCCGTGAAAGTTTCAACACATTACCATTATTTTCAGTAGCAGTATTAGTTGGAGCGTTAGTATTAGTAGCAGTAGGGGTATCAATATGCCTGTAGCATCTTTTGTTACTTTCAATGTCCTCCTCAATGTACCCTGAAAGTGTTAGTCTCATACACTTAGTACTTCTTTGGAATTTGCTGTTAAGAACTTGTAACAACATAAATGCACATGGTGTAATTTCATTCCATTTAACATCCGCTCAAAATTTCCAACAAATTTTATCTTAATACCCATTGCTTTAGTAATAGTAGTAGCAATAGTAGTAGTAATGACAGCAGTAGAAGTAGTAGCAGCAGACTTAGTGATAGTACGATGTATATGGTGATTTTTGAATAGTTCAAAATCCGAAAAACAAGCTCTATTAGGTTTAACTTAATAATCTAGGCTGTTCCTAAGTTCCTGCAGATATACGCTTTTGACAAACCTCCTGGACATAGTTTGCCTCAATTTAGTGAATTTTCCTCCTCGGTATTCCCTGAAATTTTCCCCTTAATACCCTTAAATTTAATAGTAGTAGTAGCTTAAGCAGTGGCAGTAGCAATAGCGTGTACATATTACCTTTTCGTTAGTTTAACATTCTTCTAATCATGGCTTAAAGTTTTACCATAGAATCCTAAGCCCTTCTTAAGATACCATTGATACACCCTTTTTGATAGTATGCACATAGTGTGATTTAGTTTAGTACAGCCTTTTCCATAATAGTTCCTAAGAGTTTCATCCTAAAACCCCTAGCCCTAGCAGTAATCACAGCTGAAGTAGGTGTTGCAGTAATTACAGAAATAATAGTAGGAGCAGTATTAGTAGTTGATGTAGCAGCAGTAGGAGCGATAGTAGTACCGTGCATATATTTTCTTTTAGTCAAAAATGTGTCAGAAAGTATATATTGAACTTCCCATTTTCAAATTAATTTACATTGTACGTTGATTTATTCGCTCATAAAAAGTCACTTAGTCGACACAAGATATGTGGCAATTGCACAGATTTATCTTATTGCTACATTTAGTTAAGTAGATTCACCCGAGTTTTGGTGAAATCCTGCTCGTCGACACATAACAGCACTTTGAATGAGGCTGATGAAGGTAGAAATTAAGGTCAAATCCCTCTTGTCTTCATCAAATATTCTGTATGTAACCCTCCAGTATTGGTACTATGGGGGAGGAGGGTAATAATGTCTTTCCTGTTAACAGCATACATTTTTACGAGGAAGAATTTCTCACGGGGAGGATTATTTAGGGGCATTGTGCGGGGGAAATCTCCCCTGACAAGGGTTTTCCAGGGGAAATTTTCTATTGAGGGTAATTTTCTGACATGATCTGAAAAACGATCAAAAATTATATATAAAAAAAAGCAAGCTATTTCAAATAACTATAGAGCAACAATAACAACGAACACAAATCATCCCTTAGCGTATTAAATAAAAAAACAAGTTTTTTTTTTAACTAAAAGTAAGGAGCGAAATTAAAACTTAAAACGAACAGAAATTATTACGTATATGAAAGGGGCTGCCCCCTCCTCAACCCCTCGCTCTTTACGCTAAAGTTTGACTCTGTCTCACAACTTCGATTTTAAAACAATAAAAACAATTAGTTTTAATGTCGCTCCTTAGTTTCAGTTAAAAAAACTATTTTTTTTAATTTAATTTCTGAACGTTTTTGAGTTAATCCAGCTTTTATTTTGGCTCACCGTATATAAATAATCAAAATGAAATTTGCATATTAATTTTACTTTTTTTTTTGGTTAAATGGTTTTCTCGAAATTTTGTTCTGACGTAACTTACAAATTAACTTACGCAACGAACTTCTATATTCGTATATTTTTATTACATATATTAAGGGGTTCGCCCTCTAGTTAATACCTTGCTCTTTACTTTAAATTCAAATTTTGTTCCAATTTTTTAAGAATGACTAACCCCTTAATCACAAAGGCCGTTAATTATAATAAATAACTCTGATGAAAGTAGCAAAAAAACTTCAGCGTAAAGAGCGAAGTAATGAATAGGGGGCGAACCCAATCTTATACGTATGAATTTTTGTTCGTTTTAAATTTTGATGTTGCTCCTTAATTTCAGTTGAAAAATTTTTTCTTATTATTTAATTTCTGATCTTTTTTTTAAGTAATGCTGGGAAATCCGGCGCCCCCTTCATAGCAATATCCCGTCCCCCATGTAAACTTCCTACACAGCAATATCCCTTCATAGCAATATCCTGTCCCCCATGAAAACTTCCCACATGAAAAGATCCTCCCACGTAACACACAAAACACCCCCCCCCCCAACTACCAAAAAAAACCCTTGAAAACTTCTGTATACTTCCCAATAACCAATACTATATGTAAACATTTTACAAAGTTCATAACTTGCAGACCTTTTCCCGGGATTGTGGGGGAATTAAGTCATCCCCAAAGACATATTTATTGTATTTTTCTACCGTGCTGAACAAAATGGCAATCTCAAATTTTGATTGGATGACTTTGGGAAACAAATGAGCGTGGGAGGGGGCCTATTTATCCTCCATTTTTATGGTCACTTAAAAATGCCACTAGAACTTTTAATTTCCGTTCAAATGAGCCCTCCCGCGATATTCTAGGACCACTGGTTCGATACGATCACCCCTGGGAAAAATCAAAATAAATAAACTCGCATCCGTGATCATTCTTCTGGCAAAAAATGCAAAATTCGACATTTTTTCAGACAGGAGCTTGAAACTTCTATAGTAGGGTTCTCTGACACGCAGCATCTGATGGTGTAATTGTCATTAAAGTTCTATGACTGTTAGGGGGTATATCCCCCCTTTTTCGAAAATAAGGCATATTTTCTCAGGCGCGTAACTTTTGATGGGTAAGACTAAACTTGATGAAACTTATATGTCTGGAATCAGCATAAAAGTTTGATTCTTTTGATGTATCTACTGGTAACAAAATTCCGTCTTTTAGAGTTTCGGTTACTATTGAGCCGGGTCGCTCCTTGCTTGAGGTTCGTTACCACGAACTGTTTGAAAGTCAGTTTTGTTTTAGTTATTTTTATAATGCCTGTCAAATATATGTATAGGATATTTATTGTCTAACAATTTGTAATTTTGACTTTTTTTTATCTCGCAAGGTTTTGTGTTATACTTATTTAAATTCGATATGTTGTTAAAGAATTGCTAAGTTTTATTTAGCTACTTAATTTTAGTGAAACGCAAAACATCCACCATGACTTCCAAAATTGAAATTAACTATTAAAATTGACTTTTTTCAATATATGCTAATTAATCTAAAATATTTCTAGAATATTCTTAGATGTGTTTGATTCAAAATATAAAACAAAAAAGTAGCTTTGAAATTTGCACCCGTCAAAAAAAAGACAAGCGATCTCTAAATAATTCTTTTGGCAGGATTTTATGACTTCACTGTCCTGTCCCAATTATCATGGAACATTGATTTTGATTAGTTTCACTTAAGATTTGCAAGACATCAATCAGTATTATATATTAAAACATAATATTTGTATTGACCATTTATAATGACAGTTAATTTTTAATAACCATGACTAATTATTGATTTCTAGAATACCCCTATTTTTTGGAAGGGATCCAGATAGAATGGTTACTTTAAGGGGCATTTTGAAGAAATGAACTGATGGATAATGTCTATTGTAAATGACTTAACAGTCATCGCAATCCCCTGTGACTCAGTAATCTCATTTCCTACCATAAGCACAATACGGAATTTTTTTTAAGTAAAAAAATAAAAAAAAAAGGTCAACGGTTATTTATTACTAACTAAAAAAATACATATATTAATCCTTTTGGTTTACTGAATATAAATTCGACTAAAGAAAACAAAACTAAACTGAGTGTTGTGTCCGTTGATTTTGACTTGAAAATCACATATTTGGTTTTCTTACTGCATCAAGATATGGCTAATTGTAGATAGAAAAAGCTTCCAAGACAGATAGTTTGCCATGTAACTGAGAAGCAAATGTTTAAATGGCTGCACAGGTAAATGGCGGGAGTAAGTAAGACTCTCTTATTGAACAAATACTTGTTTGTTAGTTTTTGAAATTATATCAACTATATCCCTTTTACTGTTCTGGGTTTCTGTCATTGGCTTACATTATTAGCATTACCGAATTTAATGCATATGTATATATATATATATATATATATATATATATATATATATATATATATATATATATATATATATATATATATATATATATATATATATATATATATATATATATATATATATGTATATATATATATATATATATATATATATATATATATATATATATATATATATATATATATATATATATATATATATATATATATTATATATGTATGTATGTATAATAGCCAAGCTAATGGACAATGTCTAAAAAGCTTCCAAGACAGATAGTTTGCAAAGTAACTGAGAAGCGAATGTTTAAATGACTGCACAGGTAAATGGCAGGAGTAAATATGACTCTCTTATTGAACAAATACTTGTTTGTTAGTTTTTGAAATTATATCAACTATATCCCTTTTACTGTTCTGGGTTTCTGTCATTGGCTTCCATTATTAGCATTACCGAATTTAATGCATATATATATATATATATATATATATATATATATATATATATATATATATATATATATATATATATATATTATATATATATATATATATATATATATATATATTATATATATATATATATATATATATATATATATATATATATATATAATTCATACGTCAATAGTAATTAAACTATTTTTAGTTAAAACTGAATTTCTATATTAAAGCACCAAACATTTGAATCAATTTTTTTGTTTAGTCCTTGTAAACAAATGAGTGACTTAGTCATACCTTCATTTTTTTTCTCTCCTTTTTGCTACTAGCGTTTTATCAAGAATTTAAAAAATAACTAATCTATAACCAAGCAGCATGTAACCTTTTATATGTTTTGATTGCGGAAGACCAATGCCTATTAGCCAATTTGCATGCACCAGTACCAAGATTAATAAGCTGAGCTAATCTAGCTTGTAATAACAAACTGTTCGGGGTAACAAATTGTAAGTAAGAAGTGACTCGACCCATTAGTAATCAAAACTTAAAAAACGGAATTTCGATAACGATATATATATTTAAAGAATTGGCTTTTTATGCCGATTCCAAATATGCAAAATTAATTAGGTTTAGTGATGCCAATTAAAAGGTAGTAGCAGAAGAAGAATTTTGCGATTTTTGAAAATAGGGGGGGGGGGACCAAAGCAAAAAAACAATGAATCTTCATAGAGATTGGACCATTAGATATAACATAATTATCAGAGAAGCTCGTCTCTGCATAGAAATTCTTTGTGCAAATTTTGGAGTTTTTTATTATTTTGTCAGGATAATGATCACAGATGCACAGATTCCTTTGTTTTGCTTTATCTTTGCCGATTCATCTTTCTGGAAATGTTTTGGGGAAATTGCTCAGAGGAATTTTCAAAGAGGTTGGAATTTCATTGGTGATTTTTCACGAGAGATACTTTTGTGGAAAGAACTTTTCATATAGGAGGGGTGGGGGTCCAGGGTAAATTTTTACGGAGGGGGCTTTCCAGTGGCATTTGAAAGCGATTAGACATAAATGAAAATTATTTGGAATGGCAGGGAAACCAAGTGATTCTTATGGTTAGGCCTAACAATAGAATTGCTACAGTTTTTTTTAACAACAATAAAAAAGAAGACAAGCATTTTAAGGCTTATGACTATAATAGGACTTCACAGAGGGAAAAAAGCTATCAGCTAAAAGTTTTGAAAACAATCAATAAAAATTGTCAAAATTTTATATGTATGCTATCTTTATATGTGAGCAATAATTGTGTATGTATTTATGTATGTGTATCGGAGTGTTCTCGAAAACGGCTCCATATTTTTTGAGGAAAATTAGTATCTTAGGATATTCTCGCATAAAAATACGATCTAGATAGGTCAGAAGTCTGTGAAAATTTGTTAAGAGCCTTAATTTTGGTTTTTGCAAGTGGCGTCATCTACTATGTTAGTACATCATATAAGCATTTTCTTATATTAAATAAAAAAAAAGTTTTTTTAACTGAAAGTAAGGAACGACGTTAAAACTTAAAACGAACAGAAATTATTCCGTATATGAAAGGGGCTGTCCCCTCCTCAACGCCTCGCTCTTTACGCTAAAGTTTTTTATTGTTTAAAAAAACAAGAGTTGTGAGAAAGTCAAACTTTAGCGTAAAGAGCGAGGCGTTGAGGAGGGGACAGCCCCTTTCGGAAATCCGGCGCCATCCATAGCAATGTCCCATCCCCCATGAAAATTTCCTTCATGGAAAGATCCTCCCACATAACCCCCAACTTACCCACCCCCCTACTTCCAGTAAAAATCCCCCCTGAAAACGTCTGTATACTTCCTAATAACCAATACTATATGTTAACGTTGGGCAAAGTTCATAACTTTCAGCCCTCCCCCCGGGGACTTCGGGGGATTAAGTCATCCTAAAAGACATAGTTATCATATTTTCAACCATGCTGAACAAAATGGCAATCTCAAAATTTTGATCAGGTGACTTGATCCCACGATATTCTAGGACCACTGAGTCGATACGATCACCCCTGGAAAAAAACATAAAAAAAAAAAAAAAATGAACACGCATCCGTGATCTTTCTTCTGGCAAAAAATGCAAAATTCCACATTTTTGTAGATAGGAGCTTGAAAACTCTACAGTAGGGTTCTCAGATACGCTGAATATGATGGTGTGATTTTCATCAAGGTTCTATAACTTTTAAGGGGTCTATCCCCCTTTTTTCGAAAATCAGCAAAATTTTCTCAGGCGCATAACTTTTGATGGGTAAAACAAAACTTGATGAAAGTTACATATTTGAAATAAGCATTGAAATCTAATTCTTTTAATGTATCTATTGGTATCAAAACCCGTTTTTTAGAGTTTCGGTTACCATTGAGCCGGGTTGCTCCTTACTTACAGTTCGTTACCACGAACTGTTTGATGATGTCGTTATGGCATAAATAAGGTTGTTGCGTTTCCAACGCAACAGTTATTTATATAATATAATGTCTGTTTGAAGGCCCAAAAAACAAAAATTTGCAGTTGCAGTTACTATTAATGATGATTCTTTGGAACCAACATCTGAACTATCAAACTTGATAAGATGTGAAATTTGACAACCTGGACCATTAATTGCGACAACAGCAATGCGGACTTCTAAAGCAAATGCCATTGCTAAATTGTCTGCAATACTCAAAATCCAAAGACACGGGATTTTTAAAAGAATTAAATAAAAAAAATAAGTTTTTGTAACAGAAAGTAAGGAGCGACAATAAAACTTAAAACGAACAGAAATTATTCCGCATATGAAAGGGGCTGTCCCCTCCTCAACGCCTCGCTCTTTACTTTTTTTTACTGTTTTAAAAAATAGAGTTGTGTGAAAGAGTCTAACTTTAGCGTAAAAAACGAGGCGTTGAGGAGGGGACAGCCCCTTTCTTATAAGGAATAATTTTTGTTCGATTTAAATTTTAATGTCACTCCTTACTTTTAGTTAAAAAAACTTGTTTTTTTATTTGGTTTCTGAACATTTTTGAATTAATGCCGCTTTGATTTTGGCTCACCTTACATGAATAATTAAAATGAAATTAAGCATATTAATTTTACTTTTTTTGGCTAAACGGCTTTCACAAAATTTTGATCTGACGTAAGGTACGAAATAACTTACGTAACGAACTTCTATATTCGCATATTTGTATTACGTAAATGAGGAGTTCTCCCCCTAGTCAATACCTCACTTTTTACGCTAAAGTTTTAATTTTGTTCCAATTCTTTAAGAATGACCTCTGAATCACAAAAGCCGTTTAATTAGAATAGATAGCTTTTTTGAAAGTACTAAACAAACTTTAGCGCAAAGAGCGATGTATTGACTAGGGGGAGAACTCCTCATATACGTAATAATTTTTGTTTGTTTTAAATCTTAATGTTACTCCTTACTTTCAGTTGAAAAAACTTGTTTTTTTATTTAATTTCTGATAGTTTTTTTTATATAATGCTGATAAATTCGGCGCCTCCCTCATAAAAATGACCCTTCCTCCATTACAATATCCTCCATGGAAAGATCCACCCAGGTAGCCCCCTCCTCTGACCCCACCTCCCCACCAGAAAAAATCCCTTTTGAAAACGTCAGCATACTTCCAAATAACAAATATTATATCATAGGCAGCGTAATTGTGCTGCCTAAGTAAAGAACGATGTTTGCACAATGTATTATTTATTATTTTTTTTTTCTTTAGACCAGGGCACTTTCTATCAAAGAAATTGTCGTAGAAACTTCGAAAGGGGCTCATTCAATTGGAAATTGGAATGGCTTGTGCCCTTTTTAATAGTCGAAAATGATCGGAAGGCAACTAACACCCCTTCCAAGCCCACCATTTCGCAAAACACATCCAATCAACATTTTGAGATAGCCATCAGCGTAGTTGATTTCCTGATAGAAATTGTGTTTTTTAGGAGGACACTCTTTCAGAGCCCTCAGGGAAAGGGTTGTAAGCTATGCCCTGGGGGCATATCAGGTTTCTTATAGAAAGTGTTGACGTAGAAATTTTAAAAAAAAACTTTATTCGATTGGAAATTCAAAGGGCTAGTTCCCTTTATAATAGTCGAAAGTGATCGGAGGGCAACTAACCCCCTTCTCACGCCCATCATTTCCCCAAACACATCCAATCAAAATTTTGAGATAGCCATTTTGCTCAACATAGTTGAAAGTTCTGGAAATTAGGTCTTTGAGCATGACAACCCCCCACATTCCTCAGGGCAAGGGTTGTACGCTATGCCCTGGGGGCACATAAGGTTCTTATAGAAAGTGTTGTCATAGAAAGTGTTGTCGTAGAAAAAAGGGGCTCATTTGATTGGAAATTAAAATGGCTAGTGCCCTTTTTAATAGCCGAAAGTGATTGGAAGGCAACTAACACCCTTCCACGCCCACCATTCCCCCAAACACACCAAATCAAAATTTTGAGATAGTCATTTTGTTCAACGTAGTTGAAAGTTCTGGAAATTATACCTTTGAGCAGCACACACCCAACACAGTTTTGCAGGGCAAGCGTTATAAGTTATCCCCTAGAGGCATATAAGGTTTTCATTGAAAGCTTTGTCGTAGAAACTTGAAAAAGGGCTCATTCGATTGGAAATCCAAAGGCCCAGTGCTATTTTCAATAGTCGAAAGTGATTGGAGGGCAAATAACCCCCTCTCACGCCCACCATTTATCCAAACACATCCAATCAAAATTTTGAGATAGCCATTTTTTTCAACGTAGTTGTAAGTTCTGGAAATTAGGTCTTTGAGGATGATAACCCCTCCCCCTCAGAGACTTCAGGGCAAGGGTTACAAGATATGCCGTGGGGGCATATAGGTTTTTTTTTTGAAAGTTTTGTCGTAGAAACTTGAAAAAGGGTGCATTCGATTGGACATTCAAAGGACTAGTGCCCTTTTTAATAGTCGAAAGTGATTGAAGGACAGCTAAACCCCCTCTCACGCCCATCTTTTCCCCAAACACATCCAATCAAAATTTTTAGATAGCCATTTTGTTCAACGCAGTTGAAAATTTTGGAAATTGGGTCTTTAATATGATAACCCCCCACTCCCACCGCCCTCAAGGCAAGGGTTTTAAGTTATGCCCTGAAGGCATATAAGATTTTTATAGAAAGCGTTGTCGTAGAAAGTTCAAAAAGGGCTTATTCGAGCAACTAATCCCCCTCTCACGCCCATTATTTCCCCAAACACATACAATCAAAATTTTGAGATCGCCATTTTTTTCTACATAGTTGAAAGTTCTGGAAATTATGTGTTTGTGGATGAACACCCCCACAACCCTCAGGGCAAGGGTTGCAAGTTAGACCCTGGGGGTATATGAGGCTTTTTATAGAAAGAGTTGTCGTAGAAATTTCAAAAAGGGCTCATTCGATTTGAAATTGAACCGGGTAAAGCTCTTTTTAATAGTCGAAAGTGATTGAAGAGCAACTAATCTCACGCCCTCCATTTTCCAAAACACATCCAATCAAAATTTTGAGATACTCATTATGTTCAACGTAGTTGAAAGTTCTGGAAATTAGGTCTCTGAGGATTACAACCCTCCCCCCAACAGCCCTCAGGGCAAAGGTTGTAAGTTATGCCCTGGGGCATATAAGGCTTTACCTCAATGCCTTCCCAAGGCCAGAACATAATTTGCACTTTACCGAAAAAAATACAAATGAATGTGAATTGTCAGTTTAATTACATATGCGGGTATTTAGTAATCAAAATGTTAATATAATTCGATTTATTAAAGCTTTGAAAGTAAAAACATTTATATTTTTTCAGTAAAGTGTAAATTATGTTCTGGCCTTGGGAAGCCATAGGGGTTTTGAGCCCTACTCATGTTAATTTCTGCTTGTTCTGAGTTTGACTCGGGCATTTATTGTAATTCCTGTTCGTTTTGGGTTTCATTTATTCATCGATGCTGATTTGTAGTGGTTTTACGCCAGGTAGATTATTTGGTTTTATTTTTTGCTCATTTTTGGTTTAATGGAGATCTTTACTTTTCTTTGAAAAACTTATTTTGTGGAAAAAGTTTTTTTAATTAATTTCTGTTCGTTTTATATTGACATTGTCTTTTCAGGGAAAAAGAAAATAATATTATTTTTTTAATTAATGTAAACAATGGGCAAAGTTCATAACTTGCTGTGTTTGGATACTGCCTCCTTTCCTAACTGTAAATAAAAACCAAAAGCCTGCGCCAAAAGCCAATTGAAAACGGATTATATTACAAATATTTTTCTTTTTCAGTTCTTACAGTATTGAAAAAATAATACAATTACAGTCAATTAAATCCTTGAACTGATGGATCTTTCAACAATTAATATCATTATACATCAAATATTCAATTTTATGACAACCAATATTATGACAAATATTGTCTTTTGTACTTAATATTGAAAATAAACATTAAAATTATAGTAACATTTTGAACTGATGAGCTTTCAGAAATTAATATCATTATACATCAAATATTCAGTTTAATTTATTAGCTCTTTTTAAAGTTGTTAAAGACGAATATAGTTTCCCTACAAACAAGTGTTTGAATACTGCCTCCTTTCCTAACTGTAAATAAAAACAAAAGCCTACCAAAAGCCTGCGCCAAGAGCCAACTGAAAACGGATTATACTACAAATATTTTCTTTTCCAGTTCTTGCAGTATTGAAAATAAAAATACAAGTACAGGGAAATAAATTCTTGAACTGATGGCTCTTTCAACGATTAATATCATTATACATCAAATATTAAATTTGATGTAGTTTATACTTTCCAAGACTGTTCAAGACGCATATAGTTTTCAGTAAAGCGCCAATTACGCAGTAGGTTTTAGAATTTTACAGTCAGAGAAGGAGGTCATACCCAAACTGTTGTTTGCGGTGATTTTTGTTCGTTTCAAGCTTGATTTGCATATTCAATTTAAGTTTTACTCGTTTTAATATTTATTTATTAATTTACGTTAATATCTATTGTATGTTTGTTTGCATTGATTGTTTATTTAATTTCTGTTCGTTTTAAGTTTCATTTATACTTCGATAGGAAAATATTTTTTTTCATTTTAAGCTTCATATTCATATTCAATTTAAGCATTACTGACTTTAAGATCTATTTATTCATTTATATTATTACTTGTTGTATGTTTTTGCTGTGATTGTTTATTTAATTTCTGTTTTTTTGGTGGGGTTTCATTTATTCTTCAATAGTAATTTCTGGTCGTTTTGAGTTTGAATTTTAAAAGGTATATGTATCTGCTGAGCTTAAGTTTAAAATGGCCTTTACTTTTCTTTGAAAAACTTATTTTTCGGAAAGTTTTTTTCAACTGATTTTTGTTCGGTTTTGATTGCAAAAAATTTCAAGTATTTAAAAATTCCTTATTTCAAAATCAAACTTAAAAAAAAAATCAAACAATCAAATATTCATCGAAGTATCAAAACTGATATAAAAAAAAATATCAAAGTTAAAAAATGGGTTTGTGTCAACCTCGGAGTTTTTATTATCTGATGTTCGAACTATTTTTAATAAAATTGCTATCTCAAATTTTTTATCGGATGGGTTTGGGGAAAAAGGGCGTGGGAGGACTAGATTAAGCGTCTGCCTCTTTTGACTCTTTAAAAGTGAACTAGAACTTTCTATTTTCAATCAAATGAGCCCTTTCTGAAGTTTATACGAGTATCCCTTCTATAAGAACCATATATATCCCCAGAGTATAACTTACAACAGCTATCCCTGGGCCCTGGGGAATTGTGTCGATCCTGGAGTTCTACAATCTGATGGTTGAACTATTTTTAACAAAATGGTCACCTGAAATTTTTATCGGATGGGTATATCCCATCCGATAAAACTGGGTTTATCCCTCTGATCTTTTTTCACTCTGAGAAAATGAACTACAGCTTTTAATTTCCATTCAAATGAACCCCCTCTGAAGTTTATACGAGCATAACTTCCATAAGAACCATATATGCCCCCAGAGCAATACTTACAACGCCTGCCCCGTCCCTCAGGAGGGGGGGGGGGTTGTGTCGCCACAGGAGCATTTCTTATCTGATCTTTGAACTATTTTTAACGAAATGGCTACCTCAAATTTTTATCAGATGTATTTGGGGAAAAAGGGCTTGGGGGCCAGTTGCCCTCTGATCACTATTGACTCTTAAAAAGGGCACTAGAACTCTCAATTTCCAATCGAATGAGCCTCCTTTGAAGTTTATACGACGATCCCTTCTATATGAAGTGCCTCTGGGAAAAAATTAATGGAGTGTGGGGGGAGGCTAGCTGCCCTCCAATCACTTTTGACTCTTAAAAAGTGAGTTACAACTTTCAATTTCAAATCAAATAAGCCCTCTAGGAATTTTATACGATCATCCCTTCCATAACAACCATATATTCCCCCAGGGCATAAATTACAACGCCTACTCCCAGGCCCTGGGGGGGCTGTGTGAACACCGAAGTTTTTTTGTTATCAGAACTTTGAACTATTTTTAACAAAATGTCTATCTGAAAATTTTTATCTGATGCATTTAGGGCGTGGAGGAGGGGGGGGAGGCTAGTTTCCCTCTGATCTCTTTTGACTCTTAAAAAGTGAACAAGAACTCTCAATATTCAATCAAATGAGCCCTCTCCAAAGTTTATACGAGCATCCCTTCCATAAGAACAATATATGCCCCTAGAGCATTATTCATAACGCCTGCCTCCGGGCTCTGGCGGGTTCTGTTGACACATGAATTTTTCTTATCTGACCTTTGAACTATTTTTAATGAAATGGCTATTATAAAAATTTTATCGGATGGGCTTGGGGAAAACAGGGTGTGTGGGGGGGGGCTAGTTGCCCTCGGATATCTTTTGACTCTTAAAATTGAACAAGAACTTTGAATTTCCAATCAAATGAGTCCCCTCTGAAGTTTATACGAGCATCCCTTTCATGAGAACAATATACGCCCCCAGGAAAACACTTACAACACTTATTCCCCGGGCTCCGGGGGGCGTTTTTGTTATCTATTTTTTGAATAATTTCCAAAACACTGGCTATCTCAAAATTTGTAGCTGACAGGTTTGGGGAAACAGAGCGTGGGGGGAGGGCTAGTTTAACTCTCTTGACTCTTAAAAAGTGAACTAGAACTTTCAATTTCCAATCAAATGAGCCCTCTATGAAGTTTATACGAGAATCCCTTTCATTAGAACCATACATTCCCTTAGGTCATAACTTAGAACGCCTTCCCCTGTGCCCTGGGGGGTTCTATTGACACCGGATTTTTTTCTTATCCGACCTTTGAACTATTTTTAACAAGATGTCTATCTCAAAATTTTCATAAGATGGGTTTTGAAAAAGAAGGCGTGGGGGGGGGGGCTAGATGCCCTCGGATATCTTTCATATATTAAAAAGTGAGCTCGAACTTTCCATATCCAATCAAATGAGCGCTCTCTGAAGTTTCTAACGAACATCCCTTTCATACGAACAATATATGCCCCAGGGCCAAACTTACAACTCCTGCCCCCCGGGCCCTAGGGGGTTGTGACGACACCTGAGTTTTTGTTATCTGGCTTTTGAGAATTTTTAACTTAATGGCTATTCCAAAATATTTATTGGATACATTTGGGGAAAAAGGGCGTGGGGGGAGGCTAGTTGCCCTCCAATCTCTTTTGACTATAAAAAAACTTAACTAGAACTTTCAATTTCCAATTAAATGAGCCATCTCTGAATTTCTTACGAGCATCCCTTCAATAAGAACCATATGTCCCCCAGGGCATAATTTACTACACCTACCCTCGGGCCGTGGGGAGATGGCTGTGTTGACTCCTGAGTTTTCGTTATATGGTCTTGAATTATTTTTTTTTAAAAAGCTATCTCAAAGTTCTTATCGGATGGGTTGGAGGAAAAAGTGCGTGGAGGGAGGGGGGCTAGATGTTCTCCAATCTCTTTTGACTCTTAAAAAGTGAACTAGAACTTTCAATTTCCAATCAAATGATGCCTCGTTGAAGTTATTATGAGCATCCCTTCCATAAGACCCATATTTCCCCCAGGGCATAACTTACAACGCCTGCCCCGGGCCCTGGTGGGTTGTGTCGACCGGAATTTTTATTATATGATCTTTGAACTTTTTTTTTTAACAAAATAGCTATCTTAGAATTTGTATTGGATGCATTTGGGAAAAAAGGGATTGGGGGGGGGCTGGTTACCCTCCAATATCTTTTGACGCTTAAAAAGTGAGCAAAAACTTTCAATTTCCAATCAAATCAGCCCTTTCTGAAATTTATACGAGCATTCCTTCCATAAGAACCATATATTCCCCCAGAGCATAACTTATAACCCTTCCCCTTGAAGACTGTGGGGGGTGCGTCCTGCTCAAACATATAATTTCCAGAACTTTCAACTACGTTGAACAAAATGGCTATAACAAAATTTTGATTGGATGTGTTTGGGGAAATGGTGGGCGTGGAAGGGGTGTCAGTTGCCTTAGAATCACTTTCGACTATTAAAAAGGGAACTAGCCATTTAAATTTCCAATCAAATGAGTCCTTTCTGAAGTTTCTACGACAACGTTGTCTATACAAAACCTTATACGCCCCAAGGGCTTAACTTACCACCCTTGCCCTGAGGGCTATAGTGGAGTTGTCATCCTCAAAGACCTAATTTCCAGAACTTAAAACTACGTTTAATAAAATGGCTGTCTCAAAATTTTGATTGGATGTGTTTGGGAAAAAGGTGGGTGTGAGAGGGGTTTAGTTGCCCTCAAATCACTTTCGAATATTAAAAAGGGCACTAGCCCTTTGAATTTCCAATCGAATGAGCCTATTGAAGTTTCTACGACAACGCCTTCAATAAAAACCTTATATGCCCCCAGGGTATAACTTGAAACCCTTGCCTTGAGGGTTGTGGGGGAGTGTCCTCCTCAAAAACAAATTTTCTATCTGGAAATCAACTACGCTGAACAAAATGGCTATCTCAAAATTTTTATTGGATGTGTTTGGGGGAATTATGGGCATGGGGGGGGCTAGTTGCCCTCCAATCACTTTCGACTATTAAAAAGGGCACTAGCCCTTTGAATTTCCAATCGAATAAGCCTTTTTTGACGTTTCTACGACAACGCTTTCTAAAAAAATCTTATATGTCCCCAGGGCATAACTTAAAACCCTTGCCCTGAGGGTTGGGGGGGGGCGTGTCCTCCTCAAAAACATATTTTCCATTTGGAAATCAACTACGCCGAACAAAATGGCTATCTCAAAATTTTGATTCGACCTGTTTGGGGAAATGATGGGCGTGGGGGGCCTAGTTGCCCTCCAATCACTTTTGACTATTAAAAAGGGCACTAGCCCTTTGAATTTCCAATCGAATGAGCCTGTTTTGAAGTTTCTACGACAGCGCCTTCTATAAAAAACCTTATATGCCCCCAGGGCATAACTTAAAACCCTTGTCCTGAGGGTGGTGGGGAGTGTCTTCCTCAAAAATATATTTTCTATCTGGAAATCAACTACGCAAAACAAAATAGTTATCTCAAAATTTTGATTGAATGTGTTTGGGTGAATGATGGGCGTGGGGGGGGGGCTAGTTGCCCTGCAATCACTTTCGACTATTAAAAAGGGCACTAGAACTCTCGATTTCCAATCGAATCAGCCCCCTTTGAAGTTTCTACGACGACCCCTTCCATATGAAGTGCGTCTGGGGAAAAAAAAAATAATTAAACATTGGAGCCGTATGGCCTTTACTATAGGCAACGCTATAGCGTTGCCTCTGATGTTGAACTCTGACTTTTGCCCCGGCTTGTTTTTTGTCATTATGAAATACATATCACCAAACTTTATTTTTTAAACAAAGGCATGATAAGCATTGATGATCTTATCCAGGTCAAAATCCCAAACCCAATTATCTTAAATATCATTTTCAATTTTGGTAAGGTTTGACTCCTCTGTCGCTTATCTTCTAACCCTATTTTTCTTTCTTCTTCATTTTGGATTTTCATTACTTCAGACAATTTGCCAATGCCCTTTGCTTTAACTGCCCTTATTGGTCTAGTTATAACTCCGAACCTTTATTTTTTTTTTTTTTTTTTTTTACAGAACCTGATGCAGTATCAGGTTCTTGGCTAACGTCCTTAAAAACTTTAGTGTCGTTATTTATAGCTATTTCATCCTCGGAGCTTTTATAAAATGTTGAACTTCGACTTTTGCCCCCGCTTGTCTTGTATCACTATGAAATACATATCGCCGAAACATTGTTTTTTAGACAAAGACATGGCAAGCATTGGTGACCTTATCCATGTCAATATCTCAAACCCAGCAATCATAACTATCATTTTCTATTTTATTAAGTTTTGACTCCCCTTTCGCTTATCTTCTAACCCCATTTTTATTTCTTCTTCATCTTGGATTTTCATTACTTCAGACAATGTGTCAATGCACGTTACTTTAGCTGTCCTTATTGGTCTAGTTTTAAATGACAGTTCAAGTTGTGGATTTTTTTATTGTTCATTTATAACACTTGTAAATTTTTGTTTTCTGGATCTACCTCTAGATAAATTTTTCACACTGATATTTATTTTCATAATGCTGTCTTTAAAGAGATATTTGATTATTGAAGCAAGTCCAATTTCTAACACCGATTGTCAACAGAGCTTCAAACTTTTGGTTTTCGTTTTTAAGCTTGTTGGATTGTTGTAATCCCTTGTTAAAATATATACAAAAATTTAGCAATTACCATTTTTTGCTCTCTAAGCAAATTGATATTTTCCTACTATGTTTTTCAATATGACCTCAACAATATCCAATAGAAGTACATTATTGTAGATATTACTGATTGATTTTTGCAGCCCTTATATAAGCAATCCGCTAACCCGATTTTAAATTCCTTTAAGTATTTTGGGTATAGAAACTTTCAAGTTACTACTACGACTTCAAATCTTTACAAGCCAAATCTGGCTATCAAAGTATCGAGTTTAGTTTTACTGAAGTTCTTCTAAACCTTTTGAAAGTATCAAGTTCTACGAAAAAATAAATTACAGAAGGATTTTGATCTATTGTAGCATGATTTTAGAATAAAGATGAATATCGATTATATGATGAAGTGCTGCGCTAAGTTTGTTTTTGGTTGATTTGTTGGATTAATCATAACGTTTATTTCTTAAACATTTAAACACTGTTGGTAGAAAACTTAAACTAACTCTAGAGTTTGAAGAGGACACTGCTTTGCTCTTTTTTCGACATTTTATTAATATGAAAGGAAAATCTTTTCCATTTCGAATCTCATGAAAAACTTTTTTTATTTTTGTAGTTGTTTGAGTTTTCCACAGCACTATTTAATACCAGTAAATCAAATTTTTTAGACTTTTCGAAAAGTTTCATCTCCAAAGGAGCTAAGCATTGCAAAATATATATTTCTTATTAGGAAGTAAGGCCTTTCTAATCTATTGATGTTAATTATTTGTTTTTTCTTTCAAGAAAGTTTTCCTACTGTTTTTCCCAATTAAAATACATAAAATTATTCATGCAATCATTTCATTTTAGACAAAGGAACTTCTTGAAGACAGAGTTTGAAAACAGCCAAAATACCATACAGACGAAGTCTCAGGAAGACTTACAATACAGAATGGACTTGTAATATATTTCAGTTGCATCACCACTATGTGCGTAGTTTTATATGCTAAGTTAGCTACGTCATGTTAAATATATCGTTGGGTATCTGCAGATCTTGTTGGATG
This sequence comes from Artemia sinica, assembly GCA_027921565.1. Taxonomy (NCBI): domain Eukaryota; kingdom Metazoa; phylum Arthropoda; class Branchiopoda; order Anostraca; family Artemiidae; genus Artemia; species Artemia sinica. Next base: position 12,720,700 of record CM051275.1, read on the forward strand.
TTAGATAAATTTCCTCTCTCTGTTTTATATAAATCCACTTTTTGCTGTTTTTCAAATGCCTTAAACTAGTCTAGCATAGAATTTCAGTGTCTCGCTAGCAGCGGAGAAAAAAAAGATGCTTCCCACGCAAAAAAAGTGATTTTCCTTGTTGTTCAACCCAAGAGACTGTAAGTTTTCTGTACAAAGTTTTTGGGGAAGCAATTCTAATTGTGTGCTTTTTGTTTGAACCTGATGCTATTTTTAGCAATTTTGGGCTTTTTTGGTTGCTAAAGGCCGGGTTTGTCCTTTACTAGGTCGCAGACACCCTGCAACCAGGATCAGCCACCTTTCTCGTGCTGATGAGGCATGTTTATGCGTAAAAATAATCTTGCGAGGATTTATTCTCAAATATCTTTTATGGTATCTATCCTTGTAAGATCTTATACGGTAACAAGGATCTATTCTGCTGCTTTATTTAATGACACCGTTACCTGCTATAAATGCTCTCTCCTTTCTGATTAGTTACTTTATTTAAACGAGCCATCTTTCTCAGGGTGATAACCCACTCTTGCGTGTCCTCGTCAAAAGATCTTGTATGGTATGTATTCTTGCAAGATCGTTTACGGTGATAAGAGTATATTATTCACCTCATTTAATTATATGGCCAGGCAATGGAAACACTCTCTCCTTTCTGATTAGTTACTTTATTTAAACGAGCCATCTTTCTCAGGGTGATCACCCACTCATGCGTGTCCTTGCCAGAAGATCTTGTATGGTATGCATTCTTGTAAGATCGTTTACGGTGATAAGAGTATATTATTCGCCTTATTTAATTATATGGTCAGGCAATGGAAATACTCTCTCCTTTCTGATTGATAACTTAATCTAAATTAGCTGTCTTTCTTATGCTGGTTACATGTTCTTACTTACAAATGATCTTGAATCACTTCAAACGGCCATGAATGCAGTCCAATCGGATATTCCATCAAAATATTTCATCAAGGGTCCTTGTTTCATATGCTGATGCTTAATCCCATTTTTTTCTCGTTCATTTACTTTTCAAACAAGCTTTATAATGAGGTAGAAACAAACCATCATTTTTTAATTAGGGTTTTCTTGGTTAACTTGTTTATCAGCCCTAACAATTTGTTTAGCATAGTTGACAAAAAGCTGTTGGGTCACTGTTAGGTATCTCTTCACCTTTAAGAAACTAAAATTTGTCTGTCTGATCCATAGAATAAACTTTTCAAAACACAAGACACTCGACGCCCAAAATGACTTTCATAAAGCGTATGAAACATATAAACAAACAACTACTGTTTAGCCTACATAATCCAAAGTCTATTTATCAGGGGCTCTGGTGGTTTTGTCATCCCAAAAAGTATACCCATCAAGTCTCTCATCTCTTTTAAGCAAAACTGTCGTCTCAAAACTTTCATCTGATGTATTTTGTGCTTCGAGAGCCTGATCTAGAAAATTATTATGACTGAAACGCTCTTGGAGAGTATTATTATTGCTATTCTTCAATCAAACTAGTACTTTCCAAAGTTTTGCCCTTGCCATTTTTTAAAAATGGAGGAAACAAAGTTCTATATTTTGGCTGAAACAAATTTCTCACGCCAATATAAATAACTCGTTTAATTGGGACCTTATGAAATGAAAATGTATACAGAAATATTATTATTAGAAGTTAAAATACAAAAATATACTGAGTAGCAGATACGACACTAAATAATGGGAGCATACGACTTATATGCTGGACTGGGATACGCTGGGGCAGAATGTACTGGGGCTTTGTATGCCGCTGATTGATATGACGGCTGTTGGTCGTAGTTAGCTACACCAGAGTACTGAACATCAGCATTATATCCGTACTCATCAGCAGTATAGGTTACAATTTGTAAACGGCCATCTGGAAGAAGGGTTTGGTAGCTGCCTTTGACGTATCCATTGCCATCGGATGTTTCTTGATGGCTGTAGTCGTTGTAAGTGTAGTCATCTTTTACTGCCCAAGCGAACTCGTATGGCATTGGTGGGTGCTGTAATAAACGATAAGACGTTAAAATAAAACTATGGAAGGGACAGAAGTTGTTGATAATTCAGTAAGAATATATTTGTGAGATCGACATTTTTCATTATGAAAAGTAAATAATAAAAAAATTATACAGAATAATTGCTGAGGAAAATTAATTGAAAAAAAATCAGCATAGGTTTGTTCTACATCAATTAACAAGACTTGAGAACAAAAGTAAATAAATAGCTTCTGAGACCAATAGTCATGACAAAACAAAAAATCACAAAGAAGAGAGAGACGAGGACAGTAACATCCAGAGAAAAAATGAAGACAGAATTATGCAAGTATTTCGGTTGAGACCTCCCCTCAACCGTCCTCAATGCAGGATAAAAAAGGGGTATTTCTGATAATTCCCTACCAGGTAAGTGACTAGCTTTTAAGAAACCTTTACATAAAATGAAATTGTGAAATGTCATTAAGTATTTTGTTTTTTATTCAGTTATCCTTTCATCGTTGCTTGAAAAGGGTCTTTGTTTTCAAGTTTGGCTTTTATATTGTCCTTTGGACATTTATCTGTAATTAAATAAAAAAAAACAAGTTTTTTAAACTGAAAGTAAGGAGCGACATTTAAACTTAAAACGAACAAAATTATTCCGTATATGAAAGGGGCTGTCCCCTCCTCAACGCCTTGCTCTTTACGCTAAATTTTTTTTACTGTTTTAAAAAATAAAGTTGTGAGACAGAGTCGAACTTTAGCGTAAAGAGCGAGGCGTTGAGGAGGGGACAGCCCCTTTCATATACGGAATAATTTCTGTTCGTTTTAAGTTTTAATGTCGCTCCTTACTTTCAGTTTAAAAAACTTGTTTTTTTTTATTTAATTTCTGATCATTTTTTAGTTAATGCAGCTTTTATTTGCATAAAAATTTTACTTTTCTTTTGCTAAATGGATGTCTTTACAAATTAACTTACGTAACTAACTTCTATATTCGTATATTTTTCTTCTGGCAAAAAATACAAAGTTGCAGATTTTTGCAGATATGAGCTTGAAACCTATGTAATAGGGTTTTCTGATACGCTGAATCTGACGGTGTGATTTTCATTAAAATTCTTTCACTTGTAGGGGATGTTTCCCCCCTCTTTAAAAAATCGAGTAAATTTTCTCAGGCTCGTAGCCTTTGATGAGTAATACTAAACTTAATAAAATTTATATATTTAGAATCAGCATTATAAACACATTGTTTTGATACATTTATTGACATCAAAATTCCGTTTTTAAAAGTTTCGATTACTACTGAGCCGTATCGCTTGTTTTTTTATTGTTTTTTTTTATTACGTATATGTTATTACGTATATGAGGGGGTTCTCCCCTTAGTCAATACCACGCTCTTTACGTTAAAAGTTAAAAAAAAAATTTATTCACAAACCCCTGAATCACAAAGGCCGTTTAATTAGAATAGATAGCTCTTTTGAAAGCACTAAAAAAAACTGTAGCGTAAAGAGCGAGGTATTGACCTGGGGGAGAACCCCCTCACATACGTTATAATTTCTGTTCGTTTTAAGTTCTAATAATCCTTCTTACATTTCAGTTGAAAAAACTTGTTTTTTTTTATTTAATTTCTGATCGTTTTTTAAATAATGCTTGGAAATCCGGCGCCCCCTTCATAGAAATGTCCCTTACCCCAAAGAAACATCCTCCACGGAAATATTCTCTAGAGTAACCCCCTCCTCTAGCCCCCCCCCCCCTCCAGAAAAAATCCTTCCTGAAAATGGTTGTATACTTCCCAATAACCAATAAATAATGTTGGCAAGTCCGGCGCCCCCTTCATGGCAATTTCCCTTCCCCCATGAAAACTTCCTTCATGAACAGATCCTCCAACATTACCCCCGACCCACCCTTCCCTCCCACTACCAGAAAAAAGAAACTCCTGAAAACTTCTGTATACTTCCGAATAACCAATACTATATGTTAACATTGGGTAAAGTTCATACCTTTTAGCCCTCCCTCTGGGTACTTCGGGGGATTAAGTCATCCTAAAAGACATATTTATCATATTTTCGACCATGCTGAACAAAATGGCTATCTCAAAATTTTGATCGGGTGACTTTGGGAAAAAAATTAGCGTGGGAGGGGGCCTAGTTGCCCTCCATTTTTTGGTCACTTAAAAAGGGAACTAGAACTTTTAATTTCCGTTCCAATGAGCCCTCCCACGATATTCTAGGACCACTGGGTCGATACGATCACCCCTGGGAAAAAAAAACAAAAAAAAAACAAATAAACACGCATCCGTGATCTTTCTTCTGGCAAAAAATGTGAAATTCCACATTTTTGTAGATAGGAGCTTGAAACCTCTACAGTAGGGTTCTCTGATACGCTGAATATGATGGTGTGATTTTCATTAAGGTTCTATAACTGTCAAGGGGTCTTTCCCCCTTTTTTTGAAAATCAGCCAAATTTTCTCAGGCGCGTAACTTTTGATGGGTAGCACTAAACTTGATGAAAGTTATATATTTGAAATCAGCATTGAAATCTGATTCTTTTGATATATCTATTGGTATCAAAAACCCGTTTTCTAGAGTTTCGGTTACCATTGAGCCGGGTCGCTCCTTACTTACAGTTCGTTACCACGAACTGTTTGATTTTTTTATTACCCAGCAATAAGGACGGTTGAGCAGAGGTCTCAACCAAAATATTTGTATAATTTTTTTTTCAGCTTTTTACTGGTTGTTATTGTCCTCGTTTCTATCTTCTTTGCAATTTTTGTTTTGTCAAAAGTAAATAATATGAATTTTTTTTAAAGCTGTTGTAAATATATGATTACAAAATAAAATGGACGCATCATAAGAAACAGTAAATGTTAAAAAAAAATCAATGTCAGTAAATGTCAAAACAGTAAATGTTAAAAAATAAATGTTATGAAGTAAATTTCAGCAAAAAAAAATAGTTTGTAAACCAGCATTGCTTTGTACTAAAAAAACTGTAAAAGACTTTGAAAAAAGTAAACTAGAAATTAAAGTTATGAAAATACAATTTGCTTCTTAGTTGTGTGATATTATTAATTATTTGACGTCATTTATGGAGTAACCGATTCTGTACTAAAAAAATAAAAGGAACTTTCGATACCGTATTAGTTTTTAGAAATCCCATATTCTAAATTCATTTCTGGCTACATCCCTCCTCGTATTAATATTCTGTTGTTTTTTTGTATGCATTGTAAATAACTTCAACACAAACTTTTAATGAATGTTACCCTGTGTACTTCCCCAAGTTACCGTTTAGTTTCATTCTTAGTTATTATTAATTAAAAAAACAGTTTCCACAAAATAAGTTTTTAAAAGAAAAGTAAAGAATTCCATTAAACAAAAAATGAGCACAAATAAAATCAAATAATCTACCAAGCCTGAAACTACCACAAATCAGCATCGATAAATAAATCAAACCCAAAACAAACAGACGTTAAAATAAATAACCGAGTCAAACTCAAAACGAGCAGAAATTAACATAAGTTGGGCTCAAAACCTCTATGCCTATCCAGGGCCAGAACAAAATTTGCACTTTACTGAAAAAAATATAAATGTTTTTACTCTTATAACTTTAATATATCAAATAATATTAACATTTTGATTATTAAATATCAGTATACGTAGACTAAACTGACAATGCACATTCATTTGTATTTTTTTCAGTTAAGTGCGAATGTTCTTCTGGCCTTGGGAAGGCGTAGGGGTTTTGAGCCCAACTTATGTTAATTTCTGCTCGTTTTAAGTTTGACTCTGTTATTTATTGTAACTTTTGTTCGTTTTGGGTTTGATTTATTTATCGATGCTGATTTGTGGTAGTTTCACGCTTGGTAGATTTTTTTATTTCATTTATGCTCATTTTTTGTTTAATGGAGTTCTTTACTTTTATTTGAAAAACTTATTTTGTGGAAAAAGTTTTTTTTAATAAATTTCTGTTCGTTTTATATTCACATTGTCTTTTCAGGGAAAAAGAAAATAATACTTTAAATATTTTCGTTTTTTTTAAGACTTCATAGTTTGGCCTGCTATTTGTATGCTGGAGAAAACTTTTCAGCAATTTTTAACAACATCACCCTTTTAAAAATCTGGACACAAATAGTAGTGTTTAATTTAGTTTCATACCTCGTCTAGTTGACCTGAAATGGAAAACTTGATACCATTCGCAAAAACATCTGTTTGCTTTCTTTGATAGCTTAGATACAATTACGCTATTTTGATTTGGTTAAATTCTAAGAGCAGAAGCAGCCCCGAAAGTTTGAATATATTACCCTCAGTCGTTCTTGGGATACTGCTGAGATGCCTTATTGGGAATTAGCATTAACACGGTGCATTTTGATTTAATCTTTAGGCAACTTTTTTTTAAACATAATGGGAAAATGGGAGGGTGGGCGAAGGAGGGGGAGTAGTTGCACTCCAATCACTTTCGACTATTAAAAAGGGCATCAGCCCTTTCTATTTTCAATTGAATTAGCCCTTTTTGAAATTCCCACGACAACTCCTTCGATACGAGGTGCCCTGGTCTAAACAACAACAACAAACAAAAATAATACATTATACCCACATCGATCTTCACTATAAAAATGCCAAGCTTTCCAATCGCTTTCGACTATTAAAAAGAGCACTAGGCCTTTCGATTTCCAATCGAATGAGTTCTTTTATTTCTATAAACACCTTATATGCTCCCAGGGCATAAATTACAACCCTTAGCCTAAGGGTTGTTAGGGTGGTTGTCATCCTCTAAGACCTAATTTCAAGAACTATCAACTACGTTAAACAAAATGGTTATCTCAAAATTTTGATTGGATGTGTTTGGGGAAACGGTGGGCGTGAGAGGGGCGTTAGTCACTCTCCAATCAGTTTCAACTTTTAAAAATGACGCTAGCCCTTTCAAATTCCAATCAAATGAGCCGTTTTGAAGTTTCTACGACAACACTTAAAATAAATACCTTATATGCCCCCAGGGCAAAACTAACAGCCCTTGGCCTGAGGGCTGGGGGGGAGGTTGTCATTCTCAAAAACCTAATTTCCAGAAATCTCTACTACGCTGAACAAAATGGCTATCTGAAAATTTTGGTTGGATGTCTTTGGAGGAATGGTGGGCGTTAGAGGGGGGTTCGTTACCCTCCAATCACCTTCGACTATTAAGAAGGGCACTAACACTCTCAATTTCCAATATACGGAGCCCCTTTTGAAGTTTTACGACAATTCTATCTATAAAAAAAACCTTATATGTCCCTAGAGCATAACTTACAACCTTTGCCGTGGGGGCTCTGGGGAGTATGTCATCCTTAAAAACATAATTTCCAGAACTTTCAACTACGTTGAACAAAATCGCTATCTCTAAACTTTGATTGAATGTTTTTGGGGAAATGCTGGGCGTGAGAGGGGGGTTAATTACTCTCCAAACTCACTTTCGACTATTAAAAAGGACAATTTCAATTTCCAATCAAATGAACCCTTTTTAAAATTTTTACAACAACGTTCTATAAAACCTTATATGCCCCCAGGCATAACTAACAACCCGTGCACTGAGGGCTCTGAGGGGATTATCATCCTAAAAGACCTAATTTCCAAAACTTTCAAGTACTTTGAACCAAATGGATATCTCAAAATCTTGATTGAATGTGCTTGGGAAAATGGTGGGCGTGAGAGGGGCGTACGCTCTCCAATCACTTTCAACTATTACAAAAGACACTAGCCCTTTCAATTTCCAATTGAATGAGACCTGGTGAAGTTTCTACGACAACGCTTTAAATAAAAACCTTATATGCCCCCAGGGCATAACTTATAACCCTTGCCCTGAGGACTGTTGGGGGGAGGGGCTGTCATCCTTAAAGACCTAATTTCCCATACTTTCAACTAATTTAAATAAAAAGGATATCTAAAAATTTTGATTGGATGTGTTTTGGGAAAAAGTGGGCGTGAGAGGGGGGTTAGTTGCCCTCAAATCATTTTCTACTGTTAAAAGGGGTACTAGCCCTTTGAATTTCCAATTGAATGAGCCTTTTTCAATTGTTTACGACAAAGATTTCAATAAAACCATATATGCCCTCAGGGCTTAATTTATAACCCTTGCCCTGAAGAATGTGGGGGGAGTTTCGTGCTCAAACCTATTCAACGACCTTTAAACTGCGTGGAACACAATGGAACAAATTTCAAAATTTTGATTGGATTTTTCAATTTCCACTTCCAAATTCACACTAGCCATTTCAATTTCCATTCGAATGAGCCCTTTTTGAAGTTTCTACGACAACGCTTTCTGTAAAAACCTTATATGCCCCCAGGGCATGGTTTACAACACTTGCCCTGAGGGCTTTGGTTGGTTGTCATCCTCAAAGTCCTAATTTCCAGAATTTAAAACTACGTTGAATAAAATGGCAGTCTCGATATTTTGATTGGATGTGTTTGGGGAAAAGGTGGGCGTGAGAGGGGGGTTATTTGTCCTCCAATCACTTTCGGCTATTAAAAGGGGAACTAGCCATTTGAATTTCCAATCGAATGAGCCTTTTTTGAAGTTTCTACGACAACGTCTTCTATAAAAACCTTATATACAAATCACTTTCGACAATTAAAAAGCCCACTAGCCATTTAAATTTCCAATTCAATGAGCCCTTTAACAGTTTCTACGACAACGCTTTCAATAAAACACTTACATGCCCCCAGGGCATAACATACAACCCTTGCCCTGAGGGATGTGGGGGGGGGGGCTGTCATCCTTAAAGACCTAATTTCCAAAACTTTCAACAACGTTGAATGAAAGTGGCTATCTAAAAGTTTCGATTGGATGTGTTTGGGGAAAAGGTGGGCGTGAGAGGAAGGTTAGTTGTCCTCCAATCACTTTCGACTATTAAAAAGCCACTAGCCCTTTGAATTTCCAATCGAATGAGCCCTTTTTTAAGTTTCTAAGACAAAGATTTCAATAAAAACCTTATATGCCCCTAGGGCATAACTTATAACCCGTGCTCTGAAGACTGTGGGGAGGGGGGGGGAGTGTCCTGCTCAAAAGTATAATTTCCTGAACTTTGAACTTCTTGGAATAAAATGGCTATCTGAAAATTTGTATTGGATGTGTTCCAGGGAATGGTTGGCGTGGAAGGGGTGTTAGTGGCCTTCCAATCACTTTCGACTATTAAAAAGGGCACAAGCCATTTCAATTTCTAATCGAATTAGCCTTTTTGAAGTTTTTACGACAATGCGTTCTATAAAAACCTTATATGCTCCCAGAGAATATCTTACAGACCATGCCCTAAGGGCTGTAGGGGGGTTGTCATCCTAAAAGACCTAATTTCCAGAACTTAAAACTACGTTCAATTAAATGGCTGTCTCAAAATTTTTATTAGATGTGTTTGGGGAAAAGGTGGGCGTGAGAGGGGAGCTAGTTGCCCTCCAATCCCTTTCGACTACTAAAAAGGGCACTAGCCCTTTGAATTTCCAATCGAATTGCAGACACTTTTTTGAAGTGTCTACGACAGAGCCTTCTATAAAAACCCTTATATGGACCCAGGGCATAACTTACAACCCTTGCCCTGAGGGCTCTGGGGGAGTGTCCTCCTCAAAAACATAATTTCTATCTGGAAATCCACTGCGCTGAACAAAATGGCTATCTCAAAATATTGATTGGATGTGTTTCGGGAAATGGTGGGTGTGGAAGGGGTGTTAATCGCCTTCCAATCACTTTCGACCATTAAAAAGAGCACAAGCCACTCCAATTTCTAATTGAATGAGCCCTTTTTGAAGTTTCTACGACAACTTCTTCTATACAAAGTGCCCTGCTCTAAAGGAAAATATTAATAAATAATACATTGTGCCAACATCGTTCCTATATGCACCAGGGCATAACTTAAAGCCTTGCCCTGAGGGTTGTGGTGGAGTATCCTCCTCAAAAACATATTTTCTATCTGGGAATCAACTACGCTGAACAAAATGGCTATCTCAAAATTTTGATTGGATGTGTTTGAGAGAATTAGGGCGTGGGGGGGGGCTAGTTGCCCTCCAATCATTTTCGACTATTAAAAAGGGTACTAGCCGCTCCATTTTACAATCGAATGAGCTCTTTTCGAAGTTTCTACGACAACTCCTTCGATATGAAGTGCCCTGGTATGGAAAAAAAAATAACTAAATAATACATTTTGCCAACATCGTTCTTTACTTAGACAGCGTGATTGCGCTGCCTAAGATACTTGGAAATTTAAACAGCAATTTGAATGCAGGTAGTGCTACTTCTAAAACTCACTACATCAGTTAGTAGTACTAAGTAGTACTAAACAGCGTTTAGTAGTACTGCTACTAACATTTCACTGCAGCACTAAGCTACTTGAGGCAAACACAGCTACGCACGCTCCTCCCTCATACCGATGTGTGCAAAGCCCCCATCCTTACACCCTCCCAAGAGGTTTCCATTTACCTTAAATCTATCCTAGTGACAACTCCCTTTGGGGACGATCATCTTATGTTTGATCCTAGAGGGTTGGCCAACACACATTCAAATATATTGAATCGATTCAAAATATTTGAAAATGTTCAGTAGCTATACCTTTGGGATGAAATGACCCCACATTTTCTCTTTGGATAAGGCTGTAATTTATGCAATTTTTCAATTGTTTACATTTATTATTTGTAGTTAGAATACATTCATAAATTTTGTAGGGAGGGGGGGTCGGTGGTGGAATTATCTGCGTGGGGGTTAATTTTTCACAGAAAGTAATTTCCATGAGGAAATAGTTTTCTGGTGGGAATTTGACACGGTGGGGGGAGGAGAATATGTCACGATTATTTGAAAAACGATCAGAAATTAAATGATAAAAATAGTTATTTTTAACTGAAAACAAGTAAAAGCATTCAAAATTAAAAGCAACAGAACATTTTTATAAGGAGGCTACCCGTTCCTCTACCCCTTAATATTTAAGATAAAGTTTGTCTTTTTCCGAGTTCTTTAAAAAAGACTGACGAAACACCGTTGAACGGAAATATGAAGTTTTTTTTAAAGCAATAAAGAAGCAATAAAGCAATAACAACAATAAAGCAATAGCAGTAAGTAATAAAACAATAATCAATAAAGCAACAAGCGATACAGCAATAAAGCAATTGCTTTTTTAAAGCAATAAAGAACAACTAGCAAAGGATAAGAGGAGGGAACAGCCCTCTTCATATACGAGTGTCTTTTATTCGTTTTGGATTTTAGTGTTACTTCACTTTGTAATGTTACAGATATGTAACATTACAAAATTAACTTTCATATATAATAACTCTATAAAATACAACCATCTTATTTGATTAAAATTAATTAAATTATTTGTTGTCAGTATAACAATTTCTTTAGAGGAATTGAAAATTTTCATTAAAAAACGATTACTTACGTCATAAGCAGGAGCAGAATAAGCGACGGCAATAAAGGCAGCTGCAATAATGAACTGAAAATAAAAATAAGTTTTAAATTTCAATTCAAATTAAATCGGCTATTTTTGTTGTCACCAATCCTCAAGATGAATAAGGGTAGGAATACTACTCTGAATTGATGATTTTATTGTTTGATGGTTTGATGGATGGATGGTTTGATGGTTTATAATCCATTACAGTTTTCTTTTCTACGGTGATTTTACCAAGGCTAGGATACCGTTTCTCAGTTTTTCTAACGGTCTGAATTTTAAAATCCTTTATTAAAAACACCACGTTTCTACATGGGATCCTGTCTATATATTACTATATTTATAACTAATATCTATCTGAGTCAGTACTTTCTATATCAGTTGGTTCTACAAGGGTATATACTTTTATGACTGAAACCCTTCACTTTTTAGTCATAAAATTAGCAGCCATGATTCTAGTCTATTATTTAGACATTATGACCTAAGCAAAACTTAGCAGCTACTTTATTCACCATGAGCCCTACTACCTTTCTATGCAGCCCATCATTCCTGTTTAAATAAATTAATTCTATATCACCAAATTCCATATTTCCTACACCTGGGATGTACGTTTGTGAAAATCTTAATAAGCCAAGTTCAAACTGCTGGAATTCGTCAGTCCAAAGGTCAATATGATAGTTGTTTTTAACGTTGTAACATTCCAAATTGTAATTTTCATATTCTTTTAGTCATTGAAATTATAATGGCTTCAGGATAAGAAATGGTCCCAAAACCATTGAAGGGATTAACACATCTTCTCAGTCTACACGAATCGCTTAAGCTGGCTTAGAATTGAACAGAAAGAAGTTTCTTTGACCTTCAGAAGAAATGAGAGCTTTGTGCAATCCTGGATCCATCTGGGTCACAACATGGTTTTTCAAACTTGGCAATGATCTTTTATCCGCAAGAGTCGAAAATAACAAGCTCAGGCCTATTACCACTGACTCATCATATATTCATGCCAACAATTATTATGATACTACGAGAAGATATATGTGTACCCTTTGATTTAGTTTTATACTCTCCTAAACTTCCCCCCAAAAAATGATATTTATTACCCTGTTTTGTTCTTGAGACATTCTATCTATGCCATTTTGACAACCTGTATGCACTTACACTCTGTTGATCAACTTGAATACCATAGCAGCAGCAGTACTAAAACTAGTAGGGGAAACTGGGGTTATCCCGGACAAGGGGTTACTCTAGACAGGCCAATTGCTCCCTAGTCACCAAGTACAAAATTCCATAAAAAAAACCATGAAACAGTGTCTTCTACTGATATATTAAAGATAACTAATTCATAAGACCAACATTTTAACATTTCTGGAAAAATTGCTAAAGTTCTGTTATTGCTAAAGTTAAAGGTATTTAGACGAAAATTTCAGAAAATCTTAGACTTCTGACGTACTTGTGTGTGAGTTTGGACACATTAAATATGGCTTTCATTTATTCAAATATCGACCCAGATGGACATCCAAATGTATATAAATGTAAAAAGAAGAAGTCAGCCAAGCTAATATATGATTAAAAACACAAAACTAGAAATTTGAGATTGAGTTTTAATAAATGATGCAGGACGAAAAATTACATTCGGATACATGGCCATGTTTTGATCTCTCGCACGTTATTCATAATTTATTATCAATCTCGCTTGGTTCTACCCGTACCAACCTTGGACTCTTGAGTTTTTTTTAGTTGTCCAACTATTATCAAGACTGTATAGTCACGCCTGCTCATTGTTTTCTTTGCTTCCTGCTTGTCCTTCAGTCCACTTTTTTTCTGGGAGTGTAAGTAAATATTCTAATTCTACCCCTCAAATGGTTTCCACGACCTGCTGTCAGTGTTCAATCAGCCCTTGGGAATTGTCTTGGCAATTTTCGAGAAACCAATTTGAATATTATCAGTGATATTATGGGTATCTAGATCTGGTAATTCTGAAGCAGATTTCAACAGCCAATCCCCCATATAATAGCAGTCTATCAGTAATTAAAGCAGAAAAGAAATCCACTTTTGGGAGAACATTAAATTTAAAAAAACAAGTTTTTTAAACCGAAAGTAAGGAGTGACATTAAAACTTAAAGCGAACAGAAATTATTCCGTATATGAAAGGGGCTGTCCCCTCCTCAACGCCTCGCTCTTTACACTAAAGTTTTTTATTGTTTTAAAAAATAAAGTTGTGAGACAGAGTCAAACTTTAGCGTAAAGAGCGAGGCGTTGAGGAGGGGACAGCCCCTTTCATATACGGAATAATTTCTGTTCGTTTTAAGTTTTAATGTCGCTCCTTACTTTCAGTTTAAAAAACTTGTTTTCTTTAATTTAATTTCTGATCGTTTTTTAGTTATAGCAGCTTTTATTTTGGCTCACCGTCATTGAATAAGTAAACAAAATTTGCATAAAAATTTTACTTTTCTTTTGCTAAATGGCTGTTTCTAAATTTGGTTCTGACGTAATTTACAAATTAACTTACGTAACGAACTTCTATATTCGTATATTTTTCTTCTGGCAAAAATAAAAAGTTGCAGATTTTTGCAGATATGAGCTTGAAACCTATGTTATAGGGTTTCCTGATACGCTGATCTGACAGTGTGATTTTCATTAAAATTCTTTCACTTTTAGGGGATGTTTCCTCCCTCTTTAAAAAAAACAGGTACATTTTCTCAGGCTCGTAGCCTTTGATGAGTAATACTAAACTTAATAAAATTCATATATTTAGAATCAGCATTATAAGCCCATTCTTTCGATACATTTATTGACATCAAAGTTCCGTTTTTAAAAGTTTCAATTACTATTGAGCCGTATCGCTTGTTTTTTTTATTGTTTTTTTTTTATTACTTACATGTTATTACGTATATGGTGGGGTTCTTCCCTTAGTCAATACAACGCTCTTTACGTTAAAAGTTTAAAAAAAAATAATTCACAAACCCCTGAATCACAAAGGCCGTTTAATTAGAATAGATAGCTCTTTTGAAAGCACTAAAAAAAAACTGTAGCGTAAAGAGCGAGGTATTGACTTGGGGAAGAGCCTCCTCATATACGTAATAGTTTCTGTTCATTTTAAGTTCTAATGTTGCTTCTTACTTTCAGTTGAAAAAACTTGTTTTTTTTAATTTAAATTCAGATCGTTTTTAAAAAAATGCTTGGAAATCCGGCGCCCCCTTCATAGAAATGTCCCTTACCCCAAAGAAACATCCTCCACGGAAAGATTCTACCGAGTAAACCCCTCTTCCATCCCCCCCCCCAGAAAAAAATTCTTCCTGAAAATGTCTGCATACTTCCCAATAACCAATACAATATGTAAGTAATGGGCAAAGTTCATAGCTTGCAGCCCTTCCCCTGGGAATTGTGGGGGATTAAGTAATCGTAAAAGACATATTTATTAGATTTTCGACTATGCTGAACAAAATGGCTATCTCACAATTTTACTTGGGTGACTTTGAGAAAAAAATGAGCGTGGGAGGGGGCCTAGTTGCCCTCCATTTTTTTGGTCACTTAAAAAGGCCACTAGAACTTTTAATTTCCATTCCAATGAGCCCTCCTAAGATATTCTAGGACAACTGGGTCTATACGATTACCCCTGGGGAAAAGAAAAAAAAAAAACAAACAAACAAATAAACACACACCCGTGATCTTTCTTCTGGCAAAAAAAATGCAAAATTCCACATTTTTGTAGATAGGAGCTTGAAACCTCTACAGTAGGGTTCTCTGATACGCTGAATATGATGGTGTGAATTTCATTAAGGTTCTGTAACTTTTAGGGGGTCTTTCTCCCTTTTTTCGAAAATCAGCCAAATTTTCTCAGGCGCGTAACTTTTGATGGGTAAGATTAAACTTGATGAAACTTATATATTTGAAATCAGAATTAAAATTTGATTCTTTTGATGTATCTATTGGTGCCAAAATTCTGTTTTTTAGAGTTTCGGTTACCATTAAGTCGGGTCGCTCCTTACTTACAGTTCGTTACCACGAACTGTTTGATCACGACTAAAAGAATACATACCGTTAGATCTGACTAATAAAATTTTGCTTCAAAGAAAATTTTTGAAAACATGGATCACAAGAGAGCTCTATCACCTTTTTAGTAGAGATGTGTTTACTCAGATTAAGATAAGGCTATTCTTTTATTTTTCGTTTGTTTTAGATCCTACTAAACAGGTTCGAAGCCTCCATCATCCAAAGTTTGCATCTTGATTGAGCAATGGGGTCGGAGGTTAAGCATGTTGATGCCAAACCTTTTAAAAAGGTTAACCACGCCGGGTCTAAGTGGCTGTTGTGGTTGTCTATGAGAAAATAATTGGATTTTCTTATCTGTCATTTTTTACGAAGTTCTCCATGTTTGTAAAAGCAAGCTACTGTTCATCCATCCACAAAGTGCACAAAGTTGAATAAGGTCATCGCACAAAGTGCAGCTTAAGGAGCACAAAATATTCCACTACCAATCTTTCTAACTCAGAACTAAACACTTCCCTTTCGAGGTCTTTATTTGTCTAATTAAGAAGGTAGTCATCACTTTAAGCACCAATGTTAGTGGGTGGAGAAGGAGAATGTTTGTCTGCAATAGATATGGCTCTATCAATATTTGAAAATAGTCATTTAAAGTTGACCTCTTTATACCAAATTGTTTCACAGCCTTTCGCACAGTGATTTGTCAAAGATGACGGCTTTGGCTACCTTTTTAAAAAAAAAAAAAAACAAAAAAAAAACAGATTTCTCTGACGAACCAAAGTCAAAGAAGCAGATGGATGGCAAGAACTAGTAAGCCTTAAGAGTTATTGGCTAGAGATAGAGCATTATCATTCCCAAGTAATTCATTAAGTTGACTAGGGCTTGATATATTAAAAAAGTAAGAAGAGAAAATTTGTTTCTCAGAAACTTTGAAGTCGACAGCCAGGCCAGGATTTACCAGTAGGTCTATTAGGCCCAGGCCAAGGGCCACTCAATGTCACGGAGCTCAATAAGTTATCACCGAGTGATTGATTTTTTTCTTAACAGAAATTGGACCAATGTGATTTATCGTTAAAGTGCCAAGTGAACTCTGCTGCTGCGCTACCTATTTACAGAAAAAGTGATTTTAAAACAATTCAGGAGTTCTTTGGGCGCTTATAAACTTTTAGGTGTCTCCCAGTAATAGAAGCTAAGAGTGCAGTATCACCTCTCTCTTTCATTACTTTTGACTCATCAGTGGCGTCCAGTTCTGTTCTTCCCCTATCCCCGAATTTTCAGGAATTTTCCTGAAAACCTCGCAAAATTGGTACAAACGGCACACACGCTTGGGGCTAGAAGCGTAAAAGCTTTCAATTCTGCCCTGCGATAAGCAAAACGAACAAGTTCCCAAAAACTCTTATTGCTTTATTTATGTGTTATCTGGAGAGGTTCAAAGCTCACGAAACAAAATTAATTAAAAAATAATTCCGAAAAATGAGTTTTTCAAAGAAAAGTAAAGGCTATTTTAAACTTAAGCTCAGCAGATACAAATACCTTTTAGAATTCAAACTCAAAACGACCAGAAATTACCATTAAAGAATAAATGAAACCCAAAAGGAACAGAAATTAAATAAACAATCATAGCAAAAACATACAACAAGTTATAATATAAATGAATAAATAGATCTTAAAGCGAGTAATGCTTAGATTGAATATGAATATCAAGCTTAAAATGAAAAAAAAATATTTTCCTATTGAAGCATAAATGAAACTTAAAACGAACAGAAATTAAATAAACAATCAATGCAAACAAACATACAAGAGATGTTAATGTAAATTAATACATAAATCTTAAAACGAGTGAAACTTAAAATTGAATATACAAATCAAGCTTGAAACGAACAAAAATCACCACAAACAAGAGTTTGGGTATGACCTCCTACTCTTACTGTAAAAGTCTAAAACCTACTGTGTCATTGGCGCTTTACTGAAAACTATATGCGTCTTGAACAGTCTTGGAAAGTATAAACAACATCAAATTGAATATTTGATGTATAATAATGTTAATTGATGAAAGATCCGTCAGTTCAAGAATTTATTTCACTGTAATTGTATTTTTATTTTCAATACTGTAAGAACTGGAAAAGAAAATATTTGTAATATAATCCGTTTTCAGTTGGCTTTTGGTGCAGGCTTTTGGTATGCTTTTGGTTTTTATTTACAGTTAGGAAAGGAGGCAGCATCCAAACACTTGTTTGTAGGGAAACTATATTCGTCTTTAACAACTTTAAAAAGAGCTAATAAATTAAACTGAATATTTGATGTATAATGATAATAATTACTGAAAGCTCATCAGTTCAAAATGTTACAATAATTTTAATGTTTTTACATTAATATTTATTGTATGTTTGTTGGCATTGATTGTTTATTACATTTTTGATCGTTTTAAGTTTCATCTATGCTTCAACAGGAAAATATTTTTTTTCGTTTTAAGCTTGATATTCTTATTTAATCTAAGCATTACTCGCTTAAAGATCTATTTATTCATCTATAGTATTACTTGTTGTATTGTTTTTGCTATGATTGTTTATTTAATTTCTGTTCGTTTTGGGTTTCATTTATTCTTTAATAGTAATTTCTGGTCGTTTTGATTTTGAGTTTTAATAGGTATTTGTATCTGCTGAGCTTAAGTTTAAAATCGCCTTTACTTTTCTTTGAAAAACTTATTTTTCGAAAATTTTTTTTTGTTAATTAATATATTAAACAAAATGTTTTTACTTGCAATTCCTAATGACCTTTAATTTTTAATAGCTATTATTAATTATTGAATTCTAGAAGATACCCCAAGTTTTGGAAGGGATCCAGATAGAATTGAAACTTAAAGGGGTTTCTCAAAGAAACAGCAAAGCTGATGGGCGATGTCTATTGTAAACGACTTACAGTAATAGTAATCCTCTAAGGCTCTATAATCCTTTTTCCAACCATAATGTACAATACGGGATTTTGTTAAACATTCAAAATTTTAGAATTGTCAACAATTGTTTTTATTAATTAAAAAAAAAAAAATCCTTTTAGTTTACAGAAGATTTATTCGGCTAAAGAAGTCAAACTAAACTGTGTGTTATGCCTTTATGTCCGCAGCCCTTTTATCATCTAATGAAAGTTTATATATATATATCTATATATATATATATATATATATATATATATATATATATATATATATATATATATATATATATATATATATATATTATATATATATATATATATATATATATATATATATATATATATATATTATATATATATATATATATATATATATATATATATATATATATATATATTATATATATATATATATATATAATTCATCCGTTAATAACTATTAAAATAATCTTAATTAAAACTGAACTTCTATATTAAAGCACCAAATATTTAAGTAAATTCCTTTGTTCAGTACTGGTAAACAAATGTGGAACTAAGCCATACCTTCATTTTTTCTCTCCTTTTTTGCAACTAGTATTTTATCAAGAATTAAAATAACTAATGGTTAACTTAGCAGCATGTAACCTTTTATATGCTTTGATTGCGAAAGGCCAATGCCCATTAGACAATTTGCATGCACCAGTACCAACCGTCTCATCATGTATAAGCTAAGGAAATCTAGCTTGCAATATCAAATAGTTCGTTGTAACAAATTGTAAGTAAGAAGTGACTCAGCCCAACAGTAACCAAAATTAAAAAAATTTAATTTTGATAGTGATAGACCATAGGCAGTGTGATAGCGCTGCCGAAGTAGTGAACGATGTAGGCACATGTTGTATCGAAGAATGTTGCCAAGGCACTTTGTATCGAGAGAGTTGTCGTAGAAACTTCGAAAAGGGCTCATTCGATTGGAAATTGAAAGGGCGAGTGCTCTTTTTAATAATCGAAAGTGATTGAAGGGCAACTAATGCCCCTTAAACACCCACTAATTCTCCATACACAATTCAACACTAATTCAACATACCCAATCAAAACTTTGACATATCCATTTTGTTTAATGTTGTTGAAAGGTCCTGAAATTATGTGTTTGAGGATGACAACTCCCCCACAGCCCTAAGGCCAAGGTTTGTACTTTATGCCCTGGGGACATATAAGGTTTACAGAGAAAGGGTGATCGTATTAACTTCAAATAGGGTTCATTCAGTTCTAAATTGAGAGGGCTAGTGCCATTTTTAATAGTCGGAAGTAATTGGAGGACCCACGCCCATCCTTTCGCCAAACAATCCCGATCATAATTTTGATATAACTATTTTGTTCAATGTAGTTTAAAGGTCCGAAAATTGCATCTTTGAGGAAGACACACACCCACACAGTCCTTGGGGCTAGGGTTACAAATTATGCCCTGGGGGCATATAAGGTTTTTGTAGAAAGTGTTGTCGTAGAAGCTTCAAAAAAGGGCTCATTTGAATGGAAATTGAGAAGACTAGTGTTCTTTCAATAGTCGAAAGTGATAGGAGGGCCAGTGATAGGAAATTCCCCCCTCCCTATGCTCATCATTTTGCCAAGCATTTCCGATCAAATTTTTGAGATAACCATTTTGTTCAACATAGTTGAAAGGTCAAGACACTATATATTTCAGGATGAAAACCTCCCACAGCCTTCAGGGCAAGGATTGTAACTTATACCCTGGGGGCAAATAAGGTTTTTTATAGAAAGCTTGGTCATATAAACATCAGAGGGTGCTCATTGGATTGGTAATCAGAAGCTCTAGTACCCTTATTAAGACTCAAATTGATCAGAGGGAGGCTACCCACACACAGAAACACAGAAACACAGAAACACACACACACACACACACACACACACACACACACACACACACACACACACACACACACACACACACACACACACACACACACACACACACACACCACACACACACACACACACACACACACACACACACACACACCACACACACACACACACACACACACACACACCACACACACACACCACACACACACACACACACACCACACACACACACACACACACACACACACACACACACACACACACACACACACACACACACACACACACACACACACACACACACACACACACACCACACACACACACACACACACACACACACCACACACACACACACACACACACACACACACACACACACACACACACACACACACACACACACACACACACACACACACACACACACACACACACACACACACACACACACACACACACACACACACACACACACACACACACACACACACACACACACACACACACACACACACACACACACCACACACACACACACACACACACACACACACACACACACACACACACACACACACACACACACACACACACACACACACACACACACACACACACACACACCACACACACACACACACACACACACACACACACACACACACACACACACACACACACACACACACCACACACACACACACACACACACACACACACACACACACACACACACACACACACACACACACACACACACACACACACACACACACACATACACACACACACACACACACACACACACACACACACACACACACACACACACACACACACACACACACACACACAACACACACACACACACACACACACACACACACACACACACACGTCGCAGAGTTCAAAAATCTATCTGATAGAAATTTTGAGATAGCTGTTTCATTTAAAATCGTCAAAATATCGTAAAACAAGGTTTAGGGGTGTAAACAAACAACCAGAGCCTGGGGGCAAGGTTTGTAAGTTATACCCCTGGGATATTCATGTTTTTATGGAAGGGCTGTTTGTATATACTTTAGAGGAGGCTCTTTTGATTGAAGATTGGAGGTCCTAGTTTTCTTGTACAGTCAAACATGAGGGAGGGTAGCTAGCCCCCAACCTGACCATCCTAATTTTCACCAAACGAATCTGATTGAAATTGTCTGATAGTGGTTTTGCTCAAAATAGTCTAAAGAATATTTAAAAATGCCTCTAGGGTTGACACAACCCCCCAGTATCCTAGGAATGGGATTATGAGTCATTTCCTGGAGTATACAAGGTTTTCATGGAATGAACGGTCGTATAAACTTCAAATGGGGCTCGTTTGATTTGAAATTGGAAGTTATATTGCCCCTTTTAAGAGTCAAAAGTGATTTGAGAGCAACTAGTCCCCCTCGCTCATAATTTCCCCAAAGATATCCAATCAAAAATTGGAGATAGCAATGTTGTTCGTTGTAATTGAAGGATCTGGATATTATGTTTTTAAGGAAGACATTTCCGCCCAACAGCTCTCAGTGCAAGGGTTTTAAGTTATACCCTGGACGCATATAAGGTTCTTATAGAAAGGATGGTCGTATATACTTCGGAGGGGACTCATTGGATTGGTATACAGAATTTCCAGTGCCCTTTTTAAGAGTCAAAGTGATTAGATGGCAGCTTTCTCCTCCCCCCCCCATACTTCGTGTTTTCCCTAAATACATCCAATAGAAATTTTGAGACAGTCTTATTATTCAAAATAGTCCAAAGATCATATGACAAGGATTTTGGGGTTGATGCAAACCACCAGAACCTGGAGGCAAGGGTTGTAAGTCATGTCGTGGGAGGGTTTAAGATTTTTATGGAAGGAATGGTTGTTTAACTTTAGAAGAGGCTCATTTGGTTGAAAATTGGAAGTTCTAGTTCCTTTTTAAGATTCAAAAGTTATGGAGGGCATTTAGCCCCACCCCTCCCCGACAAACCCTCTTTTTACCAAACGTATCTGATTGAAATTATGAGATAAAAATTGTGTTCAAAATAGTCAAAAGAACATATAATAATGCCTCTAGGGTTGACACAACCGCCAGCGCCCAAGGGATAGTGTTGTAAGTTAAGCCATAAGGGCATATACAGTTTTTTATGGAATGGGCGGTCGTATAAACTTTAGATGGGGCTACTTTGATTTGAAATTGGAAGTTATAGTGCTATTTTTAAGAGTCGAAGCTATTTTAGAGCAACCAGCCCCCCTCCACGCTAATCATTTCTCTTGACACCTCCAATCAAAATTTGGAATGGTAGTAGAAGGGTCTGGAAATCATGTCTGGGGGATGACCCCTCCCCCCGTACAGCTCTCTGCGCAAGAGTTGTAAGTCATTCCCTGGGGGCATATAAGGTTTCTATAGAAAGGGTGGTTGTATGTGCTTTGGAGTGGACTCATTTGATAGAAAATCAGAAGTTCTTGTGCTCTTTTTAAGAGTAAAAGTGATCAGAGGGCAGCTACCCCCTCCCCCTACACACACACGTCGTGTTTTCCCGACATGCATCCAATAGAAAGTTTGAGACAGTCCTTTTATTCAAAATAGTCTAAAGATCATATAACAAGGCTTTTGGGGTTGATACAAACCACCAGAGCCTGAGGACAAGGGTTGTAAGTTATTTAAGGTTTTAAGGTTTTGTATTAAATCAGGAGTTAAGCCGGGTTGTGTTCTATCCCCCTTTATATAGATTATGTTGATGAACTTTGTCTTAAGGAGCACAGGAAAGGCAATGGGAGACCACGGAATCAAATGGGGAGGAAAAAGTCTCCTGGACTTAGATTATGCTGATGATTTAAGCATCCTAGATGAAAGTGTGAGTAAAATGAGTGAAGTTTTAGAGGTTTTGCGAGTTCAAGGTGCTAGCATAGGTTTGAAAATTAATGTTAAGAAGACTAAGTCACTAAGGCTAGGAATAAGTGAAGATAAAAAGGTGACGTTGGGTAATGAAAAGATTGAACAGGTGGGCAGCTTCACTTACCTTGGTAGTATTATTAGTAAAGATGGTGGGAGCAGTGAAGATGTTAAAAGTAGAATAGCCAATGTGGCTCAGGGTGTTTTCTCATAGTTAAAAAAAGGTTTGGAAGAATCGGAAGATAAGTCTGCAAACCAAGATTAGAATATTAGAAGCTACAGTGATGACAGTGGTCAAATATGGCTCTGAAGCATGGGCGCTCCAAAAAGCGGATGAAGATTTGCTAGATGTTTTCCACAGAAATTGCTTAAGGATTGTTCTGGGTACTCGGCTGACAGACCGTATTTAAAACAATAGGCTATGCGTAAAATGTGGTTCAATACCGCTCACTAGGGCTATAATGAAAGAAAGGATGAGGTGGCTAGGGCACGTTGTGCGGATAAAGGATGACAGAGTGCCGAAGATTGTTCTTTTTGACCAACCGTTTAAGGCTAAACGGACGCAGGTTGTCCTCGTCTGGGGTGGGAGGACGTCATAAAGAAAAATTTAAAGGAAATGGAAACTTCGTGGGCGGGTGTAAAAAGGGAGGCTTTGAATGGATTGGGATGGAGGAGGAGCGTGCGTAACTGTGTTGGCCTCGGGCGGCTTGGTGCTGTGGTGAGTTGTTATTAGTAGTAGTAGTAGTAGTAATAGTTTCAGTGATAGTAATGGTAGTAGTAATAGTACTTGTGGTAGCAGTAGAAGCAGAGGTAGTTGTAATAGTAGTAGCGTGCAAATATAGTCTTTTTGGTCAATTGATCATCTCCCTTATCATTTCATGAGAATTTCAAAATAATATACTCGGTAATTTCTATGTTACACCCTTTTGACAACGCATATACACATAACATGTTTTGATTTAGTTTTACTCTCCACTTAACATTCCATCTCATCTTAATGCCCTTTGTATTTTGGGAAAGTAGAAGTCGAACATGCATACCTTTTCTCAAGAACATATACTATAGGTAAATAATAAACACATTGCATAACTTGGTGCCCTTACCCTGAGGCCTCAGGGGGTGGGGTTTGACATCCCCAAACGCATTATTACTGAGCCTTTCAACAATGCTAGCTAACTTCCACCACTTTTGACTCTTAAAAAGGAACTAGAACTGCTGAAAACAACCAAATGAGCCACCTTTACATCCATCCATCCCTTCCATAAAAACCTTAAATGCTCCTAAATAAAAAATATAAATGTTTTTACTTTTATAACTTTAATAAATCAAATAATATTAACATTTTGATTACTAAATATAAGGTATATGTACATTAAACTGACAATGCACATTCATTTGTATTTTTTTCAATAAAGTGCAAATTTTGTTTTGGCCTTGGGAAGGCATAGGGCTTTTGAGCCCAACTTATGTTCATTTCTGCCCGTTTTGAGTTTGACTCGGTTATTTATTGTAACTTCTGTTCGTTTTGGGTTTCATTTATCTATCAATGCTGATTTTTGGTAGTTTCACGCTTGGTAGATTATTTGATTTTATTTTTGCTCATTTTTGGTTTAATGGAGTTCTTTACTTTTCTTTGAAAAAACTTACTTTGTGGAAAAAGTTTTTTCAATTAATTTCTGTTCGTTTTATATTGACATAGTCTTTTCAGGAAAAAGGAAAATAACACTTAAAATCTTTCGTTTTTTTAAGACTTTATACTTTGGCCTGCTATTTGTATGCTGGAGAAAAATTTTCAGCAATTTTTAACAACATTCACCCTTTTGAAAATCTGGACACAAATAGTACTGTTCAATTTAGTTTCATACCTCCTCTAGTTGACCTGAAATGGAAAACTTGATACCATTCGCAAAAAAATCTGTTTACTTTCTTTGATAGCTTGGATACACGTACGCTATTTTGATTTGGTTAAATTTTAAGAGCAGAAATAGCCCCCAAAGTTTGAACATAATACCCTCAATGGTTCTTGGGAAACTGCTGAGATGCCTTATTGGGAAATAGTATTATCACAGTGCATTTCAATTTAATCTTAAGGCAACATTTAGATTTTAAACATAATGGGCAAATGGGAGGGTGGGAGTGGAAGGGGGATTAGTTGCCCTCCAATCGCTTTCGGCCATTAAATAGGGCATCAGCCCTTTCTATTTTCAATTGAATGAGCCCTTTTCGAAAATCCCACGACAACTCCTTCAATACGAAGTGCCCTGGTCTAAACAACAACAACAACAAAAAGTAATACATTATACCCGCATCGATCGTTAACGTGGAAATGTCAAGCCTTCCAATCACTTTTGACTATTAAAAAGGGCACTAGGCCTTTTGATTTCCAATCAAATGAGCTCTTTTGGAAACGAAAACGCTTTCTATAAACACCTTAGCCTATATGCCCCCAGGGCATAAAATACAACCCTTACCCTAAGGTCTGTTAGGGTGGTTGTTATCCTGTAAGACCAAATTTCCAGAACTATCAACTACTTTGAACAAAGGGCTATTTCAAAATTTTGATTAAATGTGTTTGGGGAAATAGTGGGCGTGAGAGGGGCCGTAGTCACTCACCAATCACTTTCAACTATTAAAATTGGCCATAGCCCTTACAATTTCCAATCAAATGAGCCCTTTTGAAGTTTCCACGACAAAACTTTCAATAAAAATCTTATATGCCCCAAAGGGCATAACTTACAACCATTGCCCTGAGTGCTGGGGGGGGGGGGGGTGTTATCCTCAAAGACCAAATTTTCAGAACTTTCTAATACGTTGAACAAAATGGATATCTGAAAATTTTGATTGGATGTGTTTGGAAGAATGGTTGGCGTGAGAGGGGGGTTAGTTATCCTCCAATCACTTTCGATTATTATAAAGGGTACTAGCCCTCTCAATTTCCAATTGAATGAGCCCCTTTTGAAGTTTTACGACAACTCTATCTATAAAAACCATATATGCCCCCAGGTAAAAATTTAAAATTTTTGACCTTGGGGCTCTGGGGGGTTTGTCATCCTTAAATACATAATTACCAGAACTTTCAAGTACGTTGAACAAAATGGCTATATCTAAACTTTGATTGAAGGTTTTTGGGGAAATGGTGGGCGTAAGAGGGGGGCTAATGACTCTCCACTCACTTTCGATGATTAAAAAGGGCAATTTTAATTTCCAATCATATGAGCCCTTTTTGAAATTTCTAAATAAACTTTATATGCCCCCAAGGCATAACTTACAACCCTTGTACTGAGGGCTCTGAGGGGGCTATAATCCTAAAAGACCTAATTTCAAGAATTTTCAAATTCGTTGAACAAAATGGATGTCTTAAAACTTTGATTGGATGTGTTTGGTAAAATGGTGGGCGTCAGAGGCTCGGTAGTCACTCTCCAATCACATTCAACTATTAAAAAAGGCACTACCCCTTTCAATTTCCAATTGAATGAGCCCTTTTGAAGTTTCTACGCTTCCAATAAAAACATTATATGCCCCCAGGGCATAAATTACAACGCATGTCCCGAGGGCTGTGGGAGGGGGGAGAGGGGTTGTCATCCTTAAAGACCTAGTTTCCAAAACTTTCAACTACGTTGAATAAAATGGCTATCTAAAATATTGATTGGATGTGTTTGGGGAAAAGATGGGCGTGAGAGGGGGGCTAGTTGCACTCAAAGCACTTTCAACTATTAAAAAGGGCCCTAGCCCTTTGAATTTCCAATCGAATGAGCCCTTTTTTAAGTTTCTACGACAAAGATTTCAATAAAAACCTTATATGCCCCAGGGCATAACTTATAACCCTTGCCTTGAAGACTGTGGGGGGAGTGTCCTGCTCAAAGGTATAATTTCCTGAACTTTGAACTGTTTGGAACAAAAAGGCTATCTCAAAATCTTTATTAGATGTGTTTGGGGAAATGGTGGACTAGGAAGGGGTTTTAGTTGCTTTCCAATAACTTTCGATTATTAAAAAGGGCACTAGACATTTCAATTTCCAATCGAATGAGCCCTTTTTGAAGTTGCTACGATAACACGTTATATAAAAACGGGCATAATTTACAACTCTTGCCCTAGGGGCTGTGGGGGGGGGGTTGTCATTCTCAAAGACCTAATTTCCAGAACTTAAAACTATGTTAAATAATATGGCTATCTCAAAGTTTTGATTAGATGTGTTTGGGGAAAAGGTGGGCGTGAGAGGCAGGTTAGTTGCCCTCTAATTACTTTCGACTATTAAAAAGGGCACTAGCCTTTTGAATTTCCAATCGGATGAGACTTTTTTGAAGTTTCTACGGGGTTGTCATCCCTAAAGACCTAATTCCCAAAACTTTCAACTACGGTGAATAAAATGGCTATCTACAATATTGATTGGATGTGTTTGGGGGAAAGATGGGCGTGAGAGGGGGGTTGGTTGCCCTAAAATCACTTTCGACTATTAAACAGGGTACTGGTCCTTTGAATTTCAAATCGAATGAGTCCTTTTTCAAGTTTCTACAACAAAGACTTCAATAAAAACCTTATATGTCCCCAGGGCACAACTTATAACCCTTGCTCTGAAGACTGTGGGGTGGTTTTACTGCTCAAAGGTATAATTTCCTGAACTTTGAACGTCGTGCGACAAATTGGCTATCTCAAAATTTTTATTGGATGTTTTTGGGAAAATGATGTGCGTGGAAGGGGTATTAGTTGCCTTCTAATCACTTTCAACCATTAAAAAGGGCACTAGCCATTTCAATTTCCAATTGAACGATCCCTTTTAAAGTTTCTACGACAACACGTTCTATAAAAAAACCTTATATGCCCCCAGGGCATAAACTTACAACCCTAGCCCCGAGGGTTGGGGGGGAGTGTCCTCCTAAAAACATATTTTCTATCTGGAAATCAACTACGCCGAACAAAATGGCTATCTAAATATTTTGATTGGATATAATTGGGGGAATGATGGGCGTGGTGGGGCTAGTTGCCCTTCAATCACTTTCGACTATTAAAAAGGGCACTAGCCCTTTGAATTTCCGATCGAATGAGCCTTTTTTGAAGTTTCTACGACAACACCTTCTAAAAAAAACCTTATATGCTCCCAGGGCATAACCTACAACCCTTACCCTGAGGGTTTTGGGGGAGTGTCCTCCTCAAAAACATATATTCTATCTGGAAATCAACTAAGCTAAACAAAATAGTTATCTCAAAATTTTGTTTGGATATGTTTGGGGGAATGATGGGGTTGGGGGGGCTAGTTGCCCTCCAATCACTTTCGACCATTAGAAAGGGCACTAGCCCTTTGAATTTCCAATCGAATGAGCCTTTTTGAAGTTTCTATTACAACTTTTTTTTATAAAAACCGTATATTTTATAATAACCGCTACCCGTATAATTTATGTTGTACGGATGACAACCTGCCGTCCGTATGCAGGTTGTCAAAAGGGCATATCAGCAATATCTTAGAAACAGTTTCGTGTGTGAAATCAAATGAAATGAATTGAATTGAAAATCAAGTATTTTCCAGTAGGTTGCATCAAGACATGGCTAACTGTTAGTAGGGGAAAGATACGGAAAAAAATGGTCGAACCAGGAAAAAATTGGAATAGAAATTTTTTTTGCACCGCTGTGTTCAGAAAAGAGAGCTCTACAACATATCAAAAATCTAAATCTCCATCCCGTTGCGAAATTCCTTTTTTTTCACGTTTTTTGCGCCTATTTTTTAGATATTTCCAGAATCCGAGAATGAGGAACCGTGAAAAGAAAAGTAGTTTATTGATGGTTTCCCTTTTAAGAAACGATTGTTTTTGTGCCCTTTTATTAGACAGAAACATCACGTTTAATCATTTAATTCTTTTTTATGTTTTGTTTTTGTTTTTTTATGAAGTAAAAAAAAAAAAAAAAAAAAAAAAAAAAAAAAAAAAAAAAAAAAAAAAAATCAAGCAACACACGATCACAGGGTATTTTTCGAAGAGGAGCACGAATTTTTCCCCATCTGAACAAATAGCCTACCGGCGTTCCGAATCCATTTCTTTTCCTACCGAGCTTTATTGGTGACGACATTTTCAACCAGCTGCAAAGTCCCTTCTGATATTCACTTTCTGTTACACCATGCCTTGATCTTACACTCTTTTCAAAGTTGCTTCAGTCTGCTGAGCCTTGTAGAGCCACCTATCTGCAAAAAAACTCCTCAGATGGAAAGTATTTTGGAGTCCGAGCAGAGATTTAACACAGGTGCGTTTTTGTTTGTTTTTCTTGCCGATGCTTTTGTAACGTAACTACTAGGAAGCGGAAAGGAATCGGAGGAAGGAAATATAGAAAGGAAAGAAGACTCTACGCTCGTCCTACCTCTCTTTTCTGACACATATTTCATCAGCGCCATCTGTCTGAAGAAAACTCAAGTACAGCAAACAAGTCGCTAGAGTGCAGCACGGTCGACGCCGCTAGGCGGAACGAAAAAGCTATTTCTCTAGTGGAAGCGAGAGTACTATCGACTATCGCCAGTCCCTTTCGCGGATGTGACTGTCAGATTTCCCTGGTCAAGAATCCTTAAAGCACCCATGATACTCGACGCCGGCCCTCAATAAGATTGACAGTTCATTTATTTTAGTAACCTATCTGAACTGGGGAGGGTTTAGCTACAGATTTTTCGGTTCAGAATCAGGGTTTTCGTTGTAACATTCACCGACAGCTCTACTTAATCCCATACTTATATTCACTTATTACTTATACTACTTATACTTATACTACTTATACTCACTTATTCCCAGTTCTCTTTTTTAGATGGCGGAGACTGCAGTTTTATGTCCCCTTTGTGAACGTTCAATAGACACCTCAGAATCGTCGGTACTGGCAGAAAAAGGAGCTACGGCAATCAATGAAGCTAGCAAAACGAGAGGTACCAGCATCTCTGTCGAGGCAGGGAACCAAGTCCATGTTACTTGCAGAAAGACTTTCACAAACAAAATATACCTGTCGAAAATTGAGAATGAGAGACGACGAACCTTGCAAGAAAAGACGGAAGCAGAAAAAGTTGTACTCCGATCACGGACTCCAAGTTTCAACTTCCAAGAGTGTTGCTTTTTCTGCACTACAAGGATAAATCTCAACACTACCCACTAAAAAGGACACGAGTGGTACAAGGTTCGGACTAAAGACTTTGAAGAGAGTATAAAGGCAGTGTGCAAAATCCGTGATGATGATTGGTCAAATAACATTTTCCGCCGAATATGTGCAGTGTCAGACCTGCACGCAGTTGACGCAATTTATCACAAAGCCTGTTCTTCTATGTTTCAATTAAATAAGAGCCTTCCAGCCAGATTTGCGACGCAAGAACTTTTTGGAATACTCGAAGATACTGAGCCAGATAAAAAACGTCCAAAAAGGGGGAGGCCAAGTCAAGATGAAAGATATCAGGCGTTTTTTAAGCTGGCTACTTTTTTCGAAGAAAATGACGAAGAACAGTATACAGTCAGTGAACTTGTTTTTAAAATGGGAGAGCTTTTGAATGGGACAGACCATGAACCGTACTCTAACAAGTACTTGAAGAGCAAGCTTCTGGAATATTTCAGTGACCAGCTAGTATTTGCAACTATTGACGGTAAGGCTGACGTGGTGACATTCAAAAAAAAAGCATCAGCGATACTCCAGAATTTTTATTACTTGGACAAAACCGATAACGAAGAGAGTGAGAAAATCAAGCTTATTAGAGCAGCAGCAAAGATTATCAAAAGTGATATCAAAGGACTGCCAGCACAGAAGGAATCATATATGACCGCATAGCAGATTTCTTCTGGAGAACAGCTGAAAGGCTCTCTACCTAATAGCCTAATGGTGTTCTTAGATGAAATATTCGTTGGAACCGATATTTCCTTCAAAGTGCTTGCCATTGGCAATTCCATCGTTCAAGCAGCTCGCCCGCGTGCCCTCATTTGTCCACTGCAACTAGGCTTAGCAGAGCAACTGGATCACCATTTCAAGTCCAGATTTCTTATTGACACTTTACACAGCCATGGATTCTGCTCCTCCTATGCTGAAGTCCCGAAATTTAAACGCTGTGCATCAGTCCATGATGAATCTAGCCTTGCAGGAGTTACCTCCGCACATTCTGTGCAGCATGTAGCTGATAATGCAGATCACGATGTTTGCACGATGGACGGAAGAAACACTTTCCATGGGATGGCTCTGCTAGCAACAGTCACGCCTCCTCTCATTAACTGCCGATCACCCATTCCGAAAGTTGAAGTTTCATTAGATGAAGTAGCCCAAAAAGGAAAAATTCCCATCTACCCTTACCGCTGAAGTGAGACAGTGCTTTCAAAGGTGCAATATGAGAAGATCCCTGGCAAAAATGTCAACGACCCGTATGCCTCACTCGATCAGCTCTGGCTAGCTACCGGGTTCCTGAATGTCCCAAGACCGAGCTGGAATGGATTCATGCAGTCAGTTTTCTCTAACCAAATACATCATGAAACGGGAAACCTTCGCAGCAAGGCAAACGTCTTGTTTTTGCCGATGATTGACCTCCCGTCTAGCAACGAATCCTGCCTTTACTCAATCTTGCGCTTTGTAGCTTCGCAAGGCAGAACCTACGGATTCACACCCGTTCTCACATTTGACCAGCCGCTCTGGTGGAAGTCTATGAAGATCCTCAAGTCCGACACGACGAATGAGCTGAGTAGTATTGTTCTCAAGTTAGGCGGTTTTCATTTGATGATGAGTTTCGTCGGATGCATAGGACACCTCATGCAAGGTTCTGGTCTGAAAGAGGTTCTGGAATTGGTATACGCGACTGGTGCAGTGCCGCACATTCTTTCTGGAAAAGCGATTTCTAGAGCTGTTCAATCTCACATTGTCGTGAGCTCGGCCATATATGCTCATCTCCTCGAAGAAGAGCAAGCGACTTTGACGTCTCTAGACATGTCTACTGTCTTCGCTAACGTACTGGATGGATACCTCCCACCCAAAGATCTCAGTCATGATCCCCAGCTCAAGCAACTTGAAAACTTTCTCAAGCCGAGACTCCAAGACCTGCTGACTCAGAGAACTGCGAATCTCTGGTTTCAGTATCTTGACATGGTTGGGATACTGCTTAAGTTCATACGTGCCGAGAGACTAGGCCTGTGGGATTTGCACCTACAATATGCAGTAGAGATGCTTCCGTTTCTAGCAGCATCTGGAAAAAACCTCTATGTCAAGTCGGTCTGGATATACCAGCAAGAGATGGCTAAGCTTCAAACTAGTCACCCACCAATCTTCGAAGCATTTGAACAGGGAGGTCACACTATTAGAAGATCAGAGCGACGCTGGGCTGGGCTCTCGGCAGATCTTGTCATCGAGGAGGAGTATATGAGAAGTCTGAAAACATCGGGCGGTCTTACAACTGGAGGTGGGATGACAGAACAGCAGAGAGCCATTTGGGTTCTGTCAAGACCAGCTTGCCTGGAGATCAACCTCTTGATGCAAAATTTGACAAGAATTGGTTACTCGACAAGTGAGCAGCACCGCGACATGAGTTCCAGTAGAAAGGAGCGTGACTTCGACGATACCCAGAAGCTCGTCGGATACTTCTGAGAATCTTCTCCGTTCAGAGGTGACAATCAGCTTAGAAACATTGCCAACGGCATAACTTCTTCCCAAGATATTAATGTTGACGAGGCCGATGTGGCTGGAAAGTTGATTCTAAGTAAGATGACGGGAAAAACCTTGAAGGAGCAAGTCTTCAAGAAAAAAGACCAAGTGACCCTAATGAATGCCAAAAAGGTGGGGTCCTCTGTGGTAGCGCACATTGATCCGGCGCTCCTTTTCCAGTGGTTTATAATAGTAGCCCAACGAACTGACCTCCGAGAAGAATACTTCAAGTACGAACTTTGTATGATTCCTCCTTCTCTTTTCGAAAGCGATGGCCTTATGAGAAAAGCTAATAAGCCAGAGCTTGCAAAAGCGATCTTTCAGGCTTGCGGGATCGAGACTCAGTCATCCTCAAGACCTGCTTCTGCGTGTAACATCATCTTGGATGGTGGTTCTCTTCTACATCGAGTTCCATGGAAGGTAGGGTCAACCTTCAAGGTCATCTTTGCTTCATACGTCCATTACGTACAAGCAAGGTACCCTAGTGCGATCGTTGTGTTTGACGGATATGAAGGTGGTCCAGCCATCAAAGATGCTACCCATTTACGTCGAGCAAGGATGGTTGGCCGCCAAGTTTTTTTCACCGAAGAGATGACCCTCTGTATGAAGAAAGAAGAGTTTCTTTCATGTAAGACAAACAAAGGACGTTTCCTGAAGCTGCTCGGCAACCATTTGGAAGCCGTAGGTTTCCGAATTTTCCACTCGGAAGGAGACGCCGACGTTCTGATTGTAGAAAAAGCCGTAGAAGCTGCTAGTCTTACAGACACAATCGTGGTTGCTGATGATACTGACATCTTGGTTCTGCTGATCAGTCGATCAGATTCCTGTTCCGGGCGTTTATATTTCTCACCTGAAGCTAAGTTTGGCGGTACTAGTACAGCTTGGGATATTAGTGAGATGAAGCAGAAGCTAGGAACAGATGTCAGCAATCTGATACCATTCTGTCATGCCGTGCTGGGTTGTGACACAACCTCTCACCTTTACGGAATAGGAAAGGGCAAAGCCGTTCAGCTGCTACTTTCCAACAAGAGTTTCAGGGACAGCGCTGCTATATTTGGCGACAAGCTCGCATCGCTTGACGATATTGTGGCAGCAGGAGAGCGAGCATTGTTGATACTGTACGGTTGCCCTGATGTTTCGAACCTGGACACTGCCAGAAAGCTAATCTTTCACAGAAAAGTGAGCACTGCCACCACTTTCGTGCATCCACAAGAACTGCCACCGACTCAGGCAGCAGCGAAGTACCACTCGCTACGTGTCTACTGCCAAGTTCAAATCTGGCTTGGGAACCCAGTAGACCCTTTACGCCTGGGATAGAAACTGCAGGATAACGAAGTTTTTGCGTCAATAAAAACAGATCTCCCTGCCGCTCCGTCTCAGCTGCTGAAAATTATCAAATTCTCGTTTCGTATTGACGGCTGTGATAGTGAAAAGTGTACCTGTAAGAAAAACGGACTTGAGCGTACTATAGCCTGCCGTACCTGTAAGGGAAGCTCGTGCAACAATTCGAAGTTTCAAGAAGAAGAACTTAGTGAAGAAGAGTAACAGTTAACTGTGATGATGAAAAATCTAGTTCCTACATTTTGATGATGTGCAATTTCTATATATTTGAAAAATAAGATAAAAGCTTTTCTCTGAACACATTAAGTTAGAACCTACCTTGTCTCATGGTGTTTGGCGCTGAGGTGTTTCGTCATTCTTGATTATTGTTGTTTAGTCTTTTTTTTCTAAGCCTTTCGTTTACATAGCCAAATAGACTACAAGAACGACAAACTTATTCCGTAGTAGACCTTGATAAACGCTGGTAAGAGTTTTTTTCCCCAAAGACACAGTTTTTTCCCCATTTTTTTTTTTTTTTTTTGCTGATAAATATTTTTCTTTTGGTCAGGTAACGAAATGAGTATCAGAAATGAATTCAGAGCCAAAAGCTGATCTAAAAAGATGTGTAAAACATTATAGTTTACGTTTTTAATTTTTTTTCCCGGTTTTTGAGAAAAGAAATAAAAAAACATTAAAAAAAACAATTTCGCATTGAGCTAGAGATTTAGTTTTTTGATATGTTGTTAAGCATTTTTTTTCCGGTCCGGATGGTGAAGAAACCATTTCTATACCAATTTTTTCCTGGTCAAAACTTATTTTTCTCCTACTATGTAGATAGAAAGAGAAAAACCAAGACAGATAGTCCAAGTAATTGAGAGGCAAATGTTTAAATGGCTGCACGGGTAAATGGCGGGAGAAAGTATGACTCTATTATTGGACAAATGCTTGCTGGCTAGTTTTTGGAAAGGCACGCCAGCCTAGCCTAAAGTCTCAAGCAGGTTGACCAAGAATTTAAAATGGACATAGGACCGTTAGATTGCCTGAGGCAAACAAGGCACGCCCGCCTTTGGTCTTAAGAAGGTTGACTAAGAATTTAGAATTGACATAGGACCATTAATTTGCTTGAAATAACAGGCAATGCTTGTTGTTGGGGGTGTTGAACCCCCAACAACAAATCATAACACCCAAATCATAACATCATAATACTACATACACAATATCATAATACTACTGATTCTACTCCTACAACTACTACTACTGCTGCTATTATTATTACTGCTACTACTACTACTACTACGACAAATAAAGCTAAGACTACTGCTATTGACCCTGCTCCTACTTCTGCTGTTATAAATACTGGTGCTACTGCTACTGCTAACAAACCTAAGGGTATTTATGCAAAAATCTTGGGCAATATTGTAACTGTATTGAAACAAATCAAGACACACTATGACCACATAGGTTGTCAAAATGAAGTATCAGCATTACTGACCGGTTGATGGCATTAACTTAAAAATTTCATCGTGTGTCGAAGATGTTGAAAAGAAAAGTGATATGTGCATACGGCTAATAATGCTACTACTGCTACTACAACTACTGTTACTACACAAGCTAAGGGTATTAAGGTGAAG
Source organism: Artemia sinica (assembly GCA_027921565.1). Taxonomy (NCBI): domain Eukaryota; kingdom Metazoa; phylum Arthropoda; class Branchiopoda; order Anostraca; family Artemiidae; genus Artemia; species Artemia sinica. Next base: position 12,756,332 of record CM051275.1, read on the forward strand.
CTTTCAAGGACCTTTAAGGTAAGTTGTGGTAGATTTTGAACTATCTAAAAGACACTATATGTATACTTTTGATACTACTTCTACGGTTACTGTAACTAATAACACTAAGGACATTAAGTTGAATCACTTAGGGGGAGTTTTAATTAAACTAAAAAACTATACGAATGCAAGAATTAAAAGGGAATACTAGCAGTATCATGGGCAACGACGCTCTATCAGAGCTAGTAATACCAATGATATTTTAAAGGAGCTAATTTGATTGGAAATTCAAAGTTCAAGCACGCCTTAAGAGTCATAAATGGCTGGAGGGCAAACTAAAAAAAAATTTAGTGTTTTCACTTTTATAATTTTAATAAATCAAATATTATTATCATTCTAAGGAATAAATATCAGCATTTGTCTATTAAACTGACAATGCACATTCATTTGTTTAGTTTTTTTCAGTAAAGTCCAAATTATGTTCTGACCTTGTAATACAGGCAAACAAGACAAAAATGTGGGTCGACCCCCAACAAAATACAACAGAAATGATTTTTATACCATATTGTAGAGAAAAAAAAAAGCTTAACAACATATCCAAAGTTGCACATTCTATTTCGACGCAAAGATACACGATGTCTATACTAGAATCCGTTTCATGTTCATCAATATGCACTTTTCTCAATATGCGAAATTTCTTAAGAGCCGAACAATCTGGGTCATGGGATTTGAACTTAAAATCCACCTGTGACATGCTACCTTATCTGGTGGCGTCTGGGCACAACAATTACACAAAATCCTGCCAGCTTTACATCCAGCGAATGGTCAAGCTCCAAAAAAACCATCATTCTGATTATCAAGCCTTCCAGAATGGGATGCATCTGATCAGACGTTCTGATAGATTCTGGGCTGGGCTCTCCATGGATCTTGTCATTGAACAGGAGCTCATTCGTTGCCTCAAAACGGCTGGTGGCATTACCAATGGAAGTGGTATGATAGAGGTTCAAAGGTCTTTATGGGTTCTGTCTCGACCAGTCTGCTCTGCACTAAATCTTCTGATGGAGGGTATGTCAAAGTTTTTCTATGGAACTAGTGAACAACATAAGGAAAAGTTTGAGCCGAGGCAACTGAGAGACTGTAAAGATGCCCATATCGTTATGGATTTCCTAGAAAAAGGATCACCATTTAATGGGGATCTTCAACTAAGAAACATCACCAACGGTCTGACAGCCTATGGATCTGCCAATGTTGATTCTACTAGAGGTTAGGGCCTAAAAATCATTGACTCCCTGTCTGGAAAGCTGGTTGCTGATTTTGTGTTTCTACAAAAACAGGCAGATTAATTTACTACAAAGTAGAATCCAGGTGGAGATTGCAGAAGACTGGACCCCACTCTCCTTTTTCAGAGGTTCATCACGCTAGCAAAGAGGATCAATCTCACAGAATCTGAGTACTTTCAACTCGAACTGTGTTCCTACCCAGCATCAGTTTTTGACGGTTCTTGCATGGTCCGGTGTCCGAACAAGCCAGAGTTTGCCAAGGCCAAAGCACAGGATTGGAGTCTTGAGGACCGCTCTACTCCCCTTCCCAAAGATATTCGATATATCATTGACGGTGGAGCTCTTCTGCACAGAATTCCATTGGTCAAAAATAAACGATACTCCGAAATCCTTGACCATTATGCTACTTAAGTGACCCAAAATTATCCATCTGCCACTATTGTGTTCGACGGCTACTATTGCGGAGCTACCATAAAGGATATGGCCCAGTCGAAGAGAAGTCGTATAATCGGCCGTGAGATCTTCTTCACATCAGATATGCAGCTGAAGGTAAAAAAGGATGAGTTCTTGTCCTGCAAGAAAAACAAGGCTAGGTTTATTTGCGCGTTGGCTGTTTATCTCCGATTAAAGGGCTTCGTCGTAGTCCAGGCACCAAGTGATGCAGATGTCCCAATTGTGCAAGCTGCTGTTGATTCTTCCCGGTATTACGACACTGCCATCATTGGAGATGATGCTGATTTTTTGGTTCTATTGTGTTACCATGGTGACCTATCAAGCGAGAAAACTATTCTTTGCACCTGAGCCAAAGTCGAACAAAGTTCCCCGAACATTGGATATTCACAAATTGAAAGAGAGGCTTGGCCAAGAGACATACCAGGTGATTCTTTTTTCTCACACCATCTTAGGCTGTGACTCTACTTCACGGATTCACAGTGTGGGAAAATACCTTGCTCTGAAGAAGCTAATGACAGAAGCCGATTTTCGTAAATCAGCTGCAGTTTTCATGCTGAAGTCAGCTTTGAAGGAGGAAGTAAGGGTTGCTGGAGAAGACGCTCGGCTCATGATATATGACTTATCAATAGTGGGAAATCTGAATGAACTCCACAGGGAAGTTTTTAAAAAGAAGGCGACTACTGCTAGCGCGTTCGTCCACCCAGAACAGTTACCACAAATTTCTGGTGCGTCTAAATTCCACAGATACAGAGTTTTCTACCAACTTCACGTATGGAGTGGAGATCCTGATTCTGAACTTAAAGCCGAGGAATGGGGTTGGAAAAATTAAGATTACTTCTTGTATCCATTGACTACTGTCGTCCTACCAGCCCCTCGTCCACTTCTGAAAATTGTGAAGCGCTCCTGTCAACTAGGATGTTGCTCAACGAGACGTAGCTGCTTTAAAAAACGGCTTAGCTTGCACTGCAGCTTGTAAAATGTGCAAAGGGACAGCATGTTCTAACTCTCCAAGACTCGAAAGCTATAACGATGAGGAGACCGTCGAAGCTTATATATGTGAATTAAAAGCATAAATTGTGAATGCTAGTCGGAGTTTGATTCTGTCTTTCAAATGTTCATGAGGTTGATTCAATAGTTTTATCACTTGTGAAGACTAGTCAGTGTGTTGATAATAGTTTATTCTAAGAGGGATATTAAATGTCGGCTGTTGAAAACTAGTTTCAAAGATGATTTCCCTTTTCTAATATTTCTAATGTTTTAATAAACATCTTGCAATCACTTTTTTTAGGCTGACCCATAAGGTGATGGGTCACCTAGCCAGATTCAGGCTAACTAACCTCAGGCTGGCTAACTAACGACGGCTGGCTAACTAACGACGATCAGATTCAGGCTAACTAACCATTAGATCTCAAAACCGATAATTTAGCCAGCGAAAGATGGTCTGGTAAAAAAAAAATGGGGGTCACGACGACGAAAAGCGTAAAATCTCATATTGATGATTATGAAACTTTTTTATATACTGTACACAAAAATAGTTTTGCGTCGATCTAGAATATGAAACTTTTGATATGTTGTTCAGTTTTTTTCCTCTACAACATGGCAAGATCATTTCTGTTGCAATTTGTTTTTACCAACAATCGACAAATTGGTGGACAATAAGTGCTAAAAGAAACATGTCAAATGAAAATAAAAAAAAGTGCATATTGATGAATATGAAGGGGGTTTTCTAGTAGACATTGCACCAGGTTAATTTTAAATCAGGTTTATAGTTGCCTCCTGATAGTATGATTAAAAAGAGAGCATAACGATGAGAAGGGTAAAAATCACATATTGATGATTAGGGTACTTTTTTCTGGTACATTGTAAATCAAATTTGCTTTTATTTTCAGGCTCAGCATTCATTTGACAGCGGGATGATACTTCATATACAGAAAAACGAACATTTACCAACAGTTCATTTTCATAGAAAAAAAACTAAAAAATTGACACGAAGAGCAAAAATAAAAACTAGTTTTGCGTCGACCTAGAATGTGCAACTTTGGATAGGTTGTTCAGCTTTTTTCCTCTATAACATGGTGTAAAAATCATTTCTGTTGCAATTGGTTGGGGGTCAAGCTCTAGTTTGCCTGTACTATTGGGAAGGCATAGGGGTTTGAGCCCTACTCATCTTAATTCTGCTCGTATTGAGTTGGACTTGGTTATTTGTAATTTCTGTTCGTTTTGGGTTTCATTTATTTATCGATGCTGATTTAGGTTAGTTTTAAGCTTGGTAAACTATTTGATTCTATTTTTGTCCATTTTTGGTTTAATGGGATTCTTTACTTTTCTTTGAAAAACTTGTTTTGTGGAAAAAGTTTTTTATTAACATACCAAAAGAACTGGTGTTTTTATTCGGATTCCAAATATACAAAATTAATTAAGTTTAATGATGCCCATCAAAAGGTATGACACATGAAAATTTGTGGGATTTTTGAAAGGGAAGGGGGACACCAGCAAATGTCAATGACCCTTCACATAAGTTGCACCATCAGATGCAACATAATTATCAGAGAAGCTCCCATCTGTATAAAGGTTCTATCTGCAAATTGATCACAGATCATTCGTTTTTTTCGTTTTTTTCAACATGGCGATTGTACCAAACCAATGGTCCCAAAAGATCGATAGGTAGCTTATTTGAGATATCTATTTAGCTCAATATAGTTGTAAGGACAAATGACCATTTCTCTAGGAATAGTAAGAGCTCTCCCCCCACCACCACCACTCATGGAGAAAGGAGACATTTTAAGCAGACATTTTTCGGATAGAGGGAATTTTCTGCGAGGGGAGGGTATTTTTCGCTTGGAAAATTTTTCGTGGGATGAAAAGTTACATGGGATGAGAAAATTTTATACGGGGAATTCGCTAGTATTCCTATACTGAGTTCATTTTATTTGTCTTATTTTTTCTTTGTCGACTCTATTTTATATGTGGAGACGTTTCGGGGAAACTTCTGAGGCAAAATTTTCAAAGAAGTTGGATTTGTCTGGGTGATTTTTCCATTGGGGAGGGGTATTTTCTGCAGGAGAAACTTTCCATTGGGGATCCAGGGAAAAGTTTCTACAGAGCAGACTTTCCGTTGTAATTTGAAAAGCGATTAGGAATTAAAGGAAAATTATATGAAAAGATTTCGTCGAAGGTTAGGCCTAAAATAGCATTGCTAAAGTTTTTTTACAGCATTAGAAATAGAACACAGGTATTTTAAGTCACGGAACAATAATTTGGCCTCACAGATGGAAAAAGCTAACAATTAAAAGTTTTGAAAGCAATTTAATTGAAAATACCCAAATTCTATATATTGTGCTTCACAAAATTTGAGGCAGTAATGCCGCGTGGTAGTGAATTCTTTCCAAATTCTGTGGGTACTCCATAAAAATAAACTGATAATAAGGAGTGTGCTGTAATTGCAAGTTTTGAAGGATTACTTTAGCCTGCACTTTACTAGGCAGATAAGATTAGAAAAGGCCAATAGAAGAGATGAAAAACAAGGATATATTCATCCAACAAAAATTCAAATATAATGCAAATAATTCAGCCTCATTGAAAAGAAAATGGAAAAATAAAATAACCTATATTCAGGTTCAATTCCTTACCATGGAACTGACATCGCCTGATTTGTTTGAATTTGATTGCAGGACTCATGGCCCAGAGCTGTCCTAGCTGAGAGGTTAGCACGCTAGAATTGAGAACCTTTGTCCGTGAACCTTTGTCCGTGAGGTTCAAATCCTAGTGTTGCTGGTTATTTGGTTTGAACGGGGGTCAGTGGCGAGACTCCTTAACCTCAGCCGGAGTCGACCTAACTCTAAATGGGTACCTGGAGAAATTTGTGGAAAGTTAAACAGGAATGGGGGTACGAAAACACAGGATTGCTGGCTCTCAGCCTCCTCTCATGCTTTCTGGCTAAAGAGCTATGAATCGGAGATCAGCATCGCCGCTAGGGATTATAAAGTTCAATTCCAATTCTTTACCATACCTTTACTCTTGGTCAAGTATTGTTTCTTGAGATTTTGTAACTTTGTCACCTCTATTTCTTTCAGTGGAAGGGTATATACATAGTGACTAAAGAGGCTATTTACAAGTAATATATACTTGTAGGGTTTTTTGTAACGCCTTTGAATCTTGTCTTGAGTCAAAAGATCCGCTTGTATATAAAGTATAATAAAGTCCTTTAGCACTTTACCTAGGCTGTAATATTCCAATGTCTATGTTATTATAACGCATACAAATTATTGTTTTTTCGTTTATATATTATACTACTAAGTGCAGTGGCGGATCCAGGGGGGCGAGGGGTGCCCCCTCCCCCCTAACATAGTCTAAAGTAATGTAATTTACTTAATTAACGCATGATTGCGTTAATCAAACATGCTCCCAACGCAAGTTTATCGGATCAACCTATTTTACCCCCCCTTAAAAAAATCCTGGATCTGCCCCTGACTAATTGTGATATTATATCATATAAAACTGTAGCTACTTTGCTTATGTAACATGCGACAATACTCGAAAAGCTAGTCCAAATGAGCTGACATTAACCAGTATGATTGAAAATCTGGAAAACTGGTGCTTCACTAAAAACTCCCTTTACTTTAGTTTTATAAAGGAATTGAAATGTTATTCTTTTTGTTTTCTCGAGCAGAATTATAATATTGTATTGGTAAGAGGGTCGATAGAAGGTGTGGTAACCCGATGCATATGGTTAATGTAGAGTTATCTAGGAGTAGCCATACAAGCCCAGAATATTGGGCTTCGTGCTTTTTCCATATTTATTAGCTATGTAATAAAGATCTCCATTACTAAAATAAAGCAACCAATTAAATTTTTGATCAAATAGCTGATAAAAGGTTCTTGACTTTCTATTTAAGGACTTTCTGTTTCTGATCGGTTTTTTTTTGTGTGTATGGTTTTGCGCCTTCAGTCAAGGACTCATTTTTTTCAGAGTTCTAAGAATATAAAAAGTATCCTAGCTCAGCTTATTTGAATTGTTTTTCATGTATATTTTAAACAAACTGCAAAGTATATATTTTGTTCCTTTTAAATTTTAAATTCATCCCCGGTTTTATCAGGAGAAATAATTATTTTTTAAGTGATTTCATTTACATATCAGGTCCAATGTTAACTATCGTCGCTTAAGCTTTGAAGGTCATACCTGAGATTATTAAACTACTTAAATGATTGAGTAAAACCATTTCCTGAGGTGTTTTAAAGGTTGAATCAATAGGGCAGTGCATCAGATTTCGATCTTCCTGACCGAAATTTACTTCATTATCACTCATTCGAAAACATCTGTGTTCACTACCTAAGAAGTGTGGGAATGTGTGGTATGACCTTTGGGTGCAATAGCAATGTTATAGCTACTACTAGTTCTGCTTCATCAATTGATAGCATATGCGGAAACACTAGATTTCTGATCTTGTTTTACTGAAAATCCCACATTTTCGTTGCGGCACTAACTTATTTACAAATCAGAACTTGCCATTTTATTATGGGATTAATTAAAAAAAACATAGCATTCTGATAATCAAACAGTTCGTGGTAACGAACTGTAAGTGAGGAGTGACCCGGCTCAATGGTAACCAAAACTGTAGAAAACGGGATTTTGATACCAATAGATACATCAAAAGAATAAGATTCTAATTCTGATTTCAAATACATAAGTTTCATCAAGTTTAGTCCTACCCATCAAAAGTAATGCGCCTGAGAAAATTTGGCTGATTTTCGAAAAAAGGGGGAAAGACCCCATAAAAGTTATAGAACCTTAATGAAAATCACATCATCATATTCAACGTATCAGAGAACCCTGCTGTAGAGGTTTCACGCTCCTATCTCCAAAAATGTGGAATTTTGAATTTTTTGCCAGAAGAAAGATCATGGATGCGTGTTTATTTGTTGTTGTTTTTTTTTCCCAGAGGTGATCGTATCGACCCAGTGGTCCTAGAATATCGTGGGAGGGCTCATTGGAACGGAAATTAAAAGTTCTAGTGCCCTTTTTAAGTGACCAAAAAAATAGAGGGCAACTAGGCCCCCTCCCTCGCTCTTTTTTTCCCAAAGTCGCCCGATCAAAATTTTGAGATAGCCATTTTGTTCAGCATGGTCGAAAATATGATAAACATGTCTTTTAGGATGAGTTAATCCCCCGAAGTCCCCAGGGGGAGGGCTGAAAGTTATGAACTTTACCCAATGTTAACGTATATCATTGGTTATTGGGAAGTATACAGACGTTTTCAGGGGGATTTTTTCTGGTAGTGGGGGGGGGGAGGATCCGGGTATATGTGGTAGGATCTTTCCGTGAAGGAAGTTTTCATGGGGAAGGGACATTGCTATGAAGGGGGTGCCGGATTTCCCAGTATTATTTAAAAAAAGATGAGAAATTAAATTAAAAAAAATAAACAAGTTTTTCAACTGAAAGTAAGGAGCAACATCAAAACTTAAAACGAACAGAAAATATTACGTATATGATTGGGTTCACCCCCTATTCAATACATCGCTCTTTAAGCCAAAGATATTTTAGTACTTTCATAAGAGCTATTTGTTCTAATTAACGGCCTTATGTTAAATGTAGATAAATGTGTATATATATTTATACATACACAATTACCTAAATGTTGCATAAACTGGGAAGCTTCTTTGCTCTTTACTTTTATTAAATAAGAAAAATATGTTTTTTTTTTAACTGAAAGTAAGGAACGACGTTAAAACTTAAAACGAACAGAAATTATTCCGTATATGAAAGGGGATGTCCCCTCCTCAACGCCTCGCTCTTTACGCTAAAGTTTGACTTTCTCACAACTCTATTTTTTTAAATTATAAAAAACTTTAGCGTAAAGAGCGAGGCGTTGAGGAGGGGACAGCCCCTTTCATATACGGAATAATTTCTTTTCGTTTTAAGTTTTAATATTGCTCCTTACTTTCAGTTAAGAAAAAAGTTTTTTTTTTTTTTAATAGCATAATAAGGTTAGCCGTCCCAATATTAAGTAAATATCATGCTAACTTATGGGTTCCTATATATATATATATATATATATATATATATATATATATATATATATATATATATATATATATAATATATATATATATATATATATATATATATATATATATATATATATATATATATATATATATATATATATATATATATATATATATAATATATATATATATATATATATATATATATATATATATATATATATATATATATATATATATATATATATACATATATATATATATATATATATATATATATAAATCGAATATTGCCCAGCACTACTTATACTCTATTTCTTGGGTTAGGTTGACGAGCCTTCATGTCCATACTACAATCAGGACTGCCACTCCAACGAAAGTGGCACTACCCAAAGTTGCTAAAAAGTACTAACTACCAAAAAAGTGCTGCGCGTGTTGCAGTTCGCACAAAACGCGGAGCACGTCTTATTTGAGTACCGTAGTCTCTCTTTGGGCTATCATATAAGTAAGAGTAATTTTTTTTATTCCTCCATAACTGCTTCTCCTTCACTGGCTTCCGAAATTGCCAAATTTGGCCACTGATATGGAATACAGCTACAAGCAAGTTCGTCTTCTCTGTGGATTTTTACTTTTAACTGTCCATGATTGCCTTGTATAGTAATTAAATAAAAAAAACAAGTTTTTTAAACTGAAAGTAAGGAGCGACATTAAAACTTAAAACGAACAGAAATTATTCCGTATATGAAAGGGGCTGTCCCCTCCTCAACGCCTCGCTCCTCTTTACGCTAAAGTTTGACTCTGTCTCACAACTTTATTTTTTAAAACAATAAAAAACTTTAGCGTCAAGAGCGAGGCGTTGAGGAGGGGACAGCCCCTTTCATATACGGAATAATTTCTGTTCGTTTTAAGTTTTAATGTCGCTCCTTACTTTCAGTTTAAAAAACTTGTTTTTTTTATTTAATTTCTGATCGTTTTTTAGTTAATGCAGGGGATGTTTCCCCCCTCTTTAAAAAATCGAGTAAATTTTCTCAGGCTCGTAGCCTTTGATGAGTAATACTAAACTTAATAAAATTTATATATTTAGAATCAGCATTATAAACACATTCTTTTGATACATTTATTGACATCAAAATTCCGTTTTTAAAAGTTTCGATTACTATTGAGCCGTATCGCTTGTTTTTTTATTGTTTTTTTTTATTACGTATATGTTATTACGTATATGAGGGGGTTCTCCCCTTAGTCAATACCACGCTCTTTACGTTAAAAGTTAAAAAAAAAATTTGATTCACAAACCCCTAAATCACAAAGGCCGTTTAATTAGAATAGATAGCTCTTTTGAAAGCACTAAAAAAAAAACTGTAGCGTAAAGAGCGAGGTATTGACTTGGGGGAGAACCCCCTCACATACGTTATAATTTCTGTTCGTTTTAAGTTCTAATATTCCTTCTTACATTTCAGTTGAAAAAACTTGTTTTTTTTTATTTAATTTCTGATCGTTTTTTAAATAATGCTTGGAAATCCGGCGCCCCCTTCATAGAAATTTCCCTTACCCCAAAGAAACATCCTCCACGGAAATATTCTCCGGATTAACCCCCTCGTCTAGCCCCTCCCCCCTCCAGAAAAAATCCTTCCTGAAAATGGTTGTATACTTCCCAATAACCAATAAATAATGCTGGCAAGTCCGGCGCCCCCTTCATGGCAATTTCCCTTCCCCCATGAAAACTTTCTTCATGAAAAGATCCTCCAACATAACCACCGACCCACCCCTCCCTCCCACTACCAGAAAAAAAACCTCCTGAAAACTTCTGTATACTTCCCAATAACCAATACTATATGTTAACATTGGGTAAAGTTCATAACTTTTAGCCCTCCCTCTGGGAACTTCGGGGGATTAAGTCATCCTAAAAGACATATTTATCATATTTTCGACCATTCTGAACAAAATGGCTATCTCAGAATGTTGATCGGGTGACTTTGGGAAAAAAATAAGCGTGGGAGGGGGCCTAGTTGCCCTCCATTTTTTGGTCACTTAAAAAGGGCACTAGAACTTTTAATTTCCGTTCCAATGAGCCCTCCCACGATATTCTAGGACCACTGGGTCGATACGATCACCCCTGGGAAAAAAAAAAACAAACAAACAAATAAACACGCATCCGTGATCTTTCTTCTGGCAAAAAATGTAAAATTCCACATTTTTGTAGATAGGAGTTTGAAACCTCTACAGTAGGGTTCTCTGATACGCTGAATATGATGGTGTGATTTTCATTAAGGTTCTATAGCTTTTAGGGGGTCTTTCCCCTTTTTTGAAAATCAGCCAAATTTTCTCAGGCGCGTAACTTTTGATGGGTAGCACTAAACTTGATGAAAGTTATATATTTGAAATCAGCATTGAAATCTGATTCTTTTGATATATCTATTGGTATCAAAAACCCGTTTTCTAGAGTTTCGGTTACCTTTGAGCCGCGTCGCTCCTTACTTACAGTTCGTTACCACGAACTGTTTGATACGACGTTCAGCCTATCTGATTTCTAGAAAAATTGGACAGTTTTGAATCGTCAAGGAAAAAAAAAATAAAAAGAAAACATTTGGATTGGATCATCGATAACCGATTTTCAATGACCGGGAGCCAGTTTGGGAACATATAGGGAGGAAGCAAGGATTTTGTTCTATTCTCTGCATAAAGATGCGAAAAGGCATTTTTCAAAATTTCAAGGGTAATTTTCACTTGAAGAAAAACAAAATATCAATCCAAAGATATTTTTCCACATCTAGGGGGGGGGGGTAATTTTACCCTCTTCCTATAGGTGCGTCTGTATAGAACATGGTAAAGAAACTAATCAATTACATTGATAACGAGTATTATAATTCTAACGATTTATAGTCAGTAATCTAGTGATTTTTGTGCGGATTTAGTGATGTTTTTTCAAGAATCTAGAGATTTCTACCACCGGGTGGCAACCCTGTACTGCTAGATAGGCTTCATATTCCAGATGTGGTGTATCCAAGACGTCAAACTATGGTCTGGAATTTTAGATTCTGGAAATACTGCTGGTGTAGCCCGGCTTTAAATTTATCAATGGTCTTAAGGTTATAAAATTAAGATATATTGAAAAATTAAAAAACAATCAACGAAGAAAAACAGCTACAACTCATATTCACGAAGCAATTCAGGCGATGGAGTGCTTAGAATCTTAGGTGTGTTTGAAAGTGACGGCTTTTTAAATTTGTCCCCCAGCTTCCGTTTTTAGGTTTGAAATCTAAACCCTTCAATTTTGCATTTTTGAAAGGAAATTTACCACTTTTAAAACACTAATTGGGCTGGTCTTTAAACAAGTGATAGGCTGCTTACAAAGATTTCGGGCAAATTTTAAAGCGATTAATTTAGGATTTTTTTGGACTAGGGCTGCCAAGAAAAGAAAAACTTATATAACATACAATAATTAGTTTTTAAAAATATAATCGTGTCAATATTCCTCAGGTCAGGCAAATCATATAAATTGAAAAGTTTGAGGAAAGATATGTAGTCACAGTTTAAAAAAAAAGTCGCACTTAAAAGGCTTTAATCGTCCTCGGCCTCATCCGAATTTAAAGTTTCCACTAGTGTCGAATTCTAACTGAAGGGATCTACTTGTTTCCATTTCTTGATAGCCCGAGTCAAATCGCTGGGAATCACCCAGTCATGCACTCCACTTGACGACCTGAGATCAAGTCGCTCCGTTTTCATCAGGGACGAAACACTCGAGACATTTAGCCTATTCCGGTTTTTAGTTTTGATGACCGACAAAATCAAGAACTGTCTCTCTGCTCCAGCACTTGAATGGGACAAGCTGCAGAGAGTCAGAAAGAACTTGGGCAAGTATGGAAAAGTTCGTTTCCAGCAGCCTCTTTAAAAAGGGACAAGGCTAACTAACAAACCTAGCAGCTGTTATGAAAGTCTGAGAAAATTTTCTGTAAACAAATTAAGCCGGCATACCAGTCCTGATTTTAAATAGTTTGCCTTTCAAAGCGAGTATCAAGAAGAAGCTGAAAGAAAAGTAGAGATTTTTAAGTGCTAAGGTTGACAAGAAATTGCAAAAATGAGAGCAATAGTAGCCATAATATCTAACGTAATCGAAACAAGATTTTGTAATGAATGGACCCTAATTTCTTTCCCTTGAATTCATGGAAAATAACAAAAGTTTTGTTTACTACCAATCATGATTGTTTACTAGATTTCGGGAAATTTACTAGATCCTCTAAATTTACTAATTTTTTTTTTTACTAGATCTAGTAAAACCCTACTGACGGTGGTAACCCTGACTAGAAGTATATACCAGTCAGGGTCGCCAACTGACAATGTTGTCTACGTGTGACAAAGAGGACCAAAAAAGAGCTTTTTCTACCTAAAAGTGCGACAATCCGGGCTTTTGTCACACAAAAGTAAGACAAAACTAAAAGCCTGATTTCTGTGCTCATTGATTTCTGTGATCAGTCTTTTTGGAGCCCAGGGATTAAAATTCATTAAATATTAAACATCATATATTACACAATCACATATTAAGAAGATAAAAAAAAATCACTAGTTTAAACAAAAGGGCAGAAACCTACCTTTTCTTCTCTAATAAGATCTTTCATTCCTGGCTTCAAAACAGCTTCTTGTTTTGATCTTAGATAGCGTCATAGCGCTGCCTAACTAAAGAGCGATGTGAGCACAATCATTTTTTTTTAGACCAGGCCACTTAAAATAGAAGAAGTTGTCGTAGAAATGTCGAAAGAGACTCGTCCGATTGGAATTGCAAGTTCAAGTGCCCTTTTTAATAGTCGAAAGTGGTTGGAGGGCATCCAGCTCCCAACCCGTCACGCTCATCATTTCCCCAACTACATCCAATTGATATTTTGAGATAACCATTTTGTTCAGCATAGTTGAAAGATCCAGTAATTATGCATTTGAAGATGACAACCCTCCCCCACAGCCCTCAGATTAAGGGCTATAAGCTATGCCCCAGGAACATATAATGTTTTTATGGAATGCGTGGTCGTATAAACTTCAGAGAGGGCTCATTGGATAGGAAATCAGAAGTTCTAGTGCCCTTTAAATATGACGTAGATAATTTCGGAGACCACACTGCCTTTCCATGACGATAAATAAAAGTTCAAATAGGGATAAAATCCTTTTAATAGACAGTGATGATGATAACAGTGAGTCAGTAGTTGATAACAACTACTGATGACGGTCACTGTATTTGTGACCGAAATATCGGGTATTTTTGTGAATTTCTATCACTGTTATCATCATCACTGTCTATTAAAAGGATTTTATCCCTATTTGAACTTTTATTTATCTAGTGCCCTTTTTAATAGTCGAAAGCTATTAGACGGCAACCAGGCCCCAACTCTCAACGACCATAGTAGGATAATTTCCATATTAGGATAGAAAATATTATTCATAATATCTCAAAAGTCGAAAACCTAATCAATGTAATCATGCATGTCTTTGTTAAACAAGAAAAAAAAATTGGCTGATATGTTATAATAACGCTATTGTTGACTATAAAATTATAGGTATCCATTTATTAAATTTGTTCCACCCATAAATAATTCTAGTAATGTACTCCACTGCCATTGTGGATTTGCGAGAAGTAGGGGAGGGGCAGACCCCTTTAGGGACGAGATCTTTTATGGTCATTTTTAAGTTTAATTTCACTCTTTACGTTCATTTTAAAAAACTTTGCTTATAGATTATCAAAAGAATCTAACTTAAGAAGTGATTCTTAGTGCACAAATATGATCAACACTTATCGAAATTTGTGAAGGATTGGGCCAATTTTTTTCCATGAAAGTGTAAAAAGGGCTTTTTTCAAAAATTTTCGCTGGTGTTCCAGCAATTATGCTAGCTCAAGTAGAGCAAAAAGAAAATAGTTTCTATAAATGTTTGGGGAAATGATCCATATGAATATGGATAGAACGCAACCATGAGTAGAAGTGATCCTAAAGGTACGGAACGAACACCCCTGCTGCCATCTACAATTTAGTTTAATGCTGACGGGACATAATTTATTCAAGGATTATCGATCGAGTCTAATGGGGGTCAAGGTCAATCGATCTGTTGTTGTTTGGCCACGTGTAATGACATGAGGGGTGATTTACATAATCGATGGGGGAATTATTGATTCACGAAGGGGGAATTACGAAACAATATGGTCATAGAGTCCCTAGGGAGAAAGATTACGTAATCGCTCAATGACCTCTTTTTCCAAGGTCGATTTATTTGATGTTTTTCTCGGATGTCAACATCAAATTATGGATGTTTTATGGTTTTTGTCAGTGAGAATTTGAAAAACAGGAACTTTCTCACATTTATGTCTGTTTTCATGGTTTTTGTCAGTGAGAATGAAAAAACAGGAATTTTGTCACATTTAAGGATGACAACAGCAATTTATGTTCCTGTTTTATGTCTGTTCGTTGTCAGTGAGAATGGACATGCTTGACGCGAATACTATGAGATTGTTTGGCTAGCCTGGCCTGAGAACTTGATTTACATAATCGCTAGGGGAAAATATTGATTCACGAAGGGGAAATTAAGAAACGAACATGGCTTCATTGTTGTTTGGTTAGCTTAACCTGAGAACTTGATTTACATAATCGCTAGGGGAATTATTGATTCACGAAGGGGCGAATTAAGAAACATTAAGGTTTCTTTAATCTTTAGGCCTGAGGGATTTATTTATTATTGTTGTTTTGGACAAGTGCATGCTAGGGGTGAATGTCAAGGTGTCCTGGAACAGGAAACAGTTAGATCACATGTTTCCTTCTCAGCCAATCAGCGAGTCGGATACATCCTCCTTCTCAGCCAATCAGAGGGCTGGTTACATATGATTTCCCCGTTACATAACAATTCACCCTTGAGATTTCGTATATAACGGGCATGCAATGTGATTAAATTATCAGAAAGTTCCAGAACACAATGGATAGAACACATGAAATTATTGATGAACTTGAAGCCTTGGCAACCACAATTAGCAATGTAAGTTCTGTTTTTATTTTTTATTTTCAAAATAAAATTGTTTTCCGTGGTCACCCTCTACTATATTCGGGTAAACCCCCCCCCCCCTATACAAACGTCACTATATGATGTTTATACTCGATAAAAAAGCGTAAAATACGCTCTTTTTTCGTTACGTAAACCCCATCCTTCCTTCCCCCTCTGTTTACGACCTTAATTCTGTTTTTTGATAAATTCCGTATCTTATCTAAAAGCAACTGTCAACTTTCTGTCATTCCCTTAATATAATGTTTTCACCGCTATGGATTGACTTACAGATTTCTCGCAACGATTTAAATAGCTGATAATTACTAACACCCCTTTAAAGTACATCCGGCTTGGTAAGAATTTGGATAGCGGCTTAACCAAAAGGCTTCTCTGAGAAGGTTAGTTTTTCCAATCGAATTTAAAAAAACTGTTGCGCGTGAAAAGAGAGATTATTGTTAATTAACATTGTGTGGTTACAGGCTTTGCGTAATTCTATGTGGTATGGAAGCATGGAAATGAGTTATTTCCAAAATTAATGCCTAACAATATTTTTAGGACATTGGTGGAAGGTGGGGGGGGGTTTGACAATGCCTCAAGTCTAACACCTCCATTGTAAGGTGAAAACAAACTGTTTCTTCGCGTGAAAAGTAAGGGGAGTGAGTTTAAGAAAAAGATACATTGCTTTATTATGCGTAAATTGAATAGCATTTTTACCTATGATCGCAAATTTTAGGCCTACAGGTCGATGGGTTAACGATCTAATTTAAAGCCTATAGACCGGAAAATTTAATATTTTTCTAAATGGTAAAAATAGAAACAATGATTCCTATCCTATTGCTATAGACTACTGATTGTCTAATAAAAACGTTTGATTTCTAAGCCTAATATATTTCTCGCGAAATTTTTACTTTTTGCTTTACTGAAAAGAGATAAAATGCTTTGTCTAAACAAAATTACATGGATGATGATACTAACTTTCTTTCTGTAAAAAAGGGGCAAATTATTTTGATACTAATTTTTTTTCTTCTTTTTAAGGCCAATTGTGAAGAATGTGTGCCCCCTCCATCCAAGAAAGCCAGAGATGACGAGGCAGCCACCATACAGTCCGGTCAAAAACCGAAAAGAGAATGGGCGGCTTCTTATAATATGGTGAACCCTGCCGGCTCATCTATGCAAGATCGTGAAATAGCCGGCCCAGTCGCGCAAGAACATAGCGACGCCGACCCGTTTACCCTCCAACACGCACTACCCGGACCTTCGGGCACCCAAGACCAGACGAATTTTGCAAATGTAAGCATTTTTTTCTTACCTATCATATAGAAATATCTATCAATTTCATCCAACTTTTATAGGCCTTTTCTACATGCACCATTTTCGAACACTGCGTAAAAGTATATCTCAGCGGGAATATTGAAAGATTTTTTCTCCCCAATGGAAATATAATGTTCTCCCTTTTGAATCATGTCAAGTGCATGCATTCACCCTTTTGCTAAATTAGATTAGTGAAGCCAAAAAAAGGCACTATATTCTGGTCATAGTAAGGTTTGGTAATTTCTATTGCGATATAAACGAATGGTTCACCTTGCCTCTACAAATATTATAAAAAAAAACTTTATATCTGAATGAGTTGTGTATCATGAGAGGAGATGGCTATCCTTTTCAAATCATGTTTTTTTCCCAGAGCAGATAAAGAGTATTAATATGAAATTTTATTTGGAGGAATTGTTTGAACAAAATCAAAACCTACTATGTCATGTTTTCACCCTTTTGCTAAATTAGATTAGTGAAGCCAAAAAAAGGCACTATATTCTGGTCATAGTAAGGTTTGGTAATTTCTATTGCGATATAAACGAATGGTTCACCTTGCCTCTACAAATATTATAAAAAAAAACTTTATATCTGAATGAGTTGTGTATCATGAGAGGAGATGGCTATCCTTTTCAAATCATGTTTTTTTCCCAGAGCAGATAAAGAGTATTAATATGAAATTTTATTTGGAGGAATTGTTTGAACAAAATCAAAACCTACTATGTCATGTTTTAGATTGTAAATATCTTATACTAATATAAGATATGCCGCGGGTCCGAGAAGCGCTGTGGGGCGGGGAAGCGTTGCGGGAAGCGCTGCGGGCCCGAGAAGCGCCACGGGTCAGGGAAGCGCCACAGGGATGTGCCACAGGTCAGGGAAGCGCCATAGGGATGCGCCACGGACCAGGGAAGCGCCACAGGGATGCGCCACGGGCCAGGGAAGCGCCACGGAGATGCGCCACGGGCCAGGGAAGCGCCACAGGATACGATGCGGGCCCCGAGAAGCGCCACGGGAAGCGCTGGGGGAAGCACCGAAAAAAAAAAAATTTGAACACTTTGAAAATAAACGAACAAATTGTCGCCTTCTATGTCATATCTTAGATTATCTTCAGTTGTATTAACCAAATGTTATTAAGCAATAATAATCCAAATTTTAACAGTAGGGGTGATTTGAACACTTTGAAAATAAGCTATTTTTTCATTTGTAGGTTGTCCTGGTTCCATACTCCCCATCTCCCCCCTGCTCGTCAGTTGGAGAAGGAGAAGAAGATACATCTGTGGAGCTCCCCAACAATTCACTATGGGATGATTTACATCAAATTCCAGATAATATTGATGAGTTTTTAGATGATTTTTTAACTAATTTAGATAATAGCACAGTTGAACAGGGGGACTTACCTTTGCTGAGTCCAAACACATTGCAAATTTTAGACGATTTTACCCGGGAATTAACAGGGAACCCTCCAACCTCCGATACCATAACGACTCCACTTCGAACAACTGAAGTGGAGCATTCGCCAGATATTGTTGAACAGCTTGGAGGAGGGGGTAATATACAAGAGGGGGAGGGGGGTACAACTCTCCCAGACTTTCAGCTGTCCAACAGAATTTTAAATAATATAGTTGTTTTCACTGCAACGTTTGGTGATCCCTTTAATTCGCTTTTGTGTGGTAATTTTGTTTATGACCCTGTAGAAATTGTACACAGCTATGTAGATAAAATTTGTGCACTTCTAGAGAATCAAATTCAGTTGTGGGGAGGTAGGGATTCAATTAAGGTTTCTATTGTTTTAAAAGTGTTTTATTTGAATGAGGGAAAAAGCGAGGTTTACTATCATTTTATACATTCCGAGATGCGTTTGGTTTATCCAAATTTAGAAAATTTTGAGGGAGCTTTCATAGATTGGGTCAATCAAATTATAACGCATCTCGAGAACTTTAATGAAAATGGTAGTGGATCTCTAGTTCTTTTTGTTGAAAATTTAAGTGTTAATATTTGTAAATTTAAGAAAGATTTTATTTTAAGAGGGGGGGCAGGGTCTGAGAGGTCAGTAGTTTTAAATATAATCCTGATCTAGTAGGTTGTCAAGGTGTCCAGCGGATTTGTTTTGAAACAGATCAAAAGTGTTTCAGATATGCTTTCCTCATATCAGCATTCGAGCCTCTAGCTCGGGACGCTAGCAAGACGAATTTAGATCACTGGGCTATACATGGGAAGGAAGGGTCCGCTTTCCCCATTGTAGATTTTTCTTGCCTAGAAGGAAAATACCCAGTAACGCTTCGATCCATTGATATTTTTGAAAGGGCTAATGCACACTTAAATATCGGCGTTACTGTGGTACAATACGAAACAGAATTTGAAGATGGAACTCGCTCTAAAAAGAAGGGGGTGGTCTTCCCTGTAAGGGGTCCCTCAGTTGATTTGGTTAAACACTGGGTTTGGTTGCTTTACACACAACCTAGTCAACCGAACACAATCGGTCATTTTAACCCTATCACTGACATTAGTAGAGTTCTGGGGGAGGGTAAGAATAGGGGGACTCGTTTCTACTGTCCAACATGCCTCTCTAGATTTTGGACTGAACTAAAGTTACAAAATCACATGAGGCATTGTAGCCGCCACGGCTACCAGACAGTGGAAACGGTTTCAGGGGATAGGGCCATTCTACGTTTTAAAAATTTCCAAAACACCCTTCTCCAGTGCAACAAAATATCTTTAGACTGTGAAGCTAAGCTGGTGGAGGTGAATGACCCCCAATTTCCAAACCGAGTCAAAGAACATCAGGCTATTGCAGTGTCCTACGCCCACGCGCAAAGAGACAGTTCTAACACCATGCAGTTGTTAGAAATAGTTGAAACATTGGATGAGCGGGAGTGCATGGTCAAGGCATTGACTAAACTGATTGGCACGGCTAATGGTGCTATTTCTCGTTTGAGAAATACGCATTATCCAATGGTGTTGTCTGCAGAGGATCGTCTCGCGATTAAAAATCAAAAAATATGTTGGGTTTGTAAGGGAGAGTTTGCAGAGGTGGATAAGGGGACTAAAGGGAAACGTGGGGGGAGGGGGAAAGTCAGAGATCATGACCATTTGTGGCAGGAAATATCCTCGGGGGGTAGAAATTTTAGGGGGGTTGCGCATCAATCGTGTAATTTAAATGTTAGCCAGCAGTTTTTTATCCCTGTTTTTATTCATAATTCCAATTATGACTTAAAATTTATTTTACCGGCACTGGCACGTATGCATAGGGAGGGAGGGGGAGTAGATTGTCCATGGGTAAATAGTTCATTTATCTACAACATAATTCCCAAATCGGCTGAGAAGTTATTGCTTCTCGAGCTGAAATGGCAGGCAGTGGATAATGGACATATGTGCTGGAATAAAATTAGGTTTTTAGATTCCTTTAGTTTTTTCCCCAAGGCATTGAGTCAATTGATTCAAGTGCAAAAAAGCGACAATTTTGATAGCTTTCCCTTGCTTAAACAGCACTTTCCAGACAGTGAAATGTATGACCTGTTGACCTGCAAAGGTATATACGCATACGATTATTACTGTTCTGGCGCACGCTTAAGTGAGGAGAAACTACCTCCAATTGAAGCTTTTTACAATTCACTGACCAACAGTGAATGCACAGCCGAGGAGTATGAGTTTGCCAAGAAGGTGTGGTCCAAGGGGGATTGTAAAAATGGGTGGGATTATTGTAGACTGTACTTGGCCAGTGACGTTCTAACTCTGTTGGATATAGTCTGTAAGAACACAGACCAGATCTATTCAGAGTTCGGGTTAGATATAGGATATTATTTTTCTACACCCCATTTAGTGATGGATTTAATTTTAAAAATTAGCAGGAGGAAATAGGCCTAATCACCGACGTAGATCAGCACCTTTTTGTAGAGCGTTCAATGAGGGGTGGGTACGTTTTTCATGGGGACCGCGTCTTATCAACCGATCCGAGCGGACAAAGCACCGGTGCAAAGTCAAATGCAGTGTTCTTGGACATGAACTCATTGTACCCCTCGGCAATGTCACACTACTCTTTGCCGTGTGGGAACTATCAATGGCTTGAGAATCCTTGTGAGTTCCCCGACATTACCACCGTCGAGGACAATGGGCCACAAGGATGGTTCTTTGAAGTTGATGGTCACATTCCGCTGGCGCTTCACGACTCAGTCAAAGATTTTGTCTTTCCCTGTATCAATCGGCCGGTGAGCAGGGACTCTCTGAGCCCCTACAATCGTTCATTGGTTGAGGATATGGGGATGCACTGGACTCCCTCCAAACAGAAACTGATTGCTGATTTGGACCCTAAAGAGAATATCGTTGTTCACCATGTGCTTTTGCACTGGATGGTGAGCAACGGTTTCAAGATCACCAAAATACACAGGGTCCTGCAGTTCAATCAGCGACCCTACTTGAAAACGTTTATCGACACCTTTGTCGATAAACGCTCTAAGGCAAACTCAAAGGTGGAGAAGGAAATGTATAAGCTCATTCTAAATTCAGCGTTTGGCAAAATGTGTGAAAGCGTTCGTAATAGATCTCGCTGTGACGTCGTGACTGACCCTCTAGAGTGTGCACGAATTATTGCCGACCCCAATTTTACATCGTTCACGAGCATAGAGACTGGCATGGTTCTTCTACACAGGAAAAAGCGAAATGTAGTACTGAACAAGAATATAGCAGGCGGCAGTTCAGTACTAGAAATTTCAAAAAAGCTCATGCTGTCGTTCTTTTACAATGTGTGCAAGGTGCAATGGCCACGGGAGGGGGAGGTTCAAGTTTACTATGGGGATACAGATTCTCTGCTGTTAAAGGTAAATGGGACTGAATTGGATTTATTGGGTGATTTGCAAAAGGGGGAACACATCAGCTCGCGGATGGATTTCACCAACTGGAATCCATCACTCTACCCCGAGCTGGTGAAATGTCAAGCCCCCAACCAACTATTAAAATTAAAATCGGAGACGGGGAGTGATTTGATATCCAGGGGGGTGTTCCCGGGTCCCAAAGTCTATTGCGTGGAAACTCATAGTGGGGAAGAAAAGAAGGCGTGTAAAGGGGTGCCTACACATTTTGTAAAGAGCAATTTCAACATGAGCGTGTACAGAGACTGTGTAGAAAGTAGCCTAGTGCCGAGAGCACAAGTGCTTGCAATTCGCTCTCTACAGTATAGAAATTATACTGTGAGAGTGGAAAAGAATGCAATGTCATGTATATCCGACAAGGTCTATGTGCTCGAGAATGGTGTGACTGTCCTACCCCACGGCCACTACCGTATTTCAGATCAAGTTGAATGCATTGACTATCGCAATCAACTTGGTCTGGATAAATTAACCTAATCTGACTAACCATCACTCAACCTGTACATAAATTAACTAACCTAATCAACTAATCTAACCCAAGCACTAACCATCACCACTAACCCAACCTCATTAACCTAACCCGTAGCAGTGACGACAACTATTCTTTTTCGCCCCGCGGCTCCCGGCGGGAGGGGGGGGGGTCCCTTCCCGCGGCCGCCCAGGGGGGGGGTCCCGCCCGCGGCCGGCCGGCCTTCGGCCCCGGGGTCCCGGGGGGTGGGGGGATCCCACACCTTTAAATTCACCGTAATCAAGTTCAACTGTGCTACTAGTTCCCTGAGTGTCTGTATTTTCAAGTGTTTTCTGTGTTTTGTTGTTGTATAGAAAAGTGTTGTTTTTTTTTGTGTGTACAGAAAAGTGTTTAAGTTGACAATAAGTGCTTTAAAAGATGTTGTACAGAAAAGTGTTGTACAGAAAAGTGTTTTTTTTTTAAGACAATAAGTGCTGATGATGGACAAAAGTGTTTTTTTTTATTATAGTGTTATCATTGCCGAGCAGTTCATGTTGAACAAATAGAGTTTTCATGTTGACCACCATGAAATTTTGTCAACTGTTCTTGTTGAACAAGTGTTAATATTTTTATCGTTGTGCAGTTCATGTTGACTGCAAATATTTGTTTTCATACAGTGCCGAAATAAATGCTGTCATGAAATATTGTTTTTTTTATTGTTGTTGTTCTTGAATAGATAGATCTATGGGGAAAATTATTGCTACTACTTATTCATTGGACACATATGATTTACAGTTAGTTGTAGTCCGACTGTTGTCCCCAACAGCAGCAGCATGTATCAATTTAAAACACCCTTCAGATCGTTTCTGTGTGGTCCCTCAATGTCGGGGAAAACAACACATTTAGCTAGAATAATTCAAAATTGCGATAAAATGTTTTTGGAAAAGCCGAAAAAAATCTACTATTGCTATAGTATTTGGCAGGAGTCCTATGATAAAATAAAAGCTATTGCCACAACCATACCAATACAATTCATACGAGGACTTGATGTTTTCAATAGTATTGAATCGAACTCGTGGTTGATTATTGATGATTTGGCTGAATCCATTGAACAGTTCTCACAGGAAATGCTACAACTGTTCACCGTTCGCTCCCATCATGAACACATTTCCGTTACCCTAGTTCTACACAATCTGTTTCATCAGAGCAAATGTATGCGAACCCTTGCTTTGAATTGCACCGTCTATATTATCTATCGAGTCGTTCGTGATTCTAGCTCGCTCATAACTCTCAATAAGCAGATATACCCCGGCGCACCAAAATTTCTATTGTCAGCGTACACTCAGGCGACTAGCAAACCCTACGGTTACATTTTGCTGGATCTTAATCAGAGCACACCCGAGGATCTACGTGTAGTCACCGACATTTTCAACAATGGAATTACAGTATATCTTCCGGTGAACAGTAGAAAAGACTATTAGTCGCCATTATGACACTGAAGAAACTACACGAACAACGGCATCTGTTTTCCGTTTTAAGCACTTCAAAACCATTGCTTAGGAAGGCTATACTCAAACATGGGGTTGACAATGATTTCATTAATCTAATATCTGAACTTTGTTTAAATTTAACTGAGGGCAATGTTCAACTGCCAGAAGGTGTTAGACAACAGACAAAGCAACATCGTTCCACTGTACGCGCCTTGGCTTGTAAAAACAAGGGAAAAAATTTAAAAGAAAACGGCTCCTTCAAGCAGGCGGTAGCTTCTTCACACTTTTACTACCGATAATTGCAGGACTTGTAAACAGTTTTCTCTAGAGAGAGAGAATGGCAAAACCCTATAAATTGACACCATTTGAACTTGTCCTCTCGCCCGTCGAACATTTTGAAGACAATCTAAGCAAATTCATTAACGATGAGAATATTGCCGATGACAAAAAACTGCTTTTACTTCAAGATGCATTGCGACGTGTGGACAAACATAAACCATATCGTGAGAGACCTGCCACCGTCACCACTGATCCCTCTAAACATGAAACATCTCCTCAAGATTCTGCAGCACTGCAATCAAAGGAGAAGGAATTGAATTCGATTGTATTGAAAATTGGAAACCTATTGCCACTCACCTATCGAGAACAGAGTAAAAGAGTATTATCTTATCTCATGTTGGAAACTGGTGATCATCAAGTTCAAGTCGATAGCACAGGGAAACGAATTATAATTCAGGGAAAAAGTTATAATCTAGTTGATTTAATTTGTGATATGGTGACGAATCGTAAAGGACTCTTATCCTTTGACGATAATCTATACACCTTTCTGTGTATATCAAACTTTCCCAAAAGTCTTATTGGCAATAAGCAAATTCTAAAGAAACTAAGAGAATATAGTCCACCAACAACACCATTTAAAAAAGAAGAAGATTCAATATTTGAAGATACTAGCAGCATCACTGATTTTACAACACCTGTGGCTGCTAGTCAAAAGCGAAGACGAATTGATTCACCCACCAGTGTGCAAAAGGGGAGTGGACATTACACTACGTGTTTACGCTCAAAATGGATGAAGTTTTGAAAGGTGTCTATGAAAATATTGGTGAGGTGGGGAGTTTAAGTTCTCCCAAAACGCTTTCCAAAGCTGTCTCCGGCACCACCACATTGAAAAATGCAAAAGAGTATCTAGAAAATGAAGCGAGTTACACACTGCATCGAAATCACAGGCTTCGCAGTAAACAATATCGACAAACTAAAGCCTTTTTCCCTCTGCATATAATGCAAATGGATCTTTTAACTCTAGACGCACTTCAACAACGTCACAATGCCCCCTACAAATATATTCTGGTGGCAATCAGTATCTTTAGTCGCTATGCATATGCCATTCCACTGCGGTCAAAGAGAGGTGTTGAAGTTGCTCGGGCCATTGAAAGTATTCTAGAACAGGATTCATATAGAAAAATTCAATCGGATCGTGGCAGTGAATTTGTTAATCCCCATGTGCAAAAGGTTCTTTTGAAATATAATACAATACTTTATCATAGTCACAGCCCGATAAAGGCTGCATTGGCTGAACGATTAATAAGAACGATTCGTCTATTAATTTCAAGATGTTGTACACTGAAAAATACATCGGCTTTCATTCATGATTTAGATAAAATCATGCAGATATACAACCATCGACCCCATCGATCTCTGTCCAACTCTACACCAACGGATGTTCACTACAGTGAAAATACATTTGATGCTTTTCTAAAGTAATACTCCAATGGCAACGAGAAGAAGAAAAAGAAGAAGAAATTCAATGTTGGTGATACTGTTCGAATTAATAGAACCAGCAATATTTTTGAAAAAGGGAATTATTTATGGAGCACTGAACTTTTTAAAGTGTCCAAAATCCTGGACACCAAACCCATAACTTATCGACTGCGAGACACCAAAGATGATGAGATTCTCGGCGGTTTTTATGAATATGAACTGCAAAAAGTTAGAAACACTAGTGAAATGTATCAAATTGAAAAGATATTAAAGAGTCGTACACGCCATGGCAAGAGACAGTTGCTTGTTCGCTGGCTAGGATACAACTCAGATTTTGATTCTTGGGTCAGTGCTGAAGATATTGACAATGCCCAATGATTTCTATGTGACTTTCATGTCCAATGTTTCTGATCCTCTCTACAATGACTTGAATAGAACAAGTGATTTTTGGACGAAACTCTCCCCCACCATCAAATTCGACGGAAAGTATGAAGTGGCTCTTGTCGACTGTATTCTCAAAAATACCTATGACATCCTAAGAAAGGATCGTAAATATGATATAAAAATTAGACCCTATGATTGGCCGCCGCCACCAACAGGTGATCAAGAACAAATTCAAAAAATCAATTGGATGGATTATCCATATATTGAATTACCCTACGAGGAACTCACCTGTATGAATGATTTATGTCGTTCTATTAATAAAAGAATTTCCGCTCGTAAAAAGGGAGCTTTTCATTTCAACTATTCAAAGGAGGAGGGCAAGATCTACATTAGTTCACCTATTGCCAGTGAAAAGGTTATTCTCAACGATAATCTAAAGGATGTTCTTGGCTTTAAGCTCAATATAATCAATGGTAAAAGTGCCGGAAACACTAATTTCATTTTTGCTGACTATCCGCCTGCCTTCACCACAGACACCTGTATATTTCTCTACGCTTCATTTGTGGAAACATCTCGGGTTGGTAATTCAAATGTTCCCCTCCTACGAGTTCTTGAACGAAAAACCAATCAAGAACATATTCATCACTACAATATAAAGCATCTTCAGTATATTCCCGTAAACACTTGCTATTTGGAACTCTGTCAGTTAACACTAAGAACCGAATTGGGTGATCCCATAGCAATTTCAAAAGGTTTGGCTGTGATTACATGCCATTTTCGACCCGTCGTTCAAAAGCAAGATGTCTAATAAACAAGTGGTATTCACTTGTCCTGATATTGACTGCTATGTTAATACTCTTGGCCCGAGACAACAGGGCAATGGAATGGACTACTACAAAGGTCGCTCGTCAATGTCTGGCTACGGTCTTGGCAGTTGGTTTGCTAAGCTGTTTCGCTCTTCACTACCACTGGCTAGAAAATATCTTGTACCGGCTGCGACAGATTTTGCATCCTCTACACTATACGATTGGGGCTCTGGCAAGGATTTTAAAAAAATGCTTCGGAAAATCTTAGGTCCAGTGCGCGAACCCTTGGCGAGAGATTAAAACAGAATGGTAAAGGCTTAAAAAGGTCAAGAAACAATGCATCCCTCATCAGTCTCCACTCAGGTCGGAAACGAAAGACATCATCCCTCTTGTCAAAGAAAAGAAGGAAAAAGCCGACACGTGCTGTAAACAGAAGTCCCAGAAAGAAAATTGTCA
This sequence comes from Artemia sinica, assembly GCA_027921565.1. NCBI lineage: Eukaryota > Metazoa > Arthropoda > Branchiopoda > Anostraca > Artemiidae > Artemia > Artemia sinica. Next base: position 12,783,569 of record CM051275.1, read on the forward strand.
GATCGAAACTAGATTTCTTCTCCTAAAATGTCCTACCTACCGCATAAGGATTCTCAACCTTCAATCACCGCCTCATTGAATCTATTCAATGCTGAAAATGTTGATGTGAGTGTCAAGCATGGATACTATGAACAATTTTATCCACAACAACCCCTCTCCGATAATATCCACTTTCAAATTTATTCCAATGAAGACTACTTTATGGACATGTCTTCAACATTTATAGATTTGCAAATGAAAGTCCGGAAATCCGATAATACAATGCCAATTCGGGCCGATGGAATATCCTATGAAAATTGTATATTACATAATTTATTTCGTCAAATTAGTGTCTACATCAATGGCACGCTGGTGAGCACAAGCAACAATCTCTCAAATTATACAAGCTATATGCAATTCATGCTGATGACACCCAAGTCATACAAGGAATTGAGAGGCACCTCCAATGGATATGAATACATTACTAATACTGATAGTACAGATGCACTTAAAAATGCTACAACTAGTGAATTACATCTAGTTGGAAAAATATATCATGAAATATTTAATATACCCCAATGGCTGCCGCCCAATGTTAAAGTGGATATAAAATTGACGCTTGCACCCTCCAATTTCATATTGAGAAAGGAACTTGCTGCCAATCCTGATGTAAGTCTCTCCCTCACCTCGGCAATACTTCATGTACGCAAACAACAGGTTATGAGTTCTGCTGCTTTGGCCGTGGAAAAACTGAGAGCCAATGGCAACAATATTAAACTACTTGTTCCTCATACAATCACCAATCAACTTCATATTGCAATGGGGTGACGCACCTTCACCGATTCATCCTTTATCAATGGCGAAATCCCCTCGAAATTGGCTTTGGCATTTGTAAAAAGCGCCAGTGCAATAGGATCATGTACTGAATGTCCACATAAATTCGAGATGTTTGGACTTTCATCTCTTGTGTGCAAAGTAAACGGCATCCCACTCTACAATCTATCTTTTGATAAATCCTATAGAGCATTGTACGAGTTGACCATGCAAACCCTAGACCATGACTCTCAACTATTTGAAAATGGTATAACCGAAGATATGTTTGCTAAAACACATGGTATCATTGTACTGGATTTGTCTGGCACACAGGATATGAGTATAGTACGTACGGGGAGTGTGCGTTTAGAGTGTACATTTGCCGACCCATTGGCTGAGAGTATTGCACTAATCTCACTAAATCAATATGAAACCTATTGGGAAATCACTCCCTAAGGCAGTGTTCTACTAGACTTGGCACCATGAACACCAGTCAAATAGTCAATGTATTTAATATGGACCCCTACATGTCCCAGTACAAATCCTATTGTCTACCCTCAGACTTTCTTGGAAAAATTCAAAGCGCGAACAATACCTTGATTATTGTTAATAGCAGTCCGTCGACTGTGCTGACGGGTCATTGGCTGTGCATCTTTCAAACAATGAAGACGATTGAATTTTTTGATCCTCTTGGTCTACCCTATACATTCTACACGCCTCACATCCGCAACTATATTGAGAGCAGTGGGAAAACTATTATTCAAAATCGAAAGAGGGTTCAGGATCTAACGACTAAAAGCTGCGGCTTCCATGCACTACTATATTTTGTGTTCCGATGTCGCGGCTTTACTTACAAGCAGTTTCTCCACATTTATAGTGACAATCCCCGTCTGAATGACTTTCTAGTGGAAAATATCCTCTCAGACCTATATAGTATTGATGTCAGTGCCCTAAGAGTAAAGTGCTTAAAAATGTTTGTGAATTTGTTTATTAATAAAATGCATATATATACAACAATGTCTTTAAATCTTCATTTTAGATTTCTTCATCTTCGATGTATAGGCAACTGTCGTGAACCACTAATGCTGGTAAATCATTTGGATTCACTCTATATTGATCTTGATTGACTGCAAAGTCAGGGTCACATTTTCTACAGTACAATGTAACTTCACTCTTGTCATATCTCTTTGTATAGTCAATGATACTATTTGCATTCATATTATGAAATTCACGAGTTTCAATCTGTCTATTTGAAGGAATATCACATACAATGTTTTCAAATGGTGAATCACATTCCGTCACAGCCAAACAAAAATCACTTGGTTTATAGTCATAGTAGGTGGTGTCATCACAACGATGACGTAGAAACCAGATTGTCTTGTTACCCCAACAGTTGAATCGTAGACCAGATTCCTCTTCCCAGAATAATTTAAATCCACGACGATACCAATCTCGTAGAAATAAACTAAAATCACGTTTGGGATTCTTTCCAATCATAGCGGGGTAAGTATTCTCCCACTGATCACATTTATCATAATGACAATTGGAGCACAGGTGTCCTCTAGGATGAGAGTCACACACCTCCTCAAGACATGAATTACATCCTTTAATTTGTACTGCATAACCTCTATGTAATTTACAAGGATTACATAATTTACACTTTTCACTATAGTCATCAATAATTGTACAATTCTCACATTGATTCCAACTGCCAAGAGTGTACATGCACAATGGACATATATAGACATATATATATATATATAACATTTATATATAGATAACATATATATAGATAACATTTTTCGGTTTCCGATGTCAACTCACTCACAGCTAAAACGAAACTGATCCTCTTCGTTCGATAAATTCAATGAGAGGGAAATGGTGGGAGAGAGGAGTAGCTCTGTGACGCTACCTCTTTTGAATGATGGGGGAGCCATCTACATTGAATCCATTGGCAATATTTTCAAAAGTATATCCACAATATGATTCTGCTTTGTTCCAATTAATATATCAATAAATTGACTATAAGCATTTGAATCACATTTTAAAAGTTTCATACAATAGTCCAATGGGGGAGAATCACTCCTCATTATATTGTCAAGTGTTCCCTGACATGAGAATATCCTGCGTTTAAGAGATAACTCGAGAAAATCATCATCCAAAATCAAATGTTTTTCCATAAACACTAGATTTGATCTAATTCTCTCTTTCTCAAATTTATTCATTTTTCAATCCTTTCACTCCGACTGCTGACTCTAGACTGACCCTGATTCGTTAGCCCTAACCAGAAAAGAAAGAGAACATTTTCGATTTCGAAACAATTTTATTGAATAATTACAACAACAACAACATCAATAATACAGAGCATGTACAATTAATGATACTGTTTATTGTCTTCAATATGTTTCACCAATGCACTTAAAGCACATTGAAGTCTATTCACATGTGCTATATCAACTTTAGCGGCGAAACATAATTGATCCTCCATTTTAAATTTTCTCAAGGATATCACATATCTTGCATATACTGCATCCCATTCCAGACAAAGCCGTGATCCTTTCGTGATTTCCACCGCAATGCTTGGTGCTCTTGTACTTTTATCATCAACTCCACTATCAACTTCTAATAGGGTAAACATTCCACTCGTCATCATCAACACACACACAAATATATGTCCAAATGAGTAAAGTCAAACTGTTCTTCTTCTTCTTCTCACTCCTTTGGATTCTATTCACAGACTAATAAAACTATAGCAAAAATCCCTTCCTTATATTCCCTCCGCCACTAATATGTAACCGACTCGCTGATTGGCTGAGAAGGGGGATGTAACCGACTCGCTGATTGGCTGAGAAGGAAACACCTGATCTAACTGTTTCCCGTTACCGGATCAATAAAATTCCCAATCGATTACGCAATCAAGTTCTCGGAAATTCATTTCCCCCTCGAGTCCTAGATCAATAACATTGTTCCCGTTAGAATTCAATGCGCATGTGCAACCTTCGTCCCGGAGTTATTACACATAAAAACAACAAATAAATCGATCTTGGAAAAAGAGGTCATTGAGCGATTACTTAATCTTTCTCCCTAGGGACTCTATGACCATATTGTTTCATAATTCCCCCTTCGTGAATCAATAATTCCCCCATCGATTATGTAAATCACCCCTCATGTCATTACACGTGGCCAAACAACAACAGATCGATTGACCTTGACCCCCATTAGACTCGATCGACAATGCTTGAATAAATTATGTCCCGTCAGCATTAAACTAAATTGTAGATGGCAGCAGGGGTGTTCGTTCCGTACCTTTAGGATTACTTCTACTACCATGTTTATTTCCTGGATTAATACGGAAGTAGCTACTAACCTCATTTCCTGTCATAACACAGCAATCTTTTTGTCGTACATAGAACTAATCACTTTAATGTATTTAATTGATACGTTATACAAAGATATGACCTTCATTAAAGCCTTTTCATCGAACGAAAAAGGGACTAAAGGGACTAAAGGGATTTGTCGACTCAGAAAATTCTCAATTACTATTCTACGAATGAGATTTGGTCGGTAAATCCTCTACTCTTCGTAGAACTGCACTGTTTTTCTCTTAAAACTTTGCCTACAGAATCTCTAAGTCTAAAAAGCATCGTCCTACTAGTAGAAAGGAGTCTTATAGCGCTGATTACACAAAATTACAGCCAATCAGAGGCCTACAATCCCTGTATGTACAAGACCACACCTCTTTCTAGACAAATCATAGATGTTTCTAAGTGTGTTGATTACAGACGGGAGTGACGCAACATTTCGGGGAAATTGATTTGGACAATCGACAATGATGAAAATCTGACGGGGAATTCAAATGTATCATGAGGGGAATTAAGAAACTAAAAGGTTTCTATATTTTAGTGTCAGAGATAAATTCTGGAATTAATATTCTTGCAACAGATACAGAGGGGAATGATTGTGGCTTCACTTAGGGGAAGAGATGAAGCATTTAGTTTGCACTGTATATGCGATATGTAATTTAAAATTCTTTAGGTATAGCCTCCTGGGACCTGGTGTCCACGTCTGTGGACACCCCCATAAAATATTTTTTGTGCAAAGGCCTCGCCATCTAGCAAAGATTTCGTTGTTTCAACATGCTTTTTGGACCTGGAAAGTCATCTACGATTTTTTTCAGAAAGTTTCTGCGACTTTTAGTGGTGTTTTTACAAACTAGAAAAGGCTAAAATAAGGATATGAAAAAAAGCAAAGGTAAGAAAAAGGAAAAGAAAAGAAAGTGGTGAGAACGAGTTCTGAGAAAAATCAGGTGTACTCTCTTGATTGTAGACAGTGCTTAGATAGTTTTAAAAGCAGTTAGTTCGATAAGTGCCATCTTTTGGAACTTGGAAAACTTCCAGGTCCACGTCTGTGGACAGGCGGTTCCAATCGAGTAAAAAGCTAGGGTTGATTTTTTTTAGTTCAAATCTTGATTCTAATGGGGATAGCAGAGGCCAATGATTGTTTTATTTACTAAATTGGCAACAACCAAGCCGCCACTCGCCCATAAGAAATCGCCACCCCTGTAAAGTGTCCCCACCCACCCCCATTCTGTCTCCCATACCCTTATCTTCCTTACTTTATAAAAAACTTTTATTCCCTTTTTTGCAAATAAAATCAACCAAAATCACAACCCGTAAGTCTGCTAAAAATTAAACGATTTTTATATATTATTTTTTCATTGTTGAATATTTGGTTATTTTATTTGTTACCCTTTTTATCTTTCTATATTATGACCTTTAAAATATTTTATAGTTATGACCTATATTTATGACTTTTGTTATTTTGTATTTTCTGACTGTTACCTGTCGTGTTTTCGTTACAGTGGTAACTCTGTGTTGTTATTGTATTATTTTGTTATTGTATTTTTTTTTTACTAAGAAATGCAAATTTGGTCCACTAGGGTTTGTGATAGTTATTTTGCCAATCACTATCTATCTATCTATCTATCTATCTATCTATCTATCTAGCTATTAGTTTCAAGCTTACTAAACCTGTTCCTTTATTGTAGTTTCCCTTGATGACGCCCTTGGAATGCTCGATAAGAGTGACCTGGACATCTCTGATTTAGATGATGATGAGGAATGGATAAAAAACCACTCCTTGTCGTCTTCAGACTCTGACGGTGAACCAGCTGTTGCAGCCATTCTGTCATCAAGCAGTTATGCTGTTCTTCCAAATGTTGAAAGTGAAGAATCTGATGACAACGCACCCTTAGCAACCCGTGCCAAACGCTTGAAGGCTGACAAAGTAGCAGCAACCTTGTCCTGGAGGAAGTCTAGGCGGTTCGATAATCATCGTGGCCCGGACGTGGGCCCCGCTCATTTCCAGGACCACGACGATTGGAGTACAGAACAATTCTTTTTGCAATATTACCCGGAGAGCTTCTTCGAAAGTATAGCTTTTTGCATGAACTACAACTATCAGTTGGCCCACCACAAAAGCTTGAATGTAACTCCAGACGAGCTGAAAATTTTTGTTGGCATTGTCATCCTGATGGGGAACCTCAAGTTTCCTTGGATCCGCATGTACTGGTATGGGAAGTTTAGGGTGGAAGCCATTTCACAAAAGATGACTCGACACAGATTCTTCACAATCCGGTCGAACCTGAAGTTCGTTGTCGATTCAGAAATCTCAGACGAACAAAAACAAAACAAAAATAGGCTTTGGAAGGTGCAGTCGATCCTTGACAACTTCAGGAATATCTGTCTCCAGTTGCCACGGGACAGGAACTGTTCAATTGACGAACAGATGATACCCTTCCAGGTTATGTCGACTCTCAAGCAATATGTCCCTAACAAGCCCAATCCGGTTGGATTAAAGAATTTTGTCCTTGCCAGCTCCTCAGGGCTGATACTTGATTTCCAAATCTACCAGGGAGCCACCACCCTGGGAGAACAGCTGGTAGCACATGGCTTGTCAGCTGGGATCGTACTGCGCTTGTCTGAGACCCTACCAGAAGGTACATACCTCTATTTTGACCGATTCTTCTCGTCTGTTAAGCTCCTCGACATGCTGGCTGAAAGAAAAATAAATGCGACCGGAACTATCATGAAGAACCGTTTGGGTGCCAACGGTCCAACGCTTTTTACCGAAACAGAAATGAAAAGAAAGGTCAGAGGAACCTCTGTCATGTCTGTGCGCTCAGATAGAAAAGTAGCCGTGACCCAGTGGTATGATAACAAAGTGGTTCACCTGTCTTCAAACTGCAAAGGTATAGAAGAGGAGACAGAGGTCAAACGGTATGACAAGCGCCAGGGGTCTTACGTGCAGGTCAGATGTCCACAAGTAGTCTCCGACTACAACACCTAAATGGGTGGGTCAACCTTGTGGACCGCATGGTCAGCTATTACCGATTTGAGACGCGTACTAAAAAATGGACTGTGCGTATGTTTCATCATTTTGTGGATGCTGCACTAGCCAGTGCATTTCATGAGCTGAAGGGCCATGGCCCAGAATTTTCTGGTGACCTCAAACAGCTCATTGATCTTCGTTTCAACGTGGCCGAGTTTTTGCTCAATTCTGGAAGCTCGGAGTCACGAGGTCAAGAAAATAGCAACGAAGAGCCATTGGGTGAAACTCAACACCGTGTTTTGAGTGTGAAAAAGAGGCCAATCCCTCCACCATATGCCAGAGCTGCACTGCATCTACCAGAATTTTGTGACTTGGCGAATGCAGCCCGGTGCAGAAGGCCTGGATGCTGCAAAAGGTCAAGATGGATGTGCTCGCAGTGTAAAATCATTCTCTGCTTGAACGAGACAACAACTGCTTCAAGAAATTTCATGAAGAGTAATATTTTGTTTTCAACGTTTTGAAAAATCTCTTTTAATAGACGAAACAGATTTTTACTATATTCTTAGCTCGATAGGGACCCAATGTCCACACCTGTGGACATCCTCCAGAGGGAGGGAGGGGGGTTCAACTTTTTTTTTTAGTTGATCAATGGTCAAAATGATTTTTTTAAAGTAAACTACAAAGAAATGAACATAATCAGAAAAGTATTTCTATGGTCAGGTCTCAGGAGGATAGAGATAAATTCTGGAATTATTATTATTTCGAAGCCTTTATAACGCAACTTGGCATAAATTTTAGATTAATAACACTAGCATAAATCTTTGGAAACGGTTAACGGTGACAAGAAGATCATGCAGCTTAACTTGGCTTTACTTCACGGTTGTGTTCGGTATAATACACAAAAACCAATCGAGCAGTTTTGACAATATAAAATACGCTTTTAACAATGGAGCATGCTAAAACGTTGAAACTAATAAAGTTGTAGATGCTAATTTTAATATAGAAATTCAGAACAGTCCTTAGAATCCTTAGAAATGAGCTAGTGAGATGGATATCGATTTGAAGCATCAAGGACCCTAACCACCAATGACCCTAACCACCAAGGACCTCAAATTCCAAGAGCTCCTTCCCCAACCTCCAAGGGCCCCCATCCCTCCAACTCTATGGATCCCCTACATTTTTTTAACATTGTATTTTTTTCAACTTTTTTTTACATGTCTTCGAATGAGATAAAAAATACTTAAAACACAAAAAATTCACATTTAATTGGAATAAGCAAACACCCACCCAGACACACAGGCAAAAAGAGTGAGAGAGACAAAAACACATACAAAAACGTAGATTCAGACACACAAACCGAGAAAGACATGCATTGGAATAAGCAAACACCCGCCCAGACACACAGGCAAAAAGAGTGAGAGAGACAAAAACACATACAAATACGTAGATTCAGACACACAAACCAAGAAAGACATGCATTGGAATAAGCAAACACCCGCCCAGACACACAAGCAAAAAGATTGAGAAAGACAAAAACACATACAAATACGTAGATTCAGACACACAAACCGAGAAAGACATGCATTGGAATAAGTAAACACCGGCCCACACACAGAGGCAAAAAGAGTGAGAGAGACAAAAACACATACAATTACGTATATTCAGAAACACAAACCGAGAAAGACATGCATTGCAAAATGCAAACACCCACCCAGACAAACAGACAAATAGAGTGAGAGAGACAAAAACACATACAAATACATAGATTCAGACACACAAACTGAGAAAGACATGCATTGGAATAAAAAAACACCCGCCCAGACACACAGACAAAAAAAAGAGTGAGACAAAAACACATACAAATACGTAGATTCAGACACAAACTGAGAAACACATGCATTGGAATAAGCAAACACCCACCCAGACACACAGGCAAAAAGAGTGAGAGAGACAAAAATACATACAAATACGTAGATTCAGACACACAAACCGAGAAAGACATGCATTGGAGTAAGCAAACACCCGCCCGGACACACAGGCAAAAGAGTGAGAGAGACAAAAACACATACAAATACGTAGATTCAGAAACAAAAACCGAGAAAGACATGCATTGGAGTAAGCAAACACCCGCCCAGACACACAAGTAAAAAGATTGAGAGAGACAAAAGCACATACAAATACGTAGATTCAGTCAAACAAACCGAGAAAGACATGCATTGGAATAAGCAAAAACCCACCCAGACACACAGGTAAAAAGAGTGAGAGAGACAAAAACACATACAAATACGTAGATTCAGACACACAAACCGAGAAAGACATGCACTGGAATAAGCAAACACCCGCCCAGACACCCAGGCAAAAAGAGTGAGAGAGACAAAAACACATACAAATACGTAGACTCAGAAACACAAACCGAGAGAAACATGCATTTGAATATGCAAACACCCGCCTAGACGCACAGACAAATAGAGTGAGAGAGACAAAACACATACAAATACATAGATTCAGACATACAAACCGAGAAAGACATGCATTGGAATAAGCAAACACCCGGCCAGACACACAGACAAAAAGACTGAGAGAGACAAAAACACATACAAATACGTAGATTCAGACACAAACTGAGAAAGACATGCATTGGAATAAGCAAACACCCGCCCATACACACAGGCAAAAAGAGTGAAAGAGTCGAAAACACATACATACACGTAGATTCAGACACATAAACCGAGAAAGACATGCATTGGTATAAGCAAACACCCGCCCAGACACACAGGCAAAAAAGAGTGAGAGAAACAAAAACACATACAAATACGTAGATTCAGACACACAAACCGAGAAAGACATGAACTGGAATAAGCAAACACTCGCCCAGACACACAGGCAAAAAGAGTGAGAGAGACAAAAACACATACAAATACGTAGATTCAGACATAAAAACCGAGAAAGACATGCATTGGAATAAGCAAAAAACCGCCCAGACACACAGACAAAAACAGTGAGAGAAACAACTACACATACAAATAAGTAGATTCAGACACATAAAACCGAGAAAGACATGCATTGAAATAAGCAAACACCCGGCCAGACACACAGACAAAAAGACTGAGAGAGACGAAAACACATACAAATACGTAGATTCAGACACAAACTGAGAAAGACATGCATTGGAATAAGCAAACACCCGGCCAGACACACAGACAAAAAGACTGAGAGAGACAAAAACACATACAAATACGTAGATTCAGACACAAACTGAGAAAGACATGCATTGGAATAAGCAAACACCCGCCCATACACACAGGCAAAAAGAGTGAAAGAGTCGAAAACACGTAGATTCAGACACATAAACCGAGAAAGACATGCATTGGTATAAGCAAACACCCGCCCAGACACACAGGCAAAAAGAGTGAGAGAAACAAAAACACATACAAATACGTAGATTCAGACACACAAACCGAGAAAGACATGTACTGGAATAAGCAAACACCCGGCCAGACACACAGACAAAAAGAGTGAGAGAGACAAAAACACATACAAATACGTAGATTCAGACATAAAAACCGAGAAAGACATGCATTGGAATAAGCAAAAAACCGCCCAGACACACAGACAAAAACAGTGAGAGAAACAACTACACATACAAATAAGTAGATTCAGACACACAAACCGAGAAAGACATGCATTGAAATAAGCAAACACCCGCCCAGAAACACAGGCAAAAAGAACTAGATCTCCAAACTCTTAACTATAACTAAACTAAACTAGAACTCTAACAAAAACTCTAAGCTAAGACTCTAAGCTAAAACTCTAAACTCGTAACTAAAACTAAAGTAAACTAGAACTTCAAAAAAACTAAGCTAAGACTCTAGGCTAAAACTCTAAACTCTTAACTAAAACTTAACTAAACTACAGCTTTAATTAAAACTCTAAGCTATGATTCTCAGCTAAAACTCTAAATTCTTAACTATAACTAAACTAAACTGCAACTCTAACAAAAACTCTAAGCTAAGACTCTAGGCTAAAACTCTAAACTCTTAACTAAAACTAAACTAAACTAGAGCTCTAACTAAAACTCTAAGCTAAGACTCTAGGCTAAAACTCTAAACTCTTAACTATAACTAAACTAAACTTCAACTCTAACTAAAACTCTAAGCTAAGACTCTAAGCTAAAACTATAAAGTGAAACTAAACTAAACTAAACTTCAACTCTAACTGAAACTCTAAGCTAAGACTCTAAGGTGAAACTCTAAACTCTTAACTATAACTAAACTACACTTCAACTCAAACTAAAATTCTAAGCTAAGACTCTAGGCTAAAACTCTAAACTCTTAACTAAAACTTAACTAAACTACAACTTTAACTAAAACTCTAAGCTATGACTCTAAGCTAAAGCTCTAATTTCTTAACTATAACTAAACTAAACTTCAACTCTAACTAAAACTCTAAGCTAAGACTCTAAGCTAAAACTATAAAGTGAAACTAAACTAAAGTAAACTTCAACTCTAACTGAAACTCTAAGCTAAGACTCTAAGGTGAAACTCTAAACTCTTAACTAAAACTAAACTAAACTAGAACTCTAGCAAAAACTCTAAGCTATGACTCTAAGCTAAAACTCTAAACTCTTAACTATAACTAAACTAAACTTCAACTCTAACTAAAACTCTAAGCTAAGACTCTAAGCTAAAACTCTAAACTCTTAACTAAAACTAAACTAAACTAGAACTTCAATAAAAACTCTAAGCTAAGACTCTAAACTAAAAACTTTAAACTCTTAGCTAAAACTAAACTAAACTAGAACTCTAACAAAAACTCTAAGCTAAAGCTCTAAACTCTTAACTAAAACTAAAGCAAACTTCAACTCTAACTAAAACTCTAAGCTAAGACTCTAAGGTAAAACTCAAAACTCTTGACTATAACTAAACTAAACTACAACTTTAACAAAAACTCTAAGTTAAGACTCTAAGCTAAAACTCTAAACTCTTATCTATTACTAAACTAAACTTCAACTCTAACTAAAACTCTAAGCTAAGACTCTAAGGTAAAACTCTAAACTCTTAACTAAAACTAAACTAAACTAGAACTCTAACAAAAACTCTAAGTTAAGACTCTAAGCTAAAAACTCTCAACTCTTAACTATAACTAAACTAAACTTCAACAAAAACTCTAAGTTAAGACTCTAAGCTAGGACTCTAAGGTAAAACTCTAAACTCTTAACTAAAACTAAAGTAAACTAGAACTTCAACAAAAACTCTAAGCTAAGACTCTAATCTAAGACTCTAGGCTAAAACTCTAAACTCTTAACTAAAACTAAACTAAACTAGAACTCTAACAAAACTCTAAGATAAGACTCTAAGCTAAAACTAAACTAAACTTGAACTCTAACAAAACTCTAAGCTAAGACTCCAAGCTAAAACTCTAAACTCTTAACTAAAACTAAACTAAACTAGAACTCTAACAAAAACTCTAAGCTAAGACTCTAAGCTAAAACTCTTAACTCTTAACTAAAACTAAACTAAACTAGAACTCTACCAAAACTCTAAGCTAAGACTCTAAGGTAAAACTTTAAACTGTTAACTATAACTAAACTAAACTTCAACTCTAAATAAAACTAAGCTAAGACTCTAGGCTAAAATTCTATGCCAATGGGTTAAAGAAAAAACTGGAAAAGATGTTAGATAATTTCTAAGTCTAAAAAATTCAGTCCGAAAGAACTTAAAAAAAATTCAAAGAGGGAGGGAGGAACGGAGGAGTTCAGGGGCCTTTGGGGGTGCAGGGGGATTTTGGTGGCCCGAGGGGTCTTTGGGGGCTCGGGGGGCCTTTGGGGCCCGGGGCCTTTGGGGTTGTGTTAGGGGGCCCTTTGGGGTTGGGGTAGGGGACCTCAAAACATTGTTCAAATGGAACCTGTATATTATAACGACCACGGTGTTTCACCCCAAATCATCTTCTAAATCATCTTCTAAAATCATCTTCTATAAAGTCTCAAGCTGTTTCTCCCCAATCATCTTCTAAAATGTCTCAAACTGTTTCGCCCAAATAATCCCTAAACGTAATTTCTGCGTGTTCCTTTTGTTTTGGCATCCCTGCGCTGTCACATTTGAAATTCATATGAAACCCTTTCCCGCATTAATCTCTTCATCTCATAAGTATTCCTAGCTAAACTATTATGGCTTCGATAGAATATTAATTTTATCGCTAAGTCTAATGACCTGAGAAGCCATATTTAAAAAATAGAATATTAATTTATCTCTTTAGAGTCCCGTATAATTCCTAGGAAACAAGTGATGTCATTTTTAATTCCCCTTTCGTGAATCAATAATTCCCCTTAGAAACAACAAATAAATTCCCCTTTTGTGGATCAATAATTCCCCTTAGAAACAACAAATAAATTCCCCTTTCTTGGGTCAATACATTCCCCCATCGATTATGTAAATCAATTTCTCAGAAATCCTCTCCCCTTCGATTACGCAATCAATACATCTCTCCCCGTTAATGCGCATGTGCAAACTTCCCCCTGGAGTCATTACACCTAGACGAAAAACAACAAATCAATTGACCTTGACCCCATTAGACTCGATCGATAATCCTTGATTAAATTATGTCCAGTCAGCGTTAGACTAAATTGTAGATGGCAGCAGTGGTGTCGACTGGGAGTCATTATACCTAGACGAACAAAAACAAATCAATTGACCTTGACCCCATTAGACTCGATCGATAATCCTTGAATAAATTATGTAAGCTTGACATTAGACTTAATTGTAGATGGCAGCAGTGGTGTGAGCCCCGGAGTCATTATGCCCTCCCTACTAACAAAGTACCTTTTTCTCCCTTTTTATGGCGTAAAACAGCAATTTTGCCCCAAAAAGTGCCGAAGAGACATTGAATAAAAATTCCGAGATAGCCAATTGCTTGGAATTTACAAAAAACTGGTGGCAGGCGTTTACCCCCTCCCGGCGATTACCCCCGGAAAATACCCCCCCCTGCGGAAAATACTCCCCAGAGAATACCCCCAGCGGAAAACCCCCCCCCCCTTCCCGGAAAATACCCCCCCCCCCCGCCCCCCGCCGTGAAATATAAGGCTTTCCAAATTTGAGAATTTTCTTTGAGTTTTATTTTCTTAATTCCCGTAGAGGGAAGGAATTTTGGTACCTGTGTATTATGTGCCACTCACTCAAGTTTACGCTGTGTAAAATTGGAGAACACACCGTTTTTTTCGTTAGTTTCTTCGTTACTTTAGAAATAAATTTTGGCTATAGATTTGCACATTAGGGGGGGGGGTGGTGTGGTAAAGTATAGTGGGTCTGCATGCAAAATGTGTTTGGTACAATTATTCTGCATATTACATAGATAGATAGATAAGTGTATTTTAAAGCCAAATATACGGCCATGAACACAGTAAAGTAACACAAATGAAAGGCAAAAATAACATAAACATTGATCAGCGGTCATCATAAAACACTTTAATGAAACACTACAATAACCTGATAATAGTACTTAATACTTGAAAAAACGGTCATCAATAAAAAAAAAACACTTACCACTTGGAAAAAACACTTAAATGAAACATTATATTTACTTTATACTGGGATTTTTTTTTTTTTTTTTTTTTTTTCTTTTTTTTTAGTTAACAACATTTCCAGATACCTCGCTATTCTTCTGTTATTTTTTAGTGGCCATATACCTAGAAAAAATTGTTTTCTGACTCCAAACTATCCAAATACTTTACCCGCCCCCCCTTCTTAGGTGCAAATATATAGCCATAATTGTATTTATATTCTGTCACTTCTTTTTGTCTTGTCTCGTGCTAAGCTGAAAAAACTAACGAAGAAACCGGTTAGTTCTCGAGTTCTATACAGCGTAAACTTAAGTGAGTGGTGTATAATATACAAGTACCAAAATTCCTTCCCCCTACAGAAAAAAAAACAACTAAAATTCTCAAATTTGGAAAGGCTTATTTTCAACGAGGGGGGGGGGGTATTTTCCCGGTGGGTATTTACCGGGGGGAGGGGTATTTTTCGAGGAGGGGCAAAATTTATGTTCCTATTAAACTGAATCAGAAGACACTATAGGCATGCTGGTTGTCAATGACACGTTTCAGAAATATTTCAATGACGACTGAGGTCATCGAACTGAAACTTTCAGGGCTACTACTATTAATGCTTCTGCTCTTACTATTGAACTAAATCAGAAGAGTCAAAGTGCATCCAAGTTGTCAATATAGCATAGATACATTGTTTTAGGAACAAAAAATTGAAGTGTGAAACTGAATTAAAATATTCAGAATCTCAGAAGGGTGTATGTTGTGAAAAACTATTTTAAAATTCGGTCCAAGATTTAAATAGCATCCAAAATTCATATTCTTGCAGAGAAAAACTGAATAGGTTGGACATACCTTTAACAAAAAAAATATCTCAAAATTTTTATCGGATGCATTTTGGAAAAAGGCCCGTGGCGAGGGGAGGGGGGGGGGGCTGGTTACCATCCGATATCTTTTGACGCTAAAAAGTGAACTAGAACTTTCAATTTCCAATCAAATAAGCCCTATCTGAAGTTTATACGAGCATTCCTTCCATGAGAACCATATATGCGCCCAGTGCATAACTTACAACAATTGTCCAGAATACTGTGGGGGGAGTGTCCTGCTAAAAGATATAATTTACAGAACTTTCAACGAGTTTGGACATAATTGCTATCTCAAAATTTTTATTGGATGTATTTGGGGAAATGATGGGTGTGGAAGGGGTGTTAGTTGCCTCCCAACCCAATTCTACTATTAAAAAGGGCACTAGCCATTTAAATTTCCAATCAAATGAGCCCTTTTTGAAGTTACTGTGACAACACTTTTTATAAAAAGCTTAATTGTCCCCGGGGCATAACTTACAACCCTTGCCCCGACGGCTGTCGCGGGAGTGTCCTCCTAAAAAACATAGTTTCTATTTGGAAATCAACTACGTAGAACAAACTGGCTATCACAAAATTTTGATTGGATATGTTTGGAGAAATGGTGGGCGTGGAAGAGGTGTTAGTTGCCTTCCAATCACTTTTGATCTTTAGAAAGGGCACTAGAACTTACGATTTCCCATTCAATGAGCCCCCTTTGAAGTTTATACGACAACCCATTCCATATGAAGTGCCTCTGGAAAAAAATAAAAATAAATAAAACATTGGAGTCGGATGGCCTTTAAATTGAAGTTTATACGATCATCCCCTCCATAAGAACCATATATGCTCCCAGCGCATGACTTGTAACCTCTGTCCCAGGGCCCAGGGGGATTTTGTCGACACCAAAGTTTTTGTTATCTAGCCTTTTAACTATTTTTAACAAATGGCTATCTTAATTTTTTTTTTGATGCATTTGGATAAAAAGGGTGTGGAGGGCGGGAGGGCTAGTTGTCTTCCGATCTCTTTTGACTCTTAAAAAGTGAACTACAACTTTCAGTTTCCAAATGAGCCCTCTTTGAAGTAATTCGAGCATCCCTTCCATAAGAACCATATATACCCCCAGGGCACAACTCACAACGCCTGTCCCTGGTCCCTGGAGGGCTGTGTCGACACAAGAAATTTTTATCTGACCCTTGAACTATTATTAAAAAAAATGGCTATCTGAAAATTTTTATCTGATGCATTTAGGGGGGAAAGGACGTGAGGGGGGAGCCTTCTACCCTCCGATCACTTTTGACTCTTGAAAAGTGAACCACAACTTTCAGTTTCCAATCAAATGAACCCTCTATGAAGTTCATACGAGCATCCCTTCCATAACAACCATACACCCGCAGTACATAACTTACAACACCTGGCCCCGGGCCCTGTGGTGCTTCGTCAACACCGGTGTGTTAGGGATGATCGTATAAACTTCAGAGAGGGCTAATTTGATTGAAAATAGAAAGTTCTAGTTCACTTTTAAAGAGTCAAAAGAGAACAAAGGGCAATTAGCCCAACCCCGCACTCCCTTTTTTCCTGAAACCCATCTGAAAAAAATTTTTATATAGCCATTTTGTTAAAAAAAAGTTCAAAGATCAGATAATAGAAACTCCGAGGTTGACACAAACCCATTTTTTACTTTGATATTGTTACTTTGATACCAGTTTTGATGCTTTGATGAATATTTGAATTTTGTAAAGTTTGATTTCGAAATAAGGAATTTTTAAAAACTTGAAACTTTTTGCAATCAAAACGAACAAAAATCAATTAAAAAAAACTTTCCGAAAAATAAGTTTTTCAAAGAAAAGTAAAGGCCATTTTAAACTTAAGCTCAGCAGATACAAATACCTGTTAAAATTCAAACTCAAGACGACCAGAAATTACTATTAAAAAATAAATAAAACCCAAAACAAACAGAAATTACATAAACAGTCATAGCAAAAAAACATACAACAAGTAATATATAATAAATAGATCTTAAAGCGAGTAATGCTTAGATTAAATATAAAAATAAAGCTTAAAACAAAAAAAAATATTTTGCTATTGAAGTATAAATGAAACTTAAAACAAACAAAAATTAAATAAACAATCAATGCAAACAAACATACAATAGATGTTAATGTACATGAATAGATAAATCTTAAAACGAGTGAAACTTAAATTGAATATCTAAATCAAGCTTGAAACGAACAAAATCACTACAAACCAGAATTTGGGTATCACCTCCTTCTCTCACTGTAAAAGTCTTAGACCTACTGCGTCATTGGAGCTTTACTGAAAACTATATGCGTCTTGAACAGTCTTGGAATGTATAAACAACATCAAATTGAATATCTGATGTATAGTGATATTAATTGTTGAAAAGTCCATCAGTTCAAGTATTTATTTCACTGTAATTTTATTTTTATTTTCAATGCTGTAAGAACTGGAAAAGAAAATATTTGTAATATAATTCATTTTCAGTTAAGTGCCAATCACGCAGTAGGCTTTTGGTTCTTATTTACAGTTCAGGAAGTGGGCAGTATCCAAACTCTTGTTTATAGTGAAACTATATTTGCCTTGAACAGAGAAACAGCTAATAAATTGTACTGAATATTTGATGTATAACGATATTAATTGCTTATAGCTCATCAGTTCAAAATTTTACTATAGCTTTAATGTTAATTTTCAGTATTAAGTACAAAAGAAAATATTTGTAATAAAATTGGTTTTCAGTAAAGCGCCAATGACGCGGTAGGTTTTAGACTTTTACATTGAGACAAAGAGGCGATACCCAAACTCTTGTTCGTAGTGATTTTTGTTCTTTTCAAGCTTGATTTGTAGATTCAATTTAAGTTTCACTCGTTTCAAGATATATTTATTCATTTACAGAAGGCACGACGAGAGTTAGCCCCACTTTTTTTTAGTTTCCAGTCGTTTTGAGTTAAACTCGGTTATCTATTATTAATTCGGTTCGTTTTAGGTCTCATTATTTATGAAGTTTTGACAAAAAAAAATTATGCAAAATAATCGTCAAATACAATTTTGCTATTGAAGTTTGGTAGAACAAAAAACTAGCCTCAACAAAACATCGACCCAAGATATAGATTAATCAAATTATCTACCAACACAGCGTTGCCAGACGTTGCATAATTATGCGGAAAGTAGAATAATTGGGAAACAAAAGCATACAAGCATAAACCTCCCTAAGAGAGCATAGTTGTAGCATGTATTTTAAGCAAATGTGGAACAACTTATCACATAATATCTATTAAATAAAATAAACAAATGTCCACCGACTTTTTCAGTTCTGATGTATATTATACTGTGGTATGTGGGGGAAAACGCACACAAGATATTTGAATTCAAAGACACGTGATGAAGATGACATATTTGAGAGATTTCATACTGCTCTTAATCTTGGTGAATATTGAAAGTTTTCCTGTGGTGCTTTTTATTAAGAGTCGAGAGTATTTTTAGCTGTTACTAATTTATGAAAAGTTCATCAAAATCTGTGTAGCACCTTTATCAAAGAAAGATTTCTCAGAGGCTCTACGAAGTTCAATTCATCAAACCAATGTAATTTCTGATAATAAAAGACGACTTTTTAGGATCTGAGTGTTAGCAATATCTTGCGATATCTATACGGAGAGATGAAATAGCCCCTGAGGGTATGAACAGTTTCCAAAAAGGTGTTTAGATTTCTATATTACCACAGTGACACATACACTGAAGAGATTCCGGCACAACGATTTTTTTTAAGTTCTTACAGTTTGTAAATGCAACGATGTCCTTGGTAAACTAAAGGAAAAATAGTCAGTCACTAGGCCTTGTAGTAAACCGATTTTCGAGTCTCATGCCAAAACCCACAAATATTGACTCCCAGTGGTGCAAGCTGTCATATACTTTTAGTAACTTCAAAAAGGAACATTTGAGCGAAATAGCTAGCCTACAGATACTTTAAGGAGAAAATACTTCAAACTAGAAACTTCACCGACGAAAAAGTATTTCAAGATCTAGCAGAACTAACCAAGAAGTTGCTCGCCCTATTGCATTTGAACGCAGTCTCAAAAATATTTTTTTCTTGAATGAGTGATGTAAAGACACAAAAGCGGAACAAGTTGAAGAAAGAAAGTATTGAAGCTGTTCTGGTTATAAATTGCGATTAAGAACAAAAGACACAGTTTGCTGCAAATATCCAAGGGCAACTAGGATATCTTTTGACTCTTAAAAAGTAAACTAGAACTTTCAATCTCCAATCAAAGGAGCCCTCTCTGAAGTTTATACGAGCATCCCTTTCATAAGAACCATATATGCTACCAGGCCAACACTTACAACGCCTATCCCTGGGCCCTGGGGGGTTGTGTTGACACCGGAGTTTTTGTTGTCTAATTTTTGAATACTTTTCAAAAAACTGACTATCTCAAAATTTGTAGCGGATGGGTTTGCGGAGAAAAAGACGTTGGAGGGGGGGGGATAGTTGCCCTTCAATCTATTGACTTTCAAAAAGTAAACTTGAACTTTCAATTTCCAATCAAATGAGCCCTCTATGAAGTTTATACGAGCATCCCTTTCATAGTAACACCGGAGTTTTTCTTATCCGACCTTTAACAATGAACTATTTTTAACAAAATATTTTTCTCAAAATTTTTATCAGATGGGTTTTGAAAAAGAAGACGTGGGGGGGGCTAGTTGCCCTTGAATATCTTTTGACTTTAAAAAGTGAGCTCGAACTTTCAATTTCCAATCAAATCAGCCCTCTCTGAAGTTTATACGAGCAACCCTTTCATAAAAACCATATATGCTCTAGGGCATAACTTACAACGTCTGACCCCACGCCCTGGGGGTTTTTGTCGACACCTGAGTCTTGTTATCTGACTTTAGAACAATTTTAACTTATTGGCTATCTAAAAATTTTTATCGGAGGTATTTGGGGAAAAAGTGGTGTAGGGGCGGGCTAGTTGCCCTCCAATCTCTTTCGTCTCTCAAAAAATGAGCCAGAAATTTCAATTTCCAATCAAATGTGCCCTCTATGAAGTTTTTACGAGCATCCCTTCCATAAGAACCATATATTCCCCCGGGGCATAACTTACAACGCCGGCCCTCGCATAACTTACAACACCGGCCCTCAGGCTCTGGAAGCTTTGTCCGTCCTGGAGTTTTCGCTATATGGTCATTGAACCATTTAAAAAAATGGCTATCTCAAAGTTCTTATCGGACGGGTTTGAGGAAAAAAGGGCTTTGAGGGGGGGGGCTAGGTGCCCTTCAATCTCTTTTGACTCTTAAAAAGTGAACTCGAACTTTTAATTTCCATTCAAATGAACCCTCTTTGCAGTTTATACGAGCATACACTTCCATAAGAATCATATTTGCCCCCAGGGAATAGCTTAAAATACCTGCCCCCGAAACTGGGGGGTTGTTTTAGACCACAGAGTTTTTGTTATTTGATCTTTGAACTATTTTTTACAAAATAGCTATCTCAAAATTTTATCGGATGCATTTTGGGAAAAAGGGCCGTGGCGGGAGGGGGAGGGGCTGGTTACCCTCCGATATCTTTAGAAGCTTAAAACTAGAACTAGATCTATCAATTCCCAATCAAATGAGCCATCTCTGAAGTTTATACGAGCATTCCTTCCATAAGAACCATATATGTCCCCAGGGCATAGCTTACAACAATTAACCCTGAAGACTGTGGGGGGAGTGTTCTGCTCAAAGATATAATTTACAGAACTTTCAGCTACGTTGAACAAAATTGTTATCTCGAAATTTTGATTGTGTGTATTTGGGGAAATGGCGGGCGTGGAAGGGGTGTTAGTTGCCATCCAATCACTTTCGGCTATTGAAAAGGGCACTAGCCTTTTAATTTCCAATCGAATGAGCCCCCCTCAAACTCTCAAAAAATGGACTAGAACTTTCAATTTCCAACAAAATGAGCCCTCTCTGAAGTTTTTACGAGCATCCCTTCCATAAGAACCATATATTCCCCCGGGGCATAAGTTACAACGCCTGCCCTCGGGCCCTGGGGGCTCAGTCCGTACCGGAGTTTTCGCTATATGGTCTTCGAACTATCTTTAAAAATGGCTATCTTAAAGTTCTTATCGGATGGGTTTGAGGAAAATAAGGCGTAGAGTGGGGGGGGCTAGGTGTCCTCCAATCTCTTTTAACTCTTAAAAAGTTAACTAGAACTTTCAATTTCAAATCACATGAGCCTTCTTTGAAGTTTATACGAGTATCCCTTCCATAAGAACCATATTTGCCCCCAGGACATAACTTACAACGCCTGCCCCTGGGCCCTAGGGGTTGTTTTAGATACCGGAGTTTTTGTTATATGATCTTTGAACTATTTTTAACACAATAGCTATCTCAAAATTTTTATCGGATGCATTTTGGAAAAAGGGCCAGGGCGGGTGGGGGGGGGGCTGGTCACCCTCCGATATCTTTTGACACTAAAAAGTGAACTAGAAATTTCAATTTCAAATCAAATAAGCCCTATCTGAAGTTTATACGAGCATTCCTTCCATGAGAACCATATATGCGCCCAGGGCATAACTTACAACAATTGTCCTGAAGACTGTGGGGGGAGTGTCCTGCTAAAAGATAGAATTTACAGAACTTTCAACAAGGTTGAACAAAATTACTATCTCAAAATTTTTATTGGATGTATTTGGGGAAATGATGGGTGTGGAAAGGGTGTTAGTTGCCTTCCAATCACTTTCGACTATTAAAAAGGGCATTAGCCATTTAAATTTCCAATCGAATGAGCCGTTTTTGAAGTTTCTATGACAACACTTTTTATAAAAAGCTTAATTGTCCCCGGGGTATAACTTACAACCCTTTCCCCGATGGCTGTTGGGGGAGTGTCCTCCTCAAAAACATACTTTCTATTTGGAAATCAAAAGCGTAGAACAAAATGGCTATCTCAAAATTTTGACTGGATATGTTTGGAGAAATGGGGGGGGGGGGTGGAAGGGGTGTTAGTTGCCTTCCAATCACTTTTGACCTTTGGAAAGGTTACTAGAACTTACGATTTCCAATTAAATGAGCCCCCTTTGAAGTTTATACGACAACCCATTCTGTATGAAGTGCCTCTGGAAAAAAAAATAAAACATTGGAGCCGGATGGCCTTTAATTTGAAGTTTATACAAGCATCCCCTCCATAAGAACCATATATGGCCCCAGGACATAACTTATAACCTCTGTCCCAGGACCCGGGGGGATTTTGTTGAAACCAGAGCTTTTCTTATCTAGCCTTTTAAATATTTTTAACAAATGGCTATCTTAAAACATTTTTTTGATGCATTTGGGGAAAAAAGGGCGTGGAGGGGGGGGGGGGGGCTAGTTGTCATCCAATCTCTTTTGACTCTTAAAAAGTGAACTACAACTTTCAGTTTCGGAATGAGCTCTCTTTGAAGTCATTCGAGCATCCATTCCATAAGAACCATATATACCCCCAGGGCACAACTCACAACGCCTGTCCCTGGACCCTGGAGAGCTGTGTCGACACAGGAAATTTTTTATCTAACCCTTGAACTATTATTAACAAAATGGCTATCTCAAAAGTTTTATCTGATGCATTTAGGGGGAACAGGAGGTGAGGGGGGAACCATCTACTCTCCGATCACTTTTTACTCTTGAAAAGTGAACCATAACTTTCAATTTCCAATCAAATGAACCCTCCATGAAGTTCATACGAGCATCCCTTCCATAACATCCATACACCCGCAATGCATAACTTACAACACCTAGCCCCGGGCCCTGTGGTGCTGTGTCGACACCGGTGTATTAAGGATGCTCGTATAAACTTCAGAGAGGGCTCATTTGATTGAAAATAGAAAGTTCTAGTTCACTTTTAAAGAGTCAAAAGAGACCGAAGGGCAATTAGCCCAACCCCTCACGCCCTTTTTTCCTGAAACCAATCTGATAAAAATTTTGGTATAGCCATTTTGTTAAAAATAGTTCAAACATCAGATAATAGAATCTCCGAGGTTGACACAAACCCATTTTTTAACTTTGATATTGTTACTTTGATACCAGTTTTGATGCTTTGATGAATATTTGAATTTTTTAAAGTTTGATTTTGAAATAAGGAATTTTTAAAAACTTGAAACTTTTTGCAATCAAAATCAACAAAAACTAATTAAAAAAAAAACTTTCCGAAAAACAAGTTTTTCAAAGAAAAGTAAACGCCATTTTAAACTTAAGCTCAGCAGATACAAATATCTGTTAAAATTCAAACTCAAGATGACCAGAAATTACTATTAAAGAATAAATGAAACCCAAAACAAACAGAAATTACATAAATAGTCATAGCAAAAAAACATACAACAATTAATAATATAATAAATAGATCTTAAAGCGAGTAATGCTTAGATTGAATATGAAAATTAAGCTTAAAACGAAAAAAAATATTTTGCTATTGAAGTATAAATGAAACTTAAAACGAACAGAAATTAAATAAACGGTCAATGCAAACAAACATACAATAGATATTAATGTAAATGAATAAATAAATATTAAAACAAGTGAAACTTAAATTGAATATCCAAATCAAGCTTGAAACGAACAAAATCACTACAAACCAGAATTTGGGTATCACCTCCTTCTCTCACTGTAAAAGTCTAAAACCTACTGCGTCATTGGAGCTTTACTGTGAAACTATATGAGTCTTGAACAGTCTTGAAAAGAATATAAAACATCAAATTGAATATCTGATGTATAGTAATATTAATTGTTGAAAGGTCCATCGGTTCAAGAATTAATTTCACTGTAATTTTATTTTTATTTTCAATGCTGTAAGAACTGGAAAAGAAAATATTTGTAATATAATTCATTTTCAGGTAAGTGCCAATCACGCAGTAGGCTTTTGGTTTTTATTTACAGTTCAAGAAGTGGGCAGTATCCAAACTCTTGTTTATAGTGAAACTATATTTGCCTTCAACATAGAAAGAACTAATAAATTGTACTAGAACGAATGTTTGATGTATAACGATATTAATTGCTTAAAGCTTATCAGTTCAAAATTTTACTATAGCTTTAATGTTAATTTTCAGTATTAAGTACAAAAGAAAATATTTGTAATAAAATTGGTTATCAGTAAAGCGCCAATGACGCGGTAGGTTTTAGACTTTTACAGTGAGACAAGGAGGCGATACCCAGACTCTTGTTCGTAGTGATTTTTGTTCTTTTCAAGCTTGATTTGCATATTCAATTTAAGTTTCACTCGTTTCAAGATATATTTATTCATTTATATTAATATCTATTGTGTGTTTGTTTGCATTGATTGTTTATTTAATTTCTGTTCGTTTTAAGTTTCATTTATACTTCAATAGCAATTTTTTTTTGTTTTAAGCTTGATTTTCATGTTCAGCCTAAGTATTATTCGCTTTGAGATTTATTTTTTCATTTGTATTATTACTTGTTGTATGTTTTTTGCTAGGATTGTTTATTTGATTTCTGTTCGTTTTTGGTTTCATTTATTCTTTAATAGTAATTTCTGGTCGTTTTGAGTTCAAAAAAAAAAACTGACTTGCGATCGATAAAATAAATGTTCTATTTACTTCTAGAGAGAGCAGAAGTAATTGAGTGACGTCACAATACCTTTTGGTCAGGCTTTTTTACTTATTTGTTGTTGCCATGCAAAACAATTCTTTGGTTAGAGTCTTAAACGAATTTCTAGGTAGTGTTCAAAAGCAAATCCACAATATCATTTTGTTTTGTTTCGATTAGTATCTCAATAAATTGAGTAAATGCTTTTGGCCCGCGACGTATAAGTCTCATACAATAATCCAAAGACGAAGATTAATCTTTCACAATATAGTCAAGCATTATTTGAGAGAATATTTTCTTTTGCACTGATGCTCTTACTCTATTTTACATACTGAATCAAATCGTTGTCTTCAATATATTTCGCTAAGGTTTTAATCCGTCCTTCAACTTTCAACGGAGTAAAGGCATTCATTTCTGAAATATATCCTATGAACAAAAACCAATATTCACAATGTTGACGCACTGAAATCTTTTCCAATACTGAGGTAAGTAGACCAAAACAAATCTTGCGTAAGCTCTATCAAAACAAGTGTCATTGACATGCAAAATGACGTCATCCTCAAAAATTTGCATAGGTAAACAATAGCATCCTCTAAAGTATTAAATAACAACCAAGTGTGCCCAATAGATCAATAGTCAATAATACCTGCTGCTTGCTAGGGCCTGGTCGGCACCGGAGCCCCTCCACTACTAACATCTCCAAAACATCAAGTGATCTCAATGGAAATCACTGCATCAGATTCAGCATATCAGAAAACTCTCCTTGATAGGTTTCAAGCTCCTATGTACAAAAATGTGGAATTTTGCATTTTTTTTTACCAGAAGAAAGATTGTTCGTTTGCGTTAGTTTTCTTTCCCGGGAGTGATCATATCGAGCAAGTGATCATAAAAGATCGCGAGAGGTCGCATTTGATCGGAAATCAAAATTGCTAGTGTCATTTTTAAAGACCAAATATATTGGGGGCAGCTAGCCCCCTCTGGATCTTTTTCATGGAGGAATGTTTCATGGGGAAGGTAGTTTTCCATGGAGGGGAGCTGGATTTCCCAAAATTATTTAAAAACGATCAGAAATTAAATAAAAAAAGCATTTTTTCAACTCAAAGTAAGGAGCAACATTAAAACTTAAAACGAACAGAAATTATTATGTAAATGAGGGGGTCATTCCCTCGTCAATACCTCGCTCTTTACGCTAAAGTTCTTTAGTACTTTTAAAACAGCTATTTATTCTAATTAAACGGCCTTTGTGATTCAGGAACCATTCTTAAAGAATTGGGACACAAATTCAAACCTTAGCGTAAAGAGCGAAGTATTGACGAAGGGGTGACCTCCGTCATATGCGTAATAATTTTGGTTCGTTTTAAGTTTTAATATTGCTCCTTACTTTCAGTTGAAATGACTTGTTTTTGTTATTTAGTTACGATAAGACAGAATTTGAATTGTTTGTTATCAGACTAAATCCCAATACATAACTGATTAACTTGTTCGTTAAATTTAGGAAAAGGAACAAAAAGCTTAGCATAATTAATTCGAAAAAAGGATAATTTTGATCTCGAGAAAGTATAATCCTCTCCTTCAGATCTCGCAACACTACCGAAACTGCACAATATCTGTAAACTGGCTTGTCAACTTTTTGGTCCATAAATATGTCCCCTGAGGATCCAAAAACGTGTCATTTTTTAGCTAAAATTAATCCATTTCAAATTCTCAAAGATAAAGTCTTTTTTTTCACTAGTTGTTTTATTTGTCCAAAAGACGCTTTTTAAACCTCCGTCAAAACGGCTAGCTAACACCAAATATAATTAAAACGAAAAAAATACATATAAAACATTCACAAAAATAGACTATATGTGAAAGCCGGAGGATTTGCCAGCTTAGAATAAATGTTAAAAAGCCTTATTTTGGCGAAAATTCTTTACTTGCGTCATCTATGGCAAAACCTGGACACTAAAAAAAAAAATTGCTGAGAAGAAGCACTTAAAATTTGCATTTCTTTACAAAAATATGTACCCAATTGGGAAATGTTTCTTTTTATGTCATAAATTTACAAAACATGTACCTATTGATCTTCTAAAATTTTCGGCCTTATTGTGATTGTCTTCATGGGGGGCAGGCAGCTGGGAATGTGTCTTTCTGACATTCGTTGCATCAAGTTGGGAGCAGGGTTGCCACCTCACGGCCACCTCATATATACATATATATATATATATATATATATATATATATATATATATATATATATATATATATATATATATATATATATATATATATAATATATATATATATATATATATATATATATATATATATATATATATATATATATATATATATATATATATATATATATATATATATATATATATATAATATATATATATATATATATATATATATATATATATATATATATATATATATATATATATTTATATATATATATATATAATATATATATATATATATATATATATATATTATATATATATATATATATATATATATATATATATATATATATATATATATATATATATATATATATATATAATATACATAGTGTTACATTTCTACTTACTTTTAATTTCTCTCAACATACTTCTTTTTTCTCAATAAAAATTTTCAAAATGAGGATATTCCCCCGTGGAAAATATCCCCCCCCCCGAAAAATCCCCCCCCCCCTGTGAAAAATAAGGCTTTCCAAATTTGAGAATTTTATTTGAGTTTTATTTTCTTAATTCCCGTAGAGAGAAGGAATTTTGGTACCTGTGTATTATGTGCCACTCACTCAAGTTTACGCTGTGTAAAATTGGAGAACACACCGGTTTCATCGTTAGTTTCTTCGTTACTTTAGAAATAAATTTTGGCTATAGATTTGCAGATTAGGGGGGGGAAGGTAAAGTATAGCGGGTCTGCATGCAAAATTTGTTTGGTACCATTACTCTGCATATTGCATACATGGATAGATAAGTGTATTTTAAAGCTAAATATACGGCCATGAACACAGTAAAATAACACAAATGAAAGGCAAAAATAACATAAACTTTGATCAGCGATCATCATAAAACACTTAAGTGAAACACTACAATAACCTGATAATAGTACTTAATACTTGGAAAAACGGTCATTGAAAAAAAACACTTAACGCTTGGAAAAAACACTTAAATGAAACATTACATTAGTAGGGAGGCAATAACGACTCCCACGAGAACACCGTGCTGCCATCTATAATTGAGTCTAACGCTGACAGGTTATAATTTATTCAAGGATTATTGATCCACTAACGGGTCAATTACACCTTTTTCAAGGTCGATTTATTTGTTGTTTTGAAGTGTATTGACTCCGGGACGAAGTTTGCACATGCGCATTGAATTCTAAGGGGGCAATGTATTGATCCACAAAGGGGAGAGAATTTCTGAGAAATTGATTTGCATAATTGGCGGGGAACTAGATTTCTGAGAAATTGATTAAATAATCGGCGGGGAATTATTGATCGACAAAAGGGGAATTAAGAAACAATATGGCTTCTCTGATCTTTAGGTCTGGGAGATAAATTAATATTCTATTTTAAATATGGCTTCTCTGGTCTTTAGGTCTGAGAGATAAATATTAATATTCTATCGAAACATAAATAGTGTTGCTAGGAACACATTAGCGATGAAAACAGATTGAATATATTTTACGCGGGAAATGGTTTCTTAGGAATTTCAAATGTGACAGCGCAGGGATGCCGAAACTAAGGAACATGCAGAAATTACTTTTAGGGGATTATTTGGGCGAAACAGTTTGAGAAATTTTAGAAGATGATTTGGGCGAAACAGTTTGAGACATTTTAGAAGATGATTTGGGATAAAACTCTGTGGTCGTTATAATACACAAGTTTCATTTGAACAGTATTGTAAGGTCCCCTACCCCAACCCCAAAGGGCCCCATCCCCCCGGGCCCCCAAAGGACCCCCTCCCTCCGGGGCCCCCTCCCTCCAGGGCCCTCTCCCTCCGAGGCCCCTTCCCCGGGCCCCGAAAGCGCCCCCCTCCCCCCGGTCCTCCAATGCCATTTTTTTAATACTTTTTTTTGCGCTCTTTAGACACAGAAGGGCCTTCTCACCCTCAACTTTTTGGCTCCCCCCGAATATATTTTTTCAGAACAAGTTCTTTTCTTAATGTCCCTCCTAAACCAATTTTACAACTTGAAGTGCTCATTCTTTTCACCCACAACTTTATTTTATGGCTTTTTGAATACCCCAACACCAAGCAATACATTCAAAAGGCTTTTTTATATTTTTTCAGAACAAGTTCTTTACGGAATGTCCTTCCTAAACAAATTTTACAGCTTGAAGTACTCATGCTTTTCATCCACAACTTTACTTTACGGCTTTTTGCATACCCCAACATCAAGCAATACATTCAAAAGGCTTTACTATATCTTTTCAAAACAAGTTCTTTACGTAATGTCCCTCCTAAACCAATTTTACAACTTGAAGTACTTATCCTTTTCATCCACAACTTTACTTTACGACTTTTTGCATACCCCAACATCAAGCTATACTTTTCAAAAGGATTTATTATATCTTTTCAGAACAAGTTCTTTACGTAATGTTCTTCCTAAACCTATTTTACAAGTTGAAGTACTTATCTTTTTCACCACAACTTTACTTTACGACTTTTTGCATACCCCAACATCAAGCTATACTTTTCAAAAGGATTTATTATATCTTTTCAGAACAAGTTCTTTACGTAATGTCCTTCCTAAACCAATTTTACAACTTGAAGTCCTCATCTTTTTCACCACAACTTTACTTTACGGCTTTTTGCATACCCAATATCAAGCAATACTTTTCAAAAGGCTTTATTATGTCTTTTCAGAACAAGTTCTTTACGTAATGTCCTTCCTAAGCCAATTTTACAACTTGAAGTACTCATCTTTTTCACCACAACTTTACTTTACGGCTTTTTGCATACTCCAACACCAGGGAATACTTTTCAAAAGGCTTTATTATATCTTTTCAGAAAAAGTTCTTTTCTTAATATCCCTCCTAAATCTATTTTACAAGTTGAAGTACTCATCCTTTTCACACACAACTTTACTTTACGGCTTTTTGCACATCCCAACACCAAACAATACATTTCAAAAGGCTTCATTATATCTTTTCCGAACAAGTTCTTTACGTAATGTCCCTTCTCAACCAATTTTACAAGTTAAAGTACTCATCTATTTCACCCACAACTTTACTTTATGGCTTTTTGCATACCCCAACACCAAGGTCTACTTTTCAAAAGGCTTTATTATATCTTTTCAGAAAAAGTTTTTCTTAATATCCCTCCTAAACCTATTTTACAAGTTGAACTACTAATCCTTTTCACACACAACTTTACTTTACGACTTTTTGCGTACCCCAACATCATGCAATACTTTTCAAAAGGCTTTATTATATCTTTTCAGAACAAGTTCTTTACGTAATGTCCTTCCTAAACCAATTTTACAAGTTGAAGTACTCATCCCTTTCACCCACAACTTTACTTTACGACTTTTTGCACACCCCAACACCAAGCAATGCTTTTCAAAAGGTTTTATTATATCTTTTCAGAACAAGTTCTTTACGCAATGTCCCTCCTAAACCAATTTTACAAGTTGAAGTACTCAATCTTTTTCACCACAATTTTATTTTACGACTTTTTGCATACCCAAACATCAAGCAATACTTTTCAAAAGGCTTTATTATATCTTTTCAGAACAAGTTCTTTACGTAATGTCCCTCCTAAACCAATTTTACAACTTGAAGTACTCATCTTTTTCACCACAACTTTAATTTACAGCTTTTCGCACACCCCAACATCAAGCAATACTTTTCAAACGGCTTTATTATATCTTTTCAGAACAAGTTCTTCACGTAATGTCCCTCCTAAACCAATTTTACAAGTTGAAGTACTCATCCTTTTCACCACAACTTTACTTTACGACTTTTTACATACCCCAATATCATGCAATACTTTTCAAAAGGCTTTATTATGTCTTTTCAGAACAAGTTCTTTACCTAATGTCCCTCCTAAACCAAATTTACAAGTTGAAGTACTCATCCTTTTCACCACAACTTTACTTTACGACTTTTTGCATACCCCAACATCAAGCAATACTTTTCAAAAGACTTTATTATATCTTTTCAGAACAATTTCTTTACGTAATGTCCCTCCTAAGCCAATTTTACAAGTTGAAGAACTCTTTTTTTCACCCACAACTTTACTTTACGGCTTTTTGCATGCCCCAACACCACGCAATACTTTTCAAAGGCTTTATTATATCTTTTTAGAAAAATTTCTTTTCTTAATATCCCTTCTAAACCTATTTTACAAGTTGAAGTACTCATCTTTTTCACCCACAGCTTTACTTTACGACTTTTTGCACACCCCAGCATTTTTCATAGAAGATAGAAAAAGTTATACATTAATTGTGAAAAGTTAACTCAATTCGGAATCACCAAAGAACTGACAGATCAATTCTATTTTTTAAGAAATAAAAAGGTTACACCTCAGTTCTTAATTTCTCAAATGACATAAAAATTTAAAGTTCTATTCTAAATTTTTCCGTGGAAGATAGGAAAAGTAATACCTTGATTGTGTATATTTTCAATCAAGATAAAAAGTTTCACTCTAATTCTAAATTTTTATAATTTCACTTCAGATTTCCCTCAAAGAGATGAAAAAATTTAAAGTTCTGTCCTAAATTTTACCCTAGATACATCGATTCTGAATTTTTCCTACAAGAAGAGAAAAAGTTCAGCTTTAATTACATATTTTCTCAAAGAAGCGAAGAAAACTTCAAGTTCTGTTCCAAATTTTTCGTAGAAGATAGAAAAAGTTATACTTTGATCGTGAATATTCGCCCTGACGATAAGGAGCTACCCTTTAATTCTGAGCTTTCTCGAAGAAGTGCAAAATGTTCAAGTTCTCTTCTGAATTTTCTTAAAAAAGATAACAATTTAGCACAATTCTGAAATTTACCAAAGAAAATGAAAAAAACTTCCACTTCAGTTCTTAATATCTCAAATACATAAAACATTTTAAGTTCTGTTCTAAATTTTTCCATAGAAGATAGGAAAAGTTATACTATGATTGTGTATATTTTCAATGAAGATAAAAAGTTTCATTTTAATTCTATATTTTCTTAATTTTAATTCCGATTTTTCTCAAAGAGATGAAAAATTTAAAGTTCTCTTCCAAATTTTTCTTAGAAGACAGAAAAAAGTTATACTTTGATCGTGAATATTCACCATGACGATAAGGAGCTACACTTTAATTCTAAGTTTTCTCGAAGAAGTGTAAAATATTCAATTTCTCTTCTGAATTTTCTTAAAGAAGCGAAAAAGTTAACTCAATTCTGAATTTTACCAAAGAAAATGAAAAAAAGCTACCACTTCAGTTCTTAATTTCTCAAAAGGTATAAAAAATTTAAAGTTCTGTTCTAAATTTTTCCATAGAAGATAGGAAAAGTTATACTATGATTGTGTATATTTTCAATGAAAATAAAAAAGTTTCACTTTAATTCTAATTTTTTCAATGAAGTGAAGAAAAGTTCAAGTTCTCTTCAGAATTTTCTCAATGAAAAAGAAATAAGTTACAGATCAGTTCTGGCTTTTCTCAAAGAGATGAAAAATTTAAAGTTCTTTTCAAAATTTTTCTTAGAAGATAGAAAAACGTTATACTTTGATCGTAAATATTCGCCATGACAATAAGGAGCTACACTTTAATTCTGATTTTTCTCGGAGAAGTGTAAAATATTCAATTTCTCTTCTGAATTTTCTTAAAGAAGCGAAAAAGTTAACTCAATTCTGAACTTTACCAAAGAAAATGAAAAAAAGCTTCCACTTCAATTCTTAATTTCTCAAAACAAATAAAAAATTTAAAGTTCTGTTCTAAATTTTTATATGGAAGCACAGTTTATATAATTATCCAGTATGATCATTCCCTATGTCACCCATTATAAAAACCCGGAACGGGGTGCAAGTGCTCCGGAGAACGTTTTTGCAGATAGAATCATAAGCGATATCAGATCTTTTCACGGTTAGACAAGTTAGATTTCTCTTGGACGCGAAACATGGCTTCAACGTTGGAACCCTAATTTTGAAGAAACTAATTTTAAATTAATTTATTCCAATACATGCATGAAAATCGGTAGTTAGTAGGCCATATTAAACTTAAGATCAGTAGAAATAGAAGCCTGCAATAATTCAAACTCAACACGACCAGAAGTTATTATTAAAGAATAAAAAAGGAAAGGAGAATTATTGGTATGGCGGTAACACTGCATATAAATTTATATGAATGTATATATAGTGGGCTGTGAAAAAAAAAAATTTCACGACGTGAAAAAAAAGTGATAAACTATCCGGTTGCGGATCCAGAGGCGGGGCGAGGGTTATCCCCGTAAAGTAGTCAAAAGTAGTGTAATTTACCTAATTAACGCAAATTTGCATTAATTAAACTTGCTCCTAACGTAAGTTTGTCAAATCAACCTACTTTGCGCCCCCCTCCCCTAAAAAAATCCAGGATCCACCCCTGAAACCATCACACCTATTCCACCAGTTATTAGAAGAAAAAAAAATTCCTTATTTTCACAAATTTCATCAATCCCACGCCTCCTTTTTAAAAAATCCTACATAGGCCAATCATTTGAGTCCACTGTGTGTAAATAATAGATTAAGTCATAATTTGTATATAAATTAAGTCATACCTGTGAGATGGGACACTTGCAAACCCCTTGGCTGGCTCACCAAGTTTTTTTCTGCTTTCACAATTACGAATAATACACGTTGTAACCATTTCTCATTGAGTCAACACACTAACCCGCTAATGCAGAAAGAAGTGGGAGGAGCTTTTTGTTCGCACCGAGAACGAAGACCAGAAATGATCTGCGATAAGCTTATTGGAAAATTATGTTAACTGTGCATAGAAGATAGGAAAAGTTATACTATGATTTTGTAAATTTTCAATGAAAATAAAAAGTTTCACTTTAATTCTAAATTTTCTCAATGAAGTGAAGAAAAGTTCAAGTTCTCTTCAGAATTTTCTCAATGAAAAAGAAATAAGTTACAGATCAGTTCTGGTTTTTCTCAAAGAGATGAAAAATTTAAAGTTCTGTTCTAAATTTTACCGTAGATACTTTGATTCTGAATTTTTCCTCCAAGAATAGAAAAGGTTCTGCTTTAATTCTATATTTTCTCAAAGAAGTGAAGAAAAGTTCAAGTTCTCTTCTGAATGTTTTCAAAGAAAAGAGAAAGGGCTCCACTTCAATTATGAGTTTTCACAACGAAGTGAAGAAGAGTTCAAGTTCTCTTCTGAATTTTCTCAAAGAAAAGAAAAAAGTTATAGTCCAATTCTATTTTCTCCAAAGAAAATAAAAAATCTCCGAGTGGAAGGATTTTGCACGGGGATTAACACTCTAATTCTGAGTTTTCTCGAAGAAGTGCAAAATGTTCAAGTTCTCTTTTGAATTTTCTTAAAGAAGAGAAAAAGTTACCAAATACCAAAACCATAGGTTAGGTTAGGTAAGCCTATATACGCGCGCTTACATAGGCTAACCTAACCTAACCTATGGTTTTGTTATTTCTGTGCAATAATGTGGAGTTTTGTGGTTAACTTAGTTTAGTATTGTCATCATTATCTAATGTCTCCCTCCTCAACATCTAGCTCTTTACGCTAAGGTCTGAATTCTGTCCGTTCCGTCTCCTCGGAAAAAATCGGTAAAATTTCCCCCTGAAAATTTCACCCCTGGAAACCACCCTCCTCATGTAAAACTAATCCCCGTGCAAAATCTTTCCACTCAGAGATTTTTTATTTTCTTTGGAGAAACTAGAATTGGACTATAACTTTTTTCTTTTCTTTGAGAAAATTCAAAAGAGAACTTGAACTTTTCTTCACTTCGTTGTGAAAACTCAGAATTAAAGTGGAACCTTTTCTATTTTCTTTGAAAACATTCAGAAGAGAACTTGAACTTTTCTTCACTTCTTTGAGAAAATATAGAATGAAAGCAGAACCTTTTCTCTTCTTGTATGAAAAATTTAGAATCGAAGTATCTACGGTAAAATTTAGAACAGAACTTTAAATTTTTCATCTCTTTGAGAAAAACCAGAACTGATCTGTAACCTATTTCTTTTTCATTGAGAAAGTTCTGAAGAGAACTTGAACTTTTCTTCATTTCATTGAGAAAATTAGAATTAAAGTGAAACTTTTTATTTTCATTGTAAATATACACAATCATAGTATAACTTTTCCTGTCTTCTATGGAAAAATTTAGAACAGAACTTTAAATTATTTATGCCTTTTGAGAAATTAAGAACTGAAGTGGAAGCTTTTTTTCATTTTCTTTGGTAAAATTCAGAGTTGAGTTAACTTTTTGTCTTCTTTAAGAAAATTCAGAAGAGAACTTGAACATTTTGCATTTCTCATAAAGAAAGAAAAACGAGCAAAAATGGGGTTTTTATAGGCCAAATGACGATACTGAAAAAACAAAGCGAATATTTCGAGAGGACAAACGCCTCTCTTCTTCAGCGCGAAACGAAACGATGTATCAATAAAAGCCAAAAATTAAAAGAATTAAAACCAACTACCTAACAACCATAAAAGCGAGTTATTCGCCAATATCCGCGATTTGCACAAAATCCAAAAAAACATGAACTGCCATCGACTAATCAAACACGTGAACAACCCCTTAGGTCTCAAAGGGTGTCTGCAAACATGAACCACTTTCCCAGTCATCTAATCAAACACGTGAACAACCCCTTAGGTCTCAAAGGGTGTCTGCAAGAAATGCCTTAATTAAAATCCGAAATCAAACGACATAGTTTTCCAACTTATTTAATTGCTGGTTCGTTTTGTTTTTTCGAGTGAATGAATTGATTCCTTTCATTTGTCAGTTGCTCGCTAGTATCCGTCGATGGCAGTTCATGTTTTTTTGGATTTTATGCAAATCGCGGATATTGGCGAATAACTCGCTTTTATGGTTGTTAGGTAGTTGGTTTTAATTCTTTTAATTTTTGGCTTTTATTGATACATCGTTTCGTTTCGCGCTGAAGAAGAGAGGCGTTTATCCTCTCGAAATATTCGCTTTGTTTTTTCAGTATCGTCATTTGGCCTATAAAAACCCCATTTTTGCTCGTTTTTCTTTCTTTATGTGATGTCAGGCCAATGTGGTTTAAGAAATTATCTTTTTGCACTTCTTCGAGAAAACTCAGAATTGAAGTGTTAATCCCCGTGCATAAGCCTTCCACTCGGAGATTTTTTATTTTCTTTGGAGAAAATAGAATTGGACTATAACTTTTTTCTTTTCTTTGAGAAAACTCAGAAGAGAACTTGAACATTTCTTCATTTCGTTGTGAAAACTCAGAATTAAAGTGGAACCTTTTCTCTTTCCTTTGAAAACATTCAGAAGAGAACTTGAACTTTTCTTCACTTCTTTGAGAAAATATAGAATTAAAGCAGAACCTTTTCTCTTCTTGTAGGAAAAATTCAGAATCGAAGTATCTACGGTAAAATTTAGAACAGAAATTTAAATTTTTCATCTCTTTGAGAAAATCCAGAACTGATCTGTAACTTATTTCTTTTTTATTGAGAAAATTCTGAAGAGAACTTGAACTTTTCTTCACTTCAATGAGAAAATTAGAATTAAAGTGAAACTTTTTATTTTTATTGAAAAAATATAAACAATCATAGTATAACTTTTCCTTTCTCTATGTAAAAATTTAGAACAGAACATTAAATTTTTTATGCCTTCTGAGAAATTAAGAACTGAAGTGGAAGCTTTTTTTCATTTTCTTTGGTAAAATTCAGAATTTAGTTAACTTTTTCTCTTCTTTAAGAAAATTCAGAAGAAAACTTGAACATTTTTTCTTCGAGAAAACCTAGAATTAAAGTGTAGCTCCTTATCGTCATGGCGAATATTTACGATCAAATTATAACTTTTTTCTGTCTTCTAAGAAAAATTTGGAAAAGAACTTTAAATTTTTCATCTCTTTGAGAATAACCATAACTGATCTGTAACTTATTTCATTGAGAAAATTCTGAAGAGAACTTGACCTTTTTTCACTTCATTGAGAAAATTAGAATTAAAGTGAAACTTTTATTTTCATTGAAAATATACACAATCATAATATAACTTTTCCTATCCTCTTTCTCTTTCCTTTGAAAACATTCAGAAGAAAACTTGAACTTTTCTTCACTTCTTTGAGAAAATATAGAATTAAAGCAGAACCTTTTCTCTTCTTGTAGGAAAAATTCAGAATCAAAGTATCTACGGTAAAATTTAGAACATAAATTTAAATTTTTCATCTCTTTGAGAAAAACCAGAACTGATCTGTAACTTATTTCTTTTTATTGAGAAAATTCTGAAGAGAACTTGAGCTTTTCTTCACTTCATTGAGAAAATTAGAATTAAAGTGAAACTTTTATTTTCATTGAAAATATACACAATCATAATATAACTTTTCCTATCTTCTATGGAAAAATTTAGAACAGAACTTTAAATTTTTTATACCTTTTGAGAAATTAAGAACTGAAGTGGTAGCTTTTTTCATTTTCTTTGGTAAAATTCAGAATTGAGTTAACTTTTTCTCTTCTTTAAGAAAATTCAGAAGAAACTTGAATATTTTGCACTTCTTCGA
This sequence comes from Artemia sinica, assembly GCA_027921565.1. NCBI lineage: Eukaryota > Metazoa > Arthropoda > Branchiopoda > Anostraca > Artemiidae > Artemia > Artemia sinica. The sequence goes on from CM051275.1 coordinate 12,821,286, forward strand.
GAAAATTCAGAATTAAAGTATAGCTCCTTATCGTCATGGTGAATATTCACGATGGACGTATAACAATTTTATATCTTCTAAGAAAAATTTGGAAGAGAACTTTAAATTTTTCATCTCTTTGAGAAAAATCTCAATTAAAATCCAGAAAATTTAGAATTAAAATGAAACTTTTTATCTTCATGGAAAATATTCACAGTCATAGTATAACTTTTCCTATCTTCTATGGAAAAATTTAGAACAGAACTTAAAATTTCTTATGTCTTTGAGAAATTAAGAACTGAAGCGGAAGCTTTTTCATTTTCTTTGGTAATTTTAAGAATTGTGCTAAATTTTTCTCTTGTTTAAGAAAATTCAGAAGAGAACTTGAACATTTTGCACTTCTTCGAGAAAACTCAGAATTAAAGTGTAGCTCCTTATCGTCATGGCGAATATTTACGATCAAAGTATAACTTTTTCTATCTTTTACGAAAAATTTTGAACAGAACTTGAAGTTTTCTTCACTTCTTTGAGAAAATATGTAATTAAAGCTGAACTTTTTCTCTTCTTGTAGGAAAAATTCAGAATCGATGTATCTAGGGTAAAATTTAGAACAGAACTTTAAATTTTTTCATCTCTTTGAGAAAAATCTGAAGTGAAATTATAAAAATTTAGAATTAGAGTGAAACTTTTTATCTTCATGGAAAATATTCACAATCATAGTATAACATTTCCTATCTTCCACGGAAAAATTTAGAATAGAACTTTAAATTTTCATGTCATTTGAGAAATTAAGAACTGAAGCGTAACCTTTTTATTTCTTGAAAAAATAGAATTGATCTGTAAGTTCTTTGGTAGAATTGAGCTAACTTTTCACAATCAATGTATAACTTTTTCTATCTTCTATGAAAATGTTGGGGTGTGCAAAAAGTCGTTAAGTAAAGTTGTGGGTGAAAAGGATGAGTACTTCAACTTGTACAATAAGTTTAGAAGGGTTAGTAAGAAAAGAACTTTTTCTGAAAAGATATAATAAAGCCTTTGAAAAGTATTGCGTGGTGTTGGGGTATGCAAAAAGTCGTAAAGTAAAGTTGTGGTTGAAAAGATGAGTACTTCAAGTTGTAAAATTGGTTTAGGAAGGACATTACGTAAAGAACTTCTTCTGAAAAGATATAATAAAGCCTTTTGAAAAGTATTGCTTGGTGTTGGGGTGTGCGAAAAGTCGTAAAGTAAAGTTGTGGTGAAAAAGATGAGTACTTCAAGTTGTAAAATTGGTTTAGGAGGGACATTACGTAAAGAACTTGTTCTGAAAAGATATAATAAAGCCTTTTGAAAAGTATTGCTTGATGTTGGGGTATGCAAAAAGTCGTAAAGTAAAGTTGAGGAGAAAAATATGAGTACTTCAACTTGTAAAATATGTTTAGGAAGGACATTACGTAAAGAACTTCTTCTGAAAAGATATAATAAAGCCCTTTGAAAGTATTGCTTGGTGTTGGGGTATGCAAAAAGTCGAAAAGTAAAGTTGTGGGTGAAAAGGATAAGTACTTTAAGTTGTAAAATTGGTTTAGGAGGGACATTACGTAAAGAACTTGTTCTGAAAAGATATAATAAAGTCTTTTGAAAAGTATTGCTTGATTTTGGGGTATGCAAAAAGTCGTAAAGTAAAATCGTGGTGAAAAGGATGAGTACTTCAACTAGTAAAATTGGTTTGGGAGGGACATTACGTAAAGAACTTGTTCTGAAAAGATATAATAAAGCCTTTTGAAAAGTATTGCTTGATGTTGGGGTGTGCAAAAAGTCGTAAAGAAAAGTTGTGGGTGAAAAATATGAGAACTTCAACTTGTATTGGTTTAGGAAGGATATTAAGAAAAAAACTTGTTCCGAAAAGATATAAAAAAGCTTTTTGAAAAGTATTGCATGATATTGGGGTATGTAAAAAGTCGTAAGGTAAAGTTGTGGTGAAAAGGATGAGTACTTCAACTTGTAAAATTGGTTTAGGAGGGACATTACGTAAAGAACTTGTTCTGAAAGATATAATAAAGCCTTTTGAAAAGTATTGCTTTTATGTTGGGGTGTGCAAAAAGTCGTAAAGTAAAGTTGTGGTGAAAAAAATAAGTACTTCAACTTGTAAAATTGGTTTAGGAGGGACATTACGTAAAGAATTTGTTCTGAAAAGATATAAAAAAGCCTTTTGAAAAGTGTTGCTTGGTCTTGGGGTGAGCAAGAAGTCGTAAAGTAAAGTTGTGGGTGAAAGGGATGAGTACTTCAACTTGTAAAATTGGTTTAGGAGGGACATTACGTAAAGAACTTGTTCTGAAAAGATATAATAAAGCCTTTTGAAAAGTATTGCTTGATGTTGGGGTATGCAAAAAGTCGTAAAGTAAAGTTGTGGGTGAAAAAGGTGAGAATTTCAACTTGTAAAATTGGTTTAGGAGGGACATTACGCAAAGAACTTGTTCTGAAAAGATATAATAAAGCCTTTTGAAAAGTATTGTTTGGTGTTAGGGTGTGCAAAAAGTCATAAAGTAAAGTTGTGTGTGAAAAAGATGAGTACTTCAACTTGTAAAATAGGCTTAGGCGGGATAATAAGAAATGAACTTTTTCTGAAAAGATATAATAAAAATTTTGAAAAGTATTACTTGGTGTTAGGGTATGCAAAAAGCCGTAAAGTAAAGTTGTGGGTGAAAAGGATGAGTACTTCAACTTTTAAAATTGGTTTAGAAGGGATATTACGTAAAGAACGTGTTCTGAAAAGATATAATAAAGCCTTTTGAAAAGTATTGTTTGGTGTTGGTTTGTGCAAAAAGCCGTAAAGTAAAGTTGTGTGTGAAAAAGATGAGTACTTCAACTTGTAAAATTGGTTTAAGAGGGATATTAAGAAAAGAAATTTTTCTGAAAAGATATAAAGAAGCATTTTGAAATTCCTTGGTGTTGGGGTATGCAAAAAGCCGTAAAGTAAAGTTGTGGTGAAAAAGATGAGTACTTCAACTTGTAAAATTGGTTTAGGAGGGACATTACGTAAAGAACTTGTTCTGAAAAGATATAATAAAGCCTTTTGAAAAGTATTGCTTGTTGTTGGGGTGTGCAAAAAGTCGTAAAGTAAAGTTGTGGTGAAAAGGATGAGTACTTCAAGTTGTAAAAGTGGTTTAGGAAGGACATTACGTAAAGAACTTGTTCTGAAAAGGTATAATAAAGCCTTTTGAAAAGTATTGCTTGATGTTGGGTATGCAAAAAGCGGTAAAGTAAATTTGTGGTGAAAAAGATGAGTACTTCAAGTTGTAAAATTGGTTTAGGAAGGACATTACGTAAAGAACTTGTTCTGAAAAGATATAATAAAGCCTTTTGAAAAGTATTGCTTGATGTTGGGGTATGCAAAAAGTCGTAAAGTAAAGTTGTGGATGAAAAGGATAAGTACTTCTAAATTGTAAAATTGGTTTAGGAGGGACATTACGTAAAGAACTTGTTCTGAAAAGATATAATAAAGCCTTTTGAATGTATTGCTTGGTGTTGGGGTATGCAAAAAGTCGTAAAGTAAAGTTGTGGTGAAAAGGATGAGTACTTCAACTTGTAAAATTGGTTTGGGAGGGACATTACGTAAAGAACTTGTTCTGAAAAGATATAATAAAGCCTTTTGAAAAGTATTGCTTGATGTTGGGGTGTGCAAAAAGTCGTAAAGTAAAGTTGTGGGTGAAAAATATGAGAACTTCAACTTGTATTGGTTTAGGAAGGATATTAAGAAAAAAACTTGTTCTGAAAAGATATAATAAAGCTTTTTGAAAAGTATTGCATGATATTGGGGTATGTAAAAAGTCGTAAGGTAAAGTTGTGGTGAAAAGGATGAGTACTTCAACTTGTAAAATTGGTTTAGGAGGGACATTACGTAAAGAACTTGTTCTGAAAGATATAATAAAGCCTTTTGAAAAGTATTGCTTTTATGTTGGGGTATGCAAAAAGTCGTAAAGTAAAGTTGTGGTGAAAAAAATAAGTACTTCAACTTGGAAAATTGGTTTAAGAGGGACATTACGTAAAGAATTTGTTCTGAAAAGATATAAAAAAGCCTTTTGAAAAGTGTTGCTTGGTCTTGGGGTGTGCAAGAAGTCGTAAAGTAAAACTGTGGGTGAAAGGGATGAGTACTTCAACTTGTAAAATTGGTTTAGGAAGGACATTACGTAAAGAACTTGTTCTGAAAAGATATAATAAAGCCGTTTGAAAAGTATTGCTTGATGTTGGGGTGTGCAAAAAGTCGTAAAGTAAAGTTGTGGTGAAAAAGGTGAGAATTTCAACTTGTAAAATTGGTTTAGGAGGGACATTACGTAAAGAACTTGTTCTGAAAAGATATAATAAAGCCTTTTGAAAAGTATTGTTTGGTCTTGGGGTGTGCAAAAAGTCATAAAGTAAAGTTGTGTGTGAAAAAGATGAGTACTTCAACTTGTAAAATAGGCTTAGGCGGGATAATAAGAAATGAACTTTTTCTGAAAAGATATAATAAAAACTTTTCAAAAGTATTACTTGATGTTAGGGTATGCAAAAAGCCGTAAAGTAAAGTTGTGGGTGAAAAGGATGAGTACTTCAACTTTTAAAATTGGTTTAGAAGGGATATTACGTAAAGAACGTGTTCTGAAAAGATAGAATAAAGCCTTTGAAAAGTATTGCTTGGTGTTGGGGTATGCAGAAAGTCGTAAAGTAAAGCTGTGGTGAAAAGGATGAGTACTTCAACTTGTAAAATTGGTTTAGGAGGGACATTACTTAAAGAACTTGTTCTGAAAAGATATAATAAAGCCTTTTGAAAAGTATTGTTTGGTGTTGGTTTGTGCAAAAAGCCGTAAAGTAAAGTTGTGGTGAAAAAGATGAGTACTTCAACTTGTAAAATTGGTTTAGGAGGGACATTACGTAAAGAACTTGATCTGAAAAGATATAATAAAGCCTTTTGAAAAGTATTGCTTGTTGTTGGGGTGTGCAAAAAGTCGTAAAGTAAAGTTGTGGTGAAAAAGATGAGTACTTCAAGTTGTAGAATTGGTTTAGGAAGGACATTACGTAAAGAACTTGTTCTGAAAAGGTATAATAAAGCCTTTTGAAAAGTATTGCTTGATGTTGGGTATGCAAAAAGCGGTAAAGTAAATTTGTGGTGAAAAAGATGAGTACTTCAAGTTGTAAAATTGGTTTAGGAAGGACATTACGTAAAGAACTTGTTCTGAAAAGATATAATAAAGCCTTTTGAAAAGTATTGCTTGATGTTGGGGTATGCAAAAAGTCGTAAAGTAAAGTTGTGGAGAAAAAGATGAGTACTTCAACTTGTAAAATAGGTTTAGGAAGGACATTACGTAAAGAACTTGTTCTGAAAAGATATAATAAAGCCTTTTGAAAGTATTGCTTGGTGTTGGGTATGCAAAAAGTCGGAAAGTAAAGTTGTGGATGAAAAGGATAAGTACTTCAAGTTGTAAAATTGGTTTAGGAGGGACATTACGTAAAGAACTTGTTCTGAAAAGATATAATAAAGCCTTTTGAATGTATTGCTTGGTGTTGGGGTATGCAAAGAGCCGTAAAGTAAAGTTGTGGATGAAAAGAATGAGTACTTCAGGTTGTAAAATTTGTTTAGGAAGGACATTACGTAAAGAACTTTTTTCGAAAAAATATAAAAAAAAGCCTTTTGAATGTATTGCTTGGTGTTGGGGTATTCAAAAGCCCATAAAGTAAAGTTGTGGGTGAAAAGGATGAGTAGTTCAAGTTGTAAAATTGGTTTAGGAGGAACATTAAGAAAAGAACTTGTTCTGAAAAAATATATTCGGGGGGAGCCAAAACGTTGAGGGTGAGGGGGGCCCTTCTGTGTCTCAAGTGCGCAAAAAAATGGGTTGGGGGCCCAGGGGGAGGAGGGCCCTTTTGGGGCCCCGGGGGGAGGGGCCCCTTTGGGAGGCTCGGGGGGCACTGAGGTGAGGGAGCCCTTTGGGGGCCCGGAGGTATGGGGCCCTTTGGGGTTGGGGTAGGGGACCTTACAATACTGTTCAAATGGAGCTTGTGTATAATAACGACCACAGAGTTTCACCCCAAATCATCTCCTAAAATGTCTCAAACTGTTTCGCCCAAATCATCTTCTAAAATGTCTCAAACTGTTTCGCCCAAATAATCCCTAAAAGTAATTTTTGCGTGTTCCTTTGTTTCGGCATCCCCGCGCTGTCACATTTGAAATTCTAAGAAACCATTTCCTGCGTAAAATATATTCAATCTGTCTTCATCTCTAAGGTGTTCCTAGCTACACTATTAAGGTTTGATAGAGTATTAATATTTATCTCTCAGACCTAAAGACCAGAGAAGCCATATTTAAAAATAGAATATCAATTTATCTCCCAGACCTAAAGATCAGAGAAGCCATATTGATTCTTAATTCCCCTTTCGTGGATCAATAATTCCCCGCCAATTATGTAATCAATTTCTCAGAAATCTAGTTCCCCGCCGATTATGCAAATAAAATTCTCAGAAATTATCTCCCCTTAGTGGATCAATATATTGCCCCGTTAGAATTCAATGCGCATGTGCAAACTTTGTCCTGGAGTCAATACACTTAGAAACAACAAATAAATCGACCTTGAAAAAGTGTGTCATTGACCCGTTAGTGGATCAATAATCCTTGAATAAATTATAACCTGTCAGCGTTAGACTCATTTATAGATGGCAGCACGGTGTTCTCATGGGAGTCGTTATGGCCTCCCTACTTACATTTACTTTATACTGGGATTTTTTTTTTTTTTTTTTTAGTTAACAAAATTTTCAGATACCTTGCTATTCTTCTGTAATTTTTTAGTGGTCACATAACTAGAAAGAATTGTTTTCTGACTTCAAACTGTCCAAATACTTTACCCCCCCCCCCTCCTTAGGTGCAAATATATAGCCCAAATTATATATATTCTGTCACATCTCTTTGTCTTGTCTCTTGCTAAGCTGAAAAAAAATAACGAAGAAAACCGGTTAGTTCTCGAGTTTTACACAGCGTAAACTTAAGTGAGTGGCGCATAATACACAAGTACCAAAATTCCTTCCCCCTACAGAAATAAAAAAAAAACTCAAATAAAATTCTCAAATTCGGAAAGGATTATTTTCCACGAGAGGGGGGTATTTTCCAGGTGGGTATTTACCGGAGGGGGGGTATTTTCCACGGGGGGAGGGTATTTTCCGGGGAGGGGCAAAATTTATGTTACTATTAAACTGAATCAGAAAACACTATAGGCATGCTGGTTGTCAATGACACGTTTCGGAAATATTTCAATGACGACTGAGGTCATCGAACTGAAAATTTCAGGGCTACTACTATTAATGCTTCTGCTCTTACTATTGAACTAAATCAGAAGAGTTAAAGTGCATCCAAGTTGTCAATATAGCATAGATATATTGTTTTAGGAACAAAAATAGAGTACTAAGCTTTATTTTTCACGAAAAATTGAAGTGTGAAACTGAATTAAAATATCCAGAATCTCAGAAGTGTGTATGTTGTTAAAAAACTATTTTAAAATTTTGTCCAAAATTTAAACAGCATCCAAAATTCATATTCTTGTAGGGAAAAACTGAATAGGTTTGACATACCTTTAAGAAAAAAGCTATCTCAAATTTTTTATCGGATGCGTTTTGGAAAAAGGGTCGTGGCGGGGGGGGGCTGGTTAACTTCCGATATCTTTTGACGCTAAAAAGTTAGCTAGAACTTTCAATTTCCAATCAAATAACTCCTATCTGAAGTTTATACGAGCACTCCTTCCATGAGAACCATATATGCGCCCAGGGCATAACTTACAATAATTGTCCTAAAGACTGTGGGGGGAGTGTCCTGCTAAAAGATATAATTTACAGAACTTTCAACAAGGTTGAAAAAAATCGCTATCTCAAAATTTTGATTGGATGTATTTGGGGAAATGATTGGTGTGGAAGGGGTGTTAGCTGCCTTCCAATCACTTTCGACTATTAAAAAGGGCACTAGCCATTTAAATTTCCAATCGAAGGAGCCCTTTTTGAAGTTTCTATGACAACACTTTTTATAAAAAGCTTAATTGCCCCTGGGGCATAACTTACAACCCTTGCCCCGACGGCTGTTGGGGGAGTGTCCTCCTTGAAAAAATAGTTTCTATTTGGAAATCAACTACGTAGAACAAAAATGGCTATCTCAAAATTTTGATTGGATATGTTCGGAGAAATGGTGGGCGTGGAACGAGTGTTAGTTGCCTTCCAATCACTTTTGACCTTTAGAAAGGGCATTAGAACTTACAATTTCCCATTGAATGAGCCCCCTTTAAAGTTTATACGACAACCCATTCCATATGAAGTGCCTCTGGAAAAAAAATGAAAAATAAATAAAACATTGGAGACGGACGGCCTTTAATTTGAAGTTTATACGAGCATCCCCTCCATAAGAACCATATATGCCCCCATGGCATAACTTATAACCTCTGTCTCAGGGCCCAGGGGGATTTTGTTGACACCAGAGTTTTTGTTATCTAGCCTTTTTTCTATTTTTAACAAATGGCTATCTTAAAATTTTTTTTGATGCATTGGGGGGAAAAAGGGCGTGGAGGGTGGGGGGGCTAGTTGTCCTCCGATCTCTTTTGACTCTTAAAAAGTGAATTACAACTTTCAGCTTCCAAACGAGCCCTCTTTGAAGTCATTTTAACATCCCTTCCATAAGAACCATATATACCCCAGGGCACAACTCACAACGCCTGTCCCTGGACCCTGGAGGGCTGTGTCGACACAGGAAATTTTTATCTGATTCTTGAACTATTATTCAAAAATGGCTATCTCGAAATTTTTATCTGATGCATTTAGGGGGAAAAGGACGTGAGGGGGGAAACATGTACCCTCCAATCACTTTTGACTCTTGAAAAGGGAACCACAACTTTCAATTTCCAATCAAATGAACCCTCTATGAAGTTCATACGAGCATCCCTTCCATAGTAACCATACACCCGCAGTGCATAACTTACAACACCTGTCCCCGGGCCCTGTGGTGCTGTGTCGACACCGGTACATTAGGGATGCTCGTATAAACTTCAGAGAAGGCTCATTTGATTGAAAATAGAAAGTTCTAGTTCACTTTTAAAGAGTCAAAAGAGACCGAAGGGCAATTAGCCTAACCCCTCACGCCCTTTTTTCCTGAAACCCATCTGATAAAAATTTTGATATAGCCATTTTGTTAAAAATAGTTCAAAAATCAAATAGTAGAAACTCCGAGGTTGACACAAACCCATTTTTTCACCTTGATATTGTTACTTTGATACCAGTTTTGATGCTTTGATGAATATTTGAACTTTTTAAAGTTTGATTTTGAAATAAGTTATTTTTAAAAACTTGAAACTTTTTGCAATCAAAACGAACAAAAATTAATTAAAAAAAACTTTCTGAAAAATAAGTTTTTCAAAGAAAAATTAAGGCCTTTCTAAACTTAAGCTCAGCAGATAGAAATACCTGTTAAAATTCAAACTCAAGACGACCAGAAATTACTATTAAAGAATAAATGAACCCCAAAACAAACAGAAATTACATAAACAGTCTTAGCAAAAAAAAACATACAACAAGTAATAATATAATAAACAGATCTTAAAGCGAGTAATGCTTAGATTGAATATAAAAATAAAGCTTAAAACGAAAAAAAATATTTTGTTATTGAAGTATAAATGAAACTTAAAAACGAACAGAAATTAAATAATCAATCAATGCAAACAAACATACAATAGATATTAATGTACATGAATAGATAAATCTTAAAATGAGTGAAACTTAACTTGAATATCTAAATCAAGCTTGAAACGAACAAAAATCACTAAAAACCAGAATTTGGGTATCATCTCCTTCTCTCATTGAAGTATAAATGAAACTTAAAACGAACAGAAATTAAACAAAACAATCAATGCAAACAAACATACAATAGATATTACTGTAAATGAATAAACAAATGTTTAAACGAGTGAAACTTAAATTGAATATTCAAATCAAGCTTTAAACGAACAAAAATCACTACAAACCAGAATTTGGGTATTACCTCCTTCTCTCACTGTAAAAGTCTAAAACCTACTGCGTCATTGGACCTTTACTGAAAACTATATGCGTCTTGAACAGTCTTGGAAAGTATAAACAACATCAAATTGAATATCTGATGTATGGTGATATTAATTGTTGAAAGGTCCATCAGTTCAAGAATTTATTTCCCTGCTCAGCAGATCCAAATACCTGTTAAAATTCAAACTCAAGACGACTAGAAATTACTATCAAAAATAAATGAAACCCAAAACAAACAGAAACTACATAAACAGTCATAGTAAAAAAACATACAACAAGTAATAATATAATAAATAGATTTTAAAGCGAGTAATGCTTAGATTGAATATAAAAATAAAGCTTAAAACGGAAAAAAAATATTTGCTATTGAAGTATAAATGAAACTTAAAACGAACAGAAATTAAATAAACAATCAATGCAAACAAACATACAGTAGATATTAAGTAAAAGTTCAAATAGGATAAAATCCTTTTAATAGACAGTGTTTTTTATAACAGTGATAGAAATTCACAAAAATACCAGATATTTCGGACACATATACAGTGACCGTCATCAGTAGTAAAACTTACTACTGTAAGTTTTACTACTGACTACTGTAAAAAGTTTTACTACTGATGACGGTCACTGTATATGTGACCGAAATATCTGGTATTTTTGTGAATTTCTATCACTGTTATAAAAAACACTGTCTATTAAAAGGATTTTATCCCTATTTGAACTTTTATTTATCGTCATGGAAAGGCAGTGTGGTCTCCGAAATTATCTACGTCAAATAGATATTAATGTACATGAATAGATAAATCTTAAAATGAGTGAAACTTAAATTGAATATCTAAATCAAGCTTGAAATGAACAAAAATCACTAAAAACCCGAATTTGGGTATCACCTCCTTCTCTCACTGTAAAAGTCTAAAACCGACTGCGTCATTGGACCTTTACTGAAAACTATATGCGTCTTGAACAGTCTTGGAAAGTATAAACAACATCAAATTGAATATCTGATGTACGGTGATATTAATTGTTGAAAGGTCCATCAGTTCAAGTATTTATTTCCCTGTAATTTTATTTTTATTTTCAATGCTGTAAGACCTGGAAAAGAAAATATTTGTAATATGATTCATTTTCAGATAAGTGCCAATCACGCAGTAGGCTTTTGGTTTTTATTTACAGTTCAGGAAGTGAGCAGTATCCAAACTCTTGCTTATAGTGAAACTATATTTGCCTTGAACTTAGAAAGAACTAATAAATTGTACTGAATATTTGATGTATAATGATACTTATTGCTTAAAACTCATCAGTTCAAAATTTTACTATAGCTTTACTGTTAATTTTCAGTATTAAGTATAAAAGAAAATATTTGTAATAAAATTGGTTTTCAGTAAAGCGCCAATGACGCGGTAGGTTTTAGACTTTTGCATTGAGACAAAGAGGCGATACCCAAACTCTTGTTCGTAGTGATTTTTGTTCTTTTCAAGCTTGATTTGCATATTCAATTTAAGTTTCACTCGTTTCAAGATATATTTATTCATTTATATTAATATCTATTGTATGTTTGTTTGAATTGATTGTTTATTTAATTTATGTTCGTTTTAAGTTTCATTTATACTTCATTAGCAATTTTTTTTTGTTTTAAGCTTGATTTACATGTTCAGCCAAAGTATTATTCGCTTTGAGATTTATTTTTTCATTTGTATTATTACTTGTTGTATGTTTTTTGCTACGATTGCTTATTTAATTTCTGTTCGTTTTGGGTTTCATTTATTCATTAATAGTTATTTCTGGTCGTTTTGAGTTGAAATTTTAAGAGTTATTTGTATCTGCTGAGCTTAAGTTTAAAATGGCCTTTACTTTTCTTTGAAAAACTTATTTTTCGGAAGGTTTTTTTTTAATCAATACAAACACAGTGGACATGTGTAGAACATTTTTTCACTGTTGACTGCCTCACTTCCAAAAGAAAACTGACTTGCGATTGACAAAATAAATGTTCTCTTTACTTCTAGAGAGAGGAGAAGTAATTGAGTGACGTCACAATACCTTTTTGGTCAGGTTTTTTTACTTATTTGTTGTTGCCATGCAAAACAATTCTTTGGTTAGAGTCTTAAACGAATTTGTAGGTAGTGTTTAAAAACAAATCCAAAAAATTATTTTGTTTTATTTCGATTAGTATCTCAATTAATTGAGTAAATGCTTTTGGCTCGCGACGCATAAGTCTCATACAATAATCCAAAGACGAAGATTAATCTTTCGCTATACAGTCAAGCATTCTTTGAGAGTATATTTTCTTTTGCACTGATAATCTTACTCTTTTTTACATGCTGAATCAAATCGTTGTCTTCAATATATTTCACTAAGGTTTTAATCCGTCTTGTAGTCTCTGTATATGAATTAGAGTCATTTTTGCTGCAAAACATAACTGTTCTTCCAACTTGAATTTGCTCAGTGATATCACATATCTTGCAAACATCTCATCCCATTCAAGGGTCAGCCGACAAACCCTTGTAATTTCTACTGCAATATTGGGTACTTTTGGTTTTATTTCACTGCTGCTAGCACCTTCAACTTTCAAGGGAGTAAAGGCATTCATTTCTGAAATATATCCTATGAACAAAAACCAATATTCACAATGTTGACGCACTGAAATCTTTACAAATACTGAGGTAAGTAGACCAAAACAAATCTTGCGTAAGCTCTATCAAAACAAGTGTCATTGACACGCAAAATGACGTCATCCTCAAAAAATTTACACAGGTAAACATTAGCATCTCCTAAAGTATTACATAACAACCAGATGTGTCCAATAGATCAATAATCAATAATACCTGCTGGTTGCTAGGGTCTGATCGGATCTGATTGCTAGGCTCTGATCGGCACTGGAGCCCCTCCACGACTAACACCTCCAAAACATCAAGTGATCTCAATGAAAAGCACTGCATCATGATTCAGCATATTAGAGAACTCTCCTTGATAAGTTTCAAGCTCCTATGTACAAAAATATGGAATTTTGCATTTTTTCACCAGAAGAAAGATTATTCGTTTGCGTTAGTTTTCTTTCCCGGGAGTGATCATATCGAGCAAGTGATTATAGAAGATCACATGAGGTCGCATTTGATCGGAAATCAAAACTGCTAGTGTCATGTTTAGTGACCAAATATATTGGGGGCAGCTGGCCCCCTCTGGATCTTTTTCATGGAGGAATGTTTCATGGGGGAGGGAATTTTCCATGGAGGGGAGTTTGATTTCCCAAAATTATTTAAAAACGATCAGAAATTAAATAAAAAAAGCTTTTTTTCAACTGAAAGTAAGGAGCAACATTAAAAATTAAAACGCTATTTATTCTGATTAAACAACTTTTGTTATTCAGGAACCATTCTTAAAGAATTGGGACAAAATACGAACCTCAGCGTAAAGAGCAAAGTATTGACGAAGGGGTGACCTCCCTCATATACGTAATAAATTTGTTTCGTTTTAAGTTTTAATGTTGCTCCTTACTTTCAGTTGAAATGACTTGTTTTTTGTTATTTAGTTACGATAAGACAGAATTTGAATCGTGTGTTATCAGACTAAATCCCAATATATAACTGATTAACTTGTTCGTTAAATTTAGGAAAAGGAACAAAAAGCGTAGCATAATTCAGTCGAAAAAAGGATAATTTTGATCTCGAGAAAGTGTAATCCTCTCCTTCAGATCTCGCAACATTACAAAAACTGCGCAATATCTGTAAACAGGCTTGGCAACTTTTTCGTTCATAAATATTTCCCCTGAGGATCCAAAAACGTTTAATTTTTTAGCTAAAATTGGACCATTACAAATTCTCAAAGATGAAGTTTTTTTTCACTAGTTGTTTTATTTGTCCAAAAGACGCTTTTTAAGCCTCCGTCAAAACGGCTAGTTAACACCAAATATAATTAAAACGAAAAAAATACATATAAAACATTCACAAAAATAGACTAGATGTGAAAGCCGGAGGATATGCCAGCTTAGAATAATTGTTAAAATGCCTTATTTTGGTGAAAATTCTTTACTTGCGTCATCTATGGCAAAACCTGGACGTTAAAAAAAAATTGCTGAGAAGAAGCACTGAAAATTTGCATTTCTTTACCAAAATATATACCCAATTGGGAAATGTTTCTTTTTAAGTCATAAATTTACAAAACGTGTACCTATTGATCTTCTAAATTTTTTGGCCTTATTGTGATTGTCTCCACGGCAGGGTTGCCACCCTGACCTGGAAGAATTTACTAAATCGGAGAGGAAAAATTTACTAGATCGCAGATGTTTTTACTAAATGCTCCAAAAAAAATTTTGCGGGTGCGGCTACCAAGCATCAATTTTTACTATAGGAGAATAATCAATACGATTTTCACAATCTTTTTTCCTTTTTCTTCTTTTTTTTTCTCTTTTCCTCTTTTCTTTCGATTTCATAGTATGATTGCAAATTCCAGAAACCTACAAATTCAAAAATCCTTTTTTTGGATATATATATATATATATATTATATATATATATATATATATATATATATATATATATATATATATATATATATATATATATATATATATATATATATATTATATTTATATATATATATATATATATAGATATATATATATATATATATATATATATATATATATATATATATCTATATATATATATATATATATATATATATATATATTATATATATATATATATATATATCTATATATATATAATATATATATATATATATATATATATATATATATATATATATATATATATATATATATATATATATAGATATATATATATATGTATATATATATAATATATATATATATATATATATATATATATATATATATATATATATATATATATATATATATAATATATATATATATATATATATATATATATATATATATATATATATATATATTTATATTATATATATATATATATATATTATATATATATATATATATATATATATATATATATATATTATATATATATATATATATAATATATATATATATATATATATATATATATATATATATATATATATATATATATATATATATATATATGTATATATATATATATATATATTATATATATATATATATATATATATATATATATATATATATATATATATATATATATATATATATATATATATATATATATATCTATATATATATATATATATGTATATATATAATGTTACATTTCTACTTACTTTTAATTTCTCTCAGCAGGCTCCTTTTTCCTCAATAAAAATGTTCAAAATAAGGAGATTCACCTCATCACCTTGGGTGGTTGGCTTTTGTTTTGATTCCAATAGATTCCCAATCATCAAAAAATCCTAGTGTCATTATAGCTTCATTTTTAGTTGATAAGATTTGATACACAGAAAGCAGATTTTGTCTACCTTTAGACGCCGGAAGTGAAGTGTCTGTTCATGAAAATAGGTGACTGCTTATCTGTCTCTGAGACAGACAAGGAAAATTGTAAATTGTAAAACAGACAAGCAAAAATTGTCATATGTTTACGATATTTTTTTTCCCTGAATTTATGGAAAATAAAAAAAAGTTTTGTTTACTATGAATTATGACTTTTTACTTGTTTTTACTAGATTTCGGGAAATTTACTAGATCCTCTAAATTTACTAGATTTTTTTTTACTAGATCTAGTAAAATCCTACTGACGGTGGCAACCCTGCTCCACGGAGGCAGCAAGCTGGGAATGTGTCTTTCTGACATTTGTTGCATCAAGTTGGGAGCCCGCTCCTTTCAGTGTTTCCACTTATCTTTTCAAACAATCTGTAGAATCTTTCCAATTTTCGGGAGAAAATCGGGAGATGGCTCTCAAGATTCGGAAGAAAATTGGGAGATGGATCCCAGGATTTGGTAGAATTTTCAGTTTTTTTGTATTCTGCATTGAGCTTTTGGAGATTTTCGAGCGATTTGAGCATAAAGTACCACATTCTAAATGTTTGGAGTGCAGATTTACTGGAGCCAGCTGCAATTCGGGAAAGAAAATTCGTCAATCAACATTGTCAAACATGACAAAGGGAAGCAGCTAGAAGCTTGAAATGTATTTAATTTTGAAACTAAGTGCAGTTATATTTCATTCAGACTCTAAAGCTGTTTAATTAAGACATTTTTCTTTATCGACCCTTACTTTTTGTGGCCCTTTCATATTCCACACAACAGCCCACTAAGTTCAGGACTGGGACAGAAAATCTGGACGAATTACGGACACTAGGCCTTTGACCATTGAGTCTGAGTTAAGTGGATAATTTTTTTTTACCACCATCCCTAGAGGTATTCACAAATGATAAAGAGAAAACGCAAAGTCGTAGTTTACTAGTATTAATATAACTGAAAAAAGTATAAGAAATAGCAAAACTTTCAGATACATACACCACATTACATTCATAATATGTGTCTATCGCATGGCTTTTTATGTGAGCAGCCTCCTCTGATTATGCCGTAACTCAGCTGTGCTGGCATACGCTACTACTCCTTTTAGCCTCTTTCTGAGGGGCTGGTCAACCATCAGTGTGTCTGCTGTAATTTAGTCTCGTTTCATTTCAAGTTTCGTCTGAATTGTGGAAGCCAAAGTTACTGTTACCAAATGATTCCTTCTGTCTGCCTTTACTTCTTGAGTAAGCTGATCAGTCTTTCTGAAGCTACGTTCGAAAATGGCAAGGAAAACAAGTATTGTAGAAACTTTGCTAAGTTTGGTTTCCACGATGTTCCCTCGCACTCAAAACCGATTTCCAGTAATCCACGGCTGTCAGAATCACTGTTTTATCATCGTTGGCACTATCGGAATGTTCCCGCCATTCTTTGTCAATGGCACTTTTCGACTTTTTGTACTCGTTTTCATCCTTTTTTCGCAATTTTATTTTTTATAATACACTGACAGGTCCTGGCGGACTATATTCGTCACTTTCTGCTTACCCAGTCTTTCTTTATCAGTAACATTCTTACGAGTATGCGGCATATTTTTCAGGAATGGGACTAACTTGTCAACCAGAAAAAATCGTAAATTGTTTTCAAAATGCTGCAATTTTCGTCTCTGTTTCTTTTATTGGATCATTTGAAGCAAACCGCTTCAGTTCTACAGAGCAACTGCAGACAAAGTCTAATTTTTGTCATATTTCTTTTAATTTGTCGTAACTCTGGATACTTTTGAACCTAATGAATCAGCTGGACCCACATAGTGCTAGTTCCCATCTTCTTGGTGCAAGCCAACACCTGTGGTTAGTTTATGAATTGAAAATAATTAGTTAATTACAAACCTTGAAGGTGTTTCAATGATCAAAAACAGAAAATCAATGCAACCACTGTGGAATGGATAATGGGCATTGTTCATACCTGTGCCAATAAATTCAAATTGCAGCGCCTCAATTGCCTGGGACGTTAGGAAAAATCCCTAGAAGACCGCAGGCAACGGCCAGGTAAAAAAAAAGAAAAACAAAGAATGACCACAAAGTAAAATGTTTCGGGGATTAAGTTTTCTGGAGATTTTCGGGAGATTCAGTATCTTCTTTTTTTGTCGGGAGATTGATTAGAAATTCGGTAGATCTCCTAAAAAATCGGGAAAAGTGGAAACACTGGCTCCTTTGGAAATTGGCCCTAGGAGATAACCTTCTACGATACAAATATCTTTCGGAGAATTGGTATGCTAATTTGTGAAGATCAGGTTATCAATCTTCGGTCAATTAGCATTTCAAAAATTATAAACATCTCGGATTTTTCTTACAACTTATTAAATGCAAGATCACTGTATATCACTATTTGTACAATAAAAATTACGAAATATGAGTCGTTAATAATTTTTTGTTTGGTTCCAAATTTATGTATTTAAAAATTTGGGCAGTTTCCTTCAATAATATAAAATATTTTTATAAAATAACTTTTGTAAAACAATTTAAACCCATATTAAGATTCCCTTTTCTAGTTTCTTGCTTAAGTATTAGAATTACGAAATGCTTCTGACTTCTTCTTTTAGATAAGCTGATGCGAAGAGGAGAAACAGCTCATGATAAAAAAGAATTCTTTAATAAGTAAATATGTAAAACAGGGCCGTACTTTGCTATGGGGCAGAAGGGGGGGGGGTCGTTAAATGCCCAATAGGCCTTGGTTTGCCCTCCCTCCTCAGACCCGAGTTTCCCGTCCCAAAGTTGAAATTTAGCTTTTTCAAAAATCTTGTCAAAACTAAAATAATTCTGCATGATTCAAGCATCCGTAGAAACGGGTCAGTTTTCTTTAGTATATCTTTACCTTTATATAGTATATCTACATGGCTCATTTTTCAGTTTTTGCTGTCATTTTCAGTGGATTTGATAAAATTGGCCCCAACCTCACCCCCTCCCCCCTCAGATTTTGACGAAACTACATCAGTGAATTAAAAATATAGAAATACAATTTGAAATGTATACGGATTATTTGAAAGTATTGGCACACTATTTTGAATTAGAACAAACCGTCTGGAAGGACAAATTGAAAGCCCTACTATTATCAAATTACCCTGAAATGATCATAATTCAACTCAATTCAGGTTTTTAGGCAAGTAATCTTACATGAGGACAAGTTATTTAATCAAACAGTTCGTGGTAACCAACTGTAAGTAAGGAGCGACCCGGCTCAATGGTAACCGAAACTCTAAAAAACGGAATTTTGATACCAATAGATACATTAAAAGAATCAGATTTTATTTTTATTTCAAAAATATTAGTTTCATCAAGTTTAATCTTACCCATCGAAAGTTACTTGCCTGAGAAAATTTGGCTGATTTTCCAAAAAAAGGAGAAAGACCCCCTAAAAATTATAGAACCTTAATGAAAATCACACCATCATATTCAGCGTATCAGAGAACCCTACTGTAGAGGTTTCAAGCTCCTATCTACAAAAATGTGGAATTTTCGATTTTTTGCCAGAAGAAAGATCACGGATGCGTGTTAGTTGTTACGTTTGGGCTAATTCTTTTTGTTATAATTAATTAAAAATACTTTTTCCACAAAATAAGTTTTTCAAAGAAAAGCAAAGAACTCCATTAAACAAACAATGAGCAAAAATAAGATCAAATAATCTACCAAGCTCGAAACTACCACAAATCAGCATCGATAAATAAATTAAACCCAAAACGAACAGAAATTACAATAAATAACCGAGTCAAACTCAAAAAGAGCAGAAATTAACATAAGTTGGGCGCAAAACCCCTATGCCTTCCCAAGGCCAGAACATTTGCGCTTTACTGAAAAAAATATAAATGTTTTTACTTTTATAACTTTAATAAATCAAATAATTTTAGCATTTTGATTACTAAATATCAGTATATCTATATTAAACTGACAATGCACATTCATTTGTACTTTTTCAGTAAAGTGCGAATTTTGTTCTGGCCTTGGAAAGGCATAGGGTTTTTTTTTGGCCTTGGGAAGCCCAAAAAGGGCACTAGCCCTTTGAATTTGCCAATCGAATGAGCTGTTTTTGAAGTTTCTACAACAGCACCTTCTATAAAAACATTATATGCCCCCTGGGCATAACTTAAAACCCTTGCCCTGAGGGTTGTGTCCTCCTCAAAAACATATTTTCTGTCTGGAAATCAACTACGCTGAACAAAATGGCTATCTCGAAATTTCTATTGGATGTGTTTGGGGGAAGGATGGGCTAGGGGGGGGGCTAGTTGCCCTCCAATCACTTTCGAGTATTAAAAAGGGCACTAGCCCTTTGAATTTCCAATCGAATTAGCCTTTTTTCGAAGTTTCTACCACAACGCCTTGTATAAAAACCTTATATGCCCCCAGGGAATGACTTAGAACCCTTGCCCTGAGGGTTGTGGGGGAATGTCCTTCTCAAAAACATATCTTCTATCTGGAAATCAGCTAGCCTACGCTAAACAAAATGGCTATCTCAAAATTTTGATTGGATGTGTTTGGGTGAATGATAGACGTGGGGGGGGGGCTAGTTGCCCTCCAATCACTTTAAACTATTTAAAAGGGCACTAGCCCTTTGTATTTTCAATCAAATGAGCCCCTTTCGAAGTTTCTATGACAACGCCTTCTATAAAAAATTTATATACCCCAGGACATAACTTAAAACCCTTGTCCTGAGGGTTGATTGGGAGTGTCCTCCTCAAAAACATATTTTCTATCTGGAAATAAACTACGCTGAACAAAATGGTTATCTCAAAATTTTGATTGGATGTGCTTGGGGGAATGATAGGCGTGGTAGAGGGGCTAGTTCCCCTCCAATCACTTTCGACAATTAAGAAGGGAACTAGCCCTTTGAATTTCCAATCGAATTAGCCTTTTTTGAAGTTTCTACGACAACGCCTTCTATAAAAACCTTATATGCCCCCAGGGCATAATTTAAAAGCCTTGCCCTGAGGGTTTTGGGGGAGTGTGCTTCTCAAAAAAATATTTTCTATCTGGAAATCAACTAGCCTACGCTAATCAAAATGGCTATTTCAAAATTTTGATGGGATGTGTTTGGGAGAATGATAGACGTGGGGGGAGGCTAGTTGCCCTCCAATCACTTTCGACTATTAAAAAAGGCACTAGCCCATTGAATTCCCAATCGAATGAGCCGGTTTTGAAGTTTCTGCGACAACACCTTCTATAAAAGCCTTACATGCCCCCAGGGCATAACTCAAAACCCTTGCCCTGAGGGTTGTGGGGGAGTGTCCTCCTCAAAAACCTATTTTCTATCGGAAAATCAAATGCGCTGAACAAAATTGCTATCTCACAATTTTGATTGGATGTGTTTGGGGGAAAGATGGGCAGGGGGGGCTAGTTGCCCTCCAATCACTTTCGACTATTAAAAAGGGCACTAGCCCTTTGAATTTCCAATTGAGTGAGGCTTTTTTGAAGTTTCTACGACAACGCCTTCTATAAAAACCTTATACACCCCCAGGGCATAACTTAAAACCCTTGCCCTGAGGGTTGTGGGGGAGTGTCCTCCTCAAAAACACATTTTCTATCTTGAAATCAAATACGCTGAACAAAAAGGCTATCTCACAATTTTGATTGGATGTGTTTGGGGGAAAGATGGGCGGGGGGGGGCTAGTTGCCCTCCAATCACTTTCGACTATTAAAAAGGGCACTAGCCCTTTGAATTACCAATCGAATGAGCCTGTTTTGAAGTTTCTACGACAACGCTTTCAATAGAAACCTTATATACCCCCAGGGCATAACTTAAAACCCTTACCCTGAGGGTTCTGGGGGAGTGTCCCCCTCAAAAATATATTTTCTATCTGGAAATCAACTACGCTGAACAAAAAGGCTATCTCACAATTTTGATTGGATGTATTTGGGGGAATGATGGGTGTGGGGGGGCTAGTTGCCCTCCAATCACTTTCGACTATTAAAATGGGCACTAGCCCTTTGAATTTTGAATCGAATGAGCCTGTTTTGAAGTTTCTACTACAACGCCTTCTATAAAAACCTTATATACCCCCAGGGCATAACTTAAAACCCTTTCCCTGAGGGTTGTGGGGGAGCGTCCTCCTCAAAAACACATTTTCTATCTGGAAATCAAGTACGCTGAACAAAATGGCTATCTCAAAATTTTGATTGGATGTGTTTGGGGGAATAATTGGCGTGAGGGGGGGCTAGTTGCCCTCCAATCCCTTTCGACTATTAAAAAGGACACTGGAACTCTCGGTTTCCAGTCGAATGAACCCCTTTTGAAGTCTCTACGACAACCCCTTCTATATGAAGTACCCTGATTTAAAGAAAAAAAAATAATAAACTGTACATTGTGTCAACATTGATCTTATATGCCCTCGAGGCATAACTTAAAACCCTTGCCCCGAGGGTTGTGGGGGAGTATCCTCCTCAAAAAGATATTTTCTATCTGGAAATCAACTACGCTGAACAAAATAGCTATCTCAAAATTTTGATTGGATGTGTTTGGGGGAATAATGGGCGTGGGGGGGTGGCTAGTTGCCCTCCAATCACTTTCGACTATTAAAAAGGACACTGGAACTCTCGATTTCCAGTCGAATGAACCCCTTTTGAAGTCTCTACGACAACCCCTTCTATATGAAGTACCCTGATTTAAAGAAAAAATAATAATAAACTGTACATTGTGTCAACATTGATCTTATATGCCCTCGGGGCATAACTTAAAACCCTTGCCCCGAGGGTTGTGGGGGAGTATCCTCCTCAAAAAGATATTTTCTATCTGGAAATCAACTACGCTGAACAAAATAACTATCTCAAAATTTTGATTGGATGTGTTTGGGGGAATGATGGGCGTGGGGGGGGGCTAGTTGCCCTCCAATCACTTTCGACTATTAAAAAGGGCACTAGCCACTCTAATTTCCAATCGAATGAGCCCTTTTCGAAGTTTCTACGACAACTCCTTCGATACGAAGTGCCCGGGTATGGAGTAAAAAAAAAAAAAAAAAAAAAAAAAAAAAAAAAAAAAAACACACATTGTGCCCACATAGTTGTTTACTTAGGCAGCGCTAGCGCGCTGCCTATGATTTAAAGAGAAGTCAAATCTTACAAAAATAGAGCTGTAAAGTCAATTTATTTTAATAAACTTAATACTAATAAAGCTTATCTTAAATCTCAGTTGCTAACATTAAGACAAATTTGCCAGCTCCAAACTGCTGTTTTCATGTATAAATACTTGAATAGTCTAGCACCCCCAGGACTAACACAACTTGTCCTTTTTCATTTATCGTCATATTATCATGCTTATCCAATGTCGTCATTTACACATTTTTCTCTTATCTCGGATATTTTTCAAACACAAAGAGCGGCTTTTTCTATCAAATACGTAGGAGTGAAATTATGGAACAGTATTCCGCTGGAAATAAAAGATTCTGTTTCAGTTCCGTAATTTCGATATAATTACAAGAAACATCTTCTTTCTACTAGTGCAAATGAATAGTTTTGAGGGGGGTTCTCTCTTTATTATGTAGTGCATAGTGCCTTTTTTCAGTATTTTTTTTTTTTCAAAGTTCGTTTGTTTGTCAATTTGTTGTTTGTCAATATTAATGATAGTATTTGTATGAATATTCGAGTTTTTTTTCAAAGTTTGTTTGTTTGTCAATAATTAGTGATAGTATTTGTATGAATATTCGAGTTTTTTTCAAAGTTTGTTTGTTTGTCAATAATTAGTGATAGTATTTGTATGAATATTCGAGTTTTTTTTCAAAGTTTGTTTGTTTGTCAATAATTAGTGATAGTATTTGTATGAATATTCGAGTTTTTTTTTCAAAGTTTGTTTGTTTGTCAATAATTAGTGATAGTATTTGTATGAATATTCGAGTTCTCCAGGGACTACATTTAGGCTCTAGGGAATATTGATCAGTCCCTAGAGTTATGACTTATTTGTGTGCTTATATTGAAAAAAGTCAAAGTAAAAAAAAAGTCATTATTTGGTTTTGTTTTTATTCGTTTTATACTTGTAATTGGCCTTTAATTATTTGTTAAAGAGATTTTTAATAATGTTTTCAAATCAACATTGCTCTATCATTTCTGGACTTTCAATCCAGTTTTCTGTTTTAATTCAGTTTTCATTGAGCAAACATATTGTGAACAACTTTACCTATATGCTGTGCAATATCAAACTCTTCACACCTTTTGTGTGAAGCCAAGTAGTATTGGAATATATTGGTACTAGTGGACTATACAGAATATTTGGATATACACTATGGAATCTTTGGAACATTGTCTCAGCTCAATTGATAAGTCAGGCTCTTCCCTTACGTAATGACAAGTTGCTTTCACTTTTGTCCTCTCCTTAATTGAAAATGCCTGTATTTGAAGAGTTTGATATTGCGTTAGCAAACTTAAAACATGTTCCTCAGTGGCCAGAAAAAATTCTAAGAGTGTCCAAGGATAGCAAAGGAAAGCCATCATATTTGACATTTTGCTATGGAACATATTATGAATATAGACTTGTTGAGGCTAACTTATCAGAGTATGATCCAAGCGTTAGTCGAACTTTGACTAAATTAAATAAAAAAAAACAAGTTTTTTTAACTGAAAGTAAGGAACGACGTTTAAAACTTTAAAACAAACAGAAATTATTCCCTATATGAAAGGGGCTGTCCCCTCCTCAACGCCTCGCTCTTTCCGCTAAAGTTTTTCATTGTTTAAAAAAAATAGAGTTTTGAGAAAGTCAAACTTTAGCGTAAAGAGCGAGGCGTTGAAGAGGGGACAGCCCCTTTCATATACGGAATAATTTCTGTTCGTTTTAAGTTTTAACGTCGTTCCTTACTTTCAGTTAAAAAAAAACTTATTTTTTTATTTAATTTTTGAACGTTTTTGAATTAATGCAGGTTTTGATTTTGGCTCACCTTACACGAATAATTAAAAATAAAAGTTGAATATTAATTTTACTTCTATTTGGTTAAATGGCTTTCTCGAAACTTGTTTAATTTTATTTACGATCGTTTTTATTAGTAATAAATATGCGTAACTTACGAATTAACTTACGTAACAAACTTCTATATTCATATATTTTTAATACGTATATTAGAGAGTTCGCCCCCTAGTCAATACCTTGCTCTTTAAGCTAAATTTCGAATTTTGTTCCAATTCTTTAAAAAGTGACCCCTTAATCACAAATGCCGTTAATTAGAATAAATAGCTCTTATGAAAGTACTAAATAATCTTTGGCTTAAAGAGCGAGGTATTGACTAGGGGGTGAACCCAATCATATACGTAATGTTTTCTATCGTTTTAAGTTTTGACGTTGTTCCTTACTTTCAGCTGAAAAACTTTTTTTTATATATATAATTTCGGATTTTTTTTTAAATAATGCTGGGAAATCCGGCGCCCCTTCATAGCAATTTCCCTTCCCCCATGAAAACTTCCTTCAAGGAAAGATCCTCCCAGATAACCCCCGTCCCACCCCCCCCCCCCCACTACCAGAAAAAAATCTCCCCTGAAAACGTCTGTATACTTCCCAATAACCAATACTATATGTTAACATTGGGTAAAGTTAATAACTTTCAGCCCTCCCCCCGGGGACTTGAGGGAGTAGGTCATCCTAAAAGACATAGTCATCAGATTTTCGACCATGCTGAACAAAATGGCTATCTCAAAATTTTGATCGGGTGACTTTGGGAAAAAAATGAGCGTGGGAGGGGGCCTAGTTGCCCTCCATTTTTTTGGTCACTTAAAAAGGGCAACAGAACTTTTAATTTCCGTTCGAATGAGCCCTCCCACAATATTCTAGGACCACTGGGTCGATACGATCACCCCTGGGAAAAAAAAAATAAATAAACACGCATCCGTGATCTTTCTTCTGGCAAAAATGCAAAATTGCACATTTTTGTAGATAGGAGCTTGAAACCTCTGCAGTAGGGTTCTCTGATACGCTGAATATGATGGTGTGATTTTCATTCAGGTTCTATAATTTTTAGGGGGTCTTTCCCCCTTTTTTCGAAAATCAGCCAAATTTTCTCAGGCGCGTAACTTTTGATAGGTAGAACTAAACTTGATAAAACTTATATATTTCAAAGCAGCATTTAAATTTGATTCTTTTGATATACCTATTGGTGTCAAAATTCCGTTTTCTACAGTTTCGGTTACCATTGAGCCGGGTCGCTCCTTACTTACAGTTCGTTACCAAGAACTGTTTGATAAACTGCAGGTGTAAAGGCTGCATTTGATGATTTGACAAATTCACCCGATATACAAAAGTCCCTTTCTAAGACCTATAACGTATTACCAACAAAAGAATCATCTACAGGAGCCTTTACTTCGTTAATTGATAAAATAGCTTCTACAGAACTGGACCTGGAGAAAACTAAGCGAGAATTAATGGAAAATATAACAAAAAAGATTAATGAAAAGTTATCAGATTATGATTTATTTCGCCAGTCATCCCATGACATTATTCGTCAAATATATGACTATGGTTGATTACCAACCAAAACCTGAAAAAATTTAGCACTTACCGAGACCACTTCGCAAACAAATTATGAATCGAGAAGAAAAAATAATAAGAATTGAGATATGGATTTGAACAAGAAGTGCTGCTAATATTCTGAATTTGCATGGTGTTAAGTGGCAGCCACGATCTGACCTTCAATCAACAATCCTACAAGTTCTCGTAACGAAAATCAATCTGACTGAAAATAAATGTGGCCCATATTAGAAATGCCAACCGATTCAAAAAATCTCCTGCTTTTCCCGATAACTTTCTAAATGACAGAAGTCCCTCCGGTTTTAGTTAAATTTGTAAATAGTGATATAGCAAGGAAAGTCTTCAACGCGAAATCCAGTTAGCATCAACAGATATTTTCTTATCGGAAGCATTGACAAAGAGGTGACGCAAGATCTTAAATGCTGCAAAGGACAAATTCGGCCATAGAATGTTTGGACTGATGATGGGCAAATTTAGCACAGCCTAACGGAGAAAATATAATTAGAAAAATTTGGTACTGTATTATTATCTGTAACACATGCAAAAAAGTGAGGTTTGGTTAATGCTAATGAAATAAAACAAAATAGGATGAAAATATAATAGTTTAGAAACAAATTTCTGCTATATATTTTACATCAGGAGGTAGGGGGTAAAGCATAGCATATATTAAATACGTAACTTAACCTAACCTAGGTACCTTTTTTCCCCCTAAACCCCAAAAAACAATTGTTTAAATATTTTAAACGCAATGACAAACCCCGGTTTGCGATCGAATTCTCTATTGACAGATACCCGTTTGACTAGTTTCTTTTATCATCTATCGTGCATGTGTTACAGATAAAAAAAAAAACAGTACCAAAAATTTGTACTCTAGCCGACTGTACCTAAAAACTACTGTTTTCTAGGTGAATTATTTTAGTATCTCGTCATTCATACATTCAGTGCATTTTTTTTGTGTGTGTATGTGTCTAAGAATAGTCCAGTAAAAGTACGGTTTGACCGGGACAAAATTGCAACAAAAGGTTTTTTTTTACACAAAAATGTTCAAAATTAATCGCTGAACAACATATTTAAAATCTGCTGCAATCACCCGCCGGGAAAACCTTCTGGGGCTGCTTAAAGGGGGTGAAAGGGGTGAAAAATCCTTTTATATCGATTTTCGTTATTTCGGTACATTTGGAGACTCGATTCTGGTGTAAATCAACTCGCTGAAACCGAAAATGATATCACTTTTATTTTAATACTTCTCTAACTTACATTTAACTACAAACAATAATATTTTAATAACTCCATTGCCAAAATAAAGGAAGTAGCTTTTCTTCTGAGGTTTTACAGAAAGATCAGATCAATGGACGCCTGAAATGCTTCGAACAGCCTGCGAAAAGCAATACAGGAAAATCTCGAACTTAAACGAGCCGAGAAGTACCTCACTCTTTTTTGCTTCGCTAGTCGTCGGGAACCTGGTTATCTGATGAGAATCAAACTTGTGAAAACTAGACGTTAGAAAAAGAGAGACTAAGCATAGACGCATAGAAATTTGAATATCCTAGTCTATACAGCCCATTAAAGACTAAGTACAGTTAGGTTTCGGAAACGCAGGCTGCACAGCGCACACAACAGGATCGTCATCTACCTTCAAAAGTACCTGACTGTTATATCAGCTAGTTTGGCAGAAACATTATTATGAGTAAGTAATTACAAAAAATAGTATTTTTTGCAGTTTAATATAAGTTAGAGAAGTATTAGCCTACAATAAAAGTGATATCATTTTCGGTTTCAGCGAGTTGATTTACACCAGAATCGAGTCTCCGAACGTACCGAAATAACAAAAAAAGGATTTTTCATCCCTTTCACCCCCTTTAAGCAGCCCCAGAAGGTTTTCTCCCGGCGGGCGATTTTAG
Source organism: Artemia sinica (assembly GCA_027921565.1). Classification (NCBI taxonomy): domain Eukaryota; kingdom Metazoa; phylum Arthropoda; class Branchiopoda; order Anostraca; family Artemiidae; genus Artemia; species Artemia sinica. The sequence continues at coordinate 12,849,098 of CM051275.1, forward strand.
CGGATTTTGGATATGTTGTCCAGCGATTTTTTCTGAACATTTCAGTGTAAAAAAAGCTTCCTAAATGTCAAAAATGAAAAAACCTGTTTTTTCGCCCCCTTTAAGCAGCCCCAGAAGGTTTTCCCAGCGGGCGATTTTAGCGGATTTTGGATATGTTGTTCAGCGATTTTTTCTGAACATTCTGGTGTAAAAAAAACCTTTTTTTGCAATTTTTTCCGGGTCGACCCACTTTTCTCCGAACTTTTACTGGACTAGAATTTACTTACGTCCCAATTAGCTTTGATAAAATTTATGGATTTCAATCAGTATTCTTTTTTGTTACTTGTCTGTTCTCACAAGCTACTGGGTCAATTTGGGGTTTTAATCCTTTGTTATCTTGGAAATGATTTTATTTTGTATTGGTATCATGGGTGCATTAATGCAATGGAGCTTAAGCGTTATACTTTTTTATTTCAGGAACTTTTTAGTAAGATTATTGATTTAAGGAAGCCACTAAATTTACTTAAAACTATTACTAATAATATGTTCAGTAATATAAAACGTAAACATCTCTTGATAATTGCTGTGATTTTGGTGTTGATAAATTTCCCTAGAACTCATTCAAACTTAAATTTTTGTTTTGTTTATAGCCTCTTAGTTGTTTTACATGAGAATTTTATTTTTTTTTTACTGGTGAAACAGATACGTTCCCAGTTTACTGTGCTTCTAGGGATATTTTATCCCTTGAAGGACGACTTCTTGAGTTGTAAAATAACCCGTTAAATTTTGGAAGTATGGTTAATAATTCTCTTGGGCATGCTAATAGTATTTTAACTAAAATGAAATCTCCCCCCCCCCCCCTAACGAGCACACATATTCTAATGTAAGGGAGGCTGCCAGGCGGGATGGTTATTTTCGGTCTTAAGCTGAATATTGAGGGTCTCTGTTCTTCTATCGGTCATCTAAAAAACATAGTCTCTGAAGGACTACCAGAAACAAGGGGATCCTATAAATAACACTCCCCAGTATATCAGAGCATATCCCCAGTAAAAAATATTGTCTCTGAAGGACTACCAGAAACAGGAGATCCTATAAACAACACTCCCCAGTATATCAGAGTATATCCCCAGTAAAAAAGATTGTCTCTGAAGGACTACCAGAAACAGGAGATCCTATAAACCACACTCCCCAGTATATCAGAGTATATCCCCAGTAAAAAAGATTGTCTCTGAAGGACTACCAGAAACAGGAGATCCTATAAACAACACTCACGGGTGGGTAAAACAGAAATGCAAATATTTTTTGTTGTGTGGGTTTTCTACATGTCAAAAACTAAAGGCTAGCAAACTTTTTGAAAATTACAATATCTAAAAAAAAGGCTGTTTGTGATTTTCTTCGAGTTCTAGTGTGAACCAGATTCGAATTTATTCTCCGTGAGCCTTCCATAGATATATGAGAGGATTTTTTGGAGAAAAGGAGGGTTAGAATCAATCGTAATTCGTTTTGATATTTGGGGAATATTTTAGGACTACACTTGTAAGATTGGTGCTAGGGGGTGATAGCGCTCCTCTTATTGAAGAATATTTTCCATGCAACATGAAGATTACATTCACCTGCCTGCAGACCTAAAAGAAAAGAATCAAAACAGGCATGGATAATAAGCAGTCAAAACTTCCAACTAAAAAAAAAACTTTTTTAGCTTTTTTCGATATTTTCCCTGTTAACGGCACAGTGGAAGTCTGTTTAAAAATACCCCAACCTTTCATATATTCTGTACTTGCTGAAAAAATGTATCTGTTTTCCCTTTCTTAGTCATAATTTAAAAGGCTTACTCCCCTCAAGATATCTCTGATTATAACTAGTACGCTTTATCCTACGCTCGAGATGAGTAGACCAAAATAAGATAGTAATTATACCAGCAATAAAAGCCAAATAAAACCAGCTTCGACTCAGCACCATTCATTTTCAAAAAACATGGTTTAGTCGTCAACAACAGTTATAGGCTTTAGTGTAGATAATGAGCATAAAAAAAAACAAGAGCCTGAAACTAAAAAAAAAAACACATTACATACCCTTAGAAAAAAACAACTTGTATTGAAATATTTCATTCATTTTTTACTGATTCTAAGCCTTTGTTTTATGTTTTGCTTTTCTGTCACCAATTTTTTTTATTATTATACAGTTAATGGTCCTTACAATAGGACAGTGAGTCTTGGCAGCATTCCTGTCCCAAAAATGAGGTATCCAAAAAAAAAAGATACTGGTTATACCAGGAACAACATCCCAATAAAACTAGATTCAACTCAGCAACAGCAGCACTAGCTTCAAAAAAACGGCGTCAAGTTTTCACCAATGATTATAAGCAATACTGTAGATAATAAAAGAGGAATAAAAAAAGCCAAAAATTGAGGCTAAGAAATTAAATTTTATAGCAAAAAAAAGCAAAAAACTTCTTACACGGATAAAGACTTAGCAACCGTTTGTTTCCAAAATTTACCACTGTTCATAATTACTTTACTGGTTCAAAATTTTTTCTTTTATTCTATTCTTTTCTCTACACTCTATTTTAAATTTAATTCCCTTATTCCCCATAGATCACCTCTGATTATAGACTCGGACGCAATGAGCTGCAACCACCACCCCAAACATGAGGCATACAAAATAAATACTGGTTATGCCCCTAATAATAGCCCATTAAAACGACCTTTCAGTTCAGCACTAGCAGCGCCATCTTTACCAAAAGAAATTGAATCTTCACCTAGAGTTACAGCCAATTGCTTGGATAGTAAGTAAAGAATTATAACATGACCTCTCTGGTTACAGTTAGTAGGCCAGGGAGTCCTGGGCACACCTCAAAATGAGACCTAAAAATAAAATACTGGTTACATTCACAGTACTAGCCCAACAGAAAAAGCTTCAGCTAACCATTATCAGCACCATCGTCAGAGAAAGGAATTTAATCTTTACCAATTGTAATAACTACTGGCGTAAATAATAAATGAAGAATTAAAACATGCCATCTCTGGTTACAGCTAGTAATCGTCGTGTTTCGTTGCTATTCCCTCGCCTCAAATATGAGATAAAAAAATACGATACTTGTTATATCCCTAGTAATAGCCAAATAAATCAAGCTTCAAATCAGTACTAGCAGTAACACCTTGAAAAAAAACGTAATTTAATCTTCACCAATGGTTATAAGCAATATAAAAACTGGAGGTCACTTTTTAACTCCACAAATAGCGAAAAGTTCCTAGGTCAACAGTCAGATCATACAACTCTTCTCACTTCAAAAAATCTTTTAAGATAATAGACTTGGCCCACTGTCATAGCAATTAGAACGATTGACTCAAAAGCCGCCCAAAGAACTACGCGGTGATTGGTTCCTTCATTGATTGCACGATGGACTCTCTCTCTTATCTCCATATAATCTTGCTCTTTTTTCACGTTTGTCAAAGATGAAGCCAGTTCTTTTATCATTGTCTCTAGTTTGTTCTCACCCTCTCCTGAAAACGTACAACAAAAAAAGTTTAGAAAAATTAAGAGTAAAGTTAGAAGTTAAAGAGAAAGTTAGAAAAAGTTAGAGTAAATACTATTTATCAAGAGCATACAAGGGAGGACTCCAAATGAAATATCAAAATACAAATAAAGTGGAGAATTATGTGAATTTTGATAAAAAAAAAAAAAAATATTAACTTACTGGTATGATCTTTACAACCCCCCCCCCCCCCCCGAGAAAATCTTGCTACTGATCGTAGTACGGCTATTCAACACTGGGAACCATTTCGTACTAAATACAGGTTTAAAGCAAAATGGATTCTAACTTTAAATGGTTATTACCCCTACAGTACACTGTTTGATTGGTGGTATTGGGAAAGCCCCTTTAACCTCTCTTTTTTAATTTATCCGTATCCAAACTAGAAAATTACGACTATTTTTCACTTTCAAAGATTCAGACTGCTATGGCTTAAAATTCATTTCTCCAGGGAACTGTTTTTGAAAAAGAAAAAATTAAGTTTTCCTACCAAATTCGTCACAAAAAGCTGTTGAAACTCATATTTAAAATTTTAACTTAAAAATTTATTTACTCTATGCCTATCTACCTAAGTTCTGCCCTAGGATGGATGATAGACTATCATCAACAAGTGAAATTAATCATTTTTATACAACTCTGAAAAAGTTATGCCAGCTTTACCTCTCACAAAGACTATCTATCTTGGCTTTACTCTAATTAGCCAGGGCTTGGCTCTCAAGTGTTCCACCAAATTTATCAAATTCAAAAATCAACAGACTTGGTGGGGAACAGTTTTCCACAAAAGGGGAAATTTCCGGAGTAATTGGTAAAATGATTAAAATTTAGTTTTCTCAAATTAAAGTATACTAATGAGAATTTTTCGGACGGAATTGTCCGCAAGAAATTATACGGGGAAGTAAATTAATTGGAAGAGAAATTTATTAATAGAGAGAAATGAGACTGAACAAAAGTTATTACAAAAAATAATTAGAACAGATCAGCACCAACTTCCCAAAGAGTAGGACTATGTTGTATACATAACAGAACAAAACATGTAACTAAAGTTAGAACATTGGAATGGAAACTAGAACATAACAGAAGACGGCCAGACATAAAGAACCAATTTTACCAAAGGGCACAGTCAGGGATGTACGCAGGGGGGCGCCTCCGCCCCCCCCCCGAAATCTCAGAATTTTTTCATTTTCCCATAATTTTCTAATTTTTCTCACGGAATAATGAGCTGAAGGATTTGCCCCCCCCCCCCCGAAACAAATTCCTGCGTACGTGCCTGGGCACAGTAACTACCCTTTGTGTTTTTGTTTACATTCAAAATACTCGTAGTCAAAGAGACTTTGACAAAGATAAACTGGGTTACTAGTAGAATTTTAACTTCCAGTAGTTCTTCCCTGAAACACAAATCCTTAATACGACCATACACACCAATGCTGTGTTGGTAAGAGATATCACTCTATTTGAATTAAATAACGGCTAATATTTAAAACTACATTACTGACTGAACGCGTGATCTGAAATTGTTTATAAGCGTGGCATTGCAGTACCTTCTAGTCGGTTCATTAAAATCTGAAGTATACATCCCCCCCCTTGATAATGTTAAGGCTGAGTTAGAAAAAATGTCCTCTATCCCACTTTCATTTATATTTTTGTTATTCAAGAAAACTGTTTAAACTTGATAATACCAAGTTCTTCTATTTCCTCTGAGCTGATACAAGGGTTCATTTTGTTTGAACTTTTAACACAATTTCAGATCAAATTGCTCAGAAAAACGACGAAAAAAAATTAGAAACGGTAATGAGGTGAGCTTATTGCTTTTAGCCAAAAATTCTCTAAAAAATGTCTATTTTGAAAAGAAGAAAAAATTGTAAACGAAAATGGCTCTAAATGCTGTGAAAAAACAATGAGAAAAATAGCATTAATAGAATCTACTCCATCTTAGTAAAACGATACCTTTGCGGTAGATCTAAAAGTGGATGGGTGCCATCTAGAATCGTCTGCATAAGAACCAATGTGTTATTTTGATAGTTTTGTATGCAAAAAAAAATATATATAATGCAATCACCCATCAAGTAGCATATGCAATTCCAACTATGATTACAATAAATTTACTCCAGAATTCCTTTAGGTACTTATGTATTAAACTTAGTCTTTTATATACTGCTAAAGAAATCAAGTTTGGTTAATGCTAATGAAATAAAAAAGGATGAATATATAATAGTTTAGAAACAAATTTGGGCTATAATATTTGCACATTAGGGGGGGGGGTAAAGCTTAGCATATATTAAATACGTAATCTAACCTAACCTAGGTACCTTCCCCCCCCCCTAAACCTCAAAAAACAACAGTTTAAATATCGGTAACACAATGAAAACCACGCCTTGCATTGCATTACTCTATGGCGGTATCTTGAATGGGCGGGTTTTTCCTGATTGGTTTCCAAAAGAGTATGTTTAATACATAAGTACCTTGCTTTAATTATTGGATAGCCTACACTCCACCCTCCTGCTGATCTTTCCAAAACAATATAATAGATATGTAAAATAAATAAAAATATAGCAATATAAAACAAATAGCTTGAGATGAAACATCTCAATAATCACTGAATGTCTCATTTTGATAGTTTGCTATCAGACTTTTTTTTTACTCCCATAAAAACCATCTGAAGCTCTAACAAAAAGAATAGCTTGATATACCTCTTTCTCTTAGCAGTCCCCTTGATTTTTTGTTGTATAGTTTGATAACATATTTCTCCCTTTTATATATCTGTCTAAGTCTAGATCCTACACTTTTAAGATATCTCTCTCATCCTTAGCCTAGAATTATGATTTCCTTTGGTCATTTATTCCTCTGCTCGAGTCTCCGACAAATTTTAGTTCATGCTTATCATGATTACCTTTAATCAGGCTGAAAGCTGCGTAAGTTTCGTTGCTAGTATTTGACTAGACATAACTTAGTGATTTTAAAATATATATATATATATATATATATAATATATATATATATATTATATATATTATATATATATAATATATATAGTATATATATATATATATATATATATATATATATATATATATATATTATATATATATATATATATATATATATATATATATATATTGAGAGGTATTTTAATGGCGAAAGAAAAATATCCATTTCTTCTTTTTTCCAAAAAATAATACATGTAGTTGATGAAAATTGTGCTTCTAGTTGACTCCTACTGTTCCAGTTGTTGAGGCTAGGGTAGAAGGTACTCGGCTAATTTCATTCCTAGCAAAACATTCCAGTGGGAGGGATTATTAATGAACGGCCTGTTTTATTGCAGCTTTATGCACCATTTTATTTTTTTTTTATGATTTTGAATGCCTGAGAAAGATTGAACATTAAGAATGAAAGAGAATAGCATTGTAATAGCAGTGCATTGACACTAATCATCCAGATCAGTTTTCTATTTGATGTATATCTACAATTATTGTCAACTATGTTGGCGAACACGAAAACCTCAACAATGATATAAATACGTTATTTCACTCCAAATTCAAATAGAGCTGTTATAAATCCTAAACCGTAGTAATACACTAACTTTCTTTATACCTCAGAGAAGATACGAAATTCTTAATACTTTTTGAACTATAAAACGACTGCTGTAAGTCCATAGCTTTATCAGAGAAGCTACATTGCACAATGGAGTATTTTTTTTTTACAGAGAATTTTTATTTCCTTAGCAGTTTTAGGAAATGATAATATTTTTTGTCTTACTGGTATTTTTTTCTCAAACTCAAAACACATAGAAAGGTGAGGGTTTTTAATTTCTTGGAAAGATGGGGTGAAACAAAGAAAGATACAATAACTAGAGTTACGATGGCTGCTTTATAATTACCAATTTTCTTATCTCATAACTCAAACTAAAAAAACCGCTTGTACGATTCTTGATTGTTTTAATCAACAAGATATGCCATAAAATCTCTTTCTTCTAAGGCTTACAAAGGAAGAAGAACGGTGACTCAGAGGACAGTTCTCCTATCTTCTCTTGGAATTAGCGTAAAAGTCAAATAAAACGTAAAACACAGCTGACAATTACGCAGCACAAAAGGTTCCAAGAATTGAAAACCCATTTTGGAATTTAAGGCGATGAAATACAGTACAGTTAAATTTCAATAGAGCATATGAATATGAATTAGGTCGTTTTTTTGGTCATGGTCTGAGGAAAAAGGGTCATATCTCCTGTGTTGAAAAAAAACAGTCAAATTACCAGAAAGGACAGAGAACTTAACAGGAAGGCATGTGGCCGTTTTGGACAAAAAACGCGACTAATGACGATTACCAGAGCCACAAAAAACACCTATTGGTCATTGGATTTAATCTATTTTCTATTTTGTGTTTTAATCTATTTTATTTTGGGTTTTGAATAGAGCGAAAATTGCGAAGTATTATTTTTTTATTTTTTTATTTGGCTGATGAGATCAGTGATGTAACTTCAAAAGAACAGCTCGTTCTTGTCGTCTGTTTTTATGACGAACATCAAATAGAACAAAGTCTTTTCCGTTTCGACACAGCAAATGACTTGGCTGGCATAGGTCTTGCAAAGTAGATTTTTAGACTCTGCTTGGAGTTTTGATTAGATACAAAAAAGTTAGTTGGAATTGGCTTTCATGGAGGTAGTAGCATGTCCGCTTTGTAGAAGGGCAATGAAACAGACATGTGAAAGCAGTATCCAGTTGTCATTTGAAAACATTGTGCTTTGCATTGTTTAAACCTTGCGCTGGTGAAGGCTTTCAGACTGGACCTAATTAAAACGTTATATGGATACTTGCAAGAACTTGTTTTTTTCCTGTTTCTCCAGATGAACTGAGTCAAGAGCTTCTGCTCTGTCACGTAAAAAGAAAGCAAAAGCTCCTTCGCTTTTCTGACACATGGTGGATTGAAAGGCATGATAGTATTGTCACTTTTCCTTTCTGTTGTTGGAATACTGGAGAGCTTTGTTTACAACCAGTTCTATTCAGGTTTAGTGGCAAAAGCCAAATCCTTAAAAGCAGCCATTACCGAGTTCAGCTTCATTCCCTTGGTTCTTGTTGAAAAAAGTGAGTACAATTCTGCTTTTAACTTATGTTTCTCTGAAGAAGGAAAATTTACATCTACTTAACTACTGCAAACATATCGATTAATTCAAAGCTGTATTAAAAAAGCTAATGAAAGCGGATTTTCCTTCTTTTTATGGTAAAGTGGTTCAGACAGCTGAAAGAGTTGGGACGCCTGCCTTAATACCAAGACAACAACGACGGTGATTCCCCTCTTCAAACACTTCTCTTTTTTACCACGACTTTGTCTTTTTCCCATACATCAAGCAGCTATGTGAAGAACTCGATACGAGATGTCTTAACCACAAAGCTACAGCATTTCATATTCAACTTCTGGTCTCTTGTTGTATTGTTGATGCTGTATTAGCCAAGGTTGTGGCGAAGCTGCAAAAATATAAGCAGTTCTGTTTCTCTGAAACTAGCCTCCTTGCTGAGCTAACTGTCTGGTAAGCCAGGTGGAGGTTATATAGGTGAGTCTCATCATCGTGAAAAAGTTTTTGAAATTCTTGGTGCGTTCGACAACGGCTTTTTTCCAGCTGTGAGTTCACTCTTGATTGTATTCTCCCTGTAACCATGACATCTATAAAGCGTTGATTTACACTAAAAGCAGCTTAAAACAAACATCTTGCTGACTAATGCAGCTTAAAACAAACCTCTGAAATCTGACAGGAGAGGACAGGTTGAATGGTCTTGCACACATGTCTATCAATGTAATGTCAAGGTGGATATTGACAATGTTTTAAATGACTTCGGGAAGGAATCAAAATGAATCAAAATATAAGAGGTATTTACAATACATATGTGGTTTTGTATCTGATTCAAGGATTAGCAAGAATAGAGCTCTTCAATTTGGTTAATTGAACTCATTATTTTATCTTTTTTAGTAGCATAGTAATAAATTAAGCTCAAAAAGAGGACTATGACAGTAACATACTTAGTTGCTGGTAAGTTTCTGGACTTCTGTGCTTTCAGCTGGTGCCCCCCCCCCGGTAGAAGATTCTAAATACGTCACTGCCTGCAGCCCTGGCATCAAATAGCATATACTGCTATTTATATAACAAAAAATATCACATATATTGGCTTCAAGCAGCTCAGCACATTACTTTGCTTTTAAAAGTAGTGACTTTTTAGAAAAGTTTGAAATTTAACCAATTCACACAAAAACACAAACATTTCTGATGTACTGATTTATCAGTTGTACCACAAAACTGGTTCAAATGAAATGACTTGTTGTATTTTCCTGAATAGGCAGAATTAAAACAAAAAATAACATTGTAATAAAAACACAAAGTTGACAAAAACAGGATTGGGAGCAGAGAGGTATCATGAGATGCCTCATTTTTAACATTATATTATCAAAAAAAAAAAAAAAAACAATGTGTGCTTGCATTTCTCACGTAACCTAAGCAAATTTAAACTGTGGTCACTAAAAACTTAAAACTTACACTTCTGCACTGGAATGGTCTCGATTTTGATACCCTGAAACCCAAGCTCAGATTTACAAATAGGCCCACTTGGCTCGGGTCTAGGGGCACACAATGCAAGGGGGTGCAATAAATTATCACTCAGTTATTTTTTCTTAACAAAACTGGACTGACATGATTTATCATCAAAGTGTCAGGTGCACTCCACTGCCGCACTGCCTATTCACAGAAAAGTGATTTTAAACAAAACAGGAATTATGTGGACAGTTATAAACTGTCAAACATCTCCCAAGAATAGGCAGTTGAGAGTTTGGTATCACCTCTCTTTTTCATTACTTTTGGCTCATCAGTTGTGTTCTGTTCAGTGCTTCCATTATCCCCAAATTTTGGGGATTTTACCAAAATCTCGCAAAAACAGAGCAGCAAAAACGATTGGGCCTAGAAGCTCCAAAGCATTGAGTCCGCTCCTGCTGAAATCTACACTTGAACCTCCCTCTGATGATATTTCCAATATGATTTCAAGCTTGAGCTGACACAATGAGTTTGGCATTGCTTACCAGTTTTAAGAAACTAATAAGCAGCAATGTCTGGGAATTGGCTGACTGGCATCAGTTGCATAATCAACAGATATATGATCTCTGATCATTTGCTATCCAAAAATGACTGGTACTTTGGACAAATCTCAGTGAGTAATCCTCCCCCACTCACCTGAGTGCATGTATTACAACCCTAGTCTAAAATACATAGTTCATATTTTGAAGACCTAAAAAGCTTACCATCCTCCTCTTTTGTATCTGCTGGCTTTTCACCCACATCCATTGAAAACATGACAATCTTTGGTGTCATTGTTGACATTTTGTTAGAAAAACAATATCTGTAAATGCCTTCCTTATCTGCAGCAAAAGCAAACTTCCCATTTGATTCCCTGTCACCTTCGTAAATCAGGTTGCCATCTGGACTGTATATTTTGACGTCAATATCTAAAAATCCGCCTTCAGCAACTTCAAAAGTCAACCCTAAAAAAATATTGATCAATATAAGTGATATATGTCTATTAATATATGTCCAAAATCAAAACACATACCTCAGATGTATGACTTTTCATGTCAAAAATAATAACAAACACAAGCATAGGTGTTTGCAGTAAAGCTTAGGGGAAAGGGGTGAGGGCGTAGCATAGGATGTGTATTCCATGGGAAGCAGTAATTTTGAAATGCTCGAAAATATTTTTTTTTTTAAGTCCACCATTTTTTAATCCTTCCTTACTTGCCTTATTGGGATATAGTACCTTAAAGAATTACCTTATGCTAACAACCAGCTCGAAGGAAATATCCTTTGAGCAATTTCGAAGCTTTAAGAGTTCCCTGTAGTGCTACTAACTTTGATTGATAAGCTAGCTGACAAAACGGACACTTTATTGTCTTTTCAACCAAATTTTAAGGTCAAACTAGACTCTCAACAACTCCTGATGATGACTAGTCCCCTGAGAGAATTGCTAACGTGCCCTTTGTCTTTGTGATTGTCAGCTCATACTGCGGCCTGCAAAATGATTTTAGCATACCAAATTCTCTTGAGGTTGGGGGAGGGGGGGGGGGTGCTAGTATGCAATTGCAAAAGCAGTGACGATTATATTTGGAGAAAATTTTGGCTGAAAGGCCTCTGGTTACCTTAAAAAGTAATTGTTCCTCATTTCACCAATAGATTTAATTGTCAAGGTTTCACTTTTCTAACACAAATATTGTAGACCTAAAAGACCAGTGGCCTTTGGAGGGAGGAGGAGTGGAAATAGATAATTCAAAATAGGCTACTCTCTTAGGATAGTTGAGGCTATGGATCTATTCCTTTGATTTTCATTCATTCACTTAACTGAACTATTTTCTGAGATGAACAGAAATCACTCATCTAGAATTGTATCAGATTATGGAAATATTAATGATGGAAATCCTTAACTTGTTTAAAGCTGCAATTTAAAGTAAGAGCATTGAGTAGAGAAGTTGATAATGTTTCCATTTTCTACCTGATTTGTCCTTACCTAAAAGGTTTGCTATTATAACCAACTTTTAACCTGACAGGGTCAAAAGTGATGGGCAAAGATATAAATTTCTCCCTAGGCCATTGTCCTTCTGTATGTAGCTTACTATTAGTTTAGTCTGAGGGGGAGCGTTTTTTCAATATCTATAGGGGAAAATTTTGTCACTTTTTCAACAAAAATTACATAAAAGCATTTTGCAACATAAATACCCCTCAAAAAAGTATTTCCAAAATACAGTGAGGGAGCAACCCCTCCCCCCTTATTAGAACCACTGGAGTCATGGCATAACCAATGAAATGTGAATTTCAAAGTAGCTTTGCCTGATATTGTTCAGTAGGCTAATTGGTAAATTTTCAAATTAACTCACATATGAGATAGCAAAGAAATAGGCATATCATTAAAGTTAGAATTTCATTCTGAATCTAAATGCAACAAACCACTTGCATCAGAAATAAACTTTACCCTTTCCTGCTTAATGTACAAACATATATCCTGAGTTTTTACATGTGCGTTGAATTTTCCATAAGTCAATCTTTTCTCCAAATTGAATAGATTTCAGATTCAAAATTGAGCAGTTTGTGGAGCAACCTATGGCAGCACAATAGCTAAATCTTCACAGCTGATCCAGGAATGCTTCAACATAGCCTCCATGTTGGTTTTCTAAAAATACATGTATAACTCTTCATCAAAGGAGCTATTGAAGCTTGTTCCTGACAGACCAAAGCCCTTGTGATCAACTTGCCAAAATACTTGTCACGTCTACCTTGAGTTGGGCACTCCCTGCCAAGATTATTTTGAAAACAAGTTTTGCCCAACAATTGGTCGCCACTTGGAATAGCTTGCCACCAGAGGTAATCCTGGAAATTACTTCCCTTGATGCATTCAAGAGAAGGCATAACAAATACCTCAGTGTTGGAAAATAAGGTAATTACTAGGAGTAGCGGCATGATGGAGCTGTAAAGCGTGTAATAAAATAAATTGTCAATAATGGAAAATTCATTGCACATATGCAATTCAGGATATATGTTTGCCCATTAGGGCAATAGGGGTAAAGTTCACTTCTGGTAAAAATGAATGTTAGATTTGGATTCAGAATGAAATTCTGACTAAAGTTATGTGTATTTCTTAGCTGTCTCATTAATGTGTTAATCTGGAAATGTACTGTCTGATTTGATAAAATAATAGTTCAGCGGCTTTTTGCTAAATTGGAAATTCATTGATTTAGGTTAATGTTCAAGATTAACATGTAATGCATTTTGTCAGAATTCAGATATGTATCCAGTCATCTAAGCCCAAGAAACAAGAAGAGGGTAGACATAGCAGACTCACAATACCATTACAGGTTATATTTAGGCCCTGGATTCATTTATGAAAGTTTTATTTAACTACTGAACTACTTTTCAAGACAACAAGAAGCCCCTAAACTACTATTTCAGCAAATCTTTAAATACTCTATAAATAATATGGTAATCAATGCACAGTTGGTACTATTGAGACCAAAACAACACAAAATTCTGGAAACAGCTTTTAAAGATATTTAAATATTTACTTCTGTCAATCCTAAAAGCACTTTACTTTAGAGGAGAATGGTATATACTGGATCAGGCTACCTTTCTGCCATCTAGCATTCTCTTGTGACAAAATATTCTGAAGAAGACATATAATGCCTAGGGTGTCATCTGGTATATAAAGGGACAGGAAAAAATGGTACACAAGGGGACAGGAAAAAATGGTCACAAGGGGACATGTCCCAGTATGTACCAGATGACACCCATCAACAAAATCAAGGGTAATTTGTTTCTTCTAAAGGCAATTTTCTTCAAAAGGGTTTAAGTACATCCGATTGTCAAAGTAGCATAGATACATATTCTCAGAACATAATAAGGTATTAAGTTTTTAACTTTCAGGGAAACTAAAGGGAGTAAAACAACTAATCAAAAGGTACAATACATATCCAGATTGTCAAAATGGTGTATGTGCAATATCCCAGGAAAGGGGGGGGGGGGGTAGGGGGGGGTAGTTGGAACTTTCAGAGCATGTTATTGGGGATGTTGAACTAAATTAGAAAACACTTTGTCCATCAAAGTTTGTCATAAGGGCATATTATGACATCTTAGGAACAGATAAAGGTATTAAGTTGAAACTTCAGGATTTTTTTAGGGAAATTTATATCTAAATATGGATGTTAAAATGGCCTATCTGCAATATATCTGGGATAACCCAGCGCATTGCAGTGTATGCTAGACCAAAATAAAATGCACTCTATGCATGCAGGTTGTCATAATTGCATATAAACAATATTTGAGGAATAACTGAAAGCAATAAATTAACCATTTAAGGGCTACTCAACAGTTACTAATGAATTAGTACTACTGTTATTGTGACTTTTTCAAAATGTGACTGCTTTTAATTGTTTACACTTGTGACTACTTGGCAATCTGCCAATACTTGTGACTGCAACTAATTGTAACTCTAACAATTTGTGATTGCAGCCCTGTTACTTCTAACTGCAATTGCCAGTGCATACAACTTTGACTGCATCAACTACTTTGATATAGCAAACATCATGACAATCCTTAAGAACTGGGACAATGTCAAAGAGGCAAGGATAGACTGGCTGGCAGGCTTTTGAGCTCAAAATCTACAACTGTCACTATGCAAGCCTGAACCCACAAGCTTAGGTAAAGCAATGAACTTTACAAGGATCAACATTGAACAGTTCTTCTCAAGCCTGAAGTCAGTTCTTGAAACACCACCAGCAAGATTTCTACAGGAGGCTCAACACCACCTTATCTCACTGGACATGCAATTTAAGATAATTTAATATAGAAAATCTTCCTTTGACTGCAAGTGACATATACAACTGGGACAAAACTTCTGTGGCCCCAGTTCATGTTCCTCCTAAGGTGTTGGGGAGATGCATTAGAAAATAGTGGGCAAGGTGGCATCTTCACAGAGAGGTGTCCTTATGACCATGGTTGGGGCTGTTTTCTGCAAGTAGTCAGTTTTTACTCCCTTACTTTATATTTCCAAGGAAAATTTTTTAGCTTCACATGCTAACTGGTGCTCCAGCTAAATCAGCAGGTGGTGCCTTACCATCAAATTGGATCAGCCAAGACCTATTTTTGAAATTTATTAATCAGTTCAAGGTATATTCACATACATCTCAAAAGAGCCCCAAGCTTCTAATCTGAGATAACCAAGTCTCATATCTCCTTAAAAGTTGTGCACTTTGCAAAAGATTCAGGCATCACACTACCTTATTATCCCCCTTGCTGCAGCCCCAAGCTCTAGCTGTTAATGTGTACTTTCCCTTCAGTGCCATATAAAAATGCTGCATATAACTGGATTATGATCTTGCACAGAACGACGGCCGTGATGCAATGCCTACGAGATGACAAGCTGTTTATCCAAGGCCGACTATTCAGGTACGATGGAAAGGCTGTGATTGAGGTTAAATGTAACTTGGCGCCAGTTAAAAATATTGGTCCACCCCCTGTTAGTGCTAGACCTCCCAAATTACCCTGGCTGTTATCCCAATGGGGCTAGATAGTGATGCCAGTAATAGCGATGCCGAGACAGTGATACCATCAACAGCCTATTCTCCCAGGCAGTATCAGCAACTAAAGACCTGCTAGTGCTGTTATTCGCCCTAATGACCTACATCGACCAGGCACTCGTAACGTGGCACCCAGAGGAAACCATTCTCCAAGAAAAGGACTTAACAGAAGACCTCGCAGTGGTTTTTTCCCGTAATTTCGTTGATAATAGTCAGTGAGTGCTAACAGATATTAATAGTCGCAGTCGTGAGTATTACCATTTTGCCTTTTCCCTGACAGAGGCCAGGAACAAGAAACTCCAAGAAGTGGCTAGTGATATTAATGCACTGACAGAAAGCGTAGACGCATAGAAAATAAAGAGCCATATACTGAGTTTAGTGTCATGGAACATACAGGACTACGTGATAAGTTGCCTTATTTATATGATGAATTACCTTCGTTTGATTTGATTTCATTTATTGAAACATGGAACAATCATTCTCCTATATCACCTCTCCCAGGGTATTTGGTTGAACAGGTTTGTGCGTAAACCAGCAAAAATACTAGACATTATGGTGGTATTTTGGTTTTGATTAAATCATCAGCTATTGATGGTTATGAAAGAGTTAATAGTAGATCTGAAAATTTACTTTGGCTGCGTATTTGTTTTAAATGTGGGAAGAGATTAATTTTGGGCGTTGTGTATATTCCTCCACAAAATAGTTCTTATAATCGAGAAATACTTGGGAAATTTTAGAAGATGAATTGTTTGCTAATACAAGAAAGTTATAGTGATTTTGAGTGCATTTTGATGGGGATTTCAATGCTTATACCAGCGTTGAGGTTGAGGTTCCGGATTTATTAATCCCAGATTTAGGGGATTTGGGTCCCAATTTGTTGTAGATTACCGCGAAGTAATAAGGATGAAAAAAGAAAAATAAACGTTTGGGGAAGAAAGCTCCTGGCGCTTTGCAGGGAACATGGTCTGATCATTGCGAATGGAAGGTTTGGAAATGATAAGGGTCTGGGCGAGTTCACTTGCCTTTTGGGCCCAACTCCAAGTGTTGTAGATTATGTGCTGATTAATACGAAATTTGTACCTGAATCGATTGATATTGATGAACTAGATTTAGTTGGATCCAATCATAGAGCTATTAAACTTGAGCTGAAGACTGGGAAGCTTCAGGATGTTGTTCCTCGAGTTAGAAATTTTATCTAATGGGGAGCTTAGATTATAGGGCTTAGGAAAAAGAATTAGATATGATTTAAATGATAACGATTTTGAAAAATTTAAAAGGGAGCTTATGAAGTTGCATATAACAACTAAGTTGAAAGTGTTAGAAGAAGATGGAAAAGATATACATGGTATAATTATGGAGTTAAATGAAATAATTTGCAGTTGGGCAGCATTGTGTAATCTGAATAAAAATGAAAATAAAAACGAGCAATATTTTTGATTTGGACTGTAAGTTAATGAAAGAAAAGGTCAGATATTTATTGAGTCTTTTAAAAGAATGTGATAAACCTGAAGAGCAAAGTTTAAGATTAGCCAAACATAAAGATATAAAAGAAGAGATTATAAAAGGTTAATTAAAGGAAAAAAAAAAAGAGTTTGAGATTAAGAAGAAACTGGATATTGCAAATTATTTTAGAAATAAAGATTTTAAGAAGTTTTGGGGTTTATATAAGGAATGATATTGAAAATGAAACAGGAAAGACACAGGTGGCTCCAGACGCCAACTCATGGCCTGATTACCTAGAAAGCTTGGAAGGTGATTGCGCAGATTACAAGAGGTAACACATACCACAGAGATGGTTGTTTATCCCATGAAGGAACATGATTATGATTTAGTAGGGGATAGTGAGTAATGATGAGGTTAAGTTTGTATTCAAGAATTTAAAAGGAGGTTCGGCTGCGGGTGTTGATGGTGTACCAATAACGCTATTTAAGAATTTTCTTTCAATTTTTATGTTGATAATCGTTTTTCTTCTTGTAATAAGGTGTTAACTTCAGGACAATGGCCAAATGAGTGGAAGAGATCATTGCTTATGCTGCTTTTTAAGAGAGGTAACCCTAAGTTGCACATAAATTATCATTTAATAGCGCTAGTCCCTGCTTTAAGTAAGATAATGGAGAAAATACTAGATACAAGGCTTTCTAAATGGTTAAATAAAAATAATATAATACATGAAGAACAAGGAGGTTTTAGAACAGGGTACGGGACGGTAGATACAATATTTATTTAAAGGCATTAATTGATAAATACAGAAAGGGAAAAAACTTGTCTTTATGTGGGATTTCTGGACCTCCACAAGGCGTTTGACAGTGTCAACAGAGAGCTATTAAAGGATGCCCTGTTTAGAATTGGCCTCCCTCATTTGTTTGTGAGGTTGATAGTGAGTATGTATATTTGTGTGAGTGGAATCGTGTTAGTTGGTAACAGGTTTTCTAGGTTTTTTAATATTAAGCTGGGTGTAAAACAAGGCAGCACTCTTTCTCCTAAATTGTTTTAACATTTTTATAAATGATGTTGTTTGATTATCTAGAGAATAGATGGGCTCCAAATGTTAGTCTAGGGACCCATAAACTATCACTACTATTATTTGCAGATGATATTGCTTTGGTTGCTAGCACACCGCAGATCTACAGACGCTTTTGAGTCTTATAGAAGAATATTTGCAGATGAAAAAACTAAGGCTGAATGTTGAAAAGAGTGAAGTTGTTATTTTTAAAAAAGGAAAACAAGTGGCGAAGATAATTATAAATTTAAATTTAATAATAAGGAACTTAAAGTAAGTAAAAGAATACAATATTTAGGATTTGTTTTATTGGAAAATGGAAGTTTAAAGAGTCATGTTGATGAACTAATTAATAGAGGTAAAGTGGCCATGTCTGCAATTTTTAGAAATCCAACGATAATGGGAATTAAAAACCTAAAAATGCATAAAGAATATTTAATACAAAAATTTTACCAGTATTAGAATATGGAGCAGAGATTTGGGGTGGGAGAAGCGGCACAGAAGTTGGAGTCCCTCCAGCTCCAGTATTATAAAAGACTGTTTGGATTACATCAGACAACTCATTCACAGGTTCTGAAAGGTGATATGGGCCTGTTTTCGTTAAAACTATGTAGGTCTATTTTGATGCTTAGATTTTGGTTGAAGATCATTAGGTGTATGAAAATAGACTAGTAAGAGCTGCTTATTATCAGATGTTGAGCTACAGTTTGAAAAACGTCATGGCCATCCCAAATTAGGTCATTACTAGAAAGAGTGGGAATGGCTTACTTATGGAATGATGGTCTTGGTTCCCCCTGAATCTACCAACAAATTTAGTAAGCCAGGTATGATTTATCTTAGAGGGTCAAGAAATTCAGTATTGGCAAGGGCTGGTTTTAAATTCTTCTACATTGAATCATTATAATCAGGTTAAACCTAGTTTTGGAGAGGAAATTTATTTTAAATTCAATTTACCGGCTATGATTTTATGTCAATGGATTCAGCTTAGGGCGAATTGCCTTCCAATCCAGAGCAGACAAATGGTGTTCGACAGGGGGATAGTACATCCTGATGGTTGGTATGTGTGTCCTCTTTGTAGGGATGAGGACGAAGATTTGGACCATTTTCTCCAAAAGTGCCTGGTGCTCTCTGATTTAAGGGAAAATTACTTACATGGGATTGTTTTGCTGCTTCCAAAAATCTTACAAAGTAGTAATCCAAGAACAATATTTCGTATTGGTGCGTACATAGAGAAGGGATTGGAAAGAAGGAAATGTTTTTACAATTAATTATTATTAATTATATGGAATTAAAGTTATTTTTTGGTAATTTACCATGAAGGTGTTTTTTGCTATGTATCATGTTAATGTGTGTTTCGTAATTTGCTCTGTTGTAATTTTTCTATTTTTCATAATTTTTGTGTGTATATGGCTCTTGGGCTTTTGAAATACACAATCTATCTATCTACAACTGGATATTGTCTAATCCTGCCAACAAACTGGACATTGCTTCTCTTGTTGGACAATGTCTTCCTCTATTGTTCACCCCAAATAACATCATGAGGGGCTATGAAAAAAACTGAATTTGGCCATACAATCCTAAAATCTTCACAGAAGATGGCTTTCTTACCTCTTTTGTCACTGACAGGCCTGCTCCCCCTAATCTTGATGGACCTACCCCAATTTGTCCTGCAAATGATGTACTATATCAGCCTAAAGACCCTGAGAGGAACAATAAAGAAGCTCATCCACTCCTGTTTCAAATCAAGAGCCAATTACACTAGAACCAGTAAGACTATCCCCAAAAGCAAAGCTGCACATTACCCAATACAGTTGAAAGGGACTTCAAAAGTTCTGACTGATACCCTGTCAAACTTCAGTTTGAAAAAGAAGAAAAGAAAAATAAAGAAAGCAAAGATAAGAAAAGTAGTTGATGAGATAGTTGCTGAAGTGAAAAAACACCTACCACAAGAAAGAAACTCTACACAGAGCTAGACAGTGAAGACACAATGGTCATGGATGATGAAAGTAATGATTCTTTGAAAAGCTGTTTTGGTAATTATTAAGAATCCAGTAGTAATGCAATAGTGAAGTTTTATTAATGCTAATGAAACAAAACACAATAGGATGAAAATATAATAGTTCAGAAACAAATTTGGGCTATATATTTGCACATCAGGGGGGGGGGGTAAAGCAAAGCACATATTAAATACATAACCTAACTTAACCTAGGTACCTTTTTTGCCCCTTCAACCCAAAAACTAAAGTTTTAATCTTTTTCATGGAGTGAGCAGCTCACCTCAGAGGCAGAGAAAACCTGTATTTCATGAAGCATCTTGGTCGTTCTCACTTGACAACTGGATTCTCAATAAGTACTGCTGGTTCTTCTGATGAGGAGGATGTGAATGAAGAAGTATTTAACTGTATCAACATTGGTGACTTGATAAAGGTAGTATATAAGGGAGAATTTTAACCTGGTTGTATTGTGGAAAAAAAAACCCAGAGAACACGTGTCAAAGTAAATGTTATGTTTATGGCCAGACTTCAAAAATGAAAGTGGCCAAACCAAGAGGACTTTATCTTTTTCCCCAGAGAAGATATATTAAAAAAATTGTCATTCCTATTCCTGCTTCCAATGCATCTTCATATTTCATGTTCACCAGCTGGTAGCTATTTTATGGTGAAAGTGTGCTTGATTTTAGTTGTTTGATGTCAAATTTTTATCATACAAGTGATTTGTGATTCTTGTGATTCTTGCCCCTATATTACTGGTATATAATGGGACATCTGGTACATGCAGTGACCCCCCTTTTTTCACTAGAAGTGAAGAAATCTGAAAAAATCACATTCTATTCTTCTGATAATGTTCATTTGACCAATAAGCCAGTTCTTAAGTCAAGCATTTGATATGATTTTTATATACATAAAAAACATTCTGTAAATTTTTACCAAATCATATTATTGACTTACAAATAAAGTAAGTATACCACTCAATGACTTTTTATGCTCTTTCCAAATACAATAATCATTTTTTGTCAGAAATGAATTTTACCCCCACCCCTATATATACCAATTCAGGGTATATATTTGCACAAAAGGGGGGGGGGGGTAAATTTTATTTCTGATGTAAATGGGAGGTAGCTTTTAAACTTTACCCCCCACCCCCCCCTAATGTGCAAATATATACCCTGAATGGATATATATAGGCATGGGGGTAAAATTCATTTCTGAAAAAAATGATTAGGCTATTATATTTGGAAAGAGCATAAAAAAGGCATCAAGTGGTATATTCACTTTATTCATAAGTCAATAATATGATTTGGTAAAAATTTACCAAGCATTCTAGCATAGATACCAATCCTCTAGAAAATGTGCAATTAGCCTATAGACTATAGACCAAACCAATATATTTTCTATGTATTTCACTTTGTAGCCTATATGTTGTGTCTTTGCCACTAAGTGTATTTGAACAAAAGAGTTAAACTACTTAACCAAGAATGGAAAAATGCATAGGAAATATGTTATTCCACATATTATGAAGTAAGAATGGTAAATATCTACCAAATCAATTATTGACTTAAACATAAAGTGAATATACCACTTGATGCCTTTTTTTATGCTGATTATGAATATAATAATCATTTCTATCGGAAATGAAATTTCAGCCCCCCCTATATATGCCAATTCAGGGTATATATTTCTAAATTAGAGGGGGTGGGGGCAAATTTTGTTTCTGATGTAAATGGGAGGTAAGTTTATACTTTACTCCCACCCCCCCCTAATGTAGAAAACATATACCCTGAATTGGCATATATAAGGGGGGGGGGAAATTCATTTCTGATAGAAATGATTATTATATTTGTAATCAGTAGGCTATAAAAAAAGGCATCAAGTGGTTATATTCACTTAATGCAGAAGTCAATAATATGATTTGGTAGAACTTTACCAAGAATTGTTTTCTACACATGTTTTCTTCTCAAGAGCCATTGTAGGTAAATTTCTACCAAATCATATTATTGAGTTAGGAATAAAGTGAATACACCATTCAATGCCTTTTTTTATGCTGATTACAAGTATAATAATCATTTCTATCAGAAATGAATTTTAGCCCCCCCCCCCCTATATATGCCAATTCAGGGTTAGGTTAGGTTGTAAAAATATAGGCTATAGCCTACCCTGAATTGGCATATATAGAGGAGGGGGGGCTGAAATTCATTTCCAATAGAAATGATTACTATATTCGTAATGAGCATAAAAAAGGCATCGAGTGGTATATTCACTTTACGCGTAAGTCAATAATATGATTTGGTAGAAATTTACCCCATTGTAGCCTACTAGGTTTATACCAAGTTCTTACCCATTTTAGTGCCAGCTTGCACTTTTTCAAAAAAGCACTCTTCTGCATGGGCATCAACAGTGACAAAATAAGAATAAGCTCTTGAAAATAGCGCACAAACAGCTAAAATTTTAAAAATCATTCTTATTGAGGCCTATTTTTGAATTTATTTAGGCTACACGTAAGCAAAACGTGCACAAACGCCATCTATTATTAAGTGAGAAATTAATTCTGATTCAAGTGTCATCTATCTTTTTGCAACGCGAATTGTAATGAAAAAAAAATAGAGAAATAAAATCAGAATTACAATTACACTAGAGTGTATGTGATAACTTGTTAAAATTTTGGAATTTGGGAACCTAAGTTAAATTTTATCCCCCCCCCCCTAAAAATTAAAATATACAACAATAAAATAAATAAAAGTGGTTCAGTAAGACTACTGGAATATCCCAGGAATAGTTTTCAAAGGAAAACGAAAATTACTATTGTATGGTTTCTTATTTAAAATAAATATCACCTAGATTCTTATTCTGTCTTACTTATAATATTATCTAATTCTTACTGTCACTTAGGTTTTAACTGCTTTTAGATAGCTTGCCGAAAATTTTCTTATGAAGTATCTTACATACAAGATATTTGGTTTTATAAAATATTAAATAAAAAAATATGTTTTTAACAAAAGTTTTTAAAAGGAAACATGTTCCTAACTATGTCTTGAAACAGAAATTACTAAATATATGAACTGAGAAGCTGTTCCCCTTGCATCCCCATTATAGCGTGAGTACCATTCGCGCTTTACTGAAAGCAATATATATTTTCAGTAATGTCTATTTTATCATTATAACATTGAGAAGATAAATAGATTAATGAAGGGTCTTGAAATTAATGCGACAGTAATTTACAATATAAATCTAGTTCTATCAGGCTGATATGAACTAAAGTTCCATTAATACTTTCTTAATTTTAAACGTAACCCTTTAAAATACCTAAAAGAACCGAATAAATTTGTCATTGCAAAAATTTTGCTTCAGAGGGTAAAGGATATATTAAAAAATTAAAACTATTCAGTTTCAAAATTAAAGAAGAAAAAGAGCGTGAGGGGGAGAGGAGGGGGGTGCTGGTTACCCTTCGATTACTTTGACTCTTAAAAAAGGCACTAGAACTTTCGACTTCCAATTGAATGAGCCCCCTCTAAAGTTTACACGACAAACCTTCCCATAAAAAGCTTATACGTTAATAACGGGCAACTAACACAACTTATAGTCAATACCCTTAGTCTTAATAGCACTAGTATCATAGTGGTAGTAGTAGGAGCAGTAGTATCAGCAGTAGTGTTGTATTAGTAGTAGTAGTGGTAGTAACAGAAATAGGAGGAGTATTAATAGCAATAGTAGCATGCACAAGTTGTCTTTTGGCCAGTTGAACATCCCCTCACTATGCCTTGGAAGTTTCAGCTCGATATGGTAAGCCGTTTCAAAGATAAAGGGCGTTCGAATGAGCTTTGATCGGATGTATTTGAGGATATGAGGGCAAGAGGGGGATCTAGTTATGCTCTGGTTCATTTTAAATCTCAAATAAACTGTCCCAGGGCATAACTTATAGCCCTTTCCACCGGGATCTGGGGGGTTGTGTCAATCCTGAATGTTGTATAATCTTTAGAATATTTTAATCAGAATGGCTATCTCAAAATTTGGATCGGATGCACTTGGGGAAAAAAGGGCTAGTTTCCTCTAATCACTTTTGACTCTAAAAATGGGAACTAGAAATTTCAATTTCGAATCAAATGAGCCTCTTCCAAAGTTCCTATTGCTATGAATAGTACTATTGCTATTAATACTACTACTAGTACTGCTAATACTACTACTGAGATTACCATTACAACTGAGAATTTTCACTGAAAATACACCACTGTACTGAAAGTACAAAAGTAAAATTTTCAGAGAATTTTTAGGAAGGAAGGTGAACTGAATTGCAACGTGCCGTCTGTGTGTTTGTGGCGGCCGTTTACCCCCCTCCCCCCCGCTTACCCACCTCACGGAAAATACCCCCCGCGGAATATACCCCCTCCCGTGGAAAATACCCACCGCGGAAATACCCCCGCGGAAAATACCCCCCGCGAATACCCCAATGGAAACCCCCAGGGAAAACGCCCCCACCCCCATCCCCGGAAAATACCCCCCCCCCTCCCCAGTGTAAAATAAGGCTTTCCAAATTTTCGAATTTTAGTTGAGCTTTCCAGGGGTCATAATAAGGCTAGGGGTCAGCCCCAATGATTTTTGGAATAAAATATCGTTAATAATTTGTTGTTTTTTTTTTTTGGGGGGGGGGTCTGCCCATGAAGGGAGGGCCAGGGGTCAGTTCCCATGATTTATCATTGGTAATTTTTGGGGAGAGGGAGGGGTATTGGGGCATGGATGACCATGGGTCAGCTCCTAAGTTGTTTTTTTTTTTTTTGGGGGGGGGGGGGGGTTGGACCTTGCAGAGAAGGCCATGGGTCAGCCCGATTAATTTTTGGAACAAAATATCGTTCATAAATTCTTTGAGTGGGGTGGGGTGTTTGTTTTATCTGATCTTTGAACTATTTTTTAAACCATCGCCTGAGAATCTTAAATATCCCCCGGCATAATATACAACACTTGCCACAGGGCTCTGGGGGGTGGTGTTGACCCTGGAGTTTTCGTTATCCGATCTTTCCACTTAATTTAACAAAATAGCTATCTCAATAATTCGATCGGATGGATTTGGGGTAAAAAGTCAGGAGGGCTAGCAGCCCTCAGGTCCCTTTTGAATCTTAAAAAGGGAACCAGAACTTTGAATTTCCAATAGAATGAACCTGCAACGAAGATATACGATCATTCCTTCCATAAAAGCCATATATCCCCCGGTGCATAATTTACAAACACTTGTCCCCGCGTTCTGGGGGAAAAGCACGGAGTTTTTTATCATAAAATCTTTGGTCTATTTTGGACAAAATGAAAATCTAAAAAGTATACAACACTTGCCACAGGGCTCTGGGGGGTGGTGTTGACCCTGGAGTTTTCGTTATCCGATCTTTCGACTTAATTTAACAAAATAGCTATCTCAATAATTCGATCGGATGGATTTGGGGTAAAAAGTCAGGAGGGCTAGCAGCCCTCAGGTCCCTTTTGACTCTTAAAAAGGGAACCAGAACTTTGAATTTCCAATAGAATGAACCTGCAACGAAGATATACGATCATTCCTTCCATAAAAGCCATATATCCCCCGTGCATAATTTACAACACTTGTCCCCGCGTTCTGGGGGAAAAGCACGGAGTTTTTTATCATAAAATCTTTGGTCTATTTTGGACAAAATGAAAATCTAAAAAGTATGATCAGACTATTTTGGACTCTCAAAAAGGAAACTAAAACTTTAAATTTCCAGTCATTTTAGTCCCCTCCGAAGTTTATATCTTCCTTAAGAACCTTGTATTTCTCCGGGCATAGTTTAATACCCTTTCTCCGGGCTCTAGAGGAGGTATGTTGACCCCAGAGTTTCACTATTAGCTTCCTTATAACTAATGTCTTAACGTTCCAAGCTAAATTTTGGAACGTTAATTGGTAATTATGATGTAATCCATTTAGTTATCAGTAATTTTTAGTTTTCAGTAAAGCAAAATTGTCAATCTAACATTGAGGACTTTGAGAAAGAAGTCACCACAATCGTATTTGAAAATTGTCTTAATTATGTCCGTTTTAAGTTTAATGGTAATTACTTCTTGTTTCATCTTAGTATTTGTTTACCTGAATATTTTAATGTATATTTGTTAGGGGCTTCATTTATTCATTGAAAGTAGTTCCTCTTCATTTAAAAATATAATCTTTACTTGACTTTTTTATTCATTTTAGCCTTCGCATTGCCTTTTACTTTTATTAATTTAAAAAAAATTTTTCCACAAAATAAGCTTTTCAAAGAAAAGTAAAGAGCTCCATTAAACAAAAACTGAGCAAAAATAAAATAAAATAATCTACCAAGCGTGAAAATACCACAAGTCAGCATCGATAAATAAATGTAACCCAAAACGAACAGAAATTACAATAAATAACCGAGTCAAACTCAAAACGAGCAGAAATTAACGTAAGTTGGGGACAAAACCCCTACCATATGCCTTCCCAAGGTCAGAACAAAATTTGCACATTACTGAAAATATAAATGTTTCTACTTTTATAACTTTAATAAATCAAATAATATTAACATTTTGATTACTAAATATCAGTATATGTATATTAAACTGAAAATGCACATTCATTTGTTTTTTTTCAGTAAAGTGCAAATTTTGTTCGAATGATTTTAGGGAATGATGGGTGGGGGGGGGGGGGGTAGTTGCCCTCCAATCACTTTTGACTATGAAAAAGGGCACTAGCCACTCCAATTTCCAATCGAATGAGCCCTTGTTGAAGTTTCTACGACAACTCCTTGGATACGAAGTGCCCGGCTGAAGAAAAAAAAATACATTGTGCCCACATCGTTCTAAAATTTAATAAATAATACATTGTGCCAACATCGTTCTTTTATGCCCCCAGGGCATAACTTAAAACCCTTTGCCCTGAGGGTTGTGAGGGAGTGTCCTCCTCTTTACTTAATTCCCGTTTCTTGTCTCGTTCTCGAGTGTCCCCGTTCTTTACTTAGGCAGCGCGATCGTGCTGCCTATGATTTATACAACAATTTTCTATATAAACCTTATGCCCCCAGGGCATAGCTTACAACTCTTGCACTGAGGGCTCTGAGGGGATTATCATCCTAAAAGAAAAACTTTCAAGAACGTTCAACTACGTTGAACAAAATGGATATCTCAAAATTTTGATTGGATATATTTTGGAAAATGGTGAGCGTGAGAGGGAGGTTAGTCGCTATCCAATCACTTTCAACTATTAAAAAAGGCACTAGCCCTTTCAATTTCCAATCGAATGAGCCCTTTTGAAGTTTCTGCGACAACGCTTTCAATAAAAACTTTATATGCCCCAGGGCATAACTTACAACCCTTGCCCTCAGGGCTGTGGGGGGGGGAGAGGGTTGTCATCCTTAAAGACCTATTTCCAAAACTTTCAACTACATTGAATAAAATGGCTATCTAAAAATTTTGATTGGATGTGTTTGGGGAAAAGGTGGGCATGAGAGGGGGGTTAGTTGCCCTCAAATCACTTTTGACTATTAAAAAGGGTACTATCCCTTTGAATTTCAAATCGAATGAGCCTTTTTTTCAAGTTTCTACAACAAAGATTCAATAAAAACCTAACATGCCCCAGGGCATAACTTATAATCCTTGCCCTGAGGGTTTTGGGGGAGTGTCCTCCTCAAAAATCTATTTTCTATCTGGAAATCAACTACACTTCACAAAATGGCTATCTCAAAATTTTTATTGGATGTGTTTGGGGAAAGGATGGGCGTGGGGGGGGGGCTATTTGCCCTCCAATCTCTTTGGTCTATTAAAAAGGATACAAGCCCTTTGAATTTCCAATCGAATGAGCCTTTTTTGAAGTTTCTACGACAACCCTCCTTTAAAAACCTTATATGCCCCCAGGGCATAACTTAAAACCCTTGTCCTGAGGGCTGTGGGGAGTGTCCTCCTCAAAAAGATATTTTCTATCTGGAAATCAACTACGCTGAACAAAATGGCTATCTCAAAATATTGATTAGATGTGTTTTGGGGGAATGATGGGCGTGGAAGGGGGGGGGGCTAGTTGCCCTCCAATCACTTTCGACTAATAAAAAGGGCACTAGAACTCTCATTTTCCAATCGAATGAGCCCTTTGGAAGTTTCTACGACGACCCCTTCCATATGAAGTGCCCTGCTCTAAAGGAAAAAAAAATAATAGGTAGTATATTGTACCAACATCGTT
This sequence comes from Artemia sinica, assembly GCA_027921565.1. NCBI lineage: Eukaryota > Metazoa > Arthropoda > Branchiopoda > Anostraca > Artemiidae > Artemia > Artemia sinica. The sequence continues at coordinate 12,877,369 of CM051275.1, forward strand.
CTTATATGCCCTAAGGGAATAACTTAAAACCCTTGCCATGAGGGTTGTGGGGGAGTGTCTTCCTCAAAAACATATTTTCTATCTGGAAATCAACTACGCTGAATAAAATGGCTATCTCAAAATTTTGATTGGATGTATTTGGGGAAATGATGGGCGTGGGGGGGGTCTAGTTGCCCTCCAATCACTTTTGACTATTAAAATGGGCACTAGCCCTTTGAATTTCCATTCAAATGAGCCTTTTTTGAAGTTTCTACGTCAACGCCTTCTATAAAAACCTTATATGCCCCCAGGGCATAACTTAAAACCCTTGCCCTGAGGGTTGTGGGGGAGTGTCCTCCTCAAAAACATATTTCCTATCTGGAAACCAACTACGCTGAACAAAATAGCTATCTCAAAATTTTGATTGGATGTGTTTGGGGCAATGATGGGCGGGGGGGGGGCAGTTGCCCTTCAATCGCTTTCGACTATTACAAAGGGCGCTAGCCATTCCAATTTCCAATTGAATGAGCCCTTTTCGAAGTTTCTGCGACAACTCCTTCGATATGAAGTGCCCGGCTGAAAAAAACACATTGTACCCACATCGTTCTTTACTTAGGCAGCGCAAGCGCGCTGTCTATGATTTCAAAAAGTTCCTTCTAACGCTTTTACAAATTAATTCCTGAATTTATTTTCTACTTAACGTCGCTTTATCATATATGAAGTAGAGAATAGTCCGTGATTTCTTCTTTATAGTTGTCATTTGTATACCGAATACCGTATATTGGTCCATTTGTATACCGAATACCGTATATACCGAGGACCGTATTGGTCCGGTATACCGTATACCGGACCAATATACCGAATAAAGTTTCCCATTTTGAAATTCTGCCAAAATTCCGAACCGACGCAGTTTGCTTTTACAAAGCGTCAGAACTTATCAGGGTTTTAACTCAGTTTGTGGACTTAAAGTCATTTGCCTCATTGTATTTTGTTAGAGTATCTTGGTCCAAAGGGATCGATTTTTTCGAGGAAACTTCCTTTTTCAAAATATGCTATTAGGAAATTATTTAAAGTTTTTTTATCCCTCTGACTTAAATTTGAAGCTCCCGCAACCACAGGGAACTCTTAAAGTTGGAAAGTCATCATCAAACTAATTTCCAAAATGTTTCAGATAAGGTATTTAGCAGATCTTGGCACTTTCCTTACAATTTACCTTGATGCTACACTGTGAATAAGGTCCCGGACCAGAAACAATTTAGACCTATGTTAAAATATATTTTTCGGCCTCCCCCCTCAATTTTTCCCACCAGCACAATATTCGGAGTCATTTGGTCCCCACACAATCAGTAAAAGTTTAAATTTGACCCCCCCCCCCCTAATAGCTGTTTCTGAGACTGTGCCGGCTGCGTATTTTCAAAGATCATGGGGACATAAGGTTTATTGATTTTCTAAAGTATGCCCATCATTTTGTAAGCATACCTTTGAGGTAGGGAAGTTAAAATTCTATAACTGATATTTTTAGATGACATCTATTAACGTGTTGTTACCCACAGGAAAGGATAGTGTTGATTGTTTTTCTGAAAATAGTGCCGAAAATAAGGCAAGAAGTGATCAATAGAAATTGTGTTTTACTGTGGTTTCAACAGAAAAAGGGTAAATTGTGCATCACTTTACGTGATGAATGTGATGCTTAAAAATTGTTGTTTTGCAGGTTTTGGCTCAAAAAAAGATTTGATAAGGATAACTGATAAACTTGTACATACATTTTTCTAAGAAAACTGCTTCCAGTTTTCTCTCTTATTTTTTTAGAAAACGGATAGGCTGAACGTGGTATTACGATACTAGGTAATCATGGGAGGTCAAAAGTGAAAATCCAGAGATAAGACGATTTTGCTTAAATGTATCTTTAAATGTATTAATGTTGTATTAACGATTTTGCTTAAATGTTGTTAAATGTATCTTTGTGGTTTTTTTTTGTTTATTTTTTTTCTCTTTTCTTGTGTTACTCCACTTCATTTTCTGTATAGTGGGTCAAAAATAAATTATTATTATTATATCAGCGGCCAATTTTGGCAATTTCGGAAGTCAGTGAAGGAGAAGCAGTTATGGAGAAATACAAAAATTACTCTGGCTTATATGATAGCCCAAAGAGAGACTATGGTATTCAAATAAGATGAGCTCCACAGTTTGTGTGACGCGCAAGACGCGTAGCACTTTTTTGGAAGTTAGTACTTTTTAGCGACTTTGAGTAGTGCCACTAATTTCGTTAGAGTGACAGCCCTGATTGTAGTATGGACATGAAGTCACGTCAACCTAACCCAAGAAATAGACTATAAGTAGTGCTGGGTAATATTCGATATAGATATCCATACATAGGACCAAATATCGAAACGTAAATATTAATATCGAAAACGATATTTTGGGAATCTCTGACTATTTCCAGCTTTCCCTGCATCTACTGGTGAACATCCAGCAGAAAAAACCCAACATAGAAAATTTTATGGACCCAAAAGTTAGCATAGTATTTACATAATGTTTGGAAGGCTAACCATATTATGTTATTGTAAGCCAAAGACTGGCAGGATTGTCAAAAGATACTTGAGTATATAGGAATGATTTTATTCATGTAAAAAGTAAAGATCACCGTCTAGTAGCGTATAGGATTAATTTAAAGTTGCAATTTAGGAAAGGTAACTACATTCCGCGAAGCTAGGACGTTAATAGACTCCAGGATGAGAATTTGAGAGAAAATTTCCAGAAATCATTGAACAAAAAATGAAAAGACCAAAATTTGACAATGTCAAAGGTGAATAGTAAAACAGTAAAATCTTAGTAAAAACAGTTCTTTAAATCGCTGATGGTGTCTTGGAGGGGGGGGGGGGGGTTAAAAGAGCAGTTATGAATATTAGCGAGAATTGTTAATTTCTTAGTAGAGAGGAGGAGGGGTTTGTGCAAGAATAGTTTAAGGGAATGGTTTCAAGGGAAATAAGAGGAACGTAAGGAGAGGGAAAAAAGCATTAAAGTGTGAATTGACGAGGCTTTGGATAAGATAGGTGAAGATCTAGTAGATGTAATCAGACGATATATTGTTAAGTATTGTACTGTCATGTTAAAAAGGAATAGTCAATCTGTTAAGAAGGAATAGTCAATCTGGACTTATCCCAGTTAAAGATAGAAACTTTCTATTATTGATAAGGAAAGTGTTAAAAGAGATGGGCAGAACATTTTGAGAATGTGCTTAACCGTGACGAAGCTACAGGAGAAGAATGAAAAATTTTGTGACCTTTTGGAAGTGACGAAAGATTTATTTTGTGAGAAAGAGTTAGTGACAGTAGACTATTAAAAGGATTAATAAATAACAAGAACCCATCTGCTGATAAGGCGGTGAATAAGTCTTTTAAATATGGTGGTTCAGAAAGTAAAAAAAAAATTACTCATGATCGTGAATAGGATCGTTAAACCTAGCCACTTTAGGGAAACTTTAATTAAACCCCTCTGTAAGAAAGGTGATAAGAGTGACTGGGGTGATTATAGAGGCATTAGCTTGATATCTATATGAAGGAAATTAATTAGTATGATGATGCTTATAGACTTAAAGATGCTGTTGATAGGATCTCAAGAGAAGGACAGTGCGGTCTTAGGAAGGGAGGGGATGCGTCGACAAAATTTCCACTGCTGGACTAATATCAAAGAGAATTTTCTGATTTATCAAACTCCCTTAGTCCTCTGGTTTCTAGATTATGGGCAAGTGATTCATTTGATAAAAAAGATTTAAACGATGGTCCCATCTTTGTGTGGTTTTTCAGTTGAATACATTAAAGTGATTAGTTCTATGTATGACAACAAAACTGGCTGCGGTTATGGCAGGACATGAGATTGGCAGCTATTTTCAGATTAAATCAGGAGTAAACAGGGTTATGTTCTATCCCTATTCATTTGGATTGTCATGGTGGACTTGTCGTAAAGAGCACAGTACAGGCAATGAGAGAACATGGAATCTCTTAGACTTAGATTGTGCTGATGATTTGAGCATCCTAGATGAGCGTCCAAATTGAATGATTTTTTCGATGTTTCGAAAACCAACGGTAAAAGAATAGGTTTGAAAATTATTTGTAGGAATACTAAGTCGCTGAAACTAGGAACAATTGAAGGTGATGCTATATATAGAGAACGTTGATCACATGGAAAGCTTCACCTACTTAGGTAGTATTATTAGTGTGATTAAGCTATCATAACCTGACTAAATTGTAAAAATAGCAAAGCTTTACTATGACTTTTGGGTGATGGTAAAAGTAACGAAGCATTAATTTTCTTTATGTAAGAAAAACAAACCTAACATTGAGAAATCAGATTTGAATAAGAATATACTTGATTCAACAAGGTCCATAAAATGTAAATAAACCGGACCGCTTAAAAATCGAGAGGTCAAACGGCTAGAATATTAAGCGACAATAATCACATGACAAGATATAGAACAAAAACAGGGTTTTTGAATAGGGAAAGTAGAAACCAACATTTTGAACAAAGAATTATTATTAGCCTTGTTACAAAAAAGAGGGATTGCATCAAAACTGGTCCCTCACCAATGGGAGACAAGAATGACAAATAAGACAAAGCTTATAACAATGGTCCGGGACGGAAAGAGGGTAGTCTTTTTTGGAACTAACAACGAGTAAGTGTTTTCTTTGTAATTAATTTAAAAAACTTTTTCCACGAAATAAGTTTTTCAAAGGAAAATAAAGAACTCTATTAAACAAAAAATGAGCAAAAATAAAATCAAACAATCTACCAAGCGTGAAACTACCACAAATCAGCATCGATAAATAAATGAAACCCAAACGAACAGAACTTACAATAAGTAACCGAGTCAAACTCAAAACGAGCAGAAATTAACATAAGTTGGGTGCAACACGCCTATGCTTTCCCAAGGCTAGAACAAAATTTGCACTTTACTGAAAAAAATACAAATGAATGTACATTGTCAGTTTAATATACATTTACTGATATTTAGTAATCAAAATCTTAATATTATTTGATTTATTAGTACTGATATTTAGTAATCAAATTGTTAAAATTATTTGATTTATCATCAAATATCAATTATCAAATAGTTATAAGAGTAAAAAGATTTATATTTTTTTCAGTAAAGTGCAAATTTTGTTCTAATCTTTGGAAGGCATAGGCGTTTTTGCGCCCAACATATGTTAATTTCTGCTCGTTTTGAGTTTGACTCGGTTATTTATTCTAGTTTCTGTTCGTTTTGGGTTTCATTTATTTATCGATGCTGATTTGAGGTAGTTTCTCGCTTGGTAGATTGTTTGATTTAATTTTTGCTCATTTTTTGTTTAATGGAGTTCTTTACTTTTCTTTGAAAAACTTATTTTGTGGAAAAAGTTTTTTAAATTAATTTCTGTTCGTTTTATATTGAAATAGTCTTTTCAGAGAAAAAGAAAATAATTCTTTAAATCTATTCGTCTTTTAAGACTTTATAGCTTGGCCTGCTATTTGTATGCTGGAGAAAAATTTTCAGCAATTTTTAACAATATACACCTTTTTAAAAATCTGGACACAAATAGTACTGTTTAATTTAGTTTCATACCTCCTCTAGTTGACCTGAAATGGAAAACTCGATACCATTCGCAATCTGTTTACTTTCTTTGATAGTTTGGAGACCCTTACGCTATTTTGATTTGGTTAAATTTTAAATAGCAGAAATAGGAGGGTTGGCGTGTGAGAGTGGGCGTGGGAGGGTGGGAGTGGAAGGGGGATTAGTTGCCCTCAAATCCCTTTTGACTATTAAAAAGGGCATCAGCCCTTTCTATTTTCAATCGAATGAGCCCTTTTCGAAGTTCATTCCAATCGAATGAGCCCTTTTCGAAGTTTCTACGGACACACCTTCTATAAAAACCTTATATGCCCCAGGGCATAACTTAAAACCTTTGCCCTGAGGGTTGTGGGGGAGTGTCCTCCTCAAAAACCAATTTTCTATCGGGAACTCAACTACGCTGAACAAAATGGCTATCTCAAAATTTTGATTGGATGTGTTTGGGATAATTATGGGCGTGGGGGGGGGCTAGTTGCCCTCGAATCACTTTCGACTATTAAAAAGGGTACTAGCCCTTTGAATTTCCAATCGAATGAGCCCTTTTGAAGTTTGTACAACAACGCTTTCAATAAAAAAATTTATATGCCCCCAGGGCATAACTTACAACCCTTGCACTGAGGGCTCTGAGGGGGTTATCATCCTAAAAGAAAAAAATTCCAGAACTTTCAACTACGTTGAGGAAATGGATATCTCAAAATTTTAATTCGATGTGTTTGGGAAAATGGTGGGCGTCACAGGGGCGTTAGTCGCTATCCAATCACTTTCAACTATTAAAAAAGGCACTAGCCCTTTTAATTTCCAATTGAATGAGCCCTTTTGAAGTTTCTACGACAACGCTTTCAATAAAAAATTTATATGCCCCCAGGGCATAACTTACAACCCTTGCCCTGAGGGCTGTGGGGGGAGGGGTTGTCATCCTTAAAGACCTAATTTCAAAAACTTTCAACTACGTTGAATAAAATGGCTATCTAAAAATTTTGATTGGATGTGTTTGGGGAAAAGGTGGGCGTGAGAGGGGGGATAGTTGCACTCAAATCATTTTCGACTATTAAAAAGGGTACTAGTCCTTTGAATTTCAAATCAAATGAGCCCTTTTTCAAGTTTCTACGACAAAGATTTCAATAAAAACCTTATATGCCCCCAGGGCATAACTTATAATCCTTGCCCTGAGGGTTGTGAGGGAGTGTCCTCCTCAAAGATATGTTTTCTATCTGGAAATCAACTACCCTGAACAAAATGACTATCTCAATATTTTTTTGGTTGTGTTTGGGGGAATGATGGGTGTGGGAGGGGCTAGTTGCCTTCCAATCACTTTCGAATATTGAAAAGGGCACTAGTCCTTTGAATTTCCAGTCGAATGAGCTTTTATTGATGTTTTTACGACAACGCCTTCTTTAAAAACCTCATATACCCCCAGAGCATAACTTAAAACCCTTGCCCTGACGGATGTGGGGGAGTGTCCTCCTCAAAAACATATTTTCTATCTGGAAATCAACGACGCTGAACAAAATGGCTATCTCAAAATTTTTATTGGATTTGTTTTGGGGAATGAAGGGCGCGGGGGCCTAGTTGCACTCCAATCACTTTCGACTATTCAAAAGGGTACTAGCCCTTTGAATTTCCAATCGAATGAGCCTGTTTTGAAGTTTCTACGACAACGCCTTCTATAAAAACCTTATATGCCCCCAGGCCATAAATTAAAAGCCTTGCCCTGAGGGTTGTGAGGGAGTGTCCTCCTCAAAAACATATTTTCTGTCTGGAAAACAACTACGCTGAACAAAATGGCCATCTCTCAAAATTTTGATTGGACATGTTTGGGGGAATGATGGGCGTGGGGGGGGGCTAGTTGCCGTCCAATCGCTTTCGACTACTAAAAAGGGCACTAGCCCTTTGAATTTCTAATCGAATGAGCCTGATTTGAAGTTTTCTACGACAACGCCTGCTATAAAAACCTTATATGCCCGCAGGGCATAACTTAAAACCCTTGCCATGAGGGTTGTGGGGGAATGTCCTCCTCAAAAACATATTTTATATCTGAAAATCAACTACGCTGAACAAAATGGGTATCTCAAAATTTTGATTGGATGTGTTTGGGGGAATGATGGGCGTTGGGGGAGGGGGGGGGGCTAGTTGCCCTCTAATTACTTTTGACTATTAAAAAGGGTACTAGTCCTGTGAATTTCCAATCGAATGAACCTGTCTTGAAGTTTCTACGACAAAGCCTTCTATAAAAACCTTATATGATCCCCAAGGCATTATTTAAAACCCTTGCCCTGAGGGTTGTGGGGGAGTGTCCTCCTCAAAAACATATTTTCTATCTGAAATCAACTACACTGAACAAATGGCTATCTTACAATTTTGATTGGATGTATTTGGGGGAATGATGGGCGTGGGGGGGGGGTAGTTGTCCTCCAATCTTTTTTCGACTATTAAAAGGGATACTAGCCCTTTGAATTTCCAATAGAATGAGCCTGTTTTGAAGTTTCTACGACAACGCTTTCTATAAAAACCTTATATGCCCCCAGGGCATAACTTAAAACCCTTGCCCTGAGGGTTGTGGGGGAGTGTCCTCCTCAAAAACATATTTTCTATCTGGAAATCAACTACGCTGAACAAAATGGCTATCTCAAAATTTTGATTAAATGTGTTTGGGGGAATGATGAGCGTGGGTGGGGGCTAGTTGCCTTCCAATCACTTTCGACTATTAAAAAGGGCACTAGCCACTCCAATTTTCCAATCGAAGGAGCCCTTTTCGAGGTTTATACGACAACTCCTTCGATACGAAGTGCCCGGGTATAAAGAACCAAAAAACAACACATTGTGCCCGCATCGCTCTTTACTTAGGCAGCGCTAGCGCGCTGCCTATTATTAAGATGCTATTATTAAGTGGCTACCACTGTCTGTCTGAATTCCCCTTTGAAGATAACATTAAGATAAGAAGTAAAGTTCTGAAAGATTTCTGTCACCTGGATAAACAAGGCTAAGTAATAAATTTAATACGTATGCAGGAGACATAAGAATAAAAACTAGTGTTGAAGGCAAAGCACGACATTTTCTTAAATTTAGTGATTTGTGATATCTTGGATTAGAAAGACTTGGGTCCCTAGGTGAAATACAGCAATCTATAAGGATTGGAAAAGAAATAAAGTTAATTTCGTCTTAGAAACTGGAACTTGGGAATAACCTAAGGTTTAAGTACAATATAAACTCCTTAATCTTAAAGAATAAATTAAACATCCTTTTTTGCCTCCTCTTTCCAGCTCAGTGGCCTTTGGAATTTACCTAGCGTTTATTAAAATCTTATATATAAGAAGATTGGAACTAGAGGACAATACAATATTCCTCCCCTAGCGAATTCTCTGACGTTATACGAAAGAGGGACTCTTTTGCCTCTTTTAGCCATTTTTGCATTTCAACCCGTGCTGATATTATATAGAAGCGGCCCTTATGTTTATACAGAATATGTTAGGGAATAAAGGAGGAATTAAATTGCTAAATTAAGATTTCCAATCTCTTCCGTCCAAAAATCCAATTTCCTCAAGAAAATTGTAGTTTATCAAAGTTCCAAAGAACACTAACTTTCCTTTCAGGATATAAACCTAAAACTTGGTTTAATTTATACAACCATTGAGATTTGATAAAAAGGTTATTCCTAGGTACAATAATTTCATGCAAAGAACTTTAATTACACCAGTGCCCAAGTCAGTCTGATCATTCAAGTGTAGTTATTTCAATTAGAAACATTAGATAGCTCAGACTTAACTAAACCCTTTTTTCGGTAAACATTGGTAGATTGAACAAGCAGACCCATAGAATATTAGACAACAGGCCTAGAAGAGGTTGAGAAATATTAAAATTAGAGTTAGAATAATTTCCTTTTATTTCTCTTTTAATAAATATCAGTTGTCACTGAATTCTGAGTACCGATTCTTACCCAAGCCTCAGTCATAACATACTACCAAATTTTTAGCCCTGATAATAGGGGCAACCTTACAACTGGTTTCAGCCGTACTCAAGTTCGGTACAACTTTCGTTTAAGGGGGGGGGGAGGATTAATAAAATTTAAAAAATTTGGTAAATTTTAGTCCTCTGTTCCTCACAAGAAATTGTGTGTTCAGTTTTCCAAACCTATCAGAGACAGAAAAGTTTGAAAAAGTGTTCATTAAAGAAAATTTTCAAATAGCTTGACCTTAAAGGGAAGTTTATACAGCCTTTTACCTTCCCAAGATTCTTTCTTTCCTCTCTTTTTCTTTCTCTTTGCTACAAGTTCTAGTATCCGAATCCTCTATAATTTACTCAAATAGGGCCATAGGTTAATCATCTCTAAGTGTGTGTAATTATAATACTAAACTTGAGGGTAAATTTAAATCGAGGTACTGAGAAAATTCTCACAAAATTTATAAAGAGACCCATTTTAGCAATTCAAAATAATATAAGGGGTCAAAACGTTTCCCACACTAAGAGTGGAAAAGAATAGACCCATCATGAGCTCAAATAAAACAAAATCAAAGAGTTAGAAATTGCACTACAACAAGCACAATCTAGAATAAACGCTCTAGAAGGGCAATATGCAGATACCCCAGTCACATATAGGCTTCAAAACCTATTTGTGGAGCAAGCACCTCCCATCTCGTTACTGACATATCCAAATGAAATCCATTCGTGGATTACGAGCCTTAAACAAATACAAAGGAGTTTAGGAAAAAATGACATTGCTATGATTAATCAAGCTATTTGTTTTACACGGGGAGAAATATAAAGATTCGCAACGAGCTTAGACATTCCTAAAAAGAAAGATATGCCGAGACCAACTAGTGATAATAATTCCAGGTATAGATTTAATGAAAGAAAAAATGCTCGCATAAAATGCTGGACATGCGGGGGTCCACATAGACAATCGGAATGTGAAAAACCTCCAACTTGTATCCGCTGTGGTGAAACAGGACACAAAGCAAAATATTTTTTAGCTCCAGCACCTATAACCAACCCCAACAAAATTTTTAGGGCAATTTTTGCCAAAAATACTGCGGCCTCTGAGCGATGGTTAGGGAACCACCGGAAGGTACAGGCCCAGATTCCGTAGTTTTGTAGATATAGGTTAACCGTTAGGAGTAGACCTAGTGTGGCTAGGAGTCACGGACATGTCATGACAGGAAATCATGTACTTCAGAGGGAGGTTGAGATGACACCTCTCAAAGATACAAAAACGGGTTGCGTCCACCTCTTAAGGTTGCAAGAAAGGGTTTGCGTCTACCTCTTAAGGATGCAAAAAAAGGTTTGCATTTATAGTGATACGAAAAAGGGTTGTATCCCAATGCGCAAAGGCTGCAAATGCATATACTAGAATCATTAATGACGGATAACACAAAACGAAACAAACGGAGTCTATTACCACTTTTGGGACGAACAATAGGGTGGGTCGCAGGACTAGCAACGGAAGAAAATGTAGAAACAATTCTTCATCAAGTAGATTATTTAACAGAAAAAAATGAAAAGTTAATACACATATTCTTTTTAACACATTAATCCTAGTAGAAGTTAGGAGGTGTTCTTGAAGGAATACTATGTCAAACCGGTCACACAATTCATCAATCATATAATCTTTTAAACAAGTACCATTTAAAAAAAAAAAAAAAAAAAAAAAAAAAAAAAAAAAAAAAAAAAAAAAAAAAAAAAAAATTGGGGTTGTAAATGCCGTTAGACTCCTTACAAAAAGAAAGTTTGGAAAAGAATTGGCTCTCCACCGGTCTAATGTAATTGCTAAGTCTTCTGAAGATGCTCTACGAAATCCTGACCTTATATGGAAGACTCTTTCCGAAAGAAAGCCGAATTTTGCTGCATCTTCAATTTCCCTTGAATCTTGGAGAACTTATTACGAACAAGAATTTAAATCCCCCTGTCCGACTCTTAGCGCAAAATACAAGGCAGAGCTGCATAATTTCCTATCAAGCACCGACCGTTCTGACGTTACTGTGTCGGTATCCGAGGTTCAGAACGTGCTCCGTCGCATTAAAAAGAAAAAGTCACGTGGTGCTGATGGAATTTCTGCTCTTCATTTAAAAAACCCATCTTCAATGCTCATTCAGCACCTTGCCCTGCTTTTTCAGATGATTTTTGTGCAAGGTGTGGTTCCCAGTAATTTTTGCATAGGGTCCCTTACCCCTGTGCCAAAAAAGGGGAAACCCCTGGAAGAATGTACGTCTTTTCGACCCATTACTATATCAACAACTTTTTGCAAAATTTTTGAGCTACTTATAATTAAAGAAATAAATGAGAAATGTTATGCACCACCCTCCCAATTTGGCTTTCAACCTGGTCTTGGTTGTGGCCATGCGCTAAGCGTCGTGGCTTCTGTCCTTATTGACGCTGAAAGCTCAGGCGAGTCGGTCGCGATTGGTATTCATGATGTCAAGCGTGCGTTTGATTCCCTTATCCACGACCAAATTATTCTAGAAATGGGAAAGAGAGGCGTCCAACGAGATGTCATAATGCCATTAAAGGACATGTATGAAAACCTCCAGACACAAATAAAAGTTGTTTCGCCCGAGAAGAATATAAGTGAAATTTACCCAACCGTCCCAGTACGAAAAGGCGCCCGGCAAGGTGCTCCTACTTCTGCCCCGGCTTTTAATAACAGTGTTCTTCCAGCACAGGAAAATTACCAAATAACGTGTGTTCTGGATGGTATTGACCTTTCTCTTCTTTGTTATGCTGACGATATTTTAAATATGAGCCGGAATATTGGTGGCATTGAATGCAATTTTGCTATTTTTCAAAAGCAATATGCTGCGATAGGCCTAGAATTTAACGCTACAAAATCAGAGGTATTACTGTTTAATTGGCCCGAAAACCAAGTCCCGCCTACCATAGACCTTGGACAGACAAGTATTAAGCCAGCAGATCACATCATTTATCTTGGACTACCGATTGGTAAAACGCTGAGACACACACGACAGCTATTAATTCAACATCTCGAAAAGCGTACCGGTTTTGCATACAGCAGATTGGTTGCAACGAAGTTCAGCTTCAACCGGTTTTATCCTTGCTCGGCTGTATACTGCACTAGCATTGCCCCATTTTTTATACCTGAGCCCTTTTTGGCGAACATTTCCATGCACCACTAAACAGAAACTTCGAGCAATATTTTTTAAATATGCTAAGTACCTTTTAAGACTCCCTCCCTGGACACGTAACACATACCTCATTAATAGGTATAAACTGGCAGATCCCACTCTCATAATTGAAAATCAGATTTCCCGTTTTAACAGTAAAATTGGTAACCACCCCTGGCATAGTTTACTCAAGCAGTAGTCAAGTGTAGAATTGTTTCTTATTTCTTGTCAGTTTAGTGTTTTTTCTCGTTTGTATTTTTCTTTATCTTTATTGTACTCTGTCTTGTGTTTTTGTAATGACGGGTTATAAATAAATAATAATAATAATAGTAATATCGGACCGATCTATATCATTAGTGAGTGACCTCGACAGAGAAATAAGAATGGAAAGAAACAAAAGTTTAGAAATTTCGGAAAGTACTTCCAAGCGAATTATCGAATATATATCCAGAGAGATTAATGAGATAAATTTCCTAAAATTACAGATAAACAAGGAAGTGACAAAAAGTTCGATCCAAATAAAAAGGTTAGTAAAGAAAATAGAAACAGTAATCCTTTCTATTCTTCAAGCAGAAAAGAAAAGTTTCACATTCATTATTACGGATCCGGCAGACATGCTTAGGACAATTTTCGAAATTGAAAATTCACTATCAATAGGCTATATGATATCAGTTAATTATAGACGCAACGGCTTACTAGAACTTTATAAATTGACTAGCTGCAACGTGGCGACACTACAATTGAAATTGTTGGTTATCTGTGATCTCTCTATATCAAATAAACAAGACAGGCTCAGAATGTTCGAAATTTTCAGACTTCTATTCCCAGTATCAAACCCTTCGTATTTCTTTTAAATTGGAAACGAGTTTAAATTTTTTGGGTTGAGGAAAGATCAAACTAGATATTTCTTAGAAGATTACAATATAGAAAAAGAATGTAACTTGAAGGGTGTGTCACTATTATGCAACCACCAATTTCTTATTAGAAGCACACAAATGAACTCCTGCAGTTTATCAAACTTCATGAAAAATAGTGTATTAATTAACAAAGTGTTTACAACCAAAATTATAAAAGAAAATAAAATCTTAATCCAAAGAATTGGAAGGGAAAAATATATAATCACATCTCCTTTCAAAGAAGAAATAAGAATACATTCGAATGCAAAACAGAGACAAACAGTAAATTCACATATATAAAGGGCAGCTCAATAGTGGAATTGCCAGAAGAATGTTCTCTAACTGCAGAAATGTTAAAAATAAACAGGATGTATAGGGGACACATTACAAAAGAAATGGCACCTTCAGACATATCTATAACTAGCCTAAAGGGGAACCTCTCCCTAGTTGGGATAGAGAATGACTGGGATAATGAATTTGGAAATATATTTATATTTTCTCTATATATTTCCAGAACAACTCCAAGACGCAGATTGGCATAGCTGAACTGAGAAAAATGCACATTTCCTTAAGAGAAGAAAGAGGAAAGAAAATAGCTAACTATTTGACATTTATTCTCAATACTTTTAATCTACTTATCAATTTAGTAGGACTAGTTTCTATAGGAGTAATATTCAAAACATTAAGAAACTATGGTTAGACTATAGGAAACAAAAGTCTCAAGGCTTTCACGTAACTGTGGAACAAGAAGAAATTGAATTAAATTGATTCTTAGCAAAGTTATGGTTTCATAAGAAAACAGTAACTGTACTAAGAATTTAAGTGTGGGAGGTTGTGAGAAAGCTATCATAACCTGACTAAATTGTAAAAATAGCAAAGCTTTACTATGACTTTTGGGTAATGGTAAAAGTAATGAAGCATTAGTTTTCTTTATGTAAGAAAAACAAACCTGACATTGTAAAATCACATTTAAATAAGAATATACTTCATTCAACAAGGTCCATAAAATGCAAATAAACCAGACCGCTTAAAAATCGAGAGGTCAACGGCTAGAATATTACGCAACAATAATCACATTACAAGATATAGAATAAAAACAGAGTTTTTGAATAGGGAAAGTGGAAACCAACATTTTTAACAAAGAATTATTATTAGCCTTGTTACAAAAAAGAAGGATTGCGTCAAAACTGGTCTCTCGCCAATGGGATACAAGTATGACAAAATAAGACAAAGCTTAAAGTAATGGTCCGGGGAAGGAAAGAGGGTAGTGTTTTTTGGAACTAACAACGAGTAAGTGTTTTCTTTGTAATTAAGGTAGGCTAACACTGTCTGTCTGAATTCCCCTTTGAAGATAACATTAAGATAAGAAGTAAAGTTCTGAAAGATTTCTGTCACCTGGATAAACCAGGCTAAGCAATAAATTTAATACGTATACTGGAGACATAAGAATAAAAACTAGTGTTGAAGGCAAAGCACGATATGTATTATAATTTAGTGATTTCTTGGGTTCGAAAGACTTGGGGCCCTAGGTGAAATACAGGCATTTCTAAGGATTGGAATAGAAATAAAATTAGTTCGTCTTAGAAACTGGGACGTGGGAATAACCTAAGGTTTAAGTACAATATGAACCCCTTAACCTTAAAGAATAAAGGAGGAATTGAATTGCTACATTAAGATTTCCAATCTCTTCCGTCCAAAGATCCAATTTTCTCTAGAAAATTGTCACTTTTTTTTCGGTAAACATTGGTGGATCGAACAAGCAGACCCATAGAATATTAGACAGCAGACCTAGAAGAGTTTGAGAAATATTATAATTAGAGTTAGAATAATTTATTTTATTTCTTTTATAATAAATATCAGTTGTCATTAAATTCTGAGTACCGATTCTTACCCAAGCCTCAGTCATAACACGCTACCAAATTTTTAGTCCTGATAGTAGGGGTTAGCCTTACATTAGTAAAGACGGTGGATGCAATGAAGATGTTAAAAGTAGAATAGAGAAGGTCCAGGGTGTTTTTCACAATTAAAAAAGTTTGAAAGGGTTGGAAGATAAGTCTGCGAACTAAGATTAGAGTAGTAGAAGCTATATGGCAGTGTTCAAGTATGATTTTGAAGTTTGGGCGCTCCGAAATACGGGAAATTTGCTTAATGTTTTCCAGAGACATTATCAACGGATTGTTTTGGGTACCCAACTGTCTGACTGTATTTAATATAGTAAGCTGTGGGGAAAATATGGTTCAATCCCGCTTTCTAGGATTATATTGAGAGGACAGCTGAGATGGCTAGGACACGTCCTGTGGATGAAGGATGAGAGATTGCAAAATACCGTTCTTGGCGTTGTGACCCTTGTACCGTTGTCGAAAAGTATGTCCTTCCTGAATGGGGTGGAGCATACCATAAGGTAAGATTTAAGGAAATTCAGAACCTCTTCAGGAGGCTGTAAAGTGGGAGGCTCTGAATATACTGGGATGCAAAAGGATTGTGTCTAGATGTGTTGGCTTCAGGCGGTATGGTGCTGCAATTAATTGATAATTCTAGTAGTTCTATACAAAATTATTTCGAAAATGGCTGAGAAGAAGAAGAATAAAAAATTAAATCCTGAAAGTCATACATTAGTAGAGAGGGGGGTACCAGCACAAACGGGGCTCCTAATATGGGCATAGAGTCCCTAGGGAGAACACGTGGTTAATCAAAGTGGGTCAATGACCTCTTTTTCCAAAGTAGATTTATTTGTTGTTGTTGTTGTCTTGGCCAAGTGCATGCTCGGGGCGAATGTCAAGGTGTCCAGGTTAGGTTAGGTTAGTCTGGATTATTGATTAATGTCTGACAGGTGATGTCAAGATTGATTGATTTGTCATGAAAAAGGAATGGATGAAGTTTATTAATGTATTTGATGTATTTCCAAGAGAATTGTTTCCGGGGCAAAGTTTATTGATATCTTTGGAGTTCGACCAGTAGAATTGTTTCCGGGGCGAAGTTTTTTAATGTCTGACAGATGATGTCATGGTTGATTGATTTGTCAAGAAAGGGAAATTAATTTGTTGTTTCTAAGGGGAATTATTGATTCACGAAAGGGTTTCTTAGTAATTTTAAATGTGACAGCGCAGGGATGCCAAAAACAAAAGGAACACGCAGAAATTACGTTTAGGGGTTATTTGGGCGAAACCGTTTTAGACATTTTAGGGAATTATTTCGGCGAAACAGTTAGAGACATTTTAAAAGATGATTTTAGAAGAGGTTTTAGAAGAGAATTTGAGGGTGAAACTCTGTGGTCGTTATAATACACAAGTTCCATTTGAACAGTGTCGTGAGGTCCTCTACCCCAACCCCAAAGGGTTCCGATCCCCCATCCCAACCCCGAAGGAAGCCCCCGGTAATCAAAGGTCCCCCGGCACCCCAAAGGGACCCCTGAGCCACCAATTTTTAATACTTTTTTTAAGGCTTTATTATATCTTTTCAGAACAAGTTATTTTCTTAATGTCCATCCTTAACTCATTTTACAAGTTGAAGTACCCATCCTTTTCACCCACAACTTTACTTTACAGCCTTTTGAATGCTCCAACACCAAGCAATACTTTTCAAAGGGCATTTCCGAGCAAGTTATTTTCTTATTGTCCTTCCTAAACCCATTTTACAAGTTGAAGTTCCCATCCTTTTCACCCACAACTTTACTTTACAGCTTTTTGAATGCTCCAACACCAGGCAATACTTTTCAAAAGGCATTTCAGAACAAGTTCTTTTCAAAATGTCCATCCTAAGCCCATTTTACAAATTGAAGTACCCATCCTTTTCACACACAACTTTACTTTACAGCTTTTTGAATGCGCCACCACCAAGCAATACTTTTCAAGAGCATTTCAGAACAAGTTCTTTTCATAATGTCCATCCTAAACCCATTTTACAAATTGAAGTACCCATCCTTTTCACACACAACTTTACTTTACAGATTTTTGAATGCGCCAACACCAAGCAATACTTTTCAAGAGCATTTCAGAACAAGTTCTTTTCTTAATGTCCCTCCTAAACCCATTTTACAAATTGAAGTACCCATCCTTTACACCCATAACTTTACTTTACAGCTTTTTGAATGTTCCAACACCAAGCAATACTTTTCAAAAGCATTTCACAACAAGTTCTTTTCTTAGTGACCGTCCTAAACCCATTTTACAAATTGAAGTACCCATCCTGTTCACCCAAAACTTTACTATACTGCTTTTTTGAATGCTCCAACACCAGGCAATAATTTTCAAAGGCATTTCAGAACAAGTTCTTTTCTTAATGGCACTCCTAAACCCATTTTACAAGTTGAAGTACCCATCCTTTACACCTACAACTTTACTTTACAGCTTTTTGAATGTTCCAACATCAAGCAATACTTTCAAAGGGCATTTCACAACAAGTTCTTTTCATAATGTCCCTCCTAAACCCATTTTACAAGTTAAAGTTCCCATCCTTTTCACCCACAACTTTACTTTACAGCTTTTTGAATGCCCAACACCAAGCAATACTTTTCAAAAGGCATTTCAGAACAAGTTCTTTTCTTAATGTCCCTCCTAAACCCATTTTACAAATTGAAGTACCCATCCTTTTCACCCACAACTTAGTTATAGGTAAGAGTTTGAAGTTTTACCTTAGAGACTTAGCTTAGAGTTTTAGTTTGGTTTAGTTTTAGTTGAAAGTTTAGAGTTTTTAGCTTAGAGTCTTAGCTTAGAGTTTTTATTAGAGTTCTAGTTTAGTTTAGTTTTAGTTAAGAGTTTAGAGTTTTTAGCTTAGAGTCTTAGCTTAGAGTTTTATTTAGAGTTCTAGTTTAGTTTAGTTTAGTTACAGTTAAGAATTTAGAGTTTTAGCTTAGAGTCATAGCTTAGAATTTTACTTAAAGTTTTAGTTTGGTTAAGTTTTAGTTAAGAGTTTCGAGTTTTAGCTTAGAGTCTTAGCTTAGAGTTTTAGTTATAGTTGAAGTTTACTTTAGTTACAGTTAAGAATTTAGAGTTTTAGCTTAGAGTCATACCTTAGAGTTTTACTTAAAGTTTTAGTTTGGCTAAGTTTTAGTTAAGAGTTTTGAGTTTTAGCTTAGAGTTTTTTTTATAGAGTTCTAGTTTAGTTTAATTTTAGTTAAGAGTTTGATGTTTTACCTTTGAGTTTCAGTTAGAGTTCTAGTTTAGTTTAGTTTTAGTTAAGAGTTTGGTGTTTTACCTTAGAGTCTTAGCTTAGAGTTTTAGTTAGAGTTCTAGTTTAGTTTAGTTTTAGTTAAGAGTTTATAATTTTAGCTTAGAGTCTTAGCTTAGAGTTTTTGTTAGAGTTCTAGTTTATTTTAGTTTTAGTTAAGAGTTTAGAGTTTTTAGCTTAGAGTCTTAGCTTAGAGTTTTTGTTGAAGTTCTAGTTTAGTTTGGTTTTAGTTAATAGTTTAGAGTTTTAGCGTAGAGTCTTACCTTAGAGTTTTTGTTAGACTTGAAGTTTAGTTTAGTAATAGTTAAGAGTTTAGAGTTTTAGCTTAGAGTCTTAGCTTAGAGTTTTGTTAGAGTTCTAGTTTAGTTTAGATATATTTAAGAGTTTGGAGTTTTACCTTAGAGACTTAGCTTAGAGTTATAGTTTAGTTTAGTTTTAGTTAAGAGTTTAGAGTTTTTTAGCTTAGAGTCTTAGCTTAGAGTTTTTGTTAGAGTTCTAGTTTAGTTTAGTTTTAGTTAAGAGTTTGGTGTTTTACCTTAGAGTCATAGCTTAGAGTTTTAGTTAGAGTTCTAGTTTAGTTTAGTTTTAGTTAAGAGTTTAGAATTTTAGCTTAGAGTCTTAGCTTAGAGTTTTTGTTAGAGTTCTAGTTTATTTTAGTTTTAGTTAAGAGTTTAGAGTTTTTAGCTTAGAGTCTTAGCTTAGAGTTTTTGTTGAAGTTCTAGTTTAGTTTAGTTTTAGTTAATAGTTTAGAGTTTTAGCTTAGAGTCTTAGCTTAGAGTTTTTGTTAAAGTTGAAGTTTAGTTTAGTAATAGTTAAAAGTTTAGAGTTTTAGCTTAGAGTCTTAGCTTAGAGTTTTTGTTAGAGTTCTAGTTTAGTTTAGTTTTAGTTAAGAGTTTAGAGTTTTTAGCTTAGAGTCTTAGCATAGAGTTTTTGTTGAAGTTCTAGTTTAGTTTAGTAATAGTTAAGAGTTTAGAGTTTTAGCTTAGAGTCTTAGCTTAGAGTTTTTTTTAAAGTTGAAGTTTAGTTTAGTAATAGTTAAGAGTTTAGAGTTTTAGCTTAGAGTCTTAGCTTAGAGTTTTTGTTAAAGTTGAAGTTTAGTTTAGTAATAGTTAAGAGTTTAGAGTTTTAGCTTAGAGTCTTAGCTTAGAATTTTAGTTTAGTTTAGTTTTAGTTAAGAGTTTAGAGTTTTTTAGCTTAGAGTCTTAGCTTAGAGTTTTTGTTAGAGTTCTAGTTTAGTTTAGTTTTAGTTAAGAGTTTAGAGTTTTTAGCTTAGAGTCTTAGCTTAGAGTTTTAGTTAGAGTTCTAGTTTAGTTTAAGTTAAGAGTTTAGAGTTTTACCATAGAGTCTTAGCTTAGAGTTCTAGTTAGAGTTGAAGTTTAGTTTAGTTACAGTTGAGAATTTAGAGTTTTAGCTTAGAGTCATAGCTTAGAGTTTTACTTAAAGTTGTAGTTTAGTTAAGTTTTAGTTAAGAGTTTCGAGTTTTAGCTTAGAGTCTTACCTTAGAGTTTTTGTTAGAGTTCTAGTTTAGTTTAGTTTTAGTTAAGAGTTTAGAGTTTTACCTTAGAGTCTTAGCTTAGAGTTATAGTTAGAGTTCTAGTTTAGTTTAGTTATAGTTAAGAATTTAGAGTTTTAGCTTAGAGTCATAGCTTAAAGTTTTAGTTAAAGTTATAGTTTAGTAAAGTTATAGTTAAGAGTTTAGAGTTTTACCTTAGAGTCATAGCTTAGAGTTTTAGTTAGAGTTCTAGTTCAGTTTAGTTTTAGTTAAGAGTTTAGAGTTTTAGCTTAGAGTCTTAGCTTATAGTTTGTGTTAGAGTTCTAGTTTAGTTTAGTTATAGTTAAGAGTCTAGAGTTTTTAGCTTAGAGTCTTAGCTTAGAGTTTCTGTTAGAGTTCTAGTTTAGTTTAGTAATAGTTAAGAGTTTAGAGTTTTAGCTTAGAGTCTTAGCTTAGAATTTTAGTTTAGTTTTATTTAAGAGTTTAGAGTTTTTTTAGCTTAGAGTCTTAGCTTAGAGTTTTTGTTAGAGTTCTAGTTTAGTTTAGTTTTAGTTAAGAGTTTAGAGTTTTTAGCTTAGAGTCTTAGCTTAGAGTTTTAGTTAGAGTTCTAGTTTAGTTTAGTTTTAGTTAAGAGTTTAGAGTTTTACCATAGAGTCTTAGCTTAGAGTTCTAGTTAGAGTTGAAGTTTAGTTTAGTTACAGTTAAGAATTTAGAGTTTTAGCTTAGAGTCATAGCTTAGAGTTTTACTTAAAGTTGTAGTTTAGTTAAGTTTTAGTTAAGAGTTTCGAGTTTTAGCTTAGAGTCTTACCTTAGAGTTTTTGTTAGAGTTCTAGTTTAGTTTAGTTATAGTTAAGAGTTTGGTGTTTTACCTTAGAGACTTAGCTTAGAGTTTTAGTTTAGTTTAGTTTTAGTTAAGAGTTTAGAGTTTTAGCTTAGAGTCTTATCTTAGAGTTTTTGTTAGAGTTCTAGTTTAGTTTAGTTTTAGTTAAGAGTTTAGAGTTTTTTAGCTTAGAGTTTTAGCTTAGAGTTTTTGTTAGAGTTCTAGTTTAGTTTAGTTTTAGTTAAGAGTTTGGTGTTTTACCTTAGAGTCATAGCTTAGAGTTTTAGTTAGAGTTCTAGTTTAGTTTAGTTTTAGTTATGGGTTTAGAATTTTAGCTTAGAGTCTTAGCTTAGAGTTTTTGTTAGAGTTCTAGTTTAGTTTAGTTTTAGTTAAGAGTTTAGAGTTTTAGCTTAGAGTCTTAGCTTATAGTTTGTGTTAGAGTTCTAGTTTAGTTTAGTAATAGTTAAGAGTTTAGAGTTTTAGCTTAGAGTCTTAGCTTAGAATTTTAGTTTAGTTTTAGTTAACAGTTTAGAGTTTTTTTAGCTTAGAGTCTTAGCTTAGAGTTTTTTGTTAGAGTTCTAGTTTAGTTTAGTTTTAGTTAAGAGTTTAGAGTTTTTAGCATAGAGTCTTAGCTTAGAGTTTTAGTTAGAGTTCTAGTTTAGTTTAGTTTTAGTTAAGAGTTTAGAGTTTTACCATAGAGTCTTAGCTTAGAGTTCTAGTTAGAGTTGAAGTTTAGTTTAGTTACAGTTAAGAATTTAGAGTTTTAGCTTAGAGTCTTATCTTGGAGTTTTTGTTAGAGTTATAGTTTAGTTTAGTTTTAGTTAAGAGTTTAGAGTTTTTTAGCTTAGAGTCTTAGCTTAGAGTTTTTGTTAGAGTTCTAGTTTAGTTTAGTTTTAGTTAAGAGTTTGGTGTTTTACCTTAGAGTCATAGCTTAGAGTTTTAGTTAGAGTTCTAGTTTAGTTTAGTTTTAGTTATGAGTTTAGAATTTTAGCTGAGTCTTAGCTTACAGTTTTTGTTAGAGTTCTAGTTTATTTTAGTTTTAGTTAAGAGTTTAGAGTTTTTAGCTTAGAGTCTTAGCTTAGAGTTTTTGTTGAAGTTCAAGTTTAGTTAAATTTTAGTTAATAGTTTAGAGTTTTAGCTTAGAGTCTTAGCTTAGAGTTTTTGTTAAAGTTGAAGTTTAGTTTAGTAATAGTTAAAAGTTTAGAGTTTTAGCTTAGAGTCTTAGCTTAGAGTTTTTGTTAGAGTTCTAGTTTAGTGTTAGTTAAGAGTTTAGAGTTTTTAGCTTAGAGTCTTAGCATAGAGTTTTTGTTAAAGTTGAAGTTTAGTTTAGTAATAGTTAAGAGTTTAGAGTTTTAGCTTAGAGTCTTAGCTTAGAATTTTAGTTTAGTTTAGTTTTAGTTAAGAGTTTAGAGTTTTTTAGCTTAGAGTCTTAGCTTAGAGTTTTTGTTAGAGTTCTAGTTTAGTTTAGTTTTAGTGAAGAGTTTTAGAGTTTTTAGCTTAGAGTCTTAGCTTAGAGTTTTAGTTAGAGTTCTAGTTTAGTTTAAGTTAAGAGTTTAGAGTTTTACCATAGAGTCTTAGCTTAGAGTTCTAGTTAGAGTTGAAGTTTAGTTTAGTTACAGTTGAGAATTTAGAGTTTTAGCTTAGAGTCATAGCTTAGAGTTTTACTTAAAGTTGTAGTTTAGTTAAGTTTTAGTTAAGAGTTTTGAGTTTTAGCTTAGAGTCTTACCTTAGAGTTTTTGTTAGAGTTCTAGTTTAGTTTAGTTTTAGTTAAGAGTTTAGAGTTTTACTTAGAGTCTTAGCTTAGAGTTATAGTTAGAGTTCTAGTTTAGTTTAGTTATAGTTAAGAATTTAGAGTTTTAGCTTAGAGTCATAGCTTAAAGTTTTAGTTAAAGTTATAGTTTAGTAAAGTTATAGTTAAGAGTTTAGAGTTTTACCTTAGAGTCTTAGCTTAGAGTTTTAGTTAGAGTTCTAGTTCAGTTTAGATTTAGTTAAGAGTTTAGAGTTTTAGCTTAGAGTCTTAGCTTATAGTTTGTATTAGAGTTCTAGTTTAGTTTAGTTATAGTTAAGAGTCTAGAGTTTTTAGCTTAGAGTCTCAGCTTAGAGTTTCTGTTAGAGTTCTAGTTTAGTTTAGTAATAGTTAAGAGTTTAGAGTTTTAGCTTAGAGTCTTAGCTTAGAATTTTAGTTTAGTTTTAGTTAAGAGTTTAGAGTTTTTTAGCTTAGAGTCTTAGCTTAGAGTTTTTGTTAGAGTTCTAGTTTAGTTTAGTTTTAGTTAAGAGTTTAGAGTTTTTAGCTTAGAGTCTTAGCTTAGAGTTTTAGTTAGAGTTGAAGTTTAGTTTAGTTACAGTTAAGAATTTAGAGTTTTAGCTTAGAGTCATAGCTTAGAGTTTTACTTAAAGTTGTAGTTTAGCTAAGTTTTAGTTAAGAGTTTCGAGTTTTAGCTTAGAGTCTTAGCTTAGAGTTTTTGTTAGAGTTCTAGTTTAGTTTAGTTTTAGTTAAGAGTTTGGTGTTTTACCTTAGAGTCATAGCTTAGAGTTTTAGTTAGAGTTCTAGTTTAGTTTAGTTTTAGTTAAGAGTTTAGAATTTTAGCTTAGAGTCTTAGCTTAGAGTTTTTGTTAGAGTTCTAGTTTATTTTAGTTTTAGTTAAGAGTTTAGAGTTTTAGCTTAGAGTCTTAGCTTATAGTTTGTGTTAGAGTTCTAGTTTAGTTTAGTAATAGTTAAGAGTTTAGAGTTTTAGCTTAGAGTCTTAGCTTAGAATTTTAGTTTAGTTTTAGTTAAGAGTTTAGATTTTTAGCTTAGAGTCTTAGCTTAGAGTTTTTGTTAGAGTTCTAGTTTAGTTTAGTTTTAGTTAAGAGTTTAGAGTTTTTAGCTTAGAGTCTTAGCTTAGAGTTTTAGTTAGAGTTCTAGTTTAGTTTAGTTTTAGTTAAGATTTTAGAGTTTTACCATAGAGTCTTAGCTTAGAGTTCTAGTTAGAGTTGAAGTTTAGTTTAGTTACAGTTAAGAATTTAGAGTTTTAGCTTAGAGTCAAAGCTTAGAGTTTTACTTAAAGTTGTAGTTTAGTTAAGTTTTAGTTAAGAGTTTCGAGTTTTAGCTTAGAGTCTTACCTTAGAGTTTTTGTTAGAGTTCTAGTTTAGTTTAGTTATAGTTAAGAGTTTGGTGTTTTACCTTAGAGACTTAGCTTAGAGTTTTAGTTTAGTTTAGTTTTAGTTAAGAGTTTAGAGTTTTTTAGCTTAGAGTCTTAGCTTAGAGTTTTTGTTAGAGTTCTAGTTTAGCTTAGAATTTTAGTTTAGTTTAGTTTTAGTTAAGAGTTTAGAGTTTTTTAGCTTAGAGTCTTAGCTTAGAGTTTTTGTTAGAGTTCTAGTTTAGTTTAGTTTTAGTTAAGAGTTTAGAGTTTTTAGCTTAGAGTCTTAGCATAGAGTTTTAGTTAGAGTTCTAGTTTAGTTTAAGTTAAGAGTTTAGAGTTTTACCATAGAGTCTTAGCTTAGAGTTCTAGTTAGAGTTGAAGTTTAGTTTAGTTACAGTTGAGAATTTAGAGTTTTAGCTTAGAGTCATAGCTTAGAGTTTTACTTAAAGTTGTAGTTTAGTTAAGTTTTAGTTAAGAGTTTCGAGTTTTAGCTTAGAGTCTTACCTTAGAGTTTTTGTTAGAGTTCTAGTTTAGTTTAGTTTTAGTTAAGAGTTTAGAGTTTTACCTTAGAGTCTTAGCTTAGAGTTATAGTTAGAGTTCTAGTTTAGTTTAGCTATATTTAAGAATTTAGAGTTTTAGCTTAGAGTCATAGCTTAGAGTTTTAGTTAAAGTTATAGTTTAGTAAAGCTATAGTTAAGAGTTTAGAGTTTTACCTTAGAGTCTTAGCTTAGAGTTTTAGTTAGAGTTCTAGTTCAGTTTAGTTTTAGTTAAGAGTTTAGAGTTTTAGCTTAGAGTCTTAGCTTATAGTTTGTGTTAGAGTTCTAGTTTAGTTTAGTTATAGTTAAGAGTCTACAGTTTTTAGCTTAGAGTCTTAGCTTAGAGTTTCTGTTAGAGTTCTAGTTTAGTTTAGTAATAGTTAAGAGTTTAGAGTTTTAGCTTAGAGTCTTAGCTTAGAATTTTAGTTTAGTTTTAGTTAAGAGTTTAGAGTTTTTTAGCTTAGAGTCTTAGCTTAGAGTTTTTGTTAGAGTTCTAGTTTAGTTTAGTTTTAGTTAAGAGTTTAGAGTTTTTAGCTTAGAGTCTTAGCTTAGAGTTTTAGTTAGAGTTCTAGTTTAGTTTAGTTTTAGTTAAGAGTTTAGAGTTTTACCATAGAGTCTTAGCTTAGAGTTCTAGTTAGAGTTGAAGTTTAGTTTAGTTACAGTTAAGAATTTAGAGTTTTAGCTTAGAGTCATAGCTTAGAGTTTTACTTAAAGTTGTAGTTTAGTTAAGTTTTAGTTAAGAGTTTCGAGTTTTAGCTTAGAGTCTTACCTTAGAGTTTTTGTTAGAGTTCTAGTTTAGTTTAGTTATAGTTAAGAGTTTGGTGTTTTACCTTAGAGACTTAGCTTAGAGTTTTAGTTTAGTTTAGTTTTAGTTAAGAGTTTAGAGTTTTAGCTTAGAGTCTTATCTTAGAGTGTTTGTTAGAGTTATAGTTTAGTTTAGTTTTAGTTAAGAGTTTAGAATTTTTTAGCTTAGAGTCTTAGCTTAGAGTTTTTGTTAGAGTTCTAGTTTAGTTTAGTTTTAGTTAAGAGTTTGGTGTTTTACCTTAGAGTCATAGCTTAGAGTTTTAGTTAGAGTTCTAGTTTAGTTTAGTTTTAGTTAAGAGTTTAGAATTTTAGCTTAGAGTCTTAGCTTAGAGTTTTTGTTAGAGTTCTAGTTTATTTTAGTTTTAGTTAAGAGTTTAGAGTTTTAGCTTAGAGTCTTAGCTTATAGTTTGTGTTAGAGTTCTAGTTTAGTTTAATAATAGTTAAGAGTTTTAGCTTAGAGTCTTAGCTTAGAATTTTAGTTTAGTTTTAGTTAAGAGTTTAGAGTTTTTAAGCTTAGAGTCTTGCTTAGAGTTTTTGTTAGAGTTCTAGTTTAGTTTAGTTTTAGTTAAGAGTTTAGAGTTTTTAGCTTAGAGTCTTAGCTTAGAGTTTTAGTTAGAGTTCTAGTTTAGTTTAGTTTTAGTTAAGAGTTTAGAGTTTTACCATAGAGTCTTAGCTTAGAGTTCTAGTTAGAGTTGAAGTTTAGTTTAGTTACAGTTAAGAATTTAGAGTTTTAGCTTAGAGTCATAGCTTAGAGTTTTACTTAAAGTTGTAGTTTAGTTAAGTTTTAGTTAAGAGTTTCGAGTTTTAGCTTAGAGTCTTAGCTTAGAGTTTTTGTTAGAGTTCTAGTTTAGTTTAGATATAGTTAAGAGTTTGGTGTTTTACCTTAGAGACTTAGCTTAGAGTTTTAGTTTAGTTTAGTTTTAGTTAAGAGTTTAGAGTTTTAGCTTAGAGTCTTATCTTAGAGTTTTTGTTAGAGTTCTAGTTTAGTTTAGTTTTAGTTAAGAGTTTAGAGTTTTTTAGCTTAGAGTCTTAGATTAGAGTTTTTGTTAGAGTTCTAGTTTAGTTTAGTTTTAGTTAAGAGTTTGGTGTTTTACCTTAGAGTCATAGCTTAGAGTTTTAGTTAGAGTTCTAGTTTAGTTTAGTTTTAGTTATGAGTTTCGAATTTTAGCTTAGAGTCTTAGCTTAGAGTTTTTGTTAGAGTTCTAGTTTATTTTAGTTTTAGTTAAGAGTTTAGAGTTTTTAGCTTAGAGTCTTAGCTTAGAGTTTTTGTTGAAGTTCTAGTTTAGTTAAATTTTAGTTAATAGTTTAGAGTTTTAGCTTAGAGTCTTAGCTTAGAGTTTTTGTTAGAGTTCTAGTTTAGTTTAGTTTTAGTTAAGAGTTTAGAGTTTTTAGCTTAGAGTCTTAGCATAGAGTTTTTGTTAAAGTTGAAGTTTAGTTTAGTAATAGTTAAGAGTTTAGAGTTTTAGCTTAGAGTCTTAGCTTAGAATTTTAGTTTAGGCTAGTTTTAATTAAGAGTTTAGAGTTTTTTAGCTTAGAGTCTTAGCTTAGAGTTTTTGTTAGAGTTCTAGTTTAGTTTAGTTTTAGTTAAGAGTTTAGAGTTTTTAGCTTAGAGTCTTAGCTTAGAGTATTTGTTAGAGTTCTAGTTTAGTTTTAGTTAAGAGTTTAGAGTTTTCCCATAGAGTCTTAGCTTAGAGTTCTAGTTAGAGTTGAAGTTTAGTTTAGTTACAGTTAAGAATTTAGAGTTTTAGCTTAGAGTCATAGCTTAGAGTTTTACTTAAAGTTGTAGTTTAGTTAAGTTTTAGTTAAGAGTTTCGAGTTTTAGCTTAGAGTCTTACCTTAGAGTTTTTGTTAGAGTTCTAGTTTAGTTTAGATTTAGTTAAGAGTTTAGAGTTTTACCTTAGAGTCTTAGCTTAGAGTTATAGTTAGAGTTCTAGTTTAGTTTAGTTATAGTTAAGAATTTAGAGCTTTAGCTTAGAGTCATAGCTTAAAGTTTTAGTTAAAGTTATAGTTTAGTAAAGTTATAGTTAAGAGTTTAGAGTTTTACCTTAGAGTCTTAGCTTAGAGTTTTAGTTAGAGTTCTAGTTCAGTTTAGTTTTAGTTAAGAGTTTAGAGTTTTAGCTTAGAGTCTTAGCTTATAGTTTGTATTAGAGTTCTAGTTTAGTTTAGTTATAGTTAAGAGTCTAGAGGTTTTAGCTTAGAGTCTTAGCTTAGAGTTTCTGTTAGAGTTCTAGTTTAGTTTAGTAATAGTTACGAGTTTAGAGTTTTAGCTTAGAGTCTTAGCTTAGAATTTTAGTTTAGTTTTAGTTAAGAGTTTAGAGTTTTTTTAGCTTAGAGTCTTAGCTTAGAGTTTTTGTTAGAGTTCTAGTTTAGTTTAGTTTTAGTTAAGAGTTTAGAGTTTTTAGCTTAGAGTCTTAGCTTAGAGTTTTAGTTAGAGTTCTAGTTTAGTTTAGTTTTAGTTAAGAGTTTAGAGTTTTACCATAGAGTCTTAGCTTAGAGTTCTAGTTAGAGTTGAAGTTTAGTTTAGTTACAGTTAAGAATTTAGAGTTTTAGCTTAGAGTCATAGCTTAGAGTTTTACTTAAAGTTGTAGTTTAGTTAAGTTTTAGTTAAGAGTTTCGAGTTTTAGCTTAGAGTCTTACCTTAGAGTTTTTGTTAGAGTTCTAGTTTAGTTTAGTTATAGTTAAGAGTTTGGTGTTTTACCTTAGAGACTTAGCTTAGAGTTTTAGTTTAGTTTAGTTTTAGTTAAGAGTTTAGAGTTTTAGCTTAGAGTCTTATCTTAGAGTTTTGTTAGAGTTATAGTTTAGTTTAGTTTTAGTTAAGAGTTTAGAGTTTTTTAGCTTAGAGTCTTAGCTTAGAGTTTTTGTTAGAGTTCTAGTTTAGTTTAGTTTTAGTTAAGAGTTTGGTGTTTTACCTTAGAGTCATAGCTTAGAGTTTTAGTTAGAGTTCTAGTTTAGTTTAGTTTTAGTTAAGAGTTTAGAATTTTAGCTTAGAGTCTTAGCTTAGAGTTTTTGTTAGAGTTCTAGTTTACTTTAGTTTTAGTTAAGAGTTTAGAGCTTTAGCTTAGAGTCTTAGCTTATAGTTTGTGTTAGAGTTCTAGTTTAGTTTAGTAATAGTTAAGAGTTTAGAGTTTTAGCTTAGAGTCTTAGCTTAGAATTTTAGTTTAGTTTTAGTTAAGAGTTTAGAGTTTTTTAGCTTAGAGTCTTAGCTTAGAGTTTTTGTTAGAGTTCTAGTTTAGTTTAGTTTTAGTTAAGAGTTTAGAGTTTTTAGCTTAGAGTCTTAGCTTAGAGTTTTAGTTAGAGTTCTAGTTTAGTTTAGTTTTAGTTAAGAGTTTAGAGTTTTACCATAGAGTCTTAGCTTAGAGTTCTAGTTAGAGTTGAAGTTTAGTTTAGTTACAGTTAAGAATTTAGAGTTTTAGCTTAGAGTCATAGCTTAGAGTTTTACTTAAAGTTGTAGTTTAGTTAAGTTTTAGTTAAGAGTTTCGAGTTTTAGCTTAGAGTCTTACCTTAGAGTTTTTGTTAGAGTTCTAGTTTAGTTTAGATATAGTTAAGAGTTTGGTGTTTTACCTTAGAGACTTAGCTTAGAGTTTTAGTTTAGTTTAGTTTTAGTTAAGAGTTTAGAGTTTTAGCTTAGAGTCTTATCTTAGAGTTTTTGTTAGAGTTCTAGTTTAGTTTAGTTTTAGTTAAGAGGTTAGAGTTTTTTAGCTTAGAGTCTTAGCTTAGAGTTTTTGTTAGAGTTCTAGTTTAGTTTAGTTTTAGTTAAGAGTTTGGTGTTTTACCTTAGAGTCATAGCTTAGAGTTTTAGTTAGAGTTCTAGTTTAGTTTAGTTTTAGTTAAGAGTTTAGAATTTTAGCTTAGAGTCTTAGCTTAGAGTTTTTGTTAGAGTTCTAGTTTATTTTAGTTTTAGTTAAGAGTTTAGAGTTTTTAGCTTAGAGTCTTAGCTTAGAGTTTTTGTTGAAGTTCTAGTTTAGTTTAGTTTTAGTTAATAGTTTAGAGTTTTAGCTTAGAGTCTTACCTTAGAGTTTTTGTTAAAGTTGAAGTTTAGTTTAGTAATAGTTAAAAGTTTAGAGTTTTAGCTTAGAGTCTTAGCTTAGAGTTTTTGTTAGAGTTCTAGTTTAGTTTAGTTTTAGTTAAGAGTTTAGAGTTTTTAGCTTAGAGTCTTAGCATAGAGTTTTTGTTGAAGTTCTAGTTTAGTTTAGTAATAGTTAAGAGTTTAGAGTTTTAGCTTAGATTCTTAGCTTAGAGTTTTTGTTAAAGTTGAAGTTTAGTTTAGTAATAGTTAAGAGTTTAGAGTTTTAGCTTAGAGTCTTAGCTTAGAGTTTTTGTTAAAGTTGAAGTTTAGTTTAGTAATAGTTAAGAGTTTAGAGTTTTAGCTTAGAGACTTAGCTTAGAGTTATAGTTTAGTTTAGTTTTAGTTAAGGGTTTAGAGTTTTTTAGCTTAGAGTCTTAGCTTAGAGTTTTTGTTAGAGTTCTAGTTTAGTTTAGGTTTAGTTAAGAGTTTAGAGGTTTTAGCTTAGAGTCTCAGCTTAGAGTTTTAGTTAGAGTTCTAGTTTAGTTTAAGTTAAGAGTTTAGAGTTTTACCATAGAGTCTAAGCTTAGAGTTCTAGTTAGAGTTGAAGTTTAGTTTAGTTACAGTTGAGAATTTAGAGTTTTAGCTTAGAGTCATAGCTTAGAGTTTTACTTAAAGTTGTAGTTTAGTTAAGTTTTAGTTAAGAGTTTCGAGTTTTAGCTTAGAGTCTTACCTTAGAGTTTTTGTTAGAGTTCTAGTTTAGTTTAGTTTTAGTTAAGAGTTTAGAGTTTTACCTTAGAGTCTTAGCTTAGAGTTATAGTTAGAGTTCTAGTTTAGTTTAGTTATAGTTAAGAATTTAGAGTTTTAGCTTAGAGTCATAGCTTAAAGTTTTAGTTAAAGTTATAGTTTAGTAAAGTTATAGTTAAGAGTTTAGAGTTTTACCTTAGAGTCTTAGCTTAGAGTTTTAGTTAGAGTTCTATTTCAGTTTAGTTTTAGTTAAGAGTTTAGAGTTTTAGCTTAGAGTCTTAGCTTATAGTTTGTGTTAGAGTTCTAGTTTAGTTTAGTTATAGTTAAGAGTCTAGAGTTTTTAGCTTAGAGTCTTAGCTTAGAGTTTCTGTTAGAGTTTTAGTTTAGTTTACTTCTAGTTAAGAGTTTAGAGTTTTAGCTTAGAGTCTTAGCTTATAGTTTGTGTTAGAGTTCTAGTTTAGTTTAGTAATAGTTAAGAGTTTAGAGTTTTAGCTTAGAGTCTTAGCTTAGAATTTTAGTTTAGTTTTAGTTAAGAGTTTAGAGTTTTTTAGCTTAGAGTCTTAGCTTAGAGTTTTTGTTAGAGTTCTAGTTTAGTTTAGTTTTAGTTAAGAGTTTAGAGTTTTTAGCTTAGAGTCTTAGCTTAGAGTTTTAGTTAGAGTTCTAGTTTAGTTTAGTTTTAGTTAAGAGTTTAGAGTTTTACCATAGAGTCTTAGCTTAGAGTTCTAGTTAGAGTTGAAGTTTAGTTTAGTTACAGTTAAGAATTTAGAGTTTTAGCTTAGAGTCATAGCTTAGAGTTTTACTTAAAGTTGTAGTTTAGTTAAGTTTTAGTTAAGAGTTTCGAGT
The DNA here is from genome assembly GCA_027921565.1 of Artemia sinica. NCBI lineage: Eukaryota > Metazoa > Arthropoda > Branchiopoda > Anostraca > Artemiidae > Artemia > Artemia sinica. Next base: position 12,908,494 of record CM051275.1, read on the forward strand.
TTTAGCTTAGAGTCTTACCTTAGAGTTTTTGTTAGAGTTCTAGTTTAGTTTAGATATAGTTAAGAGTTTGGTGTTTTACCTTAGAGACTTAGCTTAGAGTTTTAGTTTAGTTTAGTTTTAGTTAAGAGTTTAGAGTTTTAGCTTAGAGTCTTATCTTAGAGTTTTTGTTAGAGTTCTAGTTTAGTTTAGTTTTAGTTAAGAGTTTAGAGTTTTTAGCTTAGGTCTTAGTTTAGAGTTTTTTGTTGAATTTCTAGTTTAGTTTAGAGTTTTAGCTTAGACTTAGAGTTTTAATTAGAGTTCTAGTTTAGTTTAGTTTTAGTTAAGAGTTTAGAGTTTTAGCTTAGAGTCTTAGCTTAGAGTTTTTGTTAGAGTTCTAGTTTAGTTTAGTTTTAGTTAAGAGTTTAGAGTTTTAGCTTAGAGTCTTAGCTTAGAGTTTTTGTGAAAGTTGACGTTTAGTTTAGTTATAGTTAAGAGTTTAGAGTTTTAGCTTAGAGTCTTAGCTTAGAGTTTTTGTTAAAGTTTAGTTTTACTTAAGAGTTTAGAGTTTTAGCTTAGAGTCTTAGCTTAGAGTTTTAGTTTAGTTTAGTTTTAGTTAAGAGTTTAGTGTTTTTAGCTTAGAGTCTTAGTTTAGAGTTTTTGTTGAAGTTCTAGTTTAGTTTAGTTTTAGTTAAGAGTTTTTAGCTTAGAGTCTTAGCTTAGTTTTATTTAGAGTTCTAGTTTAATTTAGTTTTAGTTAAGAGTTTAGAGTTTTACCATAGAGTCTTAGCTTAGAGTTTTAGTTAGAGTTAAAGTTTAGTTTAGTTACAGTTAAGAATTTAGAGTTTTAGCTTAGAGTCATAGCTTAGAGTTTTACTTAAAGTTATAGTTTGGTTAAGTTTTAGTTAAGAGTTTCGAGTTTTACCTTAGAGTCTTAGCTTAGAGTTTTTGTTAGAGTTCTAGTTTAGTTTAATTTTAGTTAAGAATTTGATGTTTTGCCTTTGAGTTTCAGTTAGAGTTCTAGTTTAGTTTACTTTTAGTTAAGAGTTTAGTGTTTTACCTTAGAGTCTTAGCTTAGAGTTTTTGTTAGAGTTCTAGTTTAGTTTAGTTTTAGTTAAGAGTTTAGAGTTTTACCTTAGAGTCTTAGCTTAGAGTTTTTGTTAGAGTTCTAGTTTAGTTTAGTTTTAGTTAAGAGTTTAGAGTTTTTAGCTTAGAATCTTAACTTAGAGTTTTTGTTGAAGTTCTAATTTAGTTTAGTTTTAGTTAATAGTTTAGAGTTTTAGCTTAGAGTTTTTGTTAGAGTTGAAGTTTAGTTTAGTTATAGTTAAGGGTTTAGAGTTTTAGCTTGGAGTCTTAGCTTAGAGTTTTAGTTAGAGTTCTAGCTTAGTTTAGTTATAGTTAAGTTTATAGAGTTTTACCTTAAAGTCTTAGCTTAGAGTTTTATTTAGAGTTCTAGTTTAGTTTAGTTTTAGTTAAGAGTTTTGAGTTTTACCTTAAAGTCTTAGATTAGAGTTTTAGTTAGGGTTGAAGTTTCGTTTAGTTTAGTTATAGTTAAGAGTTTATAGTTTTAGCTTAGAGTCTTAGCTTAGAGTTTTAGTTAGAGTTATTGTTTAGTTTAGTTTTAGTTAAGAGTTATAGCTTAGGGGTTTAGCCTAGAATCTTAGCTTAGAGATTTAGTTAGAGTTGAAGTTTAGTCTAAACTAGCATAACCTCAAAATTACAGAATATTGCATAGAAATACCAAAACCATAGGTTAGATTAGGTTAGGTTAGGTTAGAGGTTAGGTTTCTCCACGTTTAAGTTAGGTTAGATTAGGTTAGCTTATCATGAGCACTCATGATAAGCTAACCTAATCTAACTGGTACAAAGTCGACATGGGGGGATTTTCCGGCGAGTATGGTTAGGTTAGGTTAGGCTTGGGGGATTTAACTAAAACTAAACTAAACAATAACTCTAACTAAAACTCTAAGCTAAGACTCTAAGCTAAAACTATAAACTCTTAACTATAACTAAACTAAACGAAACTTCAACCCTAACTAAATCTCTAATCTAAGACTTTAAGGTAAAACTCAAAACTCTTAACTAAAACTAAACTAAACTAGAACTCTAAATAAAACACCTAACCTAATCTAGCCTATGGTTTTGGTATTTCTATGCAATAATTTGTAATTTTGTGGTTATGCTAGTTTAGACTAAACTTTAACTCTAACTAAATCTCTAAGCTAAGATTCTAGGTTAAACCTCTAAGCTATAACTCTTAACTAAAACTAAACTAAACAATAACTCTAACTAAAACTCTATGCTAAGACTCTAAACTAAAACTATAAACTCTTAACTATAACTAAACTAAATGAAACTTCAACCCTAACTAAAACTCTAATCTAAGACTTTAAGGTAAAACTCAAAACTCTTAACTAAAACTAAACTAAACTAGAACTCTAAATAAAACTCTAAGCTAAGACTTTAAGGTAAAACTCTAAACTCTTAACTATAACTAAACTAAGCTAGAACTCTAACTAAAACTCTAAGCTAAGACTCCAAGCTAAAACTCTAAACCCTTAACTATAACTAAACTAAACTTCAACTCTAAGTAAAACTCTAAGCTAAGACTCTAAGGTAGAACTCTAAACTCTTAACTAAACTAAACTAGAACTTCAACAAAAACTCTAAGCTAAGATTCTAAGATAAAACTCTAAACTCTTAACTAAAACTAAACTAAACTAGAACTCTAAGTAAAACTCTAAGCTAAGACTCTAAGCTAAAAACTCTAAATTCTTAACTATGACTAAACTAAACTTCAACTTCAACAAAAACTCTAAGCTATGACTCTATGATAAAACTCTAAACTCTTAACTAAACTAAACTAGAACTCTAACAAAAACTCTAAACTACGACTCTAAGCTAAAAAACTCTAAATTCTTAACTATAACTAAACTAAACTTCAACTCTAACTATAACTCTAAGCTAAGACTCTAAGCTAAAACTATAAACTCTTAACTAAAACTAAACTAAACTAGAACTCTAACAAAAACTCTAAGCTAAGACTCTAAGCTAAAATTCTAAACTCTTAACTAAAACTAAACTAAACTAGAACTCTAACTAAAACTCTAAGCTATGACTCTAAGGTAAAACACCAAACTCTTAACTAAAACTAAACTAAACTAGAACTCTAACAAAAACTCTAAGCTAAGACTCTAAGCTAAAAAAAACTCTAAACTCTTAACTAAAACTAAACTAAACTAAAACTCTAAGCTAAGTCTCGAAGGTAAAACTCCAAACGCTTAACTATATCTAAACTAAACTAGAACTCTAACAAAAACTCTAAGCTAAGACTCTAAGCTAAAACTCTAAACTCTTAACTATTACTAAACTAAACTTCAACTCTAACAAAAACTCTAAGCTAAAACTCTAAACTATTAACTAAAACTAAACTAAACTAGAACTTCAACAAAAACTCTAAACTAAGACTCTAAGCTAAAAACTCTAAACTCTTAACTAAAACTAAACTAAACTAAAACTCTAAGCTAAGACTCTAAGCTAAAACTCTAAACTCTTAACTATTACTAAACTAAACTTCAACTTTTACAAAAACTCTAAGCTAAGACTTTAAGCTAAAACTCTAAACTCTTAACTATTACTAAACTAAACTTCAACTTTAACAAAAACTATAAGCTAAGACTCTAAGTTAAAACTCTAAACTCTTAACTAGAAGTAAACTAAACTAGAACTCTAACAGAAACTCTAAGCTAAGACTCTAAGCTAAAACTCGAGACTCTTAACTATAACTAAACTAAACTAGAACTCTAACACAAACTATAAGCTAAGACTCTAAGCTAAAACTCTAAACTCTTAACTAAAACTAAACTGAACTAGAACTCTAACTAAAACTCTAAGCTAAGACTCTAAGGTAAAACTCTAAACTCTTAACTATAACTTTACTATACAATAACTTTAACTAAAACTCTAAGCTATGACTCTAAGCTAAAATTCTAAATTCTTAACTATAACTAAACTAAACTAGAACTCTAACTATAACTCTAAGCTAAGACTCTAAGCTAAAACTCTAAACTCTTAACTAAAACTAAACTAAACTGGAACTCTAACTAAAACTCTAAGCTATGACTCTAAGGTAAAACACCAAACTCTTAACTAAAACTAAACTAAACTAGAACTCTAACAAAAACTCTAAGCTAAGACTCTAAGCTAAAAAACTCTAAACTCTTAACTAAAACTAAACTAAACTAAAACTCTAAGCTAAGTCTCGAAGGTAAAACTCCAAACGCTTAACTTTATCTAAACTAAACTAGAACTCTAACAAAAAACTCTAAGCTAAGACTCTAAGCTAAAACTCTAAACTCTTAACTATTACTAAACTAAACTTCAACTCTAACAAAAACTCTAAGCTAAAACTCTAAACTATTAACTAAAACTAAACTAAACTAGAACTTCAACAAAAACTCTAAGCTAAGACTCTAAGCTAAAAACTCTAAACTCTTAACTAAAACTAAAATAAACTAGAACTCTAACAAAAACTCTAAGCTAAGACTCTAAGCTAAAACTCTAAACTCTTAACTATTACTAAACTAAACTTCAACTCTAACAAAAACTCTAAGCTAAGACTCTAAGGTAAAACACTAAACTCTTAACTAAAATTAAACTAAACTAGAACTCTAACTGAAACTCAAAGGCAAAACATCAAATTCTTAACTAGAATTAAACTAAACTAGATCTCTAACAAAAACTAAGCTAAGACTCTAAGGTAAAACTCTAAACTCTTAACTAAAACTAAACTAAACTAGGACTCTAACAAAAACTCTAAGCTAAGACTCAGCTAAAACTCGAAACTCTTAACTAAAACTTAACCAAACTATAACTTTAAGTAAAACTCTAAGCTATGACTCTAAGCTAAAACTCTAAATTCTTAACTGTAACTAAACTAAAGTTTAACTCTAACTAAAACTCTAAGCTAAGACTATGGTAAAACTCTAAACTCTTAACTAAAACTAAACTAAACTAGAACTCTAATTAAAACTCTAAGTCTAAGCTAAAACTCTAAACTAAAACTAAACTAAACTAGAACTTCAACAAAAACTCTAAACTAAGACTCTAAGCTAAAAACACTAAACTCTTAACTAAAACTAAACTAAACTAAAACTCTAAGCTAAGACTCTAAGCTAAAACTCTAAACTCTTAAGTAAAACTAAACTTTAACAAAAACTCTAAGCTAAGACTCAAAGCTAAAACTCTAAACTCTTAACTATAACTAAACTAAACTTCAACTTTAACAAAAACTCTAAGCTAAGACTCTAAGCTAGAACTCTAAACTCTTAATTAAAACTAAACTAAACTAGAACTCTAACAAAAACTCTAAGTTAAGACTCTAAGCTAAAACTCTAAACTCTTAACTAAAACTAAAATAAACTAGAACTCTAATTAAAACTCTAAGTCTAAGCTAAAACTCTAAACTAAACTAGAACTTCAACAAAAAACTCTAAACTAAGACTCTAATCTAAAACTCTAAACTCTTAACTAAAACTAAACTAAACTAGAACTCTAACTATAACTCTAAGATAAGACTAAGCTAAAACTCTAAACTCTTAACTAAAACTAAACTAAACTAAAACTCTAAGCTAAGTCTCTAAGGTAAAACTCCAAACTCTTAACTATAACTAAACTAAACTAGAACTCTAACAAAACTCTAAGCTAAGACTCTAAGCTAAAACTCTAAACTCTTAACAATTACTAAACTAAGCTAGAACTCTAACACAAACTATAAGCTAAGACTCTAAGCTAAAACTCTAAACTCTTAACTATTACTAAACTAAACTAGAACTCTAACACAAACTATAAGCTAAGACTCTAAGCTAAAACTCTAAACTCTTAACTAAAACTAAACTGAACTAGAACTCTAACTAAAGCTCTAAGCTAAGACTCTAAGGTAAAACTCTAAACTCTTAACTATAACTTTACTAAACTATAACTTTAACTAAAACTCTAAGCTATGACTCTAAGCTAAAACTCTAAATTCTTAACTATAACTAAACTAAACTAGAACTCTAACTATAACTCTAAGCTAAGACTCTAAGGTAGAACTCTAAACTCTTAACTAAAACTAAACTAAACTAGAACTCTAACAAAAACTCTAAGGTAAGACTCTAAGCTAAAACTCGAAACTCTTAACAAAAATTAACTAAACTACAACTTTAAGTAAAACTCTAAGTTATGACTCTAAGCTAAAACTCTAAATTCTTAACTGTAACTAAACTAAACTTCAACTCTAACTAGAACTTTAAGCTAAGACTCTAAGGTAAAACTCTAAACTCTTAACTAAAACTAAACTAAACTAGAACTCTAACTAAAACTCTAAGCTAAGACTCTAAGCTAAAAACTCCAAACTCTTAACTAAAACTAAACTAAACTAGAACTCTAACAAAAACTCTAAGCTAAGACTCTAAGCTAAAAACTCTAAACTCTTAACTAAAACTAAACTAAACTAAAACTCTAAGCTAAGACTCTAAGCTAAAACTCTAAACTCTTAACTATTACTAAACTAAACTTCAACTTTAACAAAAACTCTAACCTAAGACTCTAAGCTAAAACTCTAAACTCTTAACTATTACTAAACTAAACTTCAACTTTAACAAAAACTATAAGCTAAGACTCTAAGCTAAAACTCTAAACTCTTAACTAGAAGTAAACTAAACTAGAAATCTAACAGAAACTCTAAGCTAAGACTCTAAGCTAAAAACTCGAGACTCTGAACTATAACTAAACTAAACTAGAACTCTAACACAAACTATAAGCTAAGACTCTAAGCTAAAACTCTAAACTCTTAACTAAAACTAAACTGAACTAGAACTCTAACTAAAACTCTAAGCTAAGACTCTAAGGTAAAACTCTAAACTCTTAACTATAACTTTACTAAACTATAACTTTAACTAAAACTCTAAGCTATGACTCTAACCTAAAATTCTAAATTCTTAACTATAACTAAACTAAACTAGAACTCTAACTATAACTCTAAGCTAAGACTCTAAGGTAAAACTCTAAACTCTTAACTAAAACTAAACTAAACTAGAACTCTAACAAAAACTCTAAGGTAAGACTCTAAGCTAAAACTCGAAACTCTTAACTAAAACTTAACTAAACTACAACTTTAAGTAAAATTCTAAGCTATGACTCTAAGCTAAAACTCTAAATTCTTAACTGTAACTAAACTAAACTTCAACTCTAACTAGAACTCTAAGCTAAGACTCTATGGTAAAACTCTAAACTCTTAACTAAAACTAAACTAAACTAGAACTCTAACTAAAACTCTAAGCTAAGACTCTAAGCTAAAAACTCTAAACTCTTAACTAAAACTAAACTAAACTAGAACTCTAACAAAAACTCTAAGCTAAGACTCTAAGCTAAAAAACTCTAAACTCTTAACTAAAACTAAACTAAACTAAAACTCTAAGCTAAGACTCTAAGCTAAAACTCTAAACTCTTAACTGTTACTAAACTAAACTTCAACTTTAACAAAAACTCTAAGCTAAGACACTAAGCTAAAACTCTAAACTCTTAACTATTACTAAACTAAACTGCAACTTTAACAAAAACTCTATGCTAAGGCTCTAAGCTAAAAACTCTAAAATCTTAACTAAAACTAAACTAAACTAGAACTCTAACAAAAACTCTAAGCTAAGACTCTAAGCTAAAACTCTAAACTCTTAACTATTACTAAACTAAACTTCAACTCTAACAAAAACTCTAAGCTAAAACTCTAAACTATTAACTAAAACTAAACTAAACTAGAACTTCAACAAAAACTCTAAGCTAAGACTCTAAGCTAAAAACTCTAAACTCTTAACTAAAACTAAAATAAACTAGAACTCTAACAAAAACTCTAAGCTAAGACTCTAAGCTAAAACTCTAAACTCTTAACTCTAAACTAAAACTAAACTAAACTAGAACTTCAACAAAAACTCTAAACTAAGACTCTAAGTTAAAAACACTAAACTCTTAACTAAAACTAAACTAAACTAAAACTCTAAGCTAAGACTCTAAGCTAAAACTCTAAACTCTTAAGTAAAACTAAACTTTAACAAAAACTCTAAGCTAAGACTCTAAGCTAAAACTCTAAACTCTTAACTATAACTAAACTAAACTTCAACTTTAACAAAAACTCTAAGCTAAGACTCTAAGCTAAAACTCTAAACTCTTAACTAAAACTAAACTAAACTAGAACTCTAACAAAAACTCTAAGCTAAGACTCTAAGCTAAAACTCTAAACTCTTAACTAAAACTAAACTAAACTAGAACTCTAATTAAAACTCTAAGTCTAAGCTAAAACTCTAAACTAAACTAGAACTTCAACAAAAACTCTATGCTAAGACTCTAATCTAAAAACTCTAAATTCTTAACTAAAACTAAACTAAACTAGAACTCTAACAAAAACTCTAAGCTAAGACTCTAAGCTAAAACTCTAAACTCTTAACTAAAACTAAACTAAACTAAAACTCTAAGCTAAGTCTCTAAGGTAAAACACCAAACTCTTAACTATAACTAAACTAAACTAGAACTCTAACAAAAACTTTAAGCTAAGACTCTAAGCTAAAACTCTTAACTCTTAACTATTACTAAACTAAAACTTTAACACAAACTATAAGCTAAGACTCTAAGCTAAAACTCTAAACTCTTAACTAGAAGTAAACTAAACTAGAACTCTAACAGAAACTCTAAAATAAGACTCTAAGCTAAAAACTCGAGCTCTTAACTATAAACTAAACTATACTAGAACTCTAACAGAAACTATTAGCTAAGACTCTAAGCTAAAACTCTAAACTCTTAACTAAAACTAAACTGAACTAGACCTCTAACTAAAACTCTAAGCTAAAACTCTAAGGTAAAACTCTAAACTCTTAACTATAACTTTACTAAACCATAACTTTAACTAAAACTCTAAGCTATGACTCTAAGCTAAAACTCTAAATTCTTAACTATAACTAAACTAAACTAGAACTCTAACTATAACTCTAAGCTAAGACTCTAAGGTAAAACTCTAAACTCTTAACTAAAACTAAACTAAACTAGAACTCTAACAAAAATTCTAAGGTAAGACTCTAAGCTAAAACTCGAAACTCTTAACTAAAGTTTAACTAAACTACAACTTTAAGTAAAACTCTAAGCTATGACTCTAAGCTAAAACTCTAAATTCTCAACTGTAACTAAACTAAACTTCAACTCTAACTAGAACTCTAAGATAAGACTCTATGGTAAAACTCTAAACTCTTAACTAAAACTAAACTAAACTAGAACTCTAACTAAAACTCTAAGCTAAGACTCTAAGCTAAAAACTCTAAACTCTTAACTAAAATAAACTAAACTAGAACTCTAACAAAAACTCTAAGCTAAGACTATAAGCTAAAAAACTCTAAACTCTTAACTAAAACTAAACTAAACTAGAACTCTAACAAAAATTCTAAGCTGAGACTCTAAGCTAAAACTCTAAACTCTTAACTATTACTAAACTAAACTTCAACTTACAAAAACTCTAAGCTAAGACTCTAAGCTAAAACTCTAAACTCTTAACTATACTAAACTAAACTTCAACTTTAACAAAAACTCTAAGCTAAGACTCTAAGCTAAAACTCTAAACTCTTAACTATTACTAAACTAAACTTCAACTTTAACAAAAACTCTAAGCTAAGACTCTAAGCTAAAACTCTAAACGCTTAGCTATTACTAAACTAAACTAGAACTTCAACAAAAACTCTATGCTAAGACTCTAAGCTAAAACTCTAAACTCTTAACTAAAACTAAACTAAACTAGAACTTCAACAAAAACTCTAAGCTAAGACTCTAAGCTAAAACTCTAAACTTTTAACTATTACTAAACTAAACTTCAACTTTAACAAAAACTCTAAGCTAAGACTCTAAGCTAAAACTCTAAACTATTAACTAAAACTAAACTAAACTAGAACTTCAACAAAAACTCTAAGCTAAGACTCTAAGCTAAAAACTCTAAACTCTAAACTAAAACTAAAATAAACTAGAACTCTAACAAAAACTCTAAGCTAAGACTCTAAGCTAAAATTCTAAACTCTTAACTAAAACTAAACTAAACTAGAACTCTAACTAAAACTCTAAGCTATAACTCTAAGGTAAAACACCAAACTCTTAACTAAAACTAAACTAAACTAGAACTCTAACAAAAACTCTAAGCTAAGACTCTAAGCTAAAATTCTAAACTCTTAACTAAAACTAAACTAAACTATAACTCTGAGCTAAGTCTCTAAGGTAAAACTCCAAACTCTTAACTATATCTAAACTAAACTAGAACTCTAACAAAAACTCTAAGCTAAGACTCTAAGCTAAAACTCTAAACTCTTAACTATTACTAAACTAAACTTCAAGTTTAACAAAAACTCTAAGCTAAGACTCTAAGCTAAAACTCTAAACTGTTAAGTAAAACTAAACTAAACTAGAACTTCAACAAAAACTCTAAGCTAAGACTCTAAGCTAAAAACTCTAAACTCTTAACTAAAACTACAATAAACTAGAACTCTATCAAAAACTCTAAGCTAAGATTCTAAGCTAAAATTCTAAACTCTTAACTAAAACTAAACTAAACTAGAACTGTAACTAAAACTCTAAGCTAAGACTTAAGGTAAAACACCAAACTCTTAATTAAAACTAAACTAAACTAGAACTCTAACTGAAACTCAAGGTAAAACATCAAAGCCTTAACTAAATTAAACTAAACTAGAACTCTATAAAAAAACTCTAAGTTAAGACTCTAAGCTAAAACTCGAAACTCTTAACTAAAACTTAGCCAAACTAAACTTTAAGTAAAACTCTAAGGTATGACTCTAAGCTAAAACTCTAAATTCTTAACTGTAACTAAACTAAACTTCAACTCTAACTAAAACTCTAAGTAAAACTCTAAGGTATGACTCTAAGCTAAAGCTCTAAATTCTTAACTGTAACTAAACTAAACTCAACTCTAACTAAAACTCTAAGCTATGACTCTAAGGTAAAACTCCAAACTCTTAACTAAAACTAAACTAAACTAGAACTCTAACAAAAACTCTAAGCTAAGACTCTAAGCTAAAACTCGAAACTCTTAACTAAAACTTAACCAAACTATAACTTTAAGTAAAATTCTAAGCTATGACTCTAAGCTAAAACTCTAAATTCTTAACTGTAACTAAACTAAACTAGAACTCTAAATAAAACTCTAAGCTAAGACTCTAAGCTAAAAATTCTAAACTCTTAACTAAAACTAAACTAAACTAGAACTCTAACTGAAACTCAAAGGCAAAACATCAAATTCTTAACTAGAATTAAACTAAACTAGATCTCTAACAAAAACTCTAAGCTAAGACTCTAAGGTAAAACTCTAAACTCTTAACTAAAACTAAACTAAACTAGGACTCTAACAAAAACTCTAAGCTAAGACTCAGCTAAAACTCGAAACTCTTAACTAAAACTTAACCAAACTATAACTTTAAGTAAAACTCTAAGCTATGACTCTAAGCTAAAACTCTAAATTCTTAACTGTAACTAAACTAAAGTTTAACTCTAACTAAAACTCTAAGCTAAGACTATGGTAAAACTCTAAACTTTGAACTAAAACTAAATTAAACTAGAACTCTAAATAAAACTAAGCTAAGACTCTAAGCTAAAAACTCTAAACTCTTAACTAAAACTAAACTAAACTAGAACTCTAATTAAAACTCTAAGTCTAAGCTAAAACTCTAAACTAAAACTAAACTAAACTAGAACTTCAACAAAAACTCTAACTAAGACTCTAAGCTAAAAACACTAAACTCTTAACTAAAACTAAACTAAACTAAAACTCTAAGCTAAGACTCTAAGCTAAAACTCTAAACTCTTAAGTAAAACTAAACTTTAACAAAAACTCTAAACTAAGACTCAAAGCTAAAACTCTAAACTCTTAACTATTACTAAACTAAACTTCAACTTTAACAAAAACTCTAAGCTAAGACTCTAAGCTAAAACTCTAAACTCTTAACTAAAACTAAACTAAACTAGAACTCTAACAAAAACTCTAAGTTAAGACTCTAAGCTAAAACTCTAAACTCTTAACTAAAACTAAACTAAACTAGAACTCTAATTAAAACTCTAAGTCTAAGCTAAAACTCTAAACTAAACTAGAACTTCAACAAAAAACTCTAAACTAAGACTCTAATCTAAAAACTCTAAACTCTTAACTAAAACTAAACTAAACTAGAACTCTAACAAAAACTCTAAGATAAGACTAAGCTAAAACTCTAAGCTCTTAACTAAAACTAAACTAAACTAAAACTCTAAGCTAAGTCTCTAAGGTAAAACACCAAACTCTTAACTATAACTAAACTAAACTAGAACTCTAACAAAAACTCTAAGCTAAGACTCTAAGCTAAAACTCTAAACTCTTAACAATTACTAAACTAAGCTAGAACTCTAACACAAACTATAAGCTAAGACTCTAAGCTAAAACTCTAAACTCTTAACTATTACTAAACTAAACTAGAACTCTAACACAAACTATAAGCTAAGACTCTAAGCTAAAACTCTAAACTCTTAACTAAAACTAAACTGAACTAGAACTCTAACTAAAGCTCTAAGCTAAGACTCTAAGGTAAAACTCTAAACTCTTAACTATAACTTTACTAAACTATAACTTTAACTAAAACTCTAAGCTATGACTCTAAGCTAAAACTCTAAATTCTTAACTATAACTAAACTAAACTAGAACTCTAACTATAACTCTAAGCTAAGACTCTAAGGTAAAACTCTAAACTCTTAACTAAAACTAAACTAAACTAGAACTCTAACAAAAACTCTAAGGTAAGACTCTAAGCTAAAACTCGAAACTCTTAACTAAAAATTAACTAAACTACAACTTTAAGTAAAACTCTAAGTTATGACTCTAAGCTAAAACTCTAAATTCTTAACTGTAACTAAACTAAACTTCAACTCTAACTAGAACTCTAAGCTAAGACTCTATGGTAAAACTCTAAACTCTTAACTAAAACTAAACTAAACTAGAACTCTAACTAAAACTCTAAGCTAAGACTCTAAGCTAAAAACTCTAAACTCTTAACTAAAACTAAACTAAACTAGAACTCTAACAAAAACTCTAAGCTAAGACTCTAAGCTAAAAACTCTAAACTCTTAACTAAAACTAAACTAAACTAAAACTCTAAGCTAAGACTCTAAGCTAAAACTCTAAACTCTTAACTATTACTAAACTAAACTTCAACTTTAACAAAAACTCTAAGCTAAGACTCTAAGCTAAAACTCTAAACTCTTAAGTAAAACTAAACTTTAACAAAAACTCTAAGCTAAGACTCTAAGCTAAAACTCTAAACTCTTAACTATAACTAAACTAAACTTCAACTTAACAAAAACTCTAAGCTAAGACTCTAAGCTAAAACTCTAAACTCTTAACTAAAACTAAACTAAACTAGAACTCTAACAAAAACTCTAAGCTAAGACTCTAAGCTAAAACTCTAAACTCTTAACTAAAACTAAACTAAACTAAAACTCTAATTAAACTCTAAGTCTAAGCTAAAACTCTAAACTAAACTAGAACTTCAACAAAAAACTCTAAACTAAGACTCTAATCTAAAAACTCTAAACTCTTAACTAAAACTAAACTAAACTAGAACTCTAACAAAAACTCTAAGCTAAGACTCTAAGCTAAAACTCTAAACTCTTAACTAAAACTAAACTAAACTAAAACTCTAAGCTAAGTCTCTAAGGTAAAACACCAAACTCTTAACTATAACTAAACTAAACTAGAACTCTAACAAAAACTTTAAGCTAAGACTCTAAGCTAAAACTCTAAACTCTTAACTATTACTAAACTAAAACTTTAACACAAACTATAAGCTAAGACTCTAAGCTAAAACTCTAAACTCTTAACTAGAAGTAAACTAAACTAGAACTCTAACAGAAACTCTAAACTAAGACTCTAAGCTAAAAACTCGAGGCTCTTAACTATAACTAAACTATACTAGAACTCTAACAGAAACTATTAGCTAAGACTCTAAGCTAAAACTCTAAACTCTTAACTAAAACTAAACTGAACTAGAACTCTAACTAAAACTCTAAGCTAAGACTCTAAGGTAAAACTCTAAACACTTAACTATAACTTTACTAAACCATAACTTTAACTAAAACTCTAAGCTATGACTCTAAGCTAAAACTCTAAATTCTTAACTGTAACTAAACTAAACTTCAACTCTAACAAGAACTCTAAGCTAAGACTCTATGGTAAAACTCTAAACTCTTAACTAAAACTAAACTAAACTAGAACTCTAACAAAAATTCTAAGGTAAGACTCTAAGCTAAAACTCGAAACTCTTAACTAAAGTTTAACTAAACTACAACTTTAAGTAAAACTCTAAGCTATGACTCTAAGCTAAAACTCTAAATTCTCAACTGTAACTAAACTAAACTTCAACTCTAACTAGAACTCTAAGATAAGACTCTATGGTAAAACTCTAAACTCTTAACTAAAACTAAACTAAACTAGAACTCTAACTAAAACTCTAAGCTAAGACTCTAAGCTAAAAACTCTAAACTCTTAACTAAAATAAACTAAACTAGAACTCTAACAAAAACTCTAAGCTAAGACTATAAGCTAAAAAACTCTAAACTCTTAACTAAAACTAAACTAAACTAGAACTCTAACAAAAATTCTAAGCTAAGACTCTAAGCTAAAACTCTAAACTCTTAACTATTACTAAACTAAACTTCAACTTTAACAAAAACTCTAAGCTAAGACTCTAAGCTAAAACTCTAAACTCTTAACTATTACTAAACTAAACTTCAACTTTAACAAAAACTCTAAGCTAAGACTCTAAGCTAAAACTCTAAACTCTTAACTATTACTAAACTAAACTTCAACTTTAACAAAAACTCTAAGCTAAGAATCTAAGCTAAAACTCTAAACGCTTAGCTATTACTAAACTAAACTAGAACTTCAACAAAAACTCTATGCTAAGACTCTAAGCTAAAAACTCTAAACTCTTAACTAAAACTAAACTAAACTAGAACTACAACAAAAACTCTATGCTAAGACTCTAAGCTAAAACTCTAAACTTTTAACTATTACTAAACTAAACTTCAACTTTAACAAAAACTCTAAGCTAAGACTCTAAGCTAAAACTCTAAACTATTAAGTAAAACTAAACTAAACTAGAACTTCAACAAAAACTCTAAGCTAAGACTCTAAGCTAAAAACTCTAAACTCTAAACTAAAACTAAAATAAACTAGAACTCTAACAAAAACTCTAAGCTAAGACTCTAAGCTAAAATTCTAAACTCTTAACTAAAACTAAACTAAACTAGAACTCTAACTAAAACTCTAAGCTATAACTCTAAGGTAAAACACCAAACTCTTAACTAAAACTAAACTAAACTAGAACTCTAACAAAAACTCTAAGCTAAGACTCTAAGCTAAAAAACTCTAAACTCTTAACTAAAACTAAACTAAACTATAACTCTGAGCTAAGTCTCTAAGGTAAAACTCCAAACTCTTAACTATATCTAAACTAAACTAGAACTCTAACAAAAACTCTAAGCTAAGACTCTAAGCTAAAACTTTAAACTCTTAACTATTACTAAACTAAACTTCAAGTTTAAAAAAAACTCTAAGCTAAGACTCTAAGCTAAAACTCTAAACTGTTAAGTAAAACTAAACTAAACTAGAACTTCAACAAAACTCTAAGCTAAGACTCTAAGCTAAAAACTCTAAACTCTTAACTAAAACTAAACTAAACCAGAACTCTAACAAAAACTCTAAGCTATGACTCTAGGCTAAAACTCTAAACTCTTAACTAAAACTAAACTAAACTAGAACTGTAACAAAAACTCTAAGCTAAGACTTTAAGGTAAAACACCAAACTCTTAATTAAAACTAAACTAAACTAGAACTCTAACTGAAAATCAAGGTAAAACATCAAACCCTTAACTAAAATTAAACTAAACTAGAACTCTATAAAAAAACTCTAAGTTAAGACTCTAAGCTAAAACTCTAAACTCTTAACTAAAACTTAGCCAAACTAAAACTTTAAGTAAAACTCTAAGGTATGACTCTAAGCTAAAGCTCTAAATTCTTAACTGTAACTAAACTAAACTTCAACTCTAACTAAAACTCTAAGTAAAACTCTAAGGTATGACTCTAAGCTAAAGCTCTAAATTCTTAACTGTAACTAAACTAAACTTCAACTCTAACTAAAACTCTAAGCTAAGACTCTAAGGTAAAACTCTAAACTCTTAACTAAAACTAAACTAAACTAGAACTCTAACAAAAACTCTAAGCTAAGACTCTAAGCTAAAACTCGAAACTCTTAACTAAAACTTAACCAAACTATAACTTTAAGTAAAATTCTAAGCTATGACTCTAAGCTAAAACTCTAAATCTAACTGTAACTAAACTAAACTAAACTAGAACTCTAAATAAAACTCTAAGCTAAGACTCTAAGCTAAAAACTCTAAACTCTTAACTAAAACTAAACTAAACTAGAACTCTAACTGAAACTCAAAGGTAAAACATCAAATTCTTAACTAGAATTAAACTAAACTAGATCTCTAACAAAAACTCTAAGCTAAGACTCTAAGGTAAAACTCTAAACTCTTAACTAAAACTAAACTAAACTAGGACTCTAACAAAACTCTAAGCTAAGACTCAGCTAAAACTCGAAACTCTTAACTAAAACTTAACCAAACTATAACTTTAAGTAAAACTCTAAGCTATGACTCTAAGCTAAAACTCTAAATTCTTAACTGTAACTAAACTAAAGTTTAACTCTAACTAAAACTCTAAGCTAAGACTATGGTAAAACTCTAAACTTTGAACTAAAACTAAATTAAACTAGAACTCTAAATAAAACTAAGCTAAGACTCTAAGCTAAAAACTCTAAACTCTTAACTAAAACTAAACTAAACTAGAACTCTAATTAAAACTCTAAGTCTAAGCTAAAACTCTAAACTAAAACTAAACTAAACTAGAACTTCAACAAAAACTCTAAACTAAGACTCTAAGCTAAAAACACTAAACTCTTAACTAAAACTAAACTAAACTAAAACTCTAAGCTAAGACTCTAAGCTAAAACTCTAAACTCTTAAGTAAAACTAAACTTTAACAAAAACTCTAAACTAAGACTCTAAGCTAAAACTCTAAACTCTTAACTATTACTAAACTAAACTTCAACTTTAACAAAAACTCTAAGCTAAGACTCTAAGCTAAAACTCTAAACTCTTAACTAAAACTAAACTAAACTAGAACTCTAACAAAAACTCTAAGTTAAGACTCTAAGCTAAAACTCTAAACTCTTAACTAAAACTAAACTAAACTAGAACTCTAATTAAAACTCTAAGTCTAAGCTAAAACTCTAAACTAAACTAGAACTTCAACAAAAAACTCTAAACTAAGACTCTAATCTAAAAACTCTAAACTCTTAACTAAAACTAAACTAAACTAGAACTCTAACAAAAACTCTAAGATAAGACTAAGCTAAAACTCTAAGCTCTTAACTAAAACTAAACTAAACTAAAACTCTAAGCTAAGTCTCTAAGGTAAAACACCAAACTCTTAACTATAACTAAACTAAACTAGAACTCTAACAAAAACTCTAAGCTAAGACTCTAAGCTAAAACTCTAAACTCTTAACAATTACTAAACTAAGCTAGAACTCTAACACAAACTATAAGCTAAGACTCTAAGCTAAAACTCTAAACTCTTAACTATTACTAAACTAAACTAGAACTCTAACACAAACTATAAGCTAAGACTCTAAGCTAAAACTCTAAACTCTTAACTAAAACTAAACTGAACTAGAACTCTAACTAAAACTCTAAGCTAAGACTCTAAGGTAAAACTCTAACCTCTTAACTATAACTTTACTAAACTATAACTTTAGCTAAAACTCTAAGCTATGACTCTAAGCTAAAACTCTAAATTCTTAACTATAACTAAACTAAACTAGAACTCTAACTATAACTCTAAGCTAAGACTCTAAGGTAAAACTCTAAACTCTTAACTAAAACTAAACTAAACTAGAACTCTAACAAAAACTCTAAGGTAAGACTCTAAGCTAAAACTCAAAACTCTTAACTAAAAATTAACTAAACTACAACTTTAAGTAAAACTCTAAGTTATGACTCTAAGCTAAAACTCTAAATTCTTAACTGTAACTAAACTAAACTTCAACTCTAACTAGAACTCTAAGCTAAGACTCTATGGTAAAACTCTAAACTCTTAACTAAAACTAAACTAAACTAGAACTCTAACTAAAACTCTAAGCTAAGACTCTAAGCTAAAAACTCTAAACTCTTAACTAAAACTAAACTAAACTAGAACTCTAACAAAAACTCTAAGCTAAGACTCTAAGCTAAAAACTCTAAACTCTTAACTAAAACTAAACTAAACTAAAACTCTAAGCTAAGACTCTAAGCTAAAACTCTAAACTCTTAACTATTACTAAACTAAACTTCAACTTAACAAAAACTCTAACCTAAGACTCTAAGCTAAAACTCTAAACTCTTAACTATTACTAAACTAAACTTCAACTTTAACAAAAACTATAAGCTAAGACTCTAAGCTAAAACTCTAAACTCTTGACTAGAAGTAAACTAAACTAGAAATCTAACAGAAACTCTAAGCTAAGACTCTAAGCTAAAAACTCGAGACTCTGAACTATAACTAAACTAAACTAGAACTCTAACACAAACTATAAGCTAAGACTCTAAGCTAAAACTCTAAACTCTTAACTAAAACTAAACTGAACTAGAACTCTAACTAAAACTCTAAGCTAAGACTCTAAGGTAAAACTCTAAACTCTTAACTAAAACTTTACTAAACTATAACTTTAACTAAAACTCTAAGCTATGACTCTAAGCTAAAATTCTAAATTCTTAACTATAACTAAACTAAACTAGAACTCTAACAAAAACTCTAAGGTAAAACTCTAAGCTAAAACTCGAAACTCTTAACTAAAACTTAACTAAACTACAACTTTAAGTAAAACTCTAAGCTATGACTCTAAGCTAAAACTCTAAATTCTTAACTGTAACTAAACTAAACTTCAACTCTAACTAGAACTCTAAGCTAAGACTCTATGGTAAAACTCTAAACTCTTAACTAAAACTAAACTAAACTAGAACTCTAACTAAAACTCTAAGCTAAGACTCTAAGCTAAAAACTCTAAACTCTTAACTAAAACTAAACTAAACTAGAACTCTAACAAAAACTCTAAGCTAAGACTCTAAGCTAAAAAACTCTAAACTCTTAACTAAAACTAAACTAAACTAAAACTCTAAGCTAAGACTCTAAGCTAAAACTCTAAACTCTTAACTGTTACTAAACTAAACTTCAACTTTAACAAAAACTCTAAGCTAAGACACTAAGCTAAAACTCTAAACTCTTAACTATTACTAAACTAAACTGCAACTTTAACAAAAACTCTATGCTAAGGCTCTAAGCTAAAAACTCTAAAATCTTAACTAAAACTAAACTAAACTAGAACTCTAACAAAAACTCTAAGCTAAGACTCTAAGCTAAAACTCTAAACTCTTAACTATTACTAAACTAAACTTCAACTCTAACAAAAACTCTAAGCCAAACTCGAAACTATTAACTAAAACTAAACTAAACTAGAACTTCAACAAAAACTCTAAGCTAAGACTCTAAGCTAAAAACTCTAAACTCTTAACTAAAACTAAAATAAACTAGAACTCTAACAAAAACTCTAAGCTAAGACTCTAAGCTAAAACTCTAAACTCTTAACTCTAAACTAAAACTAAACTAAACTAGAACTTCAACAAAAACTCTAACTAAGACTCTTAGTTAAAAACACTAAACTCTTAACTAAAACTAAACTAAACTAAAACTCTAAGCTAAGACTCTAAGCTAAAACTCTAAACTCTTAAGTAAAACTAAACTTTAACAAAAACTCTAAGCTAAGACTCTAAGCTAAAACTCTAAACTCTTAACTATAACTAAACTAAACTTCAACTTTAACAAAACTCTAAGCTAAGACTCTAAGCTAAAACTCTAAACTCTTAACTAAAACTAAACTAAACTAGAACTCTAACAAAAACTCTAAGCTAAGACTCTAAGCTAAAACTCTAAACTCTTAACTAAAACTAAACTAAACTAGAACTCTAATTAAAACTCTAAGTCTAAGCTAAAACTCTAAACTAAACTAGAACTTCAACAAAAAACTCTAAACTAAGACTCTAATCTAAAAACTCTAAACTCTTAACTAAAACTAAACTAAACTAGAACTCTAACAAAAACTCTAAGATAAGACTCTAAGCTAAAACTCTAAACTCTTAACTAAAACTAAACTAAACTAAAACTCTAAGCTAAGTCTCTAAGGTAAAACACCAAACTCTTAACTATAACTAAACTAAACTAGAACTCTAACAAAACTTTAAGCTAAGACTCTAAGCTAAAACTCTAAACTCTTAACTATTACTAAACTAAAACTTTAACACAAACTATAAGCTAAGACTCTAAGCTAAAACTCTAAACTCTTAACTAGAAGTAAACTAAACTAGAACTCTAACAGAAACTCTAAAATAAGACTCTAAGCTAAAAACTCGAGGCTCTTAACTATAACTAAACTATACTAGAACTCTAACAGAAACTATAAGCTAACACTCTAAGCTAAAACTCTAAACTCTTAACTAAAACTAAACTTAACTAGAACTCTAACTAAAACTCTAAGCTAAGACTCTAAGCTAAAACACTAAATTCTTAACTATAACTTTACTAAACCATAACTTTAACTAAAACTCTAAGCTATGACTCTAAGCTAAAACTCTAAATTCTTAACTATAACTAAACTAAACTAGAACTCTAACTATAACTCTAAGCTAAGACTCTAAGGTAAAACTCTAAACTCTTAACTAAAACTAAACTAAACTAGAACTCTAACAAAAATTCTAAGGTAAGACTCTAAGCTAAAACTCGAAACTCTTAACTAAAGTTTAACTAAACTACAACTTTAAGTAAAACTCTAAGCTATGACTCTAAGCTAAAACTCTAAATTCTCAACTGTAACTAAACTAAACTTCAACTCTAACTAGAACTCTAAGATAAGACTCTATGGTAAAACTCTAAGCTCTTAACTAAAACTAAACTAAACTAGAACTCTAACTAAAACTCTAAGCTAAGACTCTAAGCTAAAAACTCTAAACTCTTAACTAAAATAAACTAAACTAGAACTCTAACAAAAACTCTAAGCTAAGACTATAAGCTAAAAAACTCTAAACTCTTAACTAAAACTAAACTAAACTAGAACTCTAACAAAAATTCTAAGCTAAGACTCTAAGCTAAAACTCTAAACTCTTAACTATTACTAAACTAAACTTCAACTTTAACAAAAACTCTAAGCTAAGACTCTAAGCTAAAACTCTAAACTCTTAACTATTACTAAACTAAACTTCAACTTTAACAAAAACTCTAAGCTAAGACTCTAAGCTAAAACTCTAAACTCTTAACTATTACTAAACTAAACTTCAACTTTAACAAAAACTCTAAGCTAAGACTCTAAGCTAAAACTCTAAACTCTTAGCTATTACTAAACTAAACTAGAACTTCAACAAAAACTCTATGCTAAGACTCTAAGCTAAAAACTCTAAACTCTTAACTAAAACTAAACTAAACTAGTACTTCAACAAAAACTCTATGCTAAGACTCTAAGCTAAAACTCTAAACTTTTAACTATTACTAAACTAAACTTCAACTTTAACAAAAACTCTAAGCTAAGACTCTAAGCTAAAACTCTAAACTATTAACTAAAACTAAACTAAACTAGAACTTCAACAAAAACTCTAAGCTAAGACTCTAAGCTAAAAACTCTAAACTCTTAACTAAAACTAAAATAAACTAGAACTCTAACAAAAACTCTAAGCTAAGACTCTAAGCTAAAATTCTAAACTCTTAACTAAAACTAAACTAAACTAGAACTCTAACTAAAACTCTAAGCTATAACTCTAAGGTAAAACACCAAACTCTTAACTAAAACTAAACTAAACTAGAACTCTAACAAAAACTCTAAGCTAAGACTCTAAGCTAAAAACTCTAAACTCTTAACTAAAACTAAACTAAACTATAACTCTGAGCTAAGTCTCTAAGGTAAAACTCCAAACTCTTAACTATATCTAAACTAAACTAGAACTCTAACAAAAACTCTAAGCTAAGACTCTAAGCTAAAACTCTAAACTCTTAACTATTACTAAACTAAACTTCAACTTTAACAAAAACTCTAAGCTAAGACTCTAAGCTAAAACTCTAAACTGTTAAGTAAAACTAAACTAAACTAGAACTTCAACAAAAACTCTAAGCTAAGACTCTAAGCTAAAAACTCTAAACTCTTAACTAAAACTAAAATAAACTAGAACTCTAACAAAAACTCTAAGCTAAGACTCTAAGCTAAAATTCTAAACTCTTAACTAAAACTAAACTAAACTAGAACTGTAACTAAAACTCTAAGCTAAGACTCTAAGGTAAAACACCAAACTCCTAATTAAAACTAAACTAAACTAGAACTCTAACTGAAACTCAAAGGTAAAACATCAAACCCTTAACTAAAATTAAACTAAACTAGAACTCTATAAAAAACTCTAAGTTAAGACTCTAAGCTAAAACTCGAAACTCTTAACTAAAACTTAGCCAAACTAAAACTTTAAGTAAAACTCTAAGGTATGACTCTAAGCTAAAGCTCTAAATTCTTAACTGTAACTAAACTAAACTTCAACTCTAACTAAAACTCTAAGTAAAACTCTAATGTATGACTCTAAGCTAAAGCTCTAAATTCTTAACTGTAACTAAACTAAACTTCAACTCTAACTAAAACTCTAAGCTAAGACTCTAAGGTAAAAACTCTAAACTCTTAACTAAAACTAAACTAAACTAGAACTCTAACAAAAACTCTAAGCTAAGACTCTAAGCTAAAACTCGAAACTCTTAACTAAAACTTAACCAAACTATAACTTTAAGTAAAATTCTAAGCTATGACTCTAAGCTAAAACTCTAAATTCTTAACTGTAACTAAACTAAACTAAACTAGAACTCTAAATAAAACTCTAAGCTAAGACTCTAAGCTAAAAACTCTAAACTCTTAACTAAAACTAAACTAAACTAGAACTCTAACAAAAAGTCTAAGCTAAGACTCTAAGCTAAAAACTCTAAACTTTTAACTAAAACTACACCAAACTAAAACTCTAAGCTAAGTATCTAAGGTAAAACTTCAAACTCTTACCTATAACTAAGTTGTGGGTGAAAAGGATGGGTACTTCAATTTGTAAAATGGGTTTAGGAGGGACATTAAGAAAAGAACTTGTTCTGAAATGCCTTTTGAAAAGTATTGCTTGGTGTTGGGCATTCAAAAAGCTGTAAAGTAAAGTTGTGGGTGAAAAGGATGGGAATTTCAACTTGTAAAATGGGTTTAGGAGGGACATTATGAAAAGAACTTGCTATGAAATGTCCTTTGAAAAGTATTGCTTGATGTTGGAGCATTCAAAAAGCTGTATAGTAAAGTTGTGGGTGAAAAGGATGGGAACTTCAACTTATAAAATGGGTTTAGGAGGGACATTAAGAAAAGAACTTGTTGTGAAATGCCCTTTGAAAAGTATTGCTTGATGTTGGAGCATTCAAAAAGCTGTAAAGTAAAGTTGTGGGTGTAAAGGATGGGTACTTCAACTTGTAAAATGGGTTTAGGAGGGACATTAAGAAAAGAACTTGTTCTGAAATGCCTTTGAAAAGTATTGCTTGGTGTTGGAGCATTCAAAAAAGCAGTATAGTAAAGTCGTGGGTGAAAAGGATGGGTACTTCATTTTGTAAAATGGGTTTAGGACGGTCACTAAGAAAAGAACTTGTTCTGAAATGCCTTTGAAAAGTATTGCTTGGTGTTGGAACATTCAAAAAGCTGTAAAGTAAAGTTGTGGGTGTAAAGGATGGGTACTTCAATTTGTAAAATGGGTTTAGGAGGGACATTAAGAAAAGAACTTGTTCTGAAATGCTCTTGAAAAGTATTGCTTGGTGGTGGCGCATTCAAAAAGCTGTAAAGTAAAGTTGTGTGTGAAAAGGATGGGTACTTCAATTTGTAAAATAGGCTTAGGATGGACATTATGAAAAGAACTTGTTCTGAAATGCCTTTTGAAAAGTATTGCCTGATGTTGGGGCATTCAAAAAGCTGTAAAGTAAAGTTGTGGGTGAAAAGGATGGGAACTTCAACTTGTAAAATGGGTTTAGGAAGGACATTAAGAAAATAACTTGTTCGGAAATGCCCTTTGAAAAGTATTGCCTGGTGTTGGAGCATTCAAAAAGCTGTAAAGTAAAGTTGTGGGTGAAAAGGATGGGTACTTCAACTTGTAAAATGAGTTTAGGATGGACATTAAGAAAACAACTTGTTCTGAAAAGATATAATAAAGCCTTAAAAAAATATTAAAAAATGGTGGCTCAGGGGGCCCTTTGGGGTGCCGGGGGACCTTTGAGGACCGGGGGCTTCCTTTGAGGTTGGGATGAGGGATCGGAACCCTTTGGGGTTGGGGTAGAGGACCTCACGACACTGTTCAAATGGAACTTGTGTATTATAACGACCACAGAGTTTCACCCTCAAATTCTCTTCTAAAACATCTTCTAAAATCATCTTTTAAAATGTCTCTAACTGTTTCGCCGAAATAATTCCCTAAAATGTCTAAAACGGTTTCGCCCAAATAACCCCTAAACGTAATTTCTTCGTGTTCCTTTTGTTTTTGGCATCCCTGCGCTGTCACATTTCAAATTATTAAGAAACCCTTTCTTGAATCAATAAATCCCCTTCGAAACAACAAATTAATTCCCCTTTCTTGACAGATCAATCAACCATGACATCATCTGTCAGACATTAAAAAACTTCGCCCCGGAAACAATTCTACTGGTCAAACTCCAAAGATATAAATAAACTTTGCCCCGGATACAATTCTCTTGGAAATACATCAAAGACATTAATAAACTTTACCCATTCCTTTTTCATGACAAATCAATCAAACTTGACATCACCTGTCAGACATTAATCAATAATCCAGACTAACCTAACCTAACCTGGACACCTTGACATTCGTCCCAAGCATGCACTCGGCCAAAACAACAACAACAACAAATAAATCGACCTTGGAAAAAGAGGTCATTGACCCACTTTGATTAACCACGTGTTCTCCCTAGGGACTCTATGCCCATATTAGCAGCCCCGTTTGTGCTGGTACCCCCTCTCTGCTTACAATATCCGAGGCAGTACTTTCATACTAGAAAATAAAAAATCTGTGGTCGTTGATCAAAAATCCTGAAAAAATTCGTGTCTTAGCTACGAAAAATTCCAACATTTTTCGTGACAACCGCAAGCAGTTCAAATTTTGTTTTCTGGTAACATGTACTCTTTTTTCAATATTGCTACACCTCTTAAACCAAATCCAGTAATCAGGCAGTTCGAAGAGTCTAGCTGCCTGACATTTTCGACATTTGAACGCAAGGAAAAGTAAAAACTCATTTATTCTTTTTGGCATAAAAAAGAACATAGACAGCAGGAAATCATAAAAAATAAAACCTAAAATCTTTAAGAACCTTGTCCTCACATTCATCAGCTATAGCTGATGCTTTTCTTCTTTATTTTTTTTTGTAAGAAGACTTATGTCAGGAAATAGCGACCAAGCTTCTAGCTTCGCTTTCTTCCAGCCCAGTTTAGCCTGTAGTATAGATCTTGGAAGTGACCGTTTTCAGCCTGTTTCTTTTGTCCGTCTTCACATATTTGACAATGCAAAAAACGCTCACGACAATCGTATTCGAATAGGGCAAGCTTATAATAAGTAACGGCCAACATCTGAAACAGGAGTAAAACGAAAAGCACCAGTTGCTCTCTTTGAGTTAGCTTCTAGGATCCAAAACTAAACCATCTCACTTATTGGGAAATAACTTGCAAACATTGTTCGCCATTCATCAATGACCTTTCTTGGGTCCCACTCTGGTATTTGTGCAATTACAAGAACCTACGCAATAAAGGAGTAGATGAGGAATCTTTTGCCTTTACCAGATCCAACAAGTCAGCAAATTAAATGTCTGACTGAAAGATTAACATGAAAAAGTTATTGAAATATTAGAAACTGAAGGGTTAAAAGGGATTTTGAAACCAATGCTCCAAACACAACTTATAATCAACATTACTTTTATCAAATTCAATTCAATTCAAACTTTTTATTTCCTCCGAATACGAAGAGTAAAAAAAATAAATAAAGATAATAAGGGCTAATCAACAGGCCATAAAATTATTTTAAACTATATAACAACAAGTACGCAAAGGCCTTCAATCAAAATTACCACACAAATTAACACTTCTTTCATTAGATAATAAATTAACACTTAAAATTAACACTTCACAAATTAACACAATCATTAAAAAAATAAATCAAATAAAATAAATTAAGCTTCGTGCGCAGCTCTATATAAATTCTGAGAAAAAACATTTAATTTGGATGAAAATTTCTTTTGCTTTTTCTCCAAAACATCAACAGGGTTTTTTATTTTATATGTATTCATTAAATAAGTATTTGATTCAGATTTAGAAAAGCGGCAAAGGAACTTAGCAAAAATAAAAAATGTGGTTTTAACTTGCGCAATATTACTAATTCTAAAAAACGGGAGAAGCGATGAAAAAACTAAAATTTGAGGCAAAGCGACTGTATTATATACCCGAGCCAGTGATTTCCGAGAAAGAAGATCGCGAATTGTTCGCGATCTTCTTGATCGTCTCAAAATTGTTCTCGAAGCTCATTAACACGTTTTGGTTTTCTAATTTTCACATAAAATTGATACTATAGAATCGATCCACTGGAATAGTATTTTGTTTTGCCATGTCTTCACGTTTGACCTCAGTTTTGTGTTAGACTGAGCCCATATCCTTTCTGAGCTCCGATTTTCTAACGTTTCTTGCGAGCTTTTGCGACGGATCATCTTTAAAACCCTCCCATTTTGTCGTCTATAACTTTTCTCTCGCCCCTTCCATGTCCTTTCTTCACCACTAAGGTACCAATTGACCCAGTCATCTGCAGCAATTGACGAAGCTTTTTCAGTTCAAAAAGACGCATCCATCACAATAAAACTTAGAAAGATTTATGTGTTTAAGTTTGATGACAAAGCATATTACAACTTCCTGATATATAGCCCCATGCTCAAATGTGGTGTTTGTACTGCTTCGCAAACTTCCCCTCCCCCCCCCCCTCCGAAATTTCCCAAACGGTTTAGCTACTATATAACGCCATGATCTTACTTCTGACTACTTGAATGTAAGAACACCCGGTAAAAATTTCTCGTATCAGAGACAACTAATAGTAGTAAAGTATTAATAGTAAAAACAACAAATAAAATAACGAAATTCTTACTTTACAACATGCAGCATGTTTCAACAGATTATCACATTTTTTCCATTGTAATCCATATTTTGCAATCGTTTTTAAACGGCTATAACTCCTTAGAAATCAGAACAAAATTCGCACTTTACTGACAAAATACAAATGAATTGTCAGTTTAATATACATATACTGATATTTAGTAATCAAAATGTTAAAATTATTTGATTTATTAAAGTTATAAAAGTAAAACATTAATATTTTTTTCAGTAAAGCGCAAATTTTGTTCTGGCCTTGGGAAGGCATAGGGGTTTTGCGCCCAACTTATGTTAATTTCTGCTCGTTTTGAGTTTGACTCGGTTAATTATTGTAATTTCTGTTCGTTTTGGGTTTCGTTTGTTTATCAATGCGGATTTGTGGTAGTTTCGAGCTTGGTAGATTATTTGATTTTATTTTCGCTCATTTTTTTGTCTAATGGAGTTCTTTACTTTTCTTTGAAAAACTTATTTTGTGGGAAAAGTTTTTTTATTTAATTTCTGTTCGTTTTATATTGACATAGTCTTTTCAGGGAAAAAGAAAATAACACTTTAAATATTTTCGTTTTTTGAGACTTTATAGTTTGGCCTGCTATTTGTATGCTGGAGAAAAATTTTCAGCAATTTTTAACAACATAAACCATTTTAAAAATCTGGACACAAATAGTACTGTTTAACTTAGTTTCATACCTCCTCTAGTTGACCTGAAATGGAAAACTTGGTACCATTCGCAAAAAAATCTTTTACTTTCTTTGATAGCTTTGATACACTTACACTATTTTGATTTGGTTAAATTTTAAAGGCAGAAGTAGCCTCGAAAGTTTGAACATAATACCCTCAGGTGTTCTTGGGATACTGCTGAAATGCCTCACTGTGAATTAGCATTATCATAGTGCATTTTGATTTAATCTTGAGGCAACATTTAGTTTTTAAACATAATGGGCAAGTTGGAGGGTGGGAGTGGAAGGGGGATTAGTTGCCCTCCAATCACTTTCGACTATTAAAAAAGGCATCAGCCCTTTCTATTTTCAATCGAATGAGCCCCTTTCGAAGTTCGCACGACAACTCCTTCGATACGAAGTGCCCTGGTCTAAACAACACAAACAACAAAAAATATTACTAATCATTTTCGACTGTCAAAAAGGCACTAGACCTTTGAATTTCAAATCAAATGAGCCCTTTTCTGAAGTTTCTACGACAACGTCTTCTATAAAAACCTTATATGCCCCAGGGCATAACTTAAAATCCTTGCCCTGAGGGCTGTGGTGGAGTATACTCCTCAAAAACATATTTTTTATCTGTAAATTAACTACGCTGAACAAAATGGCTATCTCAAAATTTTTATTGGGTGTGTTTGGGGGAATGAAGGGCGTGGGGGGCTAGTTGCCCTCCAATCACTTTCGACCATTAAAAAGGGTACTAGCCCTTTGAATTTACAATCGAACGAGCCTTTTTTGAAGTTTCTACGGCAACGCCTTCTATAAAAACCTTATATTCCCCTAGGGCATAACTTAAAACCCTTGCCCCGAGAGTTGTGGGGAGTGTCCTCCTCAAAAAGATATTTTTTCTATCTGGAAATAAACTATGCTGAACAAAATGGCTATCTCAAAATTTTGATTGGATGTGTTTGGGGGAATGATGGGCGTGGGGGGCGGGGTTCTAGTTGCCCTCCAATCACTTTCGACTATTAAGAATGGAACTAGCCCTTTGAATTTCCAATCGAATGAGCCTGTTTTGAAGTTTCTATGACAACGCCTTCTATAAAAACCTTATATGTCCCCAGGGCATAACTTAAAACCCTTGCCCTGAGGGTTGTGGGGGAGGGTCCTCCTCAAAAATATATTTTCTATCTGGTCATCAACTACGCTGAACAAAATGGCTATCTCAAAATTTTGATTGGATGTGTGTTGGGAGAAGTATGGGCGTGGGGGAAGGGGGTGTTCTAGTTGCCATCCAATCACTTCGGACTATTAAAAAGGGCACTAGCCACTTCAATTTCCAATCGAGTGAGCCCTTTTCGAAGTTTCGATACGAAGTGCCCGGGTATGGAGAAAAAAACCCAAAACACAACACATTGTGCCCACATCATTCTTTACTTAGGCAGCGCTAGCGCGCTACCTATGAAAAGGTGGGCGTTAGAGGGGGGCTAGTTACTGTCCAATCACTTTCAACTATTAAAAAGGGCACTAGCCCTTTGAATTTCCAATCAAATGTGCCTTTTTTGAAGTTTCTATGACAACGCCTTCTATAAAAACCTTATAAGCCCCCAGGCATAACTTAAAACCCTTGCCCCGAGGGTTGGGGGGGGGGGGGAGTGTCCTCCTCAAAAACATATTTTCTGTCAAGAAAACAACTACGCTGAACAAAATGGCTATCTCAAAATGTTGATTGGATGTGTTTGGGGGAATGATGGGCGTGGGGGTGGGGGGTGTTGCTAGTTGCCCTCCAATCACTTTCGAATATTAAAACGGGCACTAGCCGTTTGAATTTCCAATCGAATGAGTCTTTTTTGAAGTTTCTACGACAACGCCTTCTATAAAAACCTTATATGCCCCCAGGACATAACTTAAAACCCTTGCCCTGAGGGTTGTGGGGGAGTGTCCTCCTCAAAAAGATATTTTCTATCTGGAAATCAACTACGCATAAAAAAATGGCTATCTCAAAATTTTGATTGGATGTGTTTGGAAGAATGATGGGCGTGGGTAAGAGGCTAGTTGCCCTCCAATCACTTTCGACTAATAAAAAGGGCACTAGCCCTTTGAATTTCCAATCGAATGAGCCTTTTTTGAAGTTTCTACGACAACGGATTCTATAAAAACCATATATGCCCCCAGGGCATAACTTAAAACCCTTGCCCCGAGGGTTTTGGGGGAGTGTCCTCCTCAAAAAGATATTTTCTATTTGGAAATCAACTACGCTGAACAAAATGGCTATCTCAAAATTTTTATTGGATGTGTTTGGGGAATGATGGGCGTGGGGGGGGGGGGCTAGTTGCCCTCCAATCACTTTCGACTATTAAAAAAGTACTAGCCCTTTGAATTTTCAATCGAATGAGCCTTTTTGAAGTTTGTACGAACGCCTTTTATAAAAACCTTATATGCCCCCAGGGCATAACTTAAAACCCTTGCCCCGAGGGTTGTGGGGGAGTGTCCTCCTCAAAAAGATATTTTTCAGTCTGGAAATCAACTACGCTGAACAAAATGGCTATCTAAAAATTTCTATTGGATGTGTTTGGGAGAATGATGGGCGCGGGGGGGGGGGACTAGTCGCCCTCCAATCACTTTCGACTATTGAGAAGGGCACTAGCTCTTTGAATTTCCAATCGAATGAGCCTTTTTTGAAGTATCTACGACAACGCCTTCTAAAAAAACTTTATATGCCCCCAGGGCATAACTTAAAACCCTTGCCCCGAGGGTTTTGGGGAGTCTCCTCCTCAAAAAGATATTTTCTATCTGGAAATCAACTACGCTGAACAAAATGGCAATCTTAAAATTTTGATTGGATGTATTTGGGGAATGACGGGCGTGGGGGGGCTAGTTGCCCTCCAATCACTTTCGACTATTAAAAATGGCACTAGCCCTTTGAATTTCCAATTCAATGAGCCTTTTTTGAAGTTTCTACGACAGCGCCTTCTATAAAACCTTATATACCCCCAGGGCATAACTTAAAACCCTTTCCCTGAGGGTTGTGGGGGAGTGTCCTCCTCAAAAGATATTTTCTATCCGGAAATCAACTACGCTGAACAAAATGGCTATCTCAAAATTTTTATTGGATGTGTTTGGGGGTATGATGGGCGTGGGGGGGGGGGGCTAGTTGCCCTCCAACCACTTTCGACTATTAAAAAGGGCACTAGCCATTCCAATTTGCAATCGAATGAGCCCTTTTCGAACTTTCTACGACAACTCCTTCGATACGAAGTGCCCGGGTGTGGAGAAAAAAAAACAAAAAACACCACATTGTACCCACATCGTTCTTTACGTAGGCAGCGCTAGCGCGCTGCCTATGATTTCAAAATATATCCTACAAGACGATTCCTTCGCAAATTCCATTGTAAGTCCATAGAGGGCCATTAAGTGAAATCCTGTTCCTTATTATTTTCCTGAACAAGATGGGTAGCCAAAAAAAATAATAATAATAATAAAACAACTCTTTAAATTTATCCATATTATTTTTTACTGAAAAATCTTTTTTTTTGGTATTTTATTGTAGTGGTCGACTTCATACAAAAGGTCGACTTCTAATAAAAATATTATCCTTAGATTCCCTATTATATTAAGTAAAAAAACAATTTTTTTAAACTGAAAGTAAGGAGCGACATTAAAACTTAAAACGAACAGAAATTATTCCGTATATGAAGGGGCTGTCCCCTCCTCAACGCTTCACTCTTTACGCCAAAGTTTTTTATTGTTTTAAAAAATAAAGTTGTGAGACAGAGTCAAACTTTAGCGTAAAGAGCGAGGCGTTGAGGAGGGGACAAACCCTTTCATATACGGAATAATTTTTGTTCGTTTTAAGCTTTAATGTCGCTTCTTACTTTCAGTTTAAAAAACTTGTTTTTTTATTTAATTTCTGATCGTTATTTAGTTAATGCAGCTTTATTTTGGCTCACCGTCATTGAATAAGTAAACAAAATTTGCATAAAAATTTTACTTTTCTTTTGCTAAATGGATGTCTCTAAATTTGGTTATGACGTAATTTACAAATTAACTTACGTAACTAACTTCTATATTCGTATATTTTTCTTCTGGCAAAAAATACAAAGTTGCAGATTTTTGCAGATCCTATGTAATAGGGTTTTCTGATACGCTGAATCTGACGGTGTGATTTTCATTAAAATTCTTTCACTTGTAGGGGATTTTTCCCCCCTCTTTAAAAAATCGGGTAAATTTTCTCAGGCTCGTAGTCTTTGATGAGTAATACTAAACTTAATAAAATTTGTATATTTAGAATCAGCATTATAAACACATTCTTTTGATACATTTATTGACATCAAAATTCCGTTTTTAAAAGTTTCGATTACTATTGAGCCGTATCGCTTGTTTTTTTTTATTGTTTTTTTATTACGTATATGAGGGGGTTCTCCCCTTAGTCAATACCACGCTCTTTACGTTAAAAGTAAAAAAAAATTTTGATTCACAAACCCCTGAATCACAAAGGCCGCTTAATTAGAATAGATAGCTCTTTTGAAAGCACTAAAAAAAACTGTAGCGTAAAGAGCGAGGTATTGACTTGGGGGAGAACCCCCTCACATACGTTATAATTTCTGTTCGTTTTAAGTTCTAATGTTACTTCTTACTTTCAGTTGAAAAAACTTATTTTTTTTAAATTTAATTTCTTACCCCAAAGAAACATCCTCTACGGAAAGATTCTTCAGAATGATCCCCTCCTCTAGCCCCCCCCCTCCAGAAAAAAAATCCTTCCTGAAAATGTCTGTATACTTCCCAATAACCAATAAATAATGCTGGCAAGTCCGGCGCCCCCTACATGGCAATTTCCCTTCCCCCATGAAAACTTCCTTCATGGACAGATCCTCCAACATAACCCCTGACCCACCCACCCCCCCCCACTACCAGAAAAAAAAACCTCCTGAAAACTTCTGTATACTTCCCAATAACCAATACTATATGTTAACAATGGGTAAAGTTCATAACTTTTAGCCCTCCCCCTGGGGACTTCGGGGGATTAAGTCATCTTAAAAGAAATATTTATCATATTTTGACCATGCTGAACAAAATGGTTGTCTCAAAATTTTGATCGGGTGACTTTGGGAAAAAAATAAGCGTGGGAGGGGGCCTAGTTGCCCTCCATTTTTTGTGGTCACTTAAAAAGGGCACTAGAACTTTTAATTTCCGCTCCAATGAGCCCTCCCACGATATTCTAGGACCACTGGGTCGATACGATCACCCCCGGGGGAAAAAAACAAATAAACACGCATCCGTGATCTTTCTTCTGGCAAAAAATGCAAAATTCCACATTTTTGTAGATAGGAGCTTGAAACCTCTACAGTAGGGTTCTCTGATACGCTGAATATGATGGTGTGATTTTCATTAAGGTTCTATAATTTTTAGGTGGGTCTTTCCCCCTTTTTTGAAAATCAGCCGAATTTTCTCAGGCGCGTAACTTTTGATGGGTAGCACAAAACTTGACGAAAGTTATATATTTGAAATTAGCATTGAAATTTGATTCTATTGATGTATCTCTTGGTATCAAAAACCCGTTTTCTAGAGTTTCGGCTACCATTGAGCCGGTTCGCTCCTTACTTACAGTTCGTTACCACGAACTGCTTGATACTTTTTCCAAATATTATGATCAATTTCCTCACAATGTATTCCCCATCCCTTATGGTCCAGACATAGCCCTAGGACATAGGCCTAGGAAAGAGATTGCATTTGGAACTAACATAAATGAAGGAATCTAACGGCAATATTTATGCTGATTATATTACATTTTGGTGTGGTCAACTACTAAACTTTTTTCATTTGCCCCTACTCTATAAAAATGACAAATATATCCTCCATCTTTATATTTTCGTGAATTGGCATCCTCCCTCTGAAAAATGAAGACGTTCTGATAATTCATCTGTTTCTTGAACATTTTCGGTACTTGTCCTTTATTCAAAACACACCCAAGTTGATTAAATTTACAGGTACACTTTACAAAATTACAGGTGGTTGAAACAACTGAGATGCATTGGGAGACAGATAAGATATATACAATTTGGGCTATATATTTGCACATTAGGGGGGTTGGGGCCGTGGAGGTTAAGTATAGTGGGGCTGCACGCAAAATGTAACCTAACCTAACATAACTTAACCAAAATGCCAACTCTATATATTAAATATTTAATTAAAACATACCTAGTTTTTTTCACTAATCCTAGGTTGATTTTCTCCAAATACAGAAACCTAAGATCAGACAACCGGTTTTGACTTATCTTGTAGATAAAAATTCCTGGGTTTGTTCTGGATAATGGATAAGTGCCCATTTTCCTAAATATACTCTTAAAATAAAGTCATTGTATATATATATATATATATATATCGTACACACCTATCAAAGCGTATCTTAAATTCACACCTGAACTTAGCTATCACTGAATATAAGTATAAAATTAAGCAAAAAAAAAACTGTTAAAAAAAAGTTTTTTCAACTGAAAGTAAGGAGCAACATTAAAAACTAAAACGAATAAAAATTAATAGGTATATGAGGGGGGATACTCCTCCTCAACGCCTCGGTCTTTACGCTAAAGTTTTTTAGTGCTTTTAGGAAAAGCTCCTTATTGTTCTAATTAAATGAACCTTGTGTTTTAGGAGTTGTTCTTAAAGATTTGGGAAAAAATTCAAACTTTAGCGTAAATAGCAAGGTGTGAAGGAAGAGCAAACCCCTCATATACGTAATAATTTCTGTTCGTTTCAATTTTTAATGTCGTTCCTTAGTTTCAGTTGAAAAAACTTGTTGTTTTTATTATTTAATATCTGAGCGTTTTTCTAATTAACACCAGAATATCTGGCCCCACCTCCACAGAAAAATCCCTCTTCCCCACTGTTATATTATCTAGACAATCAATCCTGGCGAAAATTTACCTGGACGATTGCCCTTAACATTTCCACGCGTAAAATTGAGTTGGCGAAGAGAAAGCCAGACATAAAAATAATTTCGAATAGGAATTCTGGCAAATTTTCCCAGTGTAAAATTTCGCCTGGAAAATTCTCCCCCTAGAAACTTTCGTCCCCATGGAAAATTCTCCCTGTGCAAAAGCCCCCCAAGAACCCCCCCCCCCCCCCCGAAAAATGTATGCAAACTTAACGACAACAGTTACTATACGTAAACAAGGGGAAAATTTTATAGCTTAAAAACCTTTCCCCTGGGTCTGGGGAGGGGTCATGATATATCCAAAAACATAGTTATTAGGCCTTTCAACTATGCTTAACAAAATGGCTGTCTCAAAATTTTGATCACACGATATTATTGAGGGCGTACACACTTCAAGCAGAGCCCTGTCCCTTTTAAGGACACAGGTAGCCAGGATTTCAAGCGCACAGGTACCAAGATCTTAAACACACAGGTAGCAAATTAACATGGGATTTTAAACGGAGCCCCGTTGTGTCATGGCGCCCCTGTGAAATCACAACATCCCTGTTTCTATGCAAGATTCCCAGGTGTTTCAGCATGATTAATTTGAGTGTTCCACTTTGATTTTGAATTTATCCAGAAGAAAAGAAAAAGTTATACTTCAGTTTTGAATTTCTCAAAAAAGAGAAAAAAAGTTAAACTTCTCTTCTAAATTTCTCAAAGAAGAGAAAAAACTATGCTCCGGTTCTGAGATTCATCGAAGAAAACAAAAAGTTCCACTTCAGTTCTGAATTTTTAAAAGAAGAAAAACAAGTTACACTTCTCTTCTGGATTGTTCCATAGAAGAGAGTGGCTAGTGCCCTTTTTAATAGTCAAAAGTGACTGGAGGGCAACTAGCCCCCCCCCCCCATGCCCATCATTCCCCCAAACACATCCAATGAAAATTTTTAGATAGCCATTTTGTTCAGCGTAGCTGATTTCCAGATATAAAATATCTTTTTGAGGAGGACACACCCCCAAAACCCACGGGGCAAAGGTTTTAAGCTATGTCCTGAGGACATATAAGGTTTTTATAGAAGATGTTGTCGTAGAAACTTCAAAAAAGGCTCATTCGAATGGAAATTCAAAGACTAGTGCCCTTTTTAATAGTCGAAAGTGACTGGAGGGCAACTATCCCCCCACGCCCATCATTCCCCCAAAGACATCCAATCAAAATTTTTGGATAGCCATTTTGTTCAGCGTAATGGATTTTCTGATAGAAGATATCTTTTCGTCGAGGACACTCCCCCACAACCCTTGGAGCAAGGGTTTTAAGTTATGCCCTGGGGGTATATAAGGTTTTTATAGAAAGCGTTGTCGTAGAAACTAAAAGAAAGGTTCATTCGATTAGAAATTCAAAGGGCTAGTATCCTTTTCTAATAGTCGAAAGTGATTGGAGGGCAACTAGCCCCACCCCCCAAGCCCATCATTCCCCAAAAAACATCCAATCAAAATTTTTAGATAGCCATTTTGTTCAGCGTAGTTGATTTTCTGATAGAAAATATCTTTTCGTGGAGGACACTCCCCCACAACCCTCGGGGCAAGGGTTATAAGTTATGCCCTGGGGGTATATAAGGTTTTTATAGAAGGCGTTGTCGTAAAAACTTCAAAACAGGCTAATTCGATTGGAAATTTAAAGGGCTAGTACCCTTTTTAATAGTCGATAGTGATTGGAGGGCAGCTAGCCCCCCCCCCACGCCCATAATTTCCCCAAACACATCCAATTAAAATTTTTAGATAGCCATTTCGTTCAGCGTATTTGATTTCCAGATAGAAAATATGTTTTTGAGGAGGAAACTCCCCCACAACCCTCAAGGCAAGGGTTTTGTGTTATGCCCTGGGGGCATATGAGGTTTTTAAAGAAGGCGTTGTCGTAGAAACTTCAAAACAGGCTCACTTGATTGGAAATTCAAAGCGCTAGTATCCTTTTATAATAGTCGAAAATGATTGGAGGGCAACTAGCCCCCTCCCCCACGCCCATCATTCCCCCAAACACATCCAATGAAAATTTCTAGATACACATTAGTAGTAACCTATTAAAAGGTTTCACCAGTGGCTTCAGGGGTTTTATACTTTATATACACCTGAGACACTACAGTTTCACGTGCACATTGCAAAAAGCGACCAATCATTTTATACCTATAAAGTGGTCAAACACGTTCTGAAACTATAGTCAGGATTGTATAAGACAATCAGACTGGTTATTGCTATATATTTCAAACTTACATGGAATTTCACAAGAATATGCAGTACAGTTTCACGTGCACATTTTAAAAAGCGTGCAAACCTATAAAGTGGTCAAACACGTTTTGAGAGTATAGTCGAGATTGTATATCACAACCAGACTGGTTTTTGCGGCAACACCCATTTTTTAGGGCCAATCAGAGAGAGAGTGGAGGTTATTCTATATACGATAACTTGATTGGTGATTGGATTCAAATAAAAGGAGTGATTTTCATTGCAATTCATATTAGTAAGAGAATTGAATTCAGAGAGAATAGTTTATTTGAGAGGATATTAGTAGAGAAAATGAGTGGAGTATTTACACTATTGGATATTGATGGTGGAGCCGGCAGCAGAAGCAAAGATATACGAGTACCAAGCGTGGCTGTGGAAATAACAGGAGGCTGTAGACTATGCCTAGAGTGGGACGATATGTATGCTAGATACGTGATATCATTAAGCAAATTGAAAATGGAGGAGCAATTATGTTTTGCTGCGAAACTGAATATTGTGCATATAAATAGACTTCAGGCAGCATTAGGTGCGCTAGTGAAATATATTGATGAGAACAAATTGCATCAGTGATTATTATTGTTGTAATTATGCTAAATAAAATTGTTTCTAAATTAAAGGTATTTTTCTTTCTATAGTAGACTAGCGTATATTTTTTAGAGTATAAAAATTCTGGTTAGTCTGAAGTTGGTTGTGAGGGTGTTAGGACTCTAAAAAAATGGATAGAATTGAGAAAGAGCGAATCATGGGGAATCTAGTGCATATGGAAAAACGTTGGATTCTAGATGACGATTTTCTAGAGCTGTCTATTCAAAGGAAGATATTTTCTCAGGGAATGCTTGTCGATATAATGAAAACTGATTCTCCATCATTAGACTATTGCATGAAGCTTTTACGTTGTGGTCCAAATGCATTTACACAATTTATTGATATATTAATCACGACACGGCAAAATGATATTGTGGATATACTTTTAAACACTAGTTTAGAAATTTAGGACTTTTTTCCTGAGAAAGATGGTGTTCAAGGATGATTTACTCCTCTCTCTCTCTCTCTATATCCCACTCAATTTGTTGTTGCTGCTAGCTCAGTTTCATTGTGGCAGTGAGAGTGTCAACACATAAAAAAATGTTCCACTATGCATGTACACGCTGGGCAGCTGTTCATCATGTGAGAATTGCACAATGATTGATGAGTATGATGAAAAGTGTAGATTATGCAACCCGTGTAAATTGCATAGAGGATATGCTGTACAAATTAAAGGTTGTAATTCCTGTCTTGAAGAGGTGTGTGAGTCTCATTCTAGACGGCACCTATGCTCAAATTGCCACTATGATAAATGTAATCAATGGGATAATACATATCCCGGTATGATTGGAAAGAATCCTAAGCGTGATTTTAGTTTATTGCTACGAGATTGGTATCGTTGTGGTTTTAGATTGTTCTGGGAAGAGGAGCCGGGTCAGCGATTTAACTGTTGGAACAAAAAAAGAATATGGTTTCTACGTCATCGTTGTGAAGACAATGGGTATTATGATTATAAGCCCACTGATTTTTATTTGGCTGTGACGGAATGTGATTCACCACTTGAGGACACTGTTTGTAATATTGCTTCAAATAAGCAAATTGAAACATGTGAATTCTACAGAATGAATGAGAATAGTATCATTGACTATACAAAGAGATATGACAAGAGTGAAGTTACACTCTACTGTAAAAAATCTGACCCTGACATTGCAGCACATCAGGATCAGTATACTGTGAATTCGGATAATCTACCTGCATTAGTTGTTCTCGACAAATAC
Organism: Artemia sinica; assembly: GCA_027921565.1. NCBI lineage: Eukaryota > Metazoa > Arthropoda > Branchiopoda > Anostraca > Artemiidae > Artemia > Artemia sinica. Next base: position 12,947,543 of record CM051275.1, read on the forward strand.
CTAGTAGGAGATGGAATCTAAAGAGTATAAAAGTCGTTTTTATCATGTATATACATTTTTTTTTTATTAATAAACTATTTCACATACATTTTTAGAACATTTTATTCGTAGGGCACTAAAGTCAATATTAAACACGCTTGTAAGTATATTTTCCACTAGAAAGTCGTTCAATCGAAGTAAGTCAACGTAGATGTCGAGAAACTGCAGGGGAGATGGGTTGATGGCAAGAAAATAATTTTAATAACGGATAGCTTTACTTCTTCGATGTGTTCTGTATAATACACAAGTGGTGGGGTGATGGCAGCGGGGTGTCTTAGAGTACTTATAGTGCTGTACTGTGCGCCGAATTGCTTGCGAAAAAACCCGAATGAATGACTTGAAATAAAATTTTTAACTAGAAATGGCTGAAAAGTGTTTTGGGGGTGATGGATTGACGACAGAAGGGTGTCTTAGCGTAGTTATAGTGTGATAGTGGGGGGGGGGGGCAAATTGCTAGCGAAAAACCCAAATGAATGAGTTGAAATAACATTTTTAACTAGAAATCTCTGAAAAAATATTTTTGGGGGGAGATATTGGAATGGCAGCCGGCTGTCATAGAGTAGTTATAGTGTGATAGTTTTGGGGCGTATTGCTTACAAAAATCCCAAATGAATGAGTTGAAATAAAATTTTTAACGATAAATGGCTGAAAAGTGTTTTGGGGGAGATGGGTTGATGGCAGAAGGATGTCTTAGCGTAGTTATAGTGTGATAGTGGGGGGGGGCGAATTGCTAGCGAAAAACCCAAGTGAATGAGTTGAAATAAAATTTTTAACTAGAAATGACTGAAAAGTGTTTTGGAGGAGATGGGTTGATGGCAGAAGGATGTCTTAGCGTAGTTATGGTGTGATAGTGGGGGGCGAATTGCTAGAGAAAAACCCAAATGAATGAGTTGAAATAAAATTTTAGCAAGAAATGGCTGAAAAGTGTTCTTGGGGATATGGGTTGATGGCAGAAGGATGTCTTAGCGTAGTAATAGTGTGATAGTGGGGGGCGAATTGCTAGCGAAAAACCCAAATGAATGAGTTGAAATAAAATTTTTAACTAGAAATGGCTGAAAGTGTTACACCCCTGAAATCACTGGTGAAAACTTTTAATAGGTTACTACTGACATTTTGTTCAGCGTAGTTGATTTCCAGATAGATTATATGTTTTTTAGGAGGACACTCCCCCACATCCCTCAGGGCAAGGGTTTTAAGTTATGCCCTTGGGTATATAAGGTTTTTAAAGAAGGTGTTGTCGTAGAAACTTCAATAAAAGTTCATTCGACTCGAAATTCCAAGGGCCAGTGCCCTTTTTAATAGTCGAAAATGATTGGAGGGCAACTAGCCCCCCCCCCCCAATACCCATCATTCTCCCAAACACATCCAATAAAAATTTTGAGATAGCCATTTTGTTGAGGGTAGTTGATTTCCAGATAGAAAACATATTTTTAAGGAGGACACTCACCCACAACCCTCAGGGCAAGGATTATAAGTTATGCCCTGGGGGCATATAAGGTTTTTATTGAAATCTTTGTCGTAGAAACTTAAAAAAGGGCTCATTCGATTTGAAATTCAAAGGACTAGTACCCTTTTTAATAGTCAAAAGTGATTTGAGGGCAACTAACCCCCCTCTCTCACCCACCTTTTCCCAAAACATATCTAATCCAAATTTTTAGATAGCCATTCTATTCAACTTAGTTAAAAATTTTGGAAATAAGGTCTTTAAGGATGACAGCCCCAACCCCCACAGCCCTCAGGACAGGGGTTGTAAGTTATGCCTTGGGGGCATATAAAGTTTTTATTGAAAGCATTGTCCTAGAAACTTCAAAAGGGCTTATTCAATTGGAAATTGAAAAGGCTAGTGCCTTTTTTAATAGTTGAAAGTGATTCGATAGCGACTAACGCCCCTCTCACGCCCACCATTTTTCCAAACACATCCAATCAAAATTTTGAGATATCCATTTTGTTCGACGTAGTTGAAAGTTGTGGAAATTAGGTCTTTTAGGATGATATACCCCTCAGTGCAAGGGTTGTAAGTTTTGCCCTGAGGGCATATATGGTTTATATAGAAAGTTGTTGTATATGATTTATAGAATAGGTTTTAGTATTCCTTAAATCCAATTTTTATTCGTTTTAAAAACTAATTGTTGACTTAAGACTAAATTAAAATGCACTGTGTTAATGCTAATTCCCAATAAGGCATCTCAGCAGTATCCCAAGAACGACTAAGGGTATTATGTTCAAACGTTCGGGGCTACTTCTGCTCTTAAAATTTAACCAAATCCAAATAGCGTAAGTGTATCCAAGCTATCAAAGACAGTAAACAGATGTTTTTGCGAATGGTATCATGTTTTTCAGTACAGGTTAACTAGAGGAGTTATGAAACTAAATTAAACAGTACTATTTGTGTCTAGATTTTTAAGAGGGTGTATGCTGTTAAAAATTGCTGAAAATTTTTCTCCGGCATACAAATAGCAGGCCAAACTATAAAGTCTTAAAAAAACAAAAAGATTTAAAGTTTTATTTTCTTTTTCCCTGAAAAGACTATCAAACAGTTCGTGGTAACGAACTGTAAGTAAGGAGCGACCCGGCTCAATGGTAACCGAAACTCTAGAAAACGGGTTTTTGATACCAATAGATATATCAAAAGAATCAGATTTCAATGCTGATTTCAAATATATAACTTTCATCAAGTTTAGAGCTACCCATCAAAAGTTACGCGCCTGAGAAAATTTGGCTGATTTTCAAAAAAAAGGGGAAAGACCCCCTAAAAGTTATAGAACCTTAATGAAAATCACACCATCATATTCAGCGTATCAGAGAACCCTACTGTAGAGGTTTCAAGCTCCTATCTACAAAAATGTGGATTTTTGCATTTTTTGCCAGAAGAAAGATCACGGATGCGTGTTTTTTTTGTTTGTTTGTTTGTTTGTTTGTTTGTTTGTTTGTTTTTTTTTCCCCAGGGGTGATCGTATCGACCCAGTGGTCCTAGAATATCGTGGGAGGGCTCATTGGAACGGAAATTAAAAGTTCTAGTGCCCTTTTTAAGTGACCAAAAAAAATGGAGGGCAACTAGGCCCCCTCCCACGCTCATTTTTTTCCCAAAGTCACCCGATCAAAATTTTGAGATAGCCATTTTGTTCAGCATGGTCGAAAATATGATAAAAATGTCTTTTAGGATGACTTAATCCCCCAAAGTCCCCAGGGAGAGGGCTGAAAGTTATGAACTTTACTCAATGTTAACATATAGTATTGGTTATTGGGAAGTATACAGACTTTTTCAGAGGAGATTTTTTCTGGTAGGTGGGGGAAGGAGAGGGTCGGAGGCTATATGGAAGGATCTTTCCATGAAGGAAGTTTTCATGGGGGAAGGGACATTGCTATGAAGGGGGTGCCGGATTTCCCAGCATTATTAAAGAAAAAGATCAGGAATTAAATAAAAAAAACAAGTTTTTCAACTGATCAACTGATTGTGATTAAGAGGTCATTTTTAAAGAACTGGAAAAAAAAATTCGAACTATAGTTTAAAGAGCAGGGTATTGACTAGGGGGCGAACCCCCTAATATACGTGTTAAAAATTTATGAATATAGAAGTTCGTTACGTAAGTTAATTCTAAGTTACGTATATTTATTACTAATAAAAACGATCGTAAATAAAATTAAACAAGTTTCGAGAAAGCCATTTAACCAAATATAATATGCAAATTTTGTTTTAATTATTCATGTACGGTGAGCCAAAATCAAAACCTGCATTAATTCAAAAACGTTCAAAAATTAAATAAAAAAAAACAAGTTTTTTTAACTGAAAGTAAGGAGCGACATTAAAACTTAAAACGAACAGAAATTATTCCGTATATGAAAGGGGCTGTCCCCTCCTCAACGCCTTGCTCTTTACGCTAAAATTTGACTTTCTCACAACTCTATTTTTTTAAACAATAAAAAAACTTTAGCGTAAAGAGCGAGGCGTTGAGGAGGGGACAGCCCCCTTCATATACGGAATAATTTCTGTTCGTTTTAAGTTTTAACGTCGTTCCTTACTTTCAGTTAAAAAAACTTGTTTTTTTTATTTAATGTCAATATAAAACGAATATAAATTAATTAAAAAAATTTTTCCACAAAATAAGTTTTTCAAAGAAAAGTAAAGAACTCCATTAAACAAAAAATGAGCAAAAATAAAATAAAATAATCTACCAAGCGTGAAACTACCACAAATCAGCATTGATAAACAAATGAAACCCAAAACGAACAGAAATTACAATAATTAACCGAGTCAAACTCAAAACGAGCAGAAATTAACATAATTTTGGCGCAAAAACCTTATGCCTTCCCAGGGCCAGAACAAAATTTGCACTTTACTGAAAAAATACAGATGAAAGTGCATTGTCAGTTTAATATACATATACTGATATTTAGTAATCAAAATGTTAATATTATTTGATTTATTCAAGTTATAAAAGTAAAGTGCAAATTTTGTTCTGGCCTTGGGAAGGCATAGGGGTTTTGCGCCCAACTTATGGTAATTTCGGCTCGTTTTGAGTTTGACTCGGTTAATTATTGTAATTTCTGTTCGTTTTGGGTTTCATTTATTTATCAATGCTGATTTGTGGTAGTTTCACGCTTGGTAGATTTTTTTATTTTAGTTTAGCTCATTTTTTGTTTAATGGAGTTCTTTACTTTCCTTTGAAAAACTTATTTTGTGGGAAAAGTTTTTGTAATTAATACTATAAAAATGTCAAGCCTTCCAATCACTTTCGACTATTAAAAAGGGCACTAGGTCTTTCGATTTCCAATCAAATGAGCCCTTTTTGAGTTTTTACGAAAACACTTCCTATAAACACCTTATATGACCCCAGGGCATAAATTACAACTCTTACCCTAAGGGCTGTGAGGGTGGTTGTCATCCTCTAAGACCTAATTTCCAGAACTTTCAACTACGTTAAACAAAATGGCTATCTCAAAATTTTGATTGGATGGGTCTGGGAAAATGGTGGGCGTGGGAGGGGCGTTAGTCTTTCTCCAATCACTTTCAACTATATTAAAAAGGCACTAGCCCTTTCAATTTCCAATCAAATGAGCCCTTTTGAAGTTTCTACGACAAAACTTTCAATAAAAACCTTATATGCCCCCAGGCAATAAGTTACAACCCTCGCCCTGAAGGCTGAGGGGGGGGGGGTTGTCATCCTCACAGACCTAATTTCCAGAACTTTCTACTACGTTGAACAAAATGGCTATCTGAAAATTTTGATTGGATGTGTTTGGGGGAATGGTGGGCGTGGGCGTGAGAGAGGGGTTAGTTATCGTCCAATCGCTTTCAACTATTAAAAAGGACACTAGCCCCCTCCATTTCCAATTGAATGAGCCCCTTTTGAAGTTTTTATCATAGAGTCTCTATCATTAAAAACGTTATATGCCCCCAGGCCATAACTTACAACCTTCGCCCTGGGGACTCTGGGGGGTTTGTCATCCTTAAATACATAATTTCCAGAACTTTCAACTACGTTGAACAATATGGCTATCTCTAAGCTTTGATTGAATGTGTTTGGGGATATGGAGGGCGTAAGAAGGGTGGGGGGTTGGTTAATTACTCTCCACTCACTTTCGACTATTAAAAAAGGCAATTTCAATTTCCAATAAAATGAACCCCTTTGGAAATTTCTATATAAACCTTATATGCCCCACGGCATAAATTATGATAGTTGTGATAGGCACAGTAATGAAGATTTGTGTAATTTTCAAAACTTCAGAATATCTATCAACATTACCTTCTAAAAGACCTAATTTCCAGAACTTTCGAATACGTTGAAAAAATGGATATCTCAAAATTTTGATTGGATGTGCTTGGGGAAATGGTGGGCGTGAGAGGAGGGTTAGTTGCCCTTCAATCACTTTCGACTATTTAAAGGGCAATAGCCCTTTCAATTTTCAATTGCATGAGCCCTTTTGGATGTTTTTACAACATCAATTTCAATAAAAACCTTACATGCTCCCAGGGCATAACTTAAAACACTTGCTCTGAGCGTTGTGGAGGGGATGGGTTTTCATCCTTAAAGACCTACTTTCCAGAACTTTCAACTACGTTAAACAAAATGGCTATCTCAAAATTTTGATTGGATGTGTCTGGGAAAATGGTTGGGGTGAGAGGGGCGTTAGTCTTTCTCCAATCACTTTCAACTCTTAAAAAGGCACTAGCCCTTTCAATTTCCAATCAAATGAGCCCTTTTGAAGTTTCTACGACAAAACTTTCAATAAAAACCTAATATGCCCCCAAGGGATAACTTACAACCCTCGGCCTGAGGGCTGGGGGGTTGTCATCCTCACAGACCTAATTTCCAGAACTTTCCACTACGTTGAACAAAATGGCTATCTGAAAATTTTGATTGGATGTGTTTGGGGGAATGGTGGGCGTGGGCGTGAGAGAGGGGTTAGTTACCGTCCAATCACTTTCAACTATTAAAAAGCGCACTAGCCCTCTCAATTTCCAATAAAATGAGCCCCTTTTGAAGTTTTTATCATAGAGTCTCTATCATTAAAAACCTTATATGCCCCCAGGGCATAACTTACAACCTACGCCCTGGGGACTCTGGGGGTTTGTCATACTTAAATACATAATTTCCAGAACTTTCAACTACGTTGAACAAAATGGCTATCTCTAAATTTTGATTGAATGTGTTTGGGGAAATAAAGGGCGTAAGAGGGGGGAGGGGGTTAATTACTCTCCACTCACTTTCTACTATTAAAAAGGGCAAATTCAATTTCCAATCAAATGAGCCCCTTTTGAAATTTCTACAACAAATTTCTATATAGACCTTATATGCCCCCACGGCATAACTTACGACCCTTGCACTGAAAGCTCTGATGGGGTTATCATCCTAAAAGACCTAATTTCCAGAACTTTCGAATACGTTGAACAAAATGGATATCTCATAATTTTATTGGATGTGCTTGGGGAAATGGTGGGCGTGAGAGGGGGGTTTGTTGCCCTTCAATCACTTTCGAATATTAAAAGGGCAATAGCCCTTTCAATTTTCAATTGAATTAGCCCTTTTGGATATTTTTACAACATCAATTGCAATAAAAACCTTACATACTCCCAGGGCTTAACTTAAAACCCTTGCCCTTAGGGTTGTGGAGGGGATGGGTTTTCATCCTTAAAGACCTAATTTCCAAATCTTTCAACTGCGTTGAATAAAATGGCTTTCTAAAAATTTTGATTGGATGTGTTTGGAAAAAAAGTGGGCATGAGAGGGGGTTAGTTGCCCTCAAATCACTTTCGACTATTAAAAAGGGCACTAGCCCTTTGAATATCCAATCGAATGAGCCCTTTTTCAAGTTTCTACGACAAACATTTCAATAAAAACTTTATATGCCCCCAGAGCATAACTTATAACCCTTGCCCTGAAGACGTTGGGGGGAGTGTCCTGCTCAAAGGTATAATTTCCTGAACTTTAAACTGCGTGAAACAAAATGAGTATCTAAAAATTTTGATTGGATATGTTTTTGGAAATGATAGGCGAGGAAAGGGTGTTAGCTCCTTCCAATCACTTTTGACTATTAAAATGGCACTAGTCCTTTGAATTTCAAATCGAATCATCCCTTTTTGAATTTTCAACGACCACGCGTTCAGTAAAAACCTTATATGCCCCAGGGCATAACTTAAAACCCTTGCCCTGTGGGCTGTGGGGGAGTGTCCTCCTCAAGAACATAATTTCTATCTGGAAATCCACATCACTGAACAAAATGGCTATCTAAAAATTTTGATTGGATGTGTTTGAGGAAAAGGTAGGCGAGAGAGGGGGGCTAGTTGCCCTCAAATCACTTTCAACTATTAAAAAGGGCACTAGACCTTTGAATTTCCAATCAAATGAGCCCTTTTTCAAGTTTATACGACAACGATTTCAATAAAAACTTATAGGCCTCCAGGGCATAACTTATAACCCTTGCTCTAAAAACTGTGAGTGGAGTGTCCTGCTCAAAAATATAATTTCCTGAACTTTAACTGCGTGGAACAAAATGGCTATTTCAAAATTTTGATTGGATGTGTTTGGGGAAAAGGTGGGCGTGGAAGGGGTGTTAGTTGCCTTCCAATTACTTTCGACTATTAAAAATTGCACAAGCCATATCAATTTTTAATCGAATGAGCCCTTTGTGAAGTTTCTGCGACAACGCTTTCTATAAAAACTTTATATGCCCCCAGGGCATAACTTACAATCCTTGTCCTGAGGGCTGTGAGGGGGTTGTCATCCTCAAAGACCTAATTTCCAAAACTTTAAACTACGTTGAACAAAATAGCTATCACAAAACTTATTTTGTGGAAACACTTTATTGTGGGGGGGGGGCAAGATGGACCTCCATCTGACAGTTGTGGATCCAGAGGGGGGCGAGGGGGCACCATTCCCCTAGCGTTGTCTAAGGTAGTGTAATTTACTTATATAACCCAAGTTTGCATTAATTAAACTTGCTTTTAACTCAAGTTTATCGGATCAACCTATTTTGCCCCCCCTAAATTGTTTTATAGGATCACCCTATTTTGCCCCCACCCCCTCCTAAAAAAATCCTAGATCCGCCCCTGCCATCCGAAAAGTCAAGAGCATGGGCTATAGAATCATTTTTCTCCAATTCATTGCCCGCCTGAAACAACGCCACTGCTTTCAAGGTTATTTTTACAAATATAATAAATTATGAATAATTTTTTTTTGCCATAGAATAGGATTTTGAACTCTTAGTGTCGAAAGTTTTCAGTAAAGAACTGAAAAAAATTCAAATGAATTTACTGAAAAAAATCTGCATTGTCTGTTTAATATACATATGCTGATATTTATTCCTTAAAATCATAATAAATTTTTCATTTCTTAAGGTTATAAAAGTGAAAACATTAAAAAAAATTTGAATAAAGTACAAAATTATATTCTAGCTTTTAGAAAGTATAGGGTTTAGAACCCTACTCAGATTAATTTCTGCTAGTTTTGAGTTTGACATATTTTAATTACTGTTTGTTTTGGGTTTCATTTTTTTTATTGATACTGATTTGTGGTAGTTGTATGCTTGGTAGATTATTTGATTCTATTTTGTTCATTAAACTGACCATACACATTTTTTCACTAAATTCATTTGAATTTTTTTCAGTAAAATACAAATTATATTCTAGCTTTTAGAACGCATGGGGTTTAGAACCCGACTCATATTAATTTCTGCTTGTTTTGAGTTTGACTTATTTTAATTTCTGTTTATTTCGGGTTATATTTATTTATTGATACTGATTTGTGGTAGTTGTATGTTTGGTACATAATTTGATTCTATTTTTGTTCATTTTTGGTTTAATGGAGTTCTTTACTTTTTTTTGAAAAACTTATTTTGTGGAAAAAGTTTAAAAAGGGCACTAGCCCTTTGAATTTCCAATCGAATGAGCTTTTATTGAAGTTTCTACAAAAATGTCTTCTTTAAAAACCTTATATACCCCCAGGGCATAACTTAAAACCCTTGTCCTGAGGGATGTGGGGGAGTGTCTTCCTCAAAAACATATTTGCTATCTGGAAATCAACTACGCTGAACAAAATGGCTAAGCATGTTTTGAAGTTTCTATTGAATAAGCCTGTTTTAAAGTTTCTACGACAACGACTTCTATAAAAACCTTATATGCCCCCAGGGCATAACTTAAAACCCTTGCCCTGAGGGTTGTGGGGGAGTCTCCTCCTCAAAAACATATTTTCTATCTGGAAATCAACTACGCTGAACAAAATGGCTATCTCAAAATTTTGACTGGATGTGTTTGGGGGAATTATGGGCGTGGGGGGGGGCTAGTTGCCCTCCAATCACTTTCGACTATTAAAAAGGGTACTAGCCCTTTGAATTTCCAATCGAATGAGCCTGTTTTGAAGTTTCTACGACAACACCTTCTATAAAAACGTTATATGCCCCCCCCCGGGGTATAACTTAAAACCCTTGCCCAGAGGGTTTTGGGGGAGTGTCTTCATCAAAAAAATATTTTTTATCTGGAAATCAACTGCGCTGAATAAAACGGCTATCTCAAAATTTCGATTGGATGTATTTGGGGGAATGATGGGTTTTGGGGAGGGGGGGCTAGTTGCCCTCCAATCACTTTCGACCACTAAAAAGGGTACTAGCCCTTTGAATTTCCAATCGAATGAGCCTGTTTTTAAGTTTCTATGACAACGCATTATATAAAAACCTTATATGCCCCAAGGCCATAACCTAAAACCCTTGCCCTGAGGGTTTTGGGGGAGTGTCCTCCTTAAAAACATATTTTCTATCAGGAAATCAACTACGCTGAACAAAATGGCTATCTCAAAATTTTGATTGGATGTGTTTGGGGGAATAATGGGCGTGGGGGGGGGGGCTAGTTGCCCTTCAATCACTTTCGACTATTAAAAAGGGCACTAGCCACTCCAATTTCCAATTGAATGAGCCCTTTTCAAAGTTTCTACAACGACTCCTTCGATACGAAGTGTCCGGTTATGGAGAAAAAACAAAAAAAGAAAACACATTGTGCCCACATCGTTATTTACTTAGGCAGCGCTAGCGTGCTGCCTATGATAGAGAAAGCTCCATTCTGATTCTGAATTTTTCTCTGAAACAAAGTTACCCTTCAGTTCTGAGTTTCCCTCGGAGTTGATGGCGTGCCTTAAAAATAGTGGAAACAAGACAAAGTAATGCAATAAAATATTTTTATTATAATAAATGGGTACTGAATATCATCATAAAAATGAACACTTTAAATCTACTCATAAAATACTTCGTCATTTTCTCTGTTCAGATGGCACATATTTCCATTTTGATGGGTGTACGCAACTTTAACAGCCTCGTCATACATTTTATTGTCAATAATACTGGCTTCATGAACTGCCTCTATTGGTAAACCCATGATAGTAGCAGTAACGTTTGCTGATGCTTTGATTTTCATAAATTCATCTTTATATTCGTTGGTGATATCGTCTTTTAAAGACGTATTATTTTACTTGTGGCTTCATTGTCTATTAAAACATTGTTTTTATAATGACACTGTTATTTGTATATGATATTCTTATAGTGGTATGCCTGTCTTCTTCTTGTGTTCTTTTGAATGGTAATGCTTGAAATATTGACTTGACTTACTTTGACTTATGTCTCCTGCCGGGCGCTGCTCGGCGTAGAGAGTGACTTCTGCCTCCTCCATCCGCTTCGGTCAATGGCAAGCGTTCGCACATCGCTCAACCTGATATTTGCCATCGTCAGGAACTCGGACAGGCTGTCAGACCATCGTTTTTTTGGTCAGTCGTGAGGTCGCTTCCAACCGGCTTTGACAGGGTCGAAATCATGGATCGTTTTCGCAGGTATGTGTGGAGGCATTCGAAGTAGGTGTTCAAACCATCGTAATGTTCGCTCGGCTGCTAGGGTCGAAAACCGAGACTGCTTGGTGAGCTGCAGCAGCTTCTCATTGCTGACGAAGTCGAGCCATCGTAGACCTTCGATCCTCCTCAGGCTCTTCGACTGAAAGACATCAATTGCCTTGAGGGTTGTGGCTGAAGCTTGCCACGTTTCAGCTCCATAGAGCATCACAGAGCCGACGAGGGCGTTGAAAATCTGCAGCTTCGTTGTACGACTGATGTTTGGTTTTCGCCAGAGGTGACGGTTCAGTCTGCCCATGGCAGAAGACGCTTTGGATATTCTCGCTTGTAGTTCAGAAAGAAGCGAGCCATCTGAAGAAATTATGGAGCCCAGGTAGGTGAACCTTTGGACAACTTCGATACTAGTGGTGCTATCCAGGCTAACTGAAGGATTGGCAGCAGGGGAGAATGGGTCTATGGCCATAATTTTTGTTTTAGTCCAGTTTATCTGCAGTCCTACTTTTGCAGCCTCTTCTCGTAGGATTCGAAGCGCTTTCAGCAACTGCTCCATGGAGTCCGCCAGAATGGCCAAGTCATAGGCAAAATCAGCATCTTTAATGACAAGATCTCCAAACATGAGTCCAAAGCTGAGACGTGAAGTAGTCCTTGTCATAACGTAGTCTATGATGACATTGAAGAGCTCTGGGGCCACTGCACATCCTTGGCGCACTCCTGTCATGATTTGGAAGAACGGGCTGCGCCGGCCGTTCACTTGAACACAGCTCTCCGTCCCATGGTGTAGGGCTTTGAAGAGTATGCAGTATTTCTGAGGGAGGCCTGTCGATTCTAGAATCCGCCAAAGAGCTTCTCGGTCCACTGAGTCGAACGCAGCACGGAAGTCGACGAAGGTAAAAAAATCTTTTCGTCGGAACTCCGTGGCTTTTTTTATGATTTGTCGGATCGTAAAAATCTGCTCGATGGTTGAATGGTCCGACATGAAACCAGCTTGCTCCGGTCGCAGGATTTTACGAATGATATTTCAACATCGATCTAGCAGGACCATTGAAGAAGAAGAGGAAAAAGAAGGATTTATTGAAAAAAGGATATCAACAAAAAATTATTGCTGCCTCCCCTAAAAAGCAAAGCTTGTCCGTGGGGAGGTAGAGAAAACAAAATCCTTAAAACAAATAACACTTGGCCACCGACACCACTAATACCATCACACTAAACAATAAATACAAAATAATATCATATATTATACATCCTCTGGGAACATCATATCAACAAAACCCCCACAATAAATAAATCAATTAATCATTCAAAACTCATATTCAGCAAAAAGCAGTTCCTTAATGATTTTTCTAAAAATATTGGGGTCACCAATAGTCTTAATATCACTATTCAAACTATTCCATTTCCGCGTACCTCTATAAAGAACAGAAAAACATGAACGGGAAGATATACCTCTAGGTACACAGAAGTCCGCGCTACCCCTTGTATCATGAGAATGAACAGTAGACCTAATGGACAATAAATCACCAAAACAACGAGGCTGAACATCCTGCTGCAGTCCAAAAATAAACCACAATACATAGAATTCACGAAGGACTGCAGCCGGCAAAATTTTTAAAGTTGGGTAAATTTCTCGAACAGACATAGGTGGAGATATACCGGCTAAAATTCTTGCTGCATGATTTTGTAGAACTCTTATTGGTTTTAGGGTAGAAGAAAAAGTAGAGAGCCAAATACTTGAACAATAAAGTATATACGAGTGTATTAAAGAAAAATAAAGATGGTGAAGGACAGACTTGGGAAAACAATGTTGGAGTTTCTTCATTATACCGAGATTTCTTTCCAGAATTTTGCTAGTTAAAGTAACATGTTCCTTAAAAGATAGAGTTTCATCTATTACAATCCCAAGGTATTTAAAAGACGCAGTCCGTTTTATAACGCCATTGGGCATATCTAATTCCTTGATCCATGGGTAAAAGTTTGATTATCGTGAGAAAATAATAAAGTTAGACTTAGCCATGTTAATCCCTAATTTATTTACCCTCAGCCATGCTTTAATTCTATTAACTGATTCCTTCATGGAAATCTGCAGCAGCTCCGCTGTCTTAGCTGTGCTAATGGCTGTTCTGTCATCAGCAAAAAGTAAAACTGTTTCATTAGTCGGGTTTACCGTTAGTTCATTTATTCTATAGCAAAAATTATTTAGACAATTTGGTAAATCATTAATAAATATCAAGAATAATATAGGACCGAGAACTGATCCTTGCGGAACACCTATTTCAATACGCTTTTTTTCGGAAGAAGAATCATTTAGTTGGACATACTGATAACGATTACTTAAAAAACTTCTTAAAAAATTTAATGATTTGCTCCTCAAACCATACACCTCACACTTCTTAAGTAGAAGTTCATGATCCACAGTGTCGAAAGCTTTCATCAGATCTAAAAATATAGCCCCTATTTTTAAACCTTTATCTAATACATCATTAATAATAGTTGTCAAATAAATCATCGCCTGTTCCGTTGTCCTTTTTCTACGGAACCCAAATTGAGTCTCTACCAGTAACTTATGATCCTCCAAAAAACTCATCATTCTAATACTAAAACACTTCTCTAAAACACGGGAAATAATGGGTAAAACAGATATCGGTCTATAGTTTCCTGGGTCATTTTGAATACCACCCTTATGAATTGGGGTTATAAGGGCAACTTTAAAACAGTCTGGGAATCTTCCTTGACGAAAACACTCATTAATTAACCCACATAAAACTTCAGCTATAACAGGAAAAATACATTTAAGTGTTTTTAGAATAATATGGTCGCTAACAGATGAATTACTACGAAACCCATAAATAATTTTTTTAATTTCATCAACTGTTAGAAGTCTAAGGTGAAGAGACACATAAATGGGGTCCCTCAGTAGGGACTCGGACGTTGGATCACCACTATCAGGTACAACTGACATAGCTAAATTCAGACCAATATTCGAAAAATAACTCTGAAATTCATTGCATACGTCCTTTTCAGAATTCAAAGTCTTTCCCATTACACTAACTAATTCATCAGGTACACTATTTATTTTTAATCCAATCACTTCTTTTATTAGTCCCCAGGTTTTCTTAGGGCATCCTTCGACCTCCTTAAACTTTTTCTCAAAATATTTCTTTTTTTCATTTCTTAAAATTGTATTCAACCTATTTCGATAAATTTTATATAATTGCTTATTTTCTGGTGTCGGGTTAATTATTTGAGTTCTAAACAATTTATCTCTTACATTTATTTGCTTCAAAATCACAGGACTAATCCAAGGTTTCTTACTTGAGTGCTTTCTATTAAACGGTTTCAATATGAGTACTTGACTTATCAAACTCTGCAACTTTTCATAAAATAAAACAAACTTTGAATTAGCGTCCTGAACATCACCTAGAACATCGTACCAATCCACCTTTTCTATATCATTTTTAAGTTTTACCATCGCACTTTTACTGATCACTGGAATCCTTGATTTTTTGCCTTTAACCACCTTCGTGACAGTTCTAAAGCTAGCTGAAACTCCAAAGTGGTCAGGTACATCGTTGATAAGGACCCTGGGAAGACTCAAGGGTACATTAGAAAGGATGTTATCCAGAAGCTTAGCTGATGTTCCCGTAATTCTTGTAGGGATATTTATACAAGGATGAAACCCATTAGATAAACTTTTATTAATAAATTCAGTGCTAGCATATGACTGATCTATAAGGTCAATATTAAAGTCCCCCATAATAAAACATGGCATAGAGTTAATTGGAAGTTTCATTAATTGTTCTTCAAATAGGTCCATAGAGTTTTGGAGCAAACTCTGTGGAGGTCTATATACTACAACAATATAAAAATTCAAATTCTCTCTAGTTATATGTAAAACAAAACACTCGCAAACTTTCTCTCTATATATTGTAAGATCTTCTCTTATTGAAACCTTATAATCAGCCTGAATGTAAGCTGCTAGGCCTCCATGTTGGTAATACTCGCGATTCCTTACATATAAATTATAACCAGGTATATGTAGTAATTGCGAGTTATTATCATTTAACCACGTTTCAGTTAAAGCGATCACCTGAAAGACATTAGTATTTATTAATTCCGATAAAAAATTATGCGCAGAATTCAATCCCTGACAATTCAAATGAAAAATGTTAAGGCCAAAATGGCCCCTATCACAATGCAAGGGTAGTGCCTCTTCTTTAAAAATATACCTTGATGGTTCATTTGTGAAAATCTCAGTGGCATTAATATCTAAATTTCTATTTATCCTTTCATTAAACTGGCTGGAAAAATCAACCCTTCGACTTTCAAGTTGCAGGACATTGCTTTTCCCAGGAGGAAAAACGATATCTCTAACCATCATCAATAAAAGTTAATGTATGTGACGGTAGAGGGTGGCGGTGGAAAAAAAATCATTATCTACTAAACATATATCTAGACCTAGATAAATACAAAAAAATAACAAAATATATTCCGGCAAAGCGGACATACAATTTAAAAAAGCACATTATTGCAAGCTTCATGGCACAAAGCAAAACCATTCAAAAAAAGACATCAGCCCGCTACCACCCACTCAAAATAATTTCACATTAACAAACATTTTAAATTATTTACTCAAAAATAAAAATTATCATTAACCCAAACATTTCAAATTCATCACTATCAACTTTTCCATATCTATTTGATTAAACCAAGCGAAAAAGAAAAGATAATTAACCAATATGTAAACTAAACACATTCAATAGAACACTCATTTTTTAGCACCTCTGGAAGCTGTGGAGGGAGGAGGCTTATGAGCTAGTTCCTCAATCCATTCATCACACGTAAACTTCACTTTCGTACCACCCGGACGTTCCAACTGAAGATATGGTGGGACTGTGTTTGATACCCATGAAATGATACCCATCGTTTTAAGACACAATTTTTTTTCATATAATTTTTTTCTTGCCTCTCTCAGAGAAAATGGGGCATCATCACTCACATAAATGTTTTCCTGGTTTGCTATATTTCTTCCTTTAAGCTTCTTCCCATTTTTAAGGATTTCAATCTTGTTTCCACGGTTTTTTACATTAACCTTAAAATATTTCTTATCCTTTTTTATTGCAACAACTGAAAAATGGGGTATCACTGGTAAATTTAGTCCATCCGTACATATCTCGGTAAACATACGTTTGGCTTGATCTTCATCCTCACAGACTGCATTCCATACAACCACATTGTTTTCGTTAGGCTGATATTCTGCAGCCATAAGCCTATCAGGCATACATAGGGTCTTTTCTTTAAAATATTTAACTTCTGACTGCAGGTTAAAATTATCATTTTTCAACAAAGAAATGTCATTTTCTACAGCATTGAGAAAAGTTTTCCCGGGACAGATAGTAGGGTTATTCCACGGTAGTTCGTGCAGTCGCTTCTAGAGCCTTTCCTCTTCCACAAAGGGATAATAACACCCTTCCGCCAATCTTCGGGAATTATCTCGGTTTGCCAGATTGTAGAGAACAGGGTGTGGAGAAACAGGAGCATAACAGGACCTGCATATTTTAGCAGCTCAGAACTAAGGCCACAGATACCGGCAGCTTTATTGTTCTTGAGCCTTTTTACTGCATTTCTAATTTCTGAGGGGCTTAAAGGCTCGTCTGGAGGAGCATCTGCTTCGGGTCTTGGACTGCCAGGTTGGCTGGGACTATCAGTAGGAGGCATAGACGGACTAGTGTTGTTCAGGAGTGAGCAGAAGTGATCCTTCCATCGCTCGAGATAAGAACTCTCATCAGAGAGAAGTGTCCCATCCCTGGATAGGACGGGTCCCAATGCTGGTGTTTTATTTTCTGTGAGATCACGGAGGGGCTTAAACAGGCTACCCATGTCTTTCTTTTTTGCTGCTAGTTCGATTTCATCGGCTTTCCTTGCAACAAACTGAGTTCTGTCTCGGTGAATAAGTCTGTTCCGCACTCCATTGAGCCTTCGATAGGTGGCCATGTCCCCAAGAAGTCTTGCCCTCCGCCTTTGCTCTATGACCTGCAGTGTTTCGTCAGATAGCCACGATTTCTTCGGGAAACATCACTTGCCAAGCACCAGCTGTGCTGCTTCGCTGTTCTGCGATTTAAAATACTTCCAGGCTTCTTCGCTGCTGTTGAGTGTGCCAAGGAGCTCAAAGCGATTTGATATCTCAACACTATACTTCTAGCGAGTATCTGGCTCCTTTAGTTTCCCAATATCCGCTGCTACTGGTTTTCTTTCCGATCGCTGTGCATGGAGGCGAAGCTGGACATCAGCACACACAAGCCTGTGATCTGCATTTCCGAGCTCTGCTGATCTCTAAGTTCTGCAGTTCTTCAGCGATGATCTCCAGCGTTTAGAAATAATGACGTAGTCAATCATCTTGTTTGTGCGACCGTCGTTACTATACCACGTGTACTGGTGGATAGTCTTACGTTGAAAGTAGGTGTTTGCAATCACAAGTTCATGGGATCGGCACATTTCGAGTAGGCGAAGGCCGTTATTGTTCAGTGGGTCGGGGGATACAGGTCCAATTGTGCCACGCCAAACACCCATATCATCTCGCACTGTAGCATTGAAGTCACCGAGAAGAACAGTGACATCGTGGGGTGACACTGTTAACAGACATCTGGACAGAGCAGAGTAGAGCTCTTCCTTGGTTACGTCGTCGGTCGTTGGTCTGGGCATAGCATACGAAAATTGTCATCTTGCCATGCTTGTGCCCAAAGCGGGCCTTCATTATTCTGTCCGATACAGCTTCGTGCAAGAGTAAGGCCTTTCTTGCAGGGCCGTTTAGCGCGAGACCAACACCATTTCTTCTCATGCTCCCTCCAAACCAGACTAACGAGTAATTATCGCCTATTCGCTCTTCTCCACTTCCAGTAAGACAGGTGTCTTTGAGACCTGCAATCGCCACTTTATTCTTGCGAAGTTCTTGAGAAAGTAGGTTCTTTGATGCAGGTGCATTCAGGGTCAAAACTTTCCAGGTGGCTATTGGAAGCCCCCTTTAGTCTAGAAGGTTTAGTCTGTCAGTCTTTCTGACGTCGTCAGCATGTCCGTTGACACGCGATGGTCGAGATCTTAAAAGGGGGTCTGGATCCGAGGCTATGTAGTCACATTGCGTAGCACTTGATTTTCAGGTGGAGGGTCGCTAGACTAACCGACCCTAGGCCTGGAATCTGATTAGAGCTAGGTTTAACCTAGGTACTGAGATTCCCGGGGTGGGCTCCACCCGCCACATGAGGTTGCAGCCACCCTGATCGGAGTGTTTAGTTAGGGGATGACTCCATATCCAGAGGCACGTGGTCAGCAGACAAGGTCTGCATCATTCCGGACGAACACGATAGCAAGAAGTTGGCCTTCATCGTCAAATAAAAGTTTTAGACTAGGATTCTTTTCGAGCACTATCATCTCGGGAAGTGTTACTCTCGCATAACCACCATTTTGAGGGTAGAAATTCATGGGTACTCCAAAGGAATTTAAACCCTCATTGTCATGACAATGCATGCATACATTTCCAATAAGATCTCCATTAGTACTGGTTTCATAGTTCAAATATTTCTCCTTCTCGGTGTTTAATGCTACGATAATTTTATTATGTGCACATGCTTTCTCGAAATACTTCACCTTCACCTTTTCCATGATGGCGCTAGTGACGTTTTCATGGGGTTTGTTTTTCTTCAAATCATCTTTGATTTCCATGCTGATAATGTTGGCTAGTGTTATTTTTATTTTACTTGCCATTATGACGTTATTTTTGCATAGGTTGCAGTTTCGGCATTTGGATATGATGTGGCTTATGATACTGTTACAGGGGTATGCCTGTCTTCTTCTTTTTTTTTTGAATGCTAATACCAGAAAGATGGCGACATGATCTATCAACGGGTAATGTGTTACCCTCGCTGCAAGAAAGAAGATGTCGACTAAAAGTTTTAGACTAGAATTCTATTTGAGCACTATCATCTCTGGAAATTATATTCTAGTATATCCACCTTCAGTAATGTTGAATTTTTTGGGTATTCCGAAGGGATTTAACTCCTTAATGTTATGACAGCGCACACTTACATTTTGAATAAGATCGTAATTAACACTTGTTTCATAATTCAAATATTTCTCATTCTCAGCATTCAATGCGACAATAACTTTGTCATATGTACACGTATTCTTGGAATATTTCATTCTCACTTTTTTGAATATGGGAGGTAAACTGGTTTATGTGTTATTCTTTCAGATTTGGGTATTTTTTATTTCGAATTAGTTTTAAGTGAGTGGTGGTGAAAGAAGCTTTGAAAATTTTTTGTGGGTATATTTTTATAATTTTGGGTATTGTATTTTCCGTAGATATTCCACAGGTGACACTAAAGAGGGGTATGTCATATGGTTCTATGGCAGGCACGCTCATTTGCCTGGGCAAAGAAATATAAGCGCCAAAACCTGCATTCAGTTTTCCTCTGAGGAGCCCTGATATGTGGTGATTAATTGGGGAATATTAAATTTTCTAGATTCAAGGTGCTTAGGCTTGTTTTTGGGACAATAGCTTACATTTATTAATGTTGAATTTGATCCACTTTGGACAATGATTTCTTTACTATTGGTTTGGATTTACTATTTTTTCCTAGATGATTGTATGGATCAGTAAGATCTAGACCTTGTACAAGTGCTCATTTATCTCAGTTACTAAATTAGGAACATTTTTTTTTGACCCAATAATTATCTGTAACAAGCTATACAATAAACTAGCTAATTTCAATGAGGAGCCATATTACCACTGAGGCAGCCGCATACAAAATCTTAGGATTGGTGGAAGTTTGAGGCATCATGAAAGTGCTGGCTTGCGAAAACTGAATCGATGGGTTGAAGTGTATAATTTTTAACAAGGAATTCTGAAAATTTATTGGGCGTGACGATTGGGGTGTCACGTTGATGACAGAGGGGCAGGCACGTAATGCCATGTGGGTGTGGAATATTTTGGGGAACGTTGTGATAGACTTGGTTTGCAAAAATTAGAATCACCGGATTTAATGTGTAATTTTTAACATGAAATGTCTGAAAATGTCTTGATGGTGATGAGTGATGTCAGAGGGTGCCACAGAGTGGTAATAGTAAGGCACTGTGGCGTGAATTGCTTGGAGTATCACGTTCTAGTAATTAAATGCCAAGTTCCTGCTGTTCAAATAAAAAACAGAGTTTTTAATTTAGATTCATTAGCTTATTTTCGGAGAGAAACGCTTTAAAATATTCTAGGGAGTGATGAGGGGGGGGGGGGTGCTGTATGGATGACAGAGGGGCAGGTGCGGTGTGGAGGCGTGGTGTGGTGTGGTGTGGAGTGTTTTGGAGGTTATTATGATAGGCTTGGCTTGCGAAAACTTGAATCACCCGATTCAATGTGTAATTTTTAACTAGAAATGTCTGATAATGTCTTTGGGGGGGGGGGGGATGAGCGATATCAGAGGGAGCCGCGGAGCTGTAGCGTGGCACTGTGGCATGAGTTGCTTGGAGCATTACTTTCTACCAATGAAATGCCGAGTTCCTACTGTTCAAATAAAAAAAAAACAGTGTTTAATTTAGATTCGTTAGCTTATTTTTGGAGGGAAAAGGTTGAAAATGTCCTAGGAGGGTGATGAGGCAGGTGCCACGTGAATGAAATTGGGACAGGTGCGTAATGTCATGGTGGTGAGGAGTGTTTTGGAGGTTATTATGATAGGCTTGGCTTACAATAACTTGAATCACCGGATCGAAGTATAATTTTTGACCAGAAATGTCTGAAAATGTCTTAGAAATGATGAAAGGGGTGTCAGAGGGGCAGTTAAATAATGTCACTGTGGCATGAATTGCATGGAGTAACATGTTCTACAGCTTAAAAGTTAAGGTAGAGGCGTTAAAAGATTTTTTTCCAGGGAGGGGGGACTGAAAATCTAAGATACACTCAAAGAAACGATGCATTTTCATTAAAAGCTCTTAAAATGACTCAAATTTAGCTCTCATAAAAACCCCCGCCCTCTGGAAAATGATTTCTATGGGGAATAGGGCAGCCGAATATTGTCATGGTGGCGTGAAATATTCATAGTCTTGACTCAAAGAAATGTGGCATTTTCGTTAAAAGCTCTTAATGTGGCTTAAATTTAGCTCTAATAACAACCCCACCCTCTGGAAACGATTTCTAGGGGTTGGGGGTGGGGCAGCCACATATTGTCGAGGGGGTGTGAAATATTCATAGTCTTGGATCAAAGAAATGTGGCATTTTAATTAAAAGCTCTTAATATGGATTAAATGTAAGTCTATTAAGAACCCTCCCACTCCGGAGTGGTCTGCTAGGACCCATACCTTTCTTTAATTTATGCATGTTTTTGTTTATAATTTATCCTATGTCAGGTGTTTTTTATTTTGTTTTTACCATTTGCAAAGTCTTGTCTCAAAAGACGCTGTATTTCAGAATTTCTCTAATTACACATTTGCCTTGGAAACAATAATTTTCAGAAAATGGTTTTCCCCTCTGCGTTTCAATTATCGTACCCGTAAGAAGCACGCTATCATCATTCTAGCAAGTGAAACATGGTAATTCTCCTCACATGCAATAGGCTATTTCTAGAATGTATTACCCAGAACAGAATATTGGATATAGCCTGCTGGTTCTGGCGTCTGGGGCTTTGTTCTATTGGATGGAGATTGGTCTTTGGAGTCCTAATGAAGACAAAAATCATTAGAATATAATGATCCTTTGAGAAAAATAAAGTCTCAAAAAGTATTATGTAACACCCTACGTACGTATCCTTCTCAATTAAAAGCGGGGGCTCCCCCATGGACTCTGAAAACGGTTCGCTTGGGAATGCATCGTCCATAAACATTCTCCATTACACAAGAACTAAAGAAAAAGAAGCCTTGAAAGAAGAAAAACCCCTTGGAAGAAAAATGTCTTAGAAAACATCTTGAGATGTCTTGAAGCGTCTTGAAATGTCTTAAAGAGAAATGTCTTAATAAAATCTCTCTAGCTGGCCCTGCCATTACGTGAAACCCACGTGTAGGCCATCATTACATAATACCATATGTATGCAGTGTCATTATATTATACCCACGTTTGCGCTGTCTTTACGTAAGACCCACGTGTGCGCCATCAATACGTAAGACCCACATGTGCGCCGTGCTCAGTTAAAAGCGCGGATTCCCCATGGGTTCCTGAATTCTACCTTGTCACGCACGATTGCGTCATCCATATTACATATATCACGGAAACAGGGCTTGCGTTTGAATCAGGGATACCTTTAAAACAGGATCTTCTGGAAATCCCATGGGAATCTTGCTACCTGTGCTGCAGAATCCATGTGTAAATAAAATAACACCAAAATCGTTTTGTTTCAAGTATCAATTAAATACATTTTATTTGATCAGACAAAAATTGTAGATACCTCGGTAGGACTTTTACAAAGTTTCAGAGAAATTATAGAAACAAGAAAGATAATCTGTGGGGGAATTAGTATCAATAAAAATGAAGGGGAATTTAGGATCAATTCAATTTATAATAGTTTAATTAAAAAGCAGGTAAAATATTCAACCAATACTGATTTTAATAATTGTTCTGAAACGATCAATGACCTTACGAACAAAGGTCAGAACGGTTTAAATGCTGGGAAAAGTAAACGAACTGCAGCTAGGGTTACAACCAAAAGAATCCATTCAATTTATAATTCATAAATTGGTTGATGAACTTGTGAGATTTAATTAGGGGTTATGGGCCGGGGGTTAGGTGACCTTTATTGTTTTGGTCAAGTATAGATATATTCTTTATTTTTTGGTAGATTTCCATTGGTTTGTGAGGAGACGTATAGTACCCTTATAGATATTTGTTTTTGTCAGTGAATGGAGTGTTATATAAGATGTGAGTTTAGTTCGTTTTTGTTTATTTATATTTGTTTTCTTTTCTTTTGTTTTTTCTCTCTCTTCATGAGTTAGTTTTTGTATTTCGATGTATATTATTTTTAAAAAACATTTTTTTTCTCTTTCTTTTCCGTTGAGAAAAGCTCCCGGAAGTGGAGCCGAAATATTCGGAGTGTTTTTTAATTAAGTGTTTATCTTGTTGTTATTTATTCACTGCTTTAACAAAATTAAAACCCGTTTTTCTTGCTTAATTTTTCGTAAGAATCCATGTGTCTTCTGGAAACCCTAAGGGAATCTGATGTGGACGCAACGAAAATCAGTAAGGCCCCACTACTTATTTTGCCCTTTATCTTCCTCTGAAGGTCTAACTTAAAAATTAATACATGGATCGAATTCAAAGATAGCCGGGGGGGATTTTTTAAATTAAAGATGATGTATATCTTACAGTCTGTGACAAATCAGTAATTAAAAAGAGCTTATAAATGCGTTTTGATAAAACAAAACCGTTGGAAAACCTGCTTCCCTTCTTCGGCAAAACTTAAGACAAAAAAACGGCTAACACACCTGTTCTGCAATGGCGTTTTCGTAACAATTCATTGATATCAAAACAATACATTTGCTCATTGTATAGTAATAGTGGCCACTTGGTAGGACATCTATTCAGTACTGTTTGTGGTATAGTAATACTGGCCGTTTGGGAGAGCTTCAGTATTGCTAATGAACTGGCCGAATACTGGCCGAATGGGAGGACATCAGTATTTGGTGAACTATAATAAACCAGTTTATTTGAATTGGAATTGCTAGCAGAATTTATGGTATAATGTTAAACTTTTCTTTACCGCTAGTACCGACCGGTATTATCAACGTATGGATGGTCACTAGGAGTACTGCCTACCCCAGGGAGGGGGGGGGGGGGTTACTAGCCAGTCAGAGTACTGCTTAACCCATGGGGGTACCGGCTGGTCGGAGTATTGCCTACCCAGGGGATGGCCGAGTGTAGTATTGCCTACCCGTGGGGTACTGACAGCTTGTACCTGTAGAGTCCCCGGGGAAGGGCACGCTCAGACAAATAAAGACCCAAGGCAGGGCACTTCCGGACAAATAGAGACCCCATGGGAGGGTACGATCAGACAGATAGAGACCCAGGGGAGAGCGTGCTCGTAGCTAGAGAGTCCCTAGGTAGGGTGCACTCGTAGTTATGGAGGTAGATAACTTTTTAGACCACACTGCTTTTCCATTCAAAATTTAAGAGAGAAAAACGGGTTGAATTAATCAAGTAGTGAACAAAACGTACTAAAAATGTGCTAAAAACAAAATCAACAAAACACATTAATTAATAAAAAATTTTCGAATATTTCAACTCAACATCCGAGAGCCTTTATCAACGGGAAAAAAGAGGGAAAACCAAAATAATTTAAATGATTAAGAAACAACAGTACAACAAGAACGAAATAAAAAAAACAACATAAGACAAACAAGTAAATAAAACTTGTATTCCAAACAATTCCAGAACTGCAAAAACTTTAATTGTCTGCGTAATCACCGATAAACGTATGTCACTAGTACTGTGGTAAAGCTTTCTAATTTAGTTAATTATTAATTTAGTAAAAATATATAAGACGCAAATATGAAGTTTTGAAATACCACTTTTTATTAAGATAAGGAACATATCCTGCTAAGTTCTGTTTAACGGGAAATTGAGAAATTACCACTTCCTAGCGATTACGTGGGAAGGTGTGGTTGATAAAAATGTATAAAAGATACATTTTATCGGAAGAAAAGATATCTTACTAACTTTATGCCGGACTGACCTCTGGTCCGTTGTTTTTAGAAATACCATGGAACTTTGTCTTATCATTGTAAGTGTCTAAGTATCTATTTATATATTATTGCTTAGACAACCTATCTACAATCTACCTTTAGCCCTCGAACATACCCAGTCGGTACGCCTCATTAGTTCGGTCATAGCCTAAGGCACGCTACCAAAGTTTAATTACCTTAGGGCCAGAGTTTATCTCCCCTATAAAGGGAGAATAAAGGCATCTACGACTACAACCCCCAAATACCATAGAATAACACTTCACAACAACTGGTGGTCGCTGGAAAAACTGGGTCGAGGAGACTAAATAAGGTTGCAAAATAAAAAAAAAATCAAAATGACCGTATTAGAAGGGGAAAGTAAATATACTTCGCTTTTAGCGGCGCTCGAATTAGCAAAACTATTCACAAATCTATTAGAAATAGATTTGTATCCCCTCAAAGATTTGGGTACAATAGATAAAATGGAAAAAAGGCTTGATCAAGAATTGTAAAATAGAAAGAAAAATACAGTATCTAGTTTTTAGCAAGTAGAATCAAGTGTATAATTAGTAGTTTTAGTGTTAGTAATCAATGCAATGTAGTAGTGGTGTATATTACTAAATAATAAAGTATTTGTACCGTGAATTGAAAGAATAAAATAAAAGATAATACGTAAAGAAAAACAAAATATAGCTGGACCGATGAAACGTTGGTAGAAACAGAAGAATTTTAGGCATAATAGTAGCAAATAGGGTCCTAATTCAGCCTTACTACAGGTACAGGCTATGGACTTATTGTTTAAGGATAACACTGCTACAATTTAGCAAAGGAAGCACATAAATTGTGGTCCGAACAATTATAGGTTAGAAGCTGCCATTTCCGAGTGTTTTAGGAGTAGAGATGCTTCGAAAATATGGCATCTTACGACGTAATAAGCAATAGAATTTTCTTTGTTAAAGCTAACAAATACTAGGTTAGTTATGTAGTTTCACAAGCAAAGGGAAGGAAAAGATATATAAATATATATAATTAAAGTACTTGAGGAAAGGGATGGAAAAAAACGAGAAAAGTAACGTTATAAGTAAGAAAGCAAATGTGGAAGCTTAGCAAAAGTTGCCGAAGGAAGCAAAAAAAAGAGTTGTTACCCAGCTCTGATGGGAACTCTGCATAAGGCGAGAAATTCGGTGAAAAAAACTGTTAATCACAGAAAGTGGAGGCATGGGGATAGGTCTTAAAAGGGTCTCCTTTACCTACACAGAGGACCTTCATCTGAATAATGGTGTTAGAAAAAGTTCAAATTCTGAATTAGCTCCGCGAGATGAGTCACAAGAAAGTTCAAATTTGAATTTTAAACCATGGCTGCTTTTGAGCCATGAAGATGTAAAACAAGCCAGTGTTCATGCTTGTTTACAAAGAATATAAGCCCACATTAGGACAAACAGAGAAGGCAATGCATCCTTATGGGATAGCTACTACCACTTCCTCTCTGAAAACTGATACAACAAGAGAAATATCTGTTTTCTTTTTCCATGAAAAATGGAGCCGACCCTTAAGCATTGATATATTGCTTTTTGGTAGTGGCCAAAAATAGCGAGAAAATTATTTTTCTTGTCCTAAGCCCGAGTAATTTCAAATCTGGTTTTCTTGATACTCATTTGTATAATCAAGTTTTCTATTTATTGTCTTATTTTGTATGAAAACAATTATGCAAAATACTCCTTAATTTTAATTTTCGTTATTAAACTATGACAAAACCAAGAGTTAATCTGAGCAAAATCTGATCCAAAACACTGATTTCAATGAATCGAAATTAAAAATGATGATTAATCAAATTATAGTCCCGACTACCGTACTGAAACAAAGTTATAGTCAATCAAGGCTTGGCAGCTTTTCGAAAATTGAATTTATTAAATGTTTATGAGAGTACAAGGATCCCCCAGATCGAATTATTTTTTAAAACTATAGTTTTCTTAAGTTTTTAATATGACAATAAGGTTTTTAAAATTAATTTTCAGTAAACTTTTTATTTATAAGAAATTTCTCATCCAGCATTATTATAAAATCTTTCTCAAATATTTTTTTAAAAGAATTGAAACATAATAATATTAGGCGAAACGGAGTGTTTCAGTACAGACAAAAAAGAAATACCTTGGGATGACAAATTTCTAGATTGTTTATCCCAGTATTGAATACAATCTAGGGTGTCAAATATTTCCATTGATAATGTTTTTTCGTGCATCAGCATAAAAAGTTCAATTTTTCCATTCTCTGGACTTCAAAAAAATTTTAATATGAAAATAAAACCTACTTAAAAGAGAGGTGTTTTTATAAGATTGATACTGCATAAGCAGTATTAATTTTAAATCTACATAGCGGATTGTTTTAAACAACGGAAAATACACATCAACGAAAATATAACTGAAAATTTCGTTTCAGCACTTTAAAAACTTTGATTGACGTATTCTACCCGGAGGATTGAAAATGGAAAATGTCTGTCAATCATTCGTTTTATTCCAAAATATTCGAAGGGTGGAAAACCTTCATCAAGTTTTAAGAGCCAGGTGGATGGGTTACAGAGTTTGAAGCCTCTTCCCCCCCCCCGAAAAAACGTAGCAAAATTCATATAAACAAATTTTTTATGAGTTTTTTTAGTTTTTTTTTGTATAAAAAAACAACAGAAAAATAGTCCCCCCCCCATCAAACAGAAATTCTAGATACGCACTTGGGCTCACCTCTTCAAGTCCAAGGGCAATGCTGGGGTCTAAAATCTACGGAATGGATGAAATTGGCTCTTCCCAGCTTGTTCTTTGTCTCATCTACTTGCAGAGCTCCACCAAGAACCTTAGACAGTTGATCCAAAATGCTTTCCGTAAATCCTCGGTAATCTTTAATCCACTTTCTTTCTGGTAACATTCGGTATCAGTGCCTAATTTCATGTCTTCTAGTTCGATATACATTGCGGTGATCAGATCTACAAAGAAAAGTGACTTTGCTAACAGTATCGCGCAGTTTCCACGTTTGGAGTAATACTATGTATGTCGTGCTCTGAAACCCAGTTTTTAGGGAGCTGGTAATCCAAATAGCGTGAGCTAAGAAATACCTGGAGGAACGTGAGCTAAGTAGGCTTTCGTGACACGATTGTTGAAAGTTGTGTATAGTTTAAGTAATTTTTCTTACTTCCCTTGTCTGTAGCGCACTCACTTAAGGTGTAACTACTGCAAAGTAGTAACAAGGTATTCTAGGTTCGTAACAGACGTCTAGTGGCTGCTTTTAAAGCTGAACTATCACGAAAAAACCACTGAGGGCAACTGTTTCACTTCAGCTTTAGCGAACTTCTGTTGGTTACAAAATGTATCTGTCCCTTTGGGACTGTGGGTAAAGTGTTGAATGATTTTATGGAAAAAGACTCAAACAAGTCTGACATGCTTTTAGACGCTGCTGAAGCACTGAGAGCCTGTGAATGACTTGTGTACCCGAAAGTGAAAAGATATTATACTTCAATCTGGATAAGGGCATTAGCCTCATGATGAGCACCCATGTTGACTGAATTATTATAATAGCCAATACCTAGTTAATTTTTCAAATATTTGTCAATAAGTCCTTTTTGTCGCTTAGCTGATGCATCTTTTGTATCGGTGAATTGGATCAAATCTCCAACGAATTATTTTGAATGCCATCACGTCAAGTCTCAAAGTCACTAAAAATAAATCCGGCAATACTAGCTCCATAAAATTCAACTTTTAGCAGAAAATTCGGTCAAATTAGGAGCCTTTAATTTAAAGACCTCTGAATTTCTACTATAAGACTTCCTAATCTGTGACGATTTGCAGGACTCCTGTAACAGGGGCAATACTAGTTTTACGACTACAGTGTTTATTATATATACCGATTCTTCATCACTATGATATTTATTTTAATTTAAATTTCAGATTTTCAGTATGTTGGCTTTTCTTCTAGAATCCTTTTATATGAAGATAAGAAATATATAAATTTTTTAGCTGCTGCCTGATATCAGAGTTATTGTTAATCAAGGTTTTGCAGCTATAGAAAAACTTATACTTCGATCTCCATGTTGGCTTTTCTTCTAGAATCCTTTGATATGAAGATAAGAATTATATAAATTTATTAAGCTGCTGCCTAATATCAGAGTTATTATCAATCAAGGTTTTGTAGCTATAGAAAAACTTATACTTCGATTCTGCTGCCTGATATCAGAGTTATTGTCAATCAAGGTTTTGCAGCTTTCCAAAACTTAGAGGAATATTATGTCAATGATAAAGCAAATAAAACTGAGAAACATATTATTTTTTATTCTGCAATCAAATTATTCTAAAAAAAAAAACTATCACTGTTATTCGGTGTCATAATAAATTTTTTAAAGCGTATTATCAGTACTTTAAAAGAAATCTCTCATCTAGAAATATTTTAAAATATTTCTCAAATGTTTGTTTAAAAAGATTGAAACGTAATTATTGGAAAATATATTAGCCCAAACAAAGTGTTGCAACACAGATAAAAAAGCTTCTTAAATATTTTAGGACTTCAGATTTCTACGATAGGTTATTTGTCCCATTTTTTAAAACAATCTAGGGTATCAAGCGTTTCGGTTGACCTGATTAAAATGAATAAACGTAATATTTTTTGGTCACCAGGATAAAAGGTTTAATTTTTCCCTTTTCTGAACTTAAAATAAATTAAATAGGAAAATAATTCCTACTTAAAGAGAGGTCTCTTCATAAAATTAATAGCCCCAGTGCAAAAACGTGTGTAATCATTTTGTATTGAGCACCAAGAGGGTTAAATTCCTCGCCGAGTTTCAGGACTTCTGTAACGTAATTAGGTTGAACGTAATAGCGTAATCAGTTTTATAGTTCCATTTTAATAGATGTGTCCCCAAGATTCAAGAGCCGATTTTCTTTGAAAAAACATATTTCAAAAATTGTTCTTTGCCTGGATGTTGGGATTGGTGAATTTCAATTTTAGTATGAATTTTGTTGTGGTGTTCTCGCGCTGGGGTAGCCTCCTCTGTTATCTCCTACCATGTGTGTCTTTTTTTTCATTATTGATATGCTTTATTTGTTATTTCGGCAATTTTTTTTTATGTTTTTGGCTGACACATCGAGCCCTGCTCCCCTTCGGCCAGTTTAGAAAATTATTCATTCATGTAATTTGTTTGTTAAATAAACTTATTCTTATCCCCCCTGTGCTGGAACCACACCAGTATTACGGCAAGAAAACCCAAATTGGAAATGCAGTTCACCTGTTATGGCTGTTGTAACTGAGCACCCTGAGGCTGATACTCCTGCATACTCTGTTGTTAACCCTAATAAAATGTTTTCCTCGCCTTCGGAGAGCCCACCCCCTCAGAATGGTCCCAATAGTTGTCAGAATTGCCTTTCAAAAGACAATTTAATCCTGCAACTTGAAAAAAAGATTCACAACATGGAAGTAAATCTTGAATCTCAAACCTGATCCCTGTCGATGAAACAGACCGAAACCGACGCTCTGAATTTACAGCTATTCGAAAAAAGTTGTGAAGCTGTCGTGAAAATTGCTGAAGGACTAGGAATTACCGATCGACGAGAAACTAAGAAAAATTGTTTCTTTTTTAAGTCAACAGGTGCATCCAAACTTGGTGAACAATTTCTTTTTATTCACGAAAGCAAAAATGTTAATTATAAGGAGAAACAAACAAATCAACGGGAAAATTCCCGTGTAAATAAAGTGTGCAAGTATTCCGAAGGAAGTTATAATCCAAGATGACAAAAATGCCGAAAATACAAACTGAAAAAGTGCAAAGCAACAAATTGTAGTTTCGACCATGTCGATCTTTGCCCTATGATGGCTTGTGCCAACAAGTTGTGTAGTTTTGCTCATACTGCTAGCAACTTAAAATATCGAATTAATCGTTCAGTCCCTTTTAAGTATTCTGACCGTTTGTCTCGTTTTAATTGTTTTAACCATGATCCAGTATTCGATTATAGTATGCTAAGCCTTAGCCAGATTGTTTATGAAAGCAATGCTTCAAACAATAATCCTAGACCCGAACCGGTGTCAAAAAACTTGTCGAGACGAGGGGGCCAACAGTTGAGCCAAAGAAACCCTTCTCTTCGGTTCCTCTGCCCCCAATCGCACCCACGACAACCTTTTTCAATACCGACAACGCGCTACTGGATCCCTTCTCCTCGGTCACCGCGGGTAAGATGGGCTCAGCGCATATCTCCGGTTCCCCTTGGAGCTCTCCCCCTTCTTCCCTCCCCACTGACCCTCCCCAGTCGCTAGATCTATCTTTCCTAAAATATCAGTCTCCCACGTTTTGACTATAAGCCACGCCGTCCCACCTAGCAACAGGTTTTCTCCATCAGAAGAAACTGATTTTGCAGGCTCGTTGGAACACCAGGAAACTGTCTGCCTAAAGACTAAGATAAAAACCAAGGTAAAAAAAATACTCTTTTGACATTTTTGCTCTGCCTAGTTTTTTGTGTAGTAATGCGGAAAGCTTAAATACGGATAAGATTATTGAGAAGGAGAATTTAGCTCAAGTAACTGGAGCCTCAATAGTAGCAGTAACAGAGGTTCATAGGCAAAATCCGGATCTACTCAGTTTATCCGGTTATAATAAAATGATAAACGCCCAGATGATCACTAGCTTGGAAAAAAGGGAGGAGGTCTTGCAATTTATATTAATAAAAAATTCCTGCTTTTCAGATTGAGGTACCTGTGCTTGATGATTATGATGCGATTCTTTGGGTATTTGCAAAGCCCAAACGCCTGCCCTCCCATTATAATGATATTGCTATTTGTGTTTTTTATTATTCGCCAGGACAAGATGTCGTTCTCAAAAAGCTTTCCGGGAAAAACTTCAATTAAGCTCTGACTACGAACAGGGTAAATACCCCACGGGTGGCGTGTTCTTGCTTGGTCACGCTAACGAACTACAACTTCAGTCCTTAGAAGCAGGATTTGGTCTAAACCAGTTAGCAAATTGATCAACAACAAAACGTGATACGGCTCTGGGCTGCATAGCTACTAACATGTCTCAATTCTACAGGAAACCCTCCCCAGGCCCCCCAATAGGAGGAAGCTATCACTTCACCTTTGAGCTAAACCCCATAACCAAGGTCCAGGTCACGTACACTACAGAAACAACTACAAGTTGGCCAATCACAAACAGCAGATCGTTTGGTTTCGGCAATTGGCTCACGACTGAAAAACGGGTCGGCATAATTTCTACGCTAATGCTGATGAAATGGCCACTACTTTTCAAGAAAAATTTCTCGGCAAGTATCATTCCTATTTTCCTGAAAAACTTGACAAACATTTTTCAGCAGATCGTCCATACGTTACAAAAGATATCAAAGCACTAAGCAGGAAAATGAGACAACTTTTCAGGAACAAAAAACATAAAGAAGCTACTACCCTCAACGATAAAATCAGAGGAATGATCCACCAGGCAGTGGCGTTATACTACCAAAAGAAAGTATCTCATTTATTAGATTCTAAGCCTGGAAAGTGGTACAAAAGGATAAAGCAAATGACAGATAATGCGCAGACTGGACTGGATTTTGGCTATGATGAGCCGGACAAAGAAACTGCAGATTGCCTAGATTACTCACCTGGCAGCGATTGTTCAGTCACTTCCACCACTGAACTCGGAGGATTCTCCGCATCCATCTCCAGATCTTATGGATTTCTCAAGCATCACAGAATCCCAAGTTTGCCTCAAATTGATGAAACTGAAGAGGACCAATGTTACACCACTCGATATTCCTGTTGAACTCATTAAGGCTTTTCCTGAATTTTTGAATGCTCCGTTAACCTTAATATTCAAAAAGATTACAATGTCAGGTCAGTTGGAAACGAAAATTGGAAAACGGGATTTATAATCTCTATTCCTAAAAAAAGGAGTCCCCTGTGAATGTACTGGTGTGAGGCCTATTTCGATGACATCGGCTTTTAGCAAGATCTATGAAGATTCATCGCTGGGTGGCTGAAAACTTTTATTCTGAATAAAATTGACCCTCGACAATTTGGTAATATTCCCAAGATTTTGACAAGCTATTACTTAGTTATTTCGCTTGATAAGATTTTAAAGCATCTAGATGAACCGAAACGCTGGGTCAACCTCATCGCGAATGACCTAAAGAAAGCATTTGATTTGATCTGCCTTAGAACCCTTATCCACAAGCTATTGACAAGTTTTAACGTTGATGTATATTTAGTAAGAAGAGTTGCAAATTTCTTTCAGGTAGAAGTAAAAAACTAAGTATAAATCAGCCTATTCTGATACCCAGCCAATTTACAGTGGAGTTCCCCAGGGAACAATTTTAGGCCCTCTACTTTTTTGGTTATGGTAAATGGGTTGGTAAATGATGAGTCAGGTCGCTTTAAATTCGTTGATGATCTATCCGTACTAGAGCTAGGTGCAAATAATATTTCAAGTGAGGCAAACAGAATAATGGCGAGTTTATCACGCCAAGCTAAGGAGGCCAAAAGGATCGCCAATCGTGAAAAATCGCCCGTATTAACTTTTCTTCTCTGAGGGACAGTTTATCCTTTTGCTTTACAGAATGTTTCAGGCCTCATGGATATCAAACTCTTGGGAATGTATCTCACATATGACCTGAAGTGGGAAAAACAGACACAGGAGATGATCAAACGGGCAAAACTGGGTATCCTATCTTTAAAACTCCTTGCTCGTCATTGTGTCCCAACCCCTCACTTATTGCGTATTTTTCTTACATTTTTCAGACTGCTGGTAGAATGAGCTTGTTTCGCTTGACATTACGGCCTGACTTCGGACCAGAAGGACCGCCTGGAAAGGATCCAATACCGAGCTCTTCTAGTAAAGTCTATATCTCACAAAGTCCCTTACTGCTCCTTTTTAAGATAATTTTCAGTTAAAACTCTTTCGACACGCCGTGATGAAATGTGTTTTAAATTTAGTGTTGGTATTTTTGAAAATCCACTGCTTCGTGAAATCCTTCCCCCTGAACATCTCCCTTCGTGCCAAAGGCTCCCACGACATGTAGCTCAACAGGTACCAAAAATTCAGCCGGTACCAGCACGGTAAATGCGGTCCACAAGTAGTTTTGTTCCCTCGTTTGTCAAGATTTTTAATTCTGCACCCACTCGTCAATAATTGTCTATGTTTATTTTCTTTAGTTCATTATGCTTTTATTCTTTTTATTCGTTTGACTCTGTTTAGCTTGAATCGGTGATATTTGAATCAATGTATAATTTTGCATGACGATGGCTATGGCTGTGATTTTCATATGTTTTATATGTTAAGAATATGTCAAGAATAATATGTTAAGAATAAGAACTGTTGCTGATCGGCATGACCGTGCAAGGCGTTTGAAAATAAAATCGTTTTTTTGTTGGAAGTTTATTCCACGGTCAGACAAGATGATTATCAGTACTTAATGTGAAAAGAATTCTTTGTCTTTGGGAGCCTCTGAAACCCCATTTCAGAAATCTTGCTTTCGTGAACCCCACATACGGGCACGATCTCGTTTCGAATGCTTTTCAGAACCCCCTGATGAAAGTGATGATATTTTAATGGAAAATGTATTGAGTTTAATTACGAAGTTCAATACTTTGTTCCAAATTGATGTTCCGTTGCTCCATGTGTTGAAAGCCGAGACCAAAAAGCTAAAAAAAAACTTTGTGCCAGAACTTCTTGGCGGGAAAGTACCTCCAAGAAAAAGAAATGTCAATGGACTTTGAAGATAGCGTCAAGTACTTGACAGTTCCTTTACATAATATTTTGTTACAAGCCTCCGCATGAATTCGGCTTTCAACATGGCATTGGATGTGCAGACGCTCTTACAGTTGTTGATAATGCTCAGCTTGATGCTTCTTGTACAGATAGTTCACCTACCTTGGTGATTCATGATATTAGTCCCGCCTTTGACTCCTTGATCCACCCCCTTATGCTTTTAAGGGCTATTAAAAGGCCATCATCAGATCTCAAAGGGCTTTGTGTGTTAAGCTACGAGTCCGTCTTAAAATCCCTCCTAAGCAAGACGAAATGGCAAGGGCAGGATAGAACTGTAGCAGTTAAGAGGACCCAGGCAAGGTGCAATTGCCTCACCTTGTTATTTCAATAACTATGTCCTTGAAGCTCAAGACCAGTGTGATATGCCTTTCGTTCCTTCTGGCCGCAATATCTCCTTCGTCACTATGCTGATGACATTTTTAACATCAGCCGAAATTTGGACAAAATTTCTGAATGCTTAAAATCTGGTCTTGAATTTATCGCTGAAAAGTCCAACGTAGTGCTTTTTAACTGGAAAAAAGGCCCACTTACTCATGAAATTGGACTTGAAAATTCAAAGATCTGCCCTTCTGACCAAATCGATTACCTTTGTATACCCATTAGAAATGCCATTTCTCACACTCTCATCTCCTAACAGAGGGCATTAAATGCCGCATATCAGCTTCATATACTTCCATAA
This sequence comes from Artemia sinica, assembly GCA_027921565.1. Classification (NCBI taxonomy): domain Eukaryota; kingdom Metazoa; phylum Arthropoda; class Branchiopoda; order Anostraca; family Artemiidae; genus Artemia; species Artemia sinica. The sequence continues at coordinate 12,983,046 of CM051275.1, forward strand.
TCTCTGCTAAGCTTCGTTTCAATCGCCGTTATCTTGCAACGCTGTACAACGCTGTTGCTCTCCCCAACATCCTCTACATTGCACCTTTCTGTAAGATTCTTTCAAATGCTGTTAAATTAGAAATCTGCTCACCTTTCTTCCGTTTCGCAAAATACCTACTGAGATATCCAATTAGGAAACGCAATTCAAAGCTCATCAATAGTATTCAAATAGCAGATTCTACTTTAGCCGTTGCTAACTTATGGAGAAACACAACCAAAAGATTTCAGACATTTGTAGTGCTCCGTCATTTTCTTTTTGTACGAAGGCGGGTCTTCAATAAATAATAATTATTATTATTGTGACTAAAGTCAGGCCCCGTTTCATTATTAAAATAAATCCAATCATATTTGCTCCACAAAGTTCAGCTTTTAGCAGAACATTCGGACATATTAGGAGCCTGTACCTCAATAAGCCTTTTAGTTCCTACCATACGCCTTTAGAAACCTGTGACGTTTCAAACGACTCCTGTGACAGCGCTTATTCTAAGGCTACAGCGTTGAATATATAGACCAATACTGCACCACTATATTTAATGGAATCTTCATTTCAGATTGTCGAAATTTAAAAAATTCTTTTAGAATCCTATTATATGAAAATAGTATTTATAAAAAAAGCGATAAGCTGCTACCCAGTGTTTCCACTAGCACCCTTTTATAATCCGTTAACGGTCGGAAACTTTCCAAAGAAAATCCGTAAATGGCGTTTTGATTCTGTAAAATTTGTCGTAAGGTCCTAGATCTCATGGTCTCATGCCACAAAAGTCTCATGGCCCTAGTACAAAACCGCAGAAACCCGGTAGTTTTTCCCGTCGTAATCATTCACAGGTACAATATTGGAACTTCGCCTGGATTTGAAACTTTTTTTTATCTTGCTGGCCAGTAAGGTTCTAAAAAATTTCTATTTTTGTAAGGGTTTGATCCGCACTCTGTCTTTGTCATTTCCTTAAATAAATAATTTATCTTTACAAAATACTAATTTAAAAAGCTTTCTGGATAAAACAAATTTTTCAAACAAAAGTAAAGAGCTCCATTAAACCAAAAATGAGCAGAAACAAAGTAAAATAATCTTCCGAACGTAAAACTACCACAAATCAACATCAAAAAATAAATTAAACCCAAAACAAACATAAATTACAATAAATAACTGATTCAAACTTAAAACAAGCAAAAATTAACATGATTCGGACTGGCAATCCCCATACCTTCTAAAGACCAGAATATAATATGGACTTTACTTAATATAAAATCTATAAGAAGTAATTTCACTTTTTTTACTTTAATAAATACAAAAATATTACCTCTGATCACTTTGAATCTTAAAAAGATTGTCAGAACTTCTGTTTACAAATCCAGTGAGGCCCTCCGAAGTTAACAAGACCACTCTTTCTATAAAAACATTATATGCCTCCAGGGCATAACTTAAAACCCTTGCTCCGAGACGGCGGGGGGTTTTATCAGTAGAATGGCCCCTATTGACCCCACGAGTCACCCCTGCTGCCACCTACAACTTTTTTTACATAATTTATTCAAGGATTATCGATCGAGTCTAATGGGGGTCAAGTTCAATCGATCTTTTGTTGTTTGGCCACGTGTAATGACATGAGGGGTGATTTACATAATCGCTCGGGGAATTATTGATTTATGACACTGGGGGGGGGGGGTGATTTACATAATCGCTAGGGGCAATGTATTGATCTAGGACTCGAGGGGGAAGTGAATTTCCGAGAACTTGATTTACATAATCGGTGGGGGAGAATGTATTGATTTACGAAAGGGGAATTAAGAAACAAACATGGCTTCTTTGATCTTTAGGCTAACCTAACCTGAGAAATTGATTTACATAATCGACGGGGGAATTATTGATTCACGAAAGGGGAATTAAGAAATAAACATGGCTTCTTTGATCTTTAGGCGAACCTAACCTGAGAAATTGATTTACATAATTGGCGGGGAATTATTGATTCACGAAAGAGGAATTAAGAAACAAACATGGCTTCTTTGATCTTTAGGCGAACCTAACCTGAGAAATTGATTTACATAATCGGCGGGGGAATTATTGATTCACGAAAGGGGAATTAAGAAACAAACTTGGCTTCTTTGATCTTTAGGTGAACCTAACCCGAGAACTTGATTTACATAATCGGTGGGGAAGAATGTATTGATTCACGAAAGGGGAATTAAGAAACAAACATGGCTTCATTGATGTTTGGCTAACCTAACCTGAGAAATTGATTTACATAATCGGCGGGGGAATTATTGATTCACGAAAGGGGAATTAAGAATTAAACATGGCTTCTTTGATCTTTAGGCGAACCTAACCTGAGAAATTGATTTACATAATCGGCGGGGAATTATTGATTCACGAAAGGGGAATTAAGAAACATTATGGCTTTTTTGATCTTTAGACCTGAGGGATTTATTTGTTATTGTTGTTTTGGACAAGTGCATGCTAGGGATGAATGTCAAGGTGTCCAGGAATAGGAAACTGGAAGTACATGCATCCTTCTCAGCCAATCAGCGAGTCGGATACATCCTCCTTCTCAGCCAATCAGAGGATTGCTTACATATGGTTTTCCCCGTTACATAACAATTCACCCTTGAGATTTCGTATATAACGGACATGCATTGTGATTAAATTATCAGAAAGTAAAGTAACCTGACAATGGATAGAACACTAAATATTATTGATGAGCTTGAAGCCTTGGCAACCACAATTAGCAATGTGAGTACATTTTCACTTTTTATTTTCAAAATAAAATTACTTTCCTTGGTCACCCTCCAGTATACTTAGGTAAGTACCCCCCCCCCCCACAAACCTAACCACCATGCAATCTTTATACTCACTAGAAAACATAAAATATATTCTTTTTATCACATAAACTTAACCCCTCCCCCACTCTTTTTACAGGTATAATTCTCGCAATAGAAATATTTCTCTTTTTTCGATAAGTTTATTCTTTCTGTAAGCCTATCAAAAAGTGACATTCAACTTCTGTCTATCCCTTAGCTATTAATATACCGTTTCCATTTAAGCCGTCGCCGCTTACTTGACTTAAAAACATTTTCCCGCAATGATTTAAATAGCTGACACCCCACAATTGCACTTCCTGCTTGTTAATCCTTAACGTTAGCGACTTAACCAAAAGGTTTCAATGATAAAAAGGATTTGTTTCTCTCTTTCTCAAATTAAAGCAGTTTTAAGCAAAAAGAGATTGTTGTTTATTAAGCTTATGGATTCGTAAACTATATTTCTGGAGGAGTGAAACGGGATTATTTCCAAAAATAATTACTAACAATATTTTTTAGGACATTGGTGAAAGAGGGGAGGGGGACATGCCTCAATTCTATCGCCATTATTTTAAAATGAAAACAAAGTGTTTTCTTTGCATGAAAAGTAAGGTTAGGTTGGGATGTCTATGAATAAGCTTTTTTTTAATTAAATAAAATAGCATTTGATTTCTGAGTTTAGTATATTTTTACTTTTTGCTTTACTGAAAATGCTGGCGTAGGGGGGGGGGGCTTTCTTAGTGATAAATGCGTTTTCGACAAAATTATGATTAGGGGGTACTAATTTTCCTTCTGTAAAAAAGGGGGAAATTATTTCGATACTAACTTTTTTCTCTTCTTTAAGGCAAATTGTGAAGAATGCCCGTCGCCTCCTAGTAAGAGAGCTAGGGTCCAAGATAAAACCCATGTGAGGGCGTCAGTTATACAATATGGCCGCTCTCCGATGCCCTCTAGCTCTACACTGCCTGCCCAAGCTTTATCTGTACAGGCAACAATACAGCCAGGCCGAAAACCCAAAAGAGAGTGGATGGATGCTTTCAATGCCGCAGTTGCGGAAAATTGTGAGGTAGCTTACCCGTCATCCTCTTATCCTACATTGTCGAGGGTCTCAGGAACTACACAAAATCATGAGGTTGCCCTCGAACACACGCTACCTGGACCATCCGGCACCCAAGTGCAGCCAGGATTTGCAAATGTAAGCATTTTTACCTCTAGTTATAGAAATATCTACCTATTTCTTCCAATGTTATTTTAGGCCTTTTCTTTTCACCATTTTTGAACACAGTAAAAGTATATCTCTGAGATATGAAAGGATTTTTCTCCCCAAAGGAAATATAATGTTCTCCCTTTTGAATCATGTCAAGGGCATGCATTCTCCCTGCTAAATTAGATTAGTGAAGCCAAAAAAGGCACTATATTCTGATCATAGTAAGGTTAGGTAATTTCTATTGCGATATAAACGAAAGGTTAATCTTGCCCTGACAAATTTCTTTAAAAACAACTTTCTATCGGAACGAGTTGTGTATCATAACAGGAGATGGCTATTCATTTCAAATCATGTTTTTTTTTCTAGAGCAGATATGAGATATTAATATGAAATTGTATTTGGAGGGATTGTTTGAACAAAATCAAATTGCCTTCTATGTCATGCGTTTAAGATTGCAAATATCTTATACTAACCGGTGGGGAGCGCTATGGGCCCGGGAAGGACCGGTGGGCCCGGGAAGCGTCGCGGGAAGCGCTGCGGGAAGCGCTGCGGGAAGCGCTGCGGGAAGCGCTGCGGGAAGCGCTGGGCCGGCTTGGAGGGGGGGGGGCATTAAATATTGGAAATTGGGAAAGAGGGTTGTTTGAACATTATCAAATTGTCAATTTTATGTAAAGCGGCGTTTTAGATTGTAAATATCTTATATAAAGTTGGAAATTGGAACTTTCAGTTGAATTAACCAAATGCTATTATGTGCATACTGCTACTACTACTACTAAGCGCGTTTTAAATAATATCTAAATAATAATCCAAATTTTAAAAACAGTAGGGGTGATTTGAACATTTTGAAAATAGGCTGTTTTTCATTTATAGATTGGAGCATTGGTCCCTTATTCATTGTCACCATCATCATCAGTTGGAGGAGAGGAGGCACACGTGGAGTCCCCCAACAATTTAACATGGGACGATAACATTTTACATGATAGTCAAATACCTGATAATATAGCGCAGTTGAGCAGGGGGACTTGAGCCCAAATACACTACAGCTTTTGGAGGATTTTACAAACAAATTAACGGGGAACCCTCCTCCTCCTCCTCCAGCCTCCGATACCCTAACGAATGCACTTCAAACAACTGAAGTGGTGCATTTGCATACCCCAAATATTGTTGAACAACTTGGGGGAGGGAGTGTTGATGATATACAAGAGGGGGAGGGGGCTAATGTCCAATTCACGACTTTGCCAGACTTTCAGCTGTCCAACACAATTTTAAATGCAATAGTTGTTTACACTGCGACTTTTGGGGATCCATTTAATTCACTTTTGGGGGAAAAATTTGTGGTTGATCCTGTAGAAATTGTGCATGTCTATGTAGATAAAATTCGTGCACTGCTGGAGAACCAAATTCAATTGTGGGGTGGGGGAGGGATCCAATTAAGGTTTCTATTGTTTTAAAGGTGTTTTATTTAAATGAGGGGAAAAGCGAAGTTTATTATCATTATGTACATTCCGAGATGCGTTTGATTTATCCGAATTTAGAAAATTTTGAGGGTGTTTTTTCGGAGTGGGTAGGTCAAATTATAGCGCATCTTGAGAACTTTAACGAAAACGGTGTTGGGTCTGTAGTTTTATTTATTGAAAATTTAAGTGTGAATATCTGTAAATTCAAGAAAGATTTTATTTTAAGAGGGGGGGGCAGGTGGGTATGATAGGGATACAGCTTTAAATTATAATCCAGATTTAGTAGGTTGTCGTGGTGTCCAGCGGATCTGTTTTGAAATAGGTCAAAAATGTTTCAGGTATGCTTTCCTCATATCAGCATTTCAGCCTCTAGCAGATGACGCTACCAAGACGAATTTAGACGATTGGGCTGTACATGGGAAGGAAGGGTCCAATTTCCCCATTTTATAGTTCTCTTGTTTAGAAGGAAAATACCCAGTAACGCTACGATCTATTGATATTTTTGAAAGGGCTAATGCCCATTTAAATATTGGCGTTACTGTGGTTCAGTATGAAACTGAATTTGAAGATTTGGTTCGTTCAAAAAAGAAGGGGGTGGTCTTCCCTGTAAGGGGCCCGTCAATTGATTTGGTCAGACACTGGGTTTGGTTGTTGTATACACCCCTATCTAGTGACCTTGCCAATTCAATTGGCCATTTTAACCCGATCACAGACATCAGTAGAGTTCTGGGGGAGGGTAAGAAACAGAGTTCACGTTTCTACTGTCCGACATGCCTCTCTCGATTTTGGACTGAATTAAAGTTGCAAAATCACATGAGGCATTGTAGCCGGCATGGCTACCAGACAGTGGAAACGGTTTCAGGGGATAGGGCCATTTTACGTTTTAAAAATTTCCAAAACACCCTCCTCCAGTGCAACAAAATATCTTTAGATTGTGAAGCTAAGCTGGTGGAGGTGAATGATCCTCGATTTCCAAACCGAGTCAAAGAACATCAAGCTACTGCAGTGTCCTATGCTCATGCGCATAGAGACAGTTCTAACACCATGCGGTTGTTAGAAATAGTAGAAACATTGGATGAGTGGGAGTGTATGGTCAAGGCACTGACTAAACTAATTGGCACAGCTAATGGTGCTATTTGTCGTTTGAGAAATACTCATTACCCAATGGTTTTGTCTGCAGAGGATCGTCTCGCGATTAAAAATCAAAAAATATGTTGGGTTTGTAAAGGGGAGTTTGTAGAGGGGGATAAGGGGACTAAAGGGAAAAGAGGGGGAGGGGGAAAGTCAGGGATCATAATCACTTGTGGCAGGAAATATCCTCTGGGGGTAGTAATTTTAGAGGGGTTGCGCATCAATCGTGTAACTTAAATGTTAGCCAGCAGTTTTTTATCCCTGTTTTTATCCACAACTCAAATTATGATTTAAAATTTATTTTTCCGGCACTGGCACGTATGCATAGGGAGGGAGGGGGAGTTGACAGTCCATGGGTAAACAGTTCATTTACCTATAACATTATTCCAAAATCGGCCGAGAAGTTGTTGCTTCTCGAGCTGAAATGGCAGGCAGTGGATAATGGGCATACGTGTTGGAATAAAATCATGTTTTTAGATTCTTTTAGTTTTTTTCCCAAGGCATTGAGTCAATTGATTCAAGTGCAGTAAAGCGACAATTTTGAAAGCTTTCCCTTGCTTAAACAGCACTTTCCAGACAGTGAAATGTATGACCTGATGACCTGCAAAGGTGTATACGCATACGACTATTACTGTTCTGGCGCTCGCTTAAGCGAGGTGAAACTACCTCCAATTGAAGCTTTTTACAATTCACTGACCAGCAGTGAATGCACAGCCGAGGAATATGAGTTTGCCAAGAAGGTGTGGTCTAAGGGGAATTGTAAAAATGGGTGGGATTATTGTAGACTGTACTTGGCCAGTGACGTTTTAACTCTGTTGGATATAGTCTGTAAGAACACAGACCAAATCTATTCAGAGTTCGGGTTAGATATAGGCTACTATTTTTCCACACCCCATTTGGTGATGGATTTGATTTTAAAAATTAGTAGGGAGGAAATAGGCCTAATCACAGATGTAGATCAGCACCTTTTTGTAGAGCGTTCAATGAGGGGAGGGTATGTTTTTCATGGGGACCGCATCTTGTCAACCGATCCGAGCGGACAAAGCACCGGTGCAAAGTCAAATGCAGTGTTCTTGGACATGAACTCATTGTACCCCTCGGCAATGTCTCACTACTCTTTGCCGTGTGGGAACTATCAATGGCTTGAGAATCCTTGTGGGTTCCCCGACGTTACCGCCGTCGAGGGCAATGGGCCACAAGGATGGTTCTTTGAAATTGACGGTCACATTCCTCTAGCGCTTCACGACTCCGTCAAAGATTTTGTTTTTCCCTGTATCAATCGACCCGTGAGCAGGGACTCACTGAGCCCCTACAATCGATCATTGGTTGAGGATATGGGGATGCACTGGACTCCCTCTAAGCAAAAACTGATTGCTGATTTGGACCCTAAGGAGAATATCGTTGTTCACCATGTGCTTTTGCACTGGATGGTGAACAATGGTTTCAAAATCACAAAAATACACTGGGTCCTGCAGTTCAATCAGCGATCATATTTAAAGACGTTTATCGACACTTTTGTCGATAAACGCTCTAGGGCAAACTCCAAGGTAGAGAAGGAAATGTACAAACTCATCCTAAATTCAGCATTTGGCAAAATGTGTGAAAGCGTACGTAACAGATCTCGCTGCGACGTTGTGACAGACCCTCTAGAGTGTGCACGAATTATTGCCGATCTCAATTTTACATCGTTCACGAGCATAGAGACTGGCATGGTTCTTCTACACAGGCGAAAGCGAAATGTGGTACTGAACAAGAATATAGCGGGCGGTAGTTCAGTACTGGAAATTTCCAAAAAGCTCATGTTTTCGTTTTTTTACAATGTGTGCAAGGTGCAATGGCCACGGGAGGGGGAGGTTCAAGTTTACTATGGGGATACAGATTCTCTGCTGTTAAAGGTAAATGAGACCGAAGATTGATTGGGTGATCTAGAAAAGGGGGAACCCATCAGCTCGCGGATGGATTTCACCAACTGGAATCCATCACTCTACCCCGAGTTGGTGAAACGTCAAGCCCTCCAACCAACTATTAATGTTAAAATCAGAGACGGGGAGTGATTTGATATCCAGGGGGTGTTCCCGGGTCCTAAAGTTTATTGCGTTAAAACTCATAGTGGGGATGAAAAGAAGGCGTGTAAAGGGGTGCCTACACATTTTGTAAAGAGCAATTTCAACATGAGCGTGTACAGAGACTGTGTAGAAAGTAGCCTAGTGCCGAGAGCACAAGTGCTTGCAATTCACTCTCTACAGTATAGAAATTATACTGTGAGAGTGGAAAAAAATGCAATGTCATGTAAATCTGACAAAGTCTATGTGCTCGAGAATGGTGTGAGTGTCCTGCCTCATGGCCACTACCGTATTTCAGACCGAGTTGAATGCATAGACTATCGCAATCAACTTGGTCTGGATAAATTAACCTAATCTGACTAATCAACTAACCAACTAACCACCACCACCAACCCGTTCATAAATTAACTAACCACCACCAACCCTTTCATAAATTAACTAATCTAACCTCAACTAACCCAACCACTAACCTGCCGCAGTGACGACAACTATTGTACTGTTTTTTCGCCCCGCGGCTCCCAGAGGGTGGGGGTCCTTCCCGCGGCCGATCCCTGGGGGGGGGGGGGGGGGGATGGCGGCCGGCCTTCGGCCTCGCGGCCCTGGGGAGGGACCCCACTTTTAAATTCATAATGTTCAACTGTGCTATCCAGAATTTTCAAGTGTTTTTTTTTTTTCAAGTGTTGTTTTCAAGTGTTTTTTTTTTTGTTTTGAAGAAAAGTGTGTGTTTGCTACTAATGTACATAAAGTGTTGTTGTTGCTCTTGTTCATGTTGATGGACAAAAAGTGTTTTTAAAGACAATAAGTGCTGCTCTTCATGTTGATGGACAAAAAAAGTGTTTTTATTTATGTTGTACATAAAGTGTCATTTTTATCATTGTTCATGTTGAACAAATAGAGTTTTCATGTTGCCGAAATAAATGCTGCCATGAAATTTTGTCAACTGTTCTTGTTGAACATAAAGTGTTATTTTTATATTGTTGTTCATGTTGAACAAATAGAGTTTTCATGTTGTCGAAATAAGTGCTGCCATGAAATATTGTTTTTTTGTTGTTGTTCTTGTTAACGTACTAGATAGATCAATGGGAAAATTACTACTAGTACTACTTATTCATTGGACACGTATGATTTACAGTTAGTTGTAGTCCAACTGTTGTCAACAGCAGCAGCAGCATGTATCAATTTAAAACACCCTTCAGATCGTTTCTGTGTGGTCCCTCAATGTCGGGGAAAACAACACTTTTAACTAAAATAATTAAAAATTGCGATAATTTTTTTTGGAAAAACCAAAATAAATCTACTATTGCTATAGTATTTGGCAGGAGTCCTACGATCAAATAAAAGCTATTACCACAACCATTCCAATACAATTCATACGGGGACTTAATGTTTTCAATAGTATTGAATCGAACTCGTGGCTGATTATTGATGATTTGGCTGAATCCATTGAACAGTTCTCACAGGAAATGCTACAACTGTTCACCGTTCGCTCTCACCATGAACACATTTCCATAACCCTAGTTCTACACAATCTGTTTCATCAGAGCAAATGTATGCGAACCCTTGCTTTGAATTGCACTATCTATATTATCTATCGAGTTGTTCGTGATTCTAGCTTTCTAATAACTCTCAATAAACAGATATACCCCGGCGCCCCAAAATTTCTGTTGTCAGCGTACACTCAGGCGACTAATAAACCCTACGGTTACATTTTGCTGGATCTTAATCAGTGCACACCCGAGGATCTACGTGTAGTCACCGACATTTTCGACAATGAAATTACAGTATATCTTCCATTGAACAGTAGAAAAGACTATTAGTTGCCATTATGACACTGAAGAAACTACACGAACAACGGCATTTATTTTCCGTTTTAAGCACTTCAAAACCCTTGCTTAGGAAGGCCATACTCAAACATAGTGTTGACAATGATTTCATTAATCATATATCTGAACTTTGTTTAAATTTAACTGAGGGCAATGTTCAACTGCCAGAAGGTGTTAGACAACAGACAAAGCAACATCGTTCCACTGTACGCGCCTTGGCTTGTAAAAACAAGGGAAAAATTTTTAAAGAAAACGCCTCCTTCAAGCGGGTGATAGCTTTTTCACACTTTTACTGCCAATAATTGCAGGACTTGTAAACAGTTTTCTCTAGAGAGAGAATGGCAAAACCCTATAAATTGACACCATTTGAACTTGTCCTCTCACCCGTCGAACATTTTGAAGACAATCTAAGCAAATTTATTAATGATGAGAATATTGCCGATGACAAAAAACTGCTTTTACTTGAAGTTAAATTGCGACGTGTGGACAAGCATAAACCTTATCGTGAGAGACCCACCGTCACTGTCGCCGATCCCTCCAAACAGGAAACATCACCTCAAGATTCTGCACAATCAATGGAGAAGGAATTGAATTCAATTGTATCGAAAATTGGAAACCTATTGCCACTCACCTATCGTGAACAGAGTAAAAGAGTATTATCATATCTCATGTTGGAAACTGGTGATCAAGTTCAAGTCGACAGCATAGGGAAGCGAATTATAATTCAGGGAAAAAGTTATAATCTAGTTGATTTAATTTGTGATATGGTGACGAATCGTAAAGGACTTTTATCCTTTGACAATAATCTATACACCTTTCTAAGTGTATCAAACTTCCCCAAAAGTCTTATTGGCAATAAGTAAATTCTAAAGAAACTAAGAGAATATAGTCCTCCAACAACACCAGCGCCACCATTTAAAAAAGAAGAAGAAGATTCAATATTGGAAAATACTACCAGCAGCAGCAGCAATGATTTTACAACACCTGTGGCTGCTAGTCAAAAGCGAAGACGAATTGATTCACCCTCCAGTGTGCAAAAGGGGAGTGGACATTACACTACGTGTTTGCGTTCAAAATGGATGAAGTTCTGAAAGGTGTCTATGAAAATATTGGTGAAGCGGGAAGTTTAAGTTCTCCCAATACGCTTTCTAAAGTTGCCTCCGGCAGCACATTTAAAAAAGCAAAAGAGTATCTAGAGAATGAACCGAGTTACACACTGCATCGGAATCACAGGCCTCGCGGCAAACAATATCGACAAACTAAAGCCTTTTTCCCTCTGCATATAATGCAAACGGATCTTTTAACTTTAGACGCACTTCATCAGCGTCACAATGCACCCTACAAATATATTCTGGTGGCAATCAGTGTCTTTAGTCGCTATGCCTATGCCATTCCATTACGGTCAAAGAGAGGTGTTGAAGTTGCTCGGGCCATTGAAAGTATTCTTGAACAGGATTTGTATAGAAAAATTCAATCGGATCGTGGCAGTGAATTTGTTAATCCCCATGTGCAAAAGGTTCTATTGAAATATAATACAACACTTTATCATAGTCACAGCCCGATAAAGGCTGCATTGGCTGAACGATTAAGAAGAACGATTCGTCTATTAATTTCAAGATATTGTACACTGAAAAATACATCGGCTTTTATTCATGATTTAGATAAAATCATGCAGATATACAATCATCGACCTCATCGATCTCTGTCCAACTCAAGCCCTTGGGAAGTTCACTGCAATGAAAATACATTTGATGCTTTTCTAAAGCAATACTCCAATGGTGAAAAAGAAAAAAAAAATGTTAAGGAGAAATTCAATGTTGGTGATACTGTTCGATTTAATAGAACCACCAATATTTTTGAAAAGGGGAATTATTTATGGAGCACCGAACTTTTTAAAGTGTCCAAAATCCTGGACACCGAGCCCACGACATATCGACTGCGAGACACCAAAGATGATGAGATTCTCGGCGGTTTTTATGAATATGAACTGCAAAAAGTTAGAAACACTAGTGAAATTTATCAAATTGAAAAGATATTAAAGAGTCGTACTCGTAGGGGAAAGAGACAGTTGCTTGTTCGCTGGCTAGGATACAACTCAGATTTTGATTCTTGGGTCAGTGCTGAAGATATTAACAATGCCCAATGATTTCTATGTGAATTTCATGTCCAATGTTTCTAATCCTCTCTACAATGACTTGAATAGAACAAGTGATTTTTGGACGAAGCTCTTTCCCACCATCAAATTCGACGACAATGGAAAGTATGAAGTGGCTCTTGTCGACTGCATTCTCAAAAATATCTACGACATCCTGAGAAAAGATCGTAAATATGAAATAAAAATTAGACCCTATGATTGGCCGCCACCACCCTCAAGTGATCAAGAACAAATTCAAAAAATCAATTGGATGGATTATCCATATATTGAATTACCCTACGAGGAACTCACCTGTATGAATGATTTATGTCGTTCTATTAATAAAAGAATTTCCGCTCGTAAAAAAGGAGCTTTTCATTTCAACTATTCAAAGGAGGAGGGCAAGATCTACATTAGTTCACCTATTGCCAGTGAAAAGGTTATTCTCAATGATAACCTAAAGGATGTTCTTGGCTTTAAGCTCAATATAATCAATGGTAAAAGTGCCGGAAACACTAATTTCATTTTTGCTGACTACCCGCCTGCCTTCTCCACGGACACTTGTATATTTCTCTACGCCTCATTTGTGGAAACATCTCAGGTTGGTAATTCAAATGTTCCCCTCCTACGAGTTCTTGAACGAAAAACCAATCAAGAACATATTCACCACTACAATATAAAGCATCTTCAGTATATTCCCGTAAACACTTCCTATTTGGAACTCTGTCAGTTAACACTAAGAACTGAATTAGGTGATCCCATAGCAATTTCAAAAGGTTTGGCTGTGATTACATGCCATTTTCGTCCCATCGTTCAACAACAAGATGTCTAATAGAAAAGTGGTATTCACTTGTCCTGATATTGACTGTTATGTTAATACTCTTGCCCAAGACAACAGGGCAATGGAATGGACTATTACAAAGGTCGCTCGTCAATGTCTGGCTATGGTCTTGGCAGTTGATTTGCTAAGCTGTTTCGCTCTTCACTACCACTGGCTAGAAAATATCTTGTACCGGCTGCGACAGATTTTGCATCCTCTACACTATACGATTGGGGCTCTCGCAAGGATTTTAAAAAAAGTGCTACGGAAAATCTTAGGTCCAGTGCGCGAACCCTTGGCGAGAGATTAAAACAAAATGGTAAAGGCTTAAAAAGGTCGAGAAACAATGCATCACTCATCAGTCTCCACTCAGGTCGGAAACGAAAGACATCATCCCTCTTGTCAAAGAAAAGAAGGAAAAAGTCGACACGTAGTGTAAGCAGAAGAAGAAGCCCCAGGAAGAAAATTGTTAGATCGAAACTAGATTTCTTCTCTTAAGATGTCCTACCTGCCGCATAAGGATTCTCAACCTTCAATCCCCGCCTCATTGAATCTATTCAATGCTGAAAATTTTGATGTGAGTGTCAAGCATGGATACTATGAACAATTTTATCCACAACAACCCCTCTCCGATAATATCCACTTTCAAATTTATTCCAATGAAGACTACTTTATGGACATGTCTTCAACATTTATAGATTTACAAATGAAAGTCCGGAAATCCGATAATACAATGCCAATTCGGGCCGATGGAATATCCTATGAAAATTGTATATTACATAATTTATTTCGTCAAATTAGTGTCTACGTCAATGGCACGCTGGTGAGCACAAGCAACAATCTCTCAAATTATACAAGCTATATGCAATTCATGCTGATGACACCCAGGTCATACAAGGAATGGAGAGGCACCTCCAATGGATATGAATATATTACTAATACTGATAGTACAGATGCACTTAAAAATGCTACAATTAGTGAATTACATCTAGTTGGAAAAATATATCATGAAATATTGAATATACCCCAATGGTTGCCGCCCAATGTTAAAGTGGATATAAAACTGACGCTTGCACCCTCCAATTTCATATTGAGAAAAGAACTTGCTGCCAATCCTGATGTAAGTCTCTCCCTCACCTCGGCAATACTTCATGTACGCAAACAACAGGTTATGAGTTCTGTTGCTTTGGCAGTGGAAAAACTGAGAGCCAATGGAAATAATATTAAACTACTTGTTCCTCATATAATCACCAATCAACGTCATATTGCCATGGGCTCACGCACCTTCACCGATTCATCCTTTATCAATGGCGAAATTCCATAAAAACTCGCTTTGGCATTTGTAAAAAGCGCCAGTGCAATAGGATCGTGGACTGAATGCCCACATAAATTCGAGATGTTTGGACTTTCATCTCTTGTGTGCAAAGTAAACGGTATTCCACTCTACAATCTATCTTTTGATAAATCCTATAGAACATTGTATGAGTTGACCATGCAAACCCTAGATCATGATTCGCAACTATTTGAAAATGGTATAACCGAAGATATATTTGCTAAAACACATGGTATCATTGTACTGGATTTGTCTGGCACACAGGATATGAGTATAGTACGTACGGGGAGTGTGCGTTTAGAGTGTACATTTGCCGACCCATTGGCTGAGAGTATTGCACTAATCTCACTAAATCAATATGAAACCTATTGGGAAATCACTCCCGAAGGCAGTGTTCTACTAGACTTGGCGCCATGAACACCAGTCAAATAATCAATGTATTTAATATGGACCCCTACATGTCCCAGTACAAATCCTATTGTCTACCCTCGGACTTTCTTGGAAAAATTCAAAGTGTCAACAATACCTTGATTATTGTGAATAGCAGTCCATCGACTGTGCTGACGGGTCATTGGCTGTGCATCTTTCAAAAAATGAAGACGATTGAATTTTTTGATCCTCTTGGTCTACCCTATACATTCTACACACCCACATTAGCAACTATATTGAGAGCAGTGGGAAAACTATTATTCAAAATCGGAAGAGGGTGCAGGATCTAACGACTAAAAGCTGTGGCTTCCATGCACTACTATATTTTGTGTTCCGATGCCGCGGCTATACTTTCAAGCAGTTTCTCCACATTTATAGTGACAATCCACGTCTGAACGACTTTCTAGTGGAAAATATCCTCTCAGACCTATACAGTATTGATTTCAGTGCCCTAAGAGTAAAGTGCTTAAATGTTTGTGAATTTGTTTATTAATAAAATGCATATATATACAACAATGTCTTTAAATCTTCACTTTAGATTTCTTCTTCTTCGATGTATAGGCAACTGTCGTGAACCACTAATGCCGGTAAATCATTTGGATTCACTGTATATTGATCTTGATTGACTGCAAAGTCAGGGTCACATTTTCTACAGTACAATGTAACTTCACTCTTGTCATATCTCTTTGTATAGTCAATGATACTATTTGCATTCATATTATGAAATTCACGAGTTTCAATCTGTCTATTTGAAGCAATATCACATACAGTGTTTTCAAATGGTGAATCACATTCGGTAACTGCCAAATAAAAATCACTTGGTTTATAGTCATAGTAGGCAGTGTCGTCACAACGATGACGTAGAAACCAAATTGTCTTGCTACTCCAACAGTTGAATCGTAGACCAGATTCCTCTTCCCAGAATAATTTAAATCCACGACGATACCAATCTCGTAGAAATAAACTAAAATCACGTTTGGGATTTTTTCCAATCATAGCGGGGTAAGTATTCTCCCACTGATCACATTTATCATAGTGACAATTGGAGCACAGGTGCCCTCTAGGGTGAGAGTCACACACCTCCTCAAGACATGAATTACATCCTTTAATTTGTACTGCATAGCCTCTATGTAATTTACATGGATTACATAATTTACACTTTTCACTATAGTCATCAATAATTGTACAGTTCTCACATTGAGTCCAACTGCCAAGAGTGTACATGCACAATGGACATGTAAAGAACTTTTTTTTTTTCCAATGTCACTCGATTCTCTCACAGCTAAAACGAAACTGATCGTCCTCGCTCGATAAATTCAGTGAGAGGAATGGGGAGAGGAGCAACTCTGTGACGTTACCTCTTTCGAAGGAGGAGCCATCAACACTGAATCCATTGGCAATGTTTTCAAAAGTATATCCACGATATGATTCTGCTTTGTTCCAATTAATATATCAATAAATTGAGTATAAGCATTTGAATCACATTTTAAAAGTTTCATACAATAGTCCAATGGGGGAGAATCAGTTTTCATTATATTGTCAAGTGTTCCCGGACGAGAGAATATCCTGCGTTGAACAGATAACTCGAGAAAATCGTCATCCAAAATCAAATGTTTTTCCATAAACACTAGATTTGATCTAATTCTTTCTTTCTCAAATTTATTCATTTTTCAATCCTTTCACTCTGACTGCTGACTCTAGACTGACCCTGATTCGTTAGCCCCTAGCCTAACTTGACCAAAAAAGAAAGGGAACATTTTCAATTTCGAAACAATTTTATTGAATAATTACAACAACAACAATAATACTAAGCATGTACAATTAGCGATAGAGTTTATTGTCTTCGATATGTTTCACTAATGCACTTAAAGCACATTGAAGTCTATTCACATGTGCTATATCAACTTTAGCAGGGAAACATAATTGATCCTCCATTTTAAATTTGCTCAATGATATCACATATCTTGCATATACTTCATCCCATTCCAGACAAAGTCGTGAACCTCTCGTGATTTCCACCGCAATGTTTGGTGCTCTTGTATTAATGCCATCAACTCCACTATCAACTTCTAATAGGGTAAACATTCCACTCGTCATCAACACAAAAATATATATCCAAATGAGTAAAGTCAAACTGTTCTCACTCCTTTGAATTCTATTCACAGACTAATAAAAACTATAGCAAAAACCCTTTCCTCATATTCTCTGCAAACCTCAACCGCTAATATGTAACCAGCCCTCTGATTGGCTGAGAAGGAGACACGTGATCCTGTTTCCCGTTATCGGATCAATAAAATTCCCAATCGATTACGCAATCAATTTCTCAGGTTAGGTTAGCCTAAAGATCAAAGAAGCCATGTTTGTTTCTTAATTCCCCTTTCGTAAATCAATACATTCTCCCCCACCGATTATGTAAATCAAGTTCTCGGAAATTCACTTCCCCCTCGAGTCCTAGATCAATACATTGCCCCTAGAGATTATGTAAATCACCCCCCCCCCCCCAGTGTCATAAATCAATAATTCCCCGAGCGATTATGTAAATCACCCCTCATGTCATTACACGTGGCCAAACAACAACAGATCGATTGACCTTGACCCCCGTTAGACTCGATCGATAATCCTTGAATAAATTATGTAAAAAAAAGTTGTAGGTGGCAGCAGGGGTGACACGTGGGGTCAATAGGGGCCATTCTACTTTTATCCTCAAAGACATAATTTCTAGACCTTTTAACTACGCTGAACAAAACGGTTATCTCAAAATTTTGATTGGATGTGTTGGGGGAAATGGTGGGCGTGTGAGAGAGGTTTGTTTCCACCTAATCACTTTCAACTATTAAAAAGGGCAGTAGACCTTTCAATTCCAATCGAATGAGCGCTTTTTAAAGTTTCTACGACAAATTCTTCGATACGAAATGCCCTGGTCTAAAACCAACTCCCCCCCCCCCCCAAAAAAAAAAAATAATAATAATAAATTTTGCCCACATCGTATAATCTAGCAATCTACTTATTTATTGTCATTTCTGTTCGTTTTAAATTTCATTTATTTATTGTTTGTGGAAGTTTTACGCATGGAAACTGTTTTGAAATAAGTAACAATTAAGGAGTGCATTATTGCCATTATAATAGCTATATATTTGAATTAATTGCCCATCATAAGCAATTCATATGCTATATTTTAGAATCAATAAGTCTATTTGCCAGATTTCGGCAACCGGTTTGCACTTAATCTTGGAAAATTATTATTGCAGTCCGAAGCCCCATTTTAGAGGGACCAGTATTAGCCAGATCTCAATTGCGGAGCTATTTAAAAATTATTTAAGGCTTTATAGTGATCATTTCTCGTCAAATAAGATAAAGGACTCGTTAATATTAGTTTTTTGTCTTGAAAAATTTACGTATCAAACACACCCTATAAATAAAACAAAATTTGATATATATTTATATTTACTATACTAAAAATTTCTTTGACTCAGGAAATATTTGTTACATGCTAAAACACACTTTAAGAGCTGTTATAATAAACTGTATAATAATTAGATAAGTTTGTCAAAAGTTTAACAGCAAATCAAAAATCCTTTTCTTATCCTGTCTGAGTTGCTGTGAATATTCCCGTTATATCAAAAGAGAACTAACATGTCACTACATCTATTAAAATTTGTCAAAAATTTTAATACAGCAAGGAAGGAGAGCGGGGTCAAGAAAAATTATTATTCTAAATAAAAGGGCAAATTTTTTAACTTTAAATTCTTTAAATATTGTTATAATCTTCTACGTCGAAAATATTTACTATATGGGAATGTCATATATCATATCGATTTTGGGGTTTCTGGGTATTTTTCGTCAAGTGCCTCTTTAATTTTATAAATAAAGCTTCCTAACTCGAACACGGTCCCCACTAATCTCTTGATAGTCCCGAAATAGAAGGAGGGGGCTGTTCTAAAAGTGGGTCAGGTGAGCCAAACAAGTTGACAAACAATATAAACACAGGCTAGCTTATTCAGGCTTTATTTGAAGATATCCAGAACTATAAAATATATATCTGATAAATCTTCTTTTCATACATAAAATTTGGTATTTTATTTGGGGCTACTATTATGTATAATCTAGATGAGATCATTCGTAGTTTTTAAGTCCATTATATGAATTAAATATCTGCTTTTAAGTTCACTTGACTTCGGTTTTCAATGCTTTCTATTGACCGTGTGTGTGTAAGCTAATTAACATTTTCATGGTTCGTGTTTTCACTATTTAAGGATGCGTTTTATTTATTTTTCTTGTTTTGTAGTTTGGAATTGCAGAAATGAAAATAATATTATATTTGTCTTTTTGTTGTAAAAGTTATAATAATGTTCGGAATAATGAACATTAAAGCCTTGTAAGATATCGGCTTTTTTCACTTTAGGGACCCACTAGAGAAATAAAAACACCTTGGAAAAAATAAATAGAAAATTGGATGGAAGTTTTTGAAAAAAATTTTGAAAATTGGATTTTTTCTTTTTACCATACATAAGAATTGTTTTTAAAAATCCATTTGTGGTGGGTAAACTCTGTACAATACCCCCTAAGAAACCTTAAAAAAAAAAGTCGTATGATTCAACGTTGTATTGGAGTGGTCAAAATTTAGAGTCAAAAGCACAGGCTGGCTTATTCAGGCTTTATTTGAAGATATCCAGAACTATAAAATAAATAGTTGATAAATCTTCTTTTCATCTATAGAATTTGGTAATTTAATTGAGGCTACTTAAGTATATAATTTAGATCAGATCGTTCAAAGTCTTAAGTCCATTATATCAATTAAGTATCTGCTTTAAGTTCCATTGACTTCGGTTTTCAATGCTTTCTATTGACCGTGTGTATTTAAGCTAATTAACATTTTCAAGGTCCGTGTTTTCACTTTTTATGAATGCTTTTTATTTATTTTTTCTTGTTTTGTAGTTTGGAATTGCAGAAACGACAATAGAGTTACATTTATCTTTTTATTGTCAAAGTTGTAATAATGCTCTGAATAATTAAAATTAAAACCTTGCAAGTTATTGGCTTTCCCACTTTAGGGACCAACTAGGGTAAAGAAATGAAAACAACTTGCCATAAACATCTGGATTATTCAGTGCTTCCATTTCTACTATATTTTATAGTAGACTACTTTATTTTGAATGTTTCTCCTCTAATATTTTTAGACCTACTTTAGTTCTTTATTTCTAATTTAAATTTGGATTTTCCACTTTTTTCGTTGCCAAGCTTATGAATTTAATTACGGAAATAAGAATTTTGCATACAACGGTGGGATTTTGGCAAAAGCGACTGACAAACGTTCTTGTTTTTGTCGGACTTGGATGGACACACGAAATTTGAAACAAAATAACCAACAGGGAAGGACTGAAGGTTTGATTTTTGTAACTGGGTGGCATCCATCAAGACGCCAAGTAGAGAGCTAAAGTTCACTAACGTTCTTCATGTCATTCGGTTTGTTTTTGGTCTTCCAAGCTCAAATGTCGTTGCGGAAAGACTGATATAATATCTGGAAATATATTATATCATATTATAACATATATATATATATATATATATATATATATATATATATATATATATATATATATATATATATATATATATATATATATATATATATATATATATATATATATATATATAATATATATATATATATATATATATATATATATATATAGATATATATATATATATATATATATATAGATATATATATATATATATATATATATATATGTATATATATATATATATATATATATATATATATATATATATATATATATATATATATATATATATATATATATATATATATATATATATGTAAAAATAAATATATATATATATATATATATATATATATATATATATATATATATATGTAAAAATAAATATATATATATATATATATATATATATATATATATATATATATATATATATATATATATATATATATATATATATATGTAAAAATAAATATATATATATATATATATATATATATATATATATATATATATATATATATATATATATATATATATATATATATATATATATATATATTTATTTTTACATATATATATATATATATATATCTATATATATATATATATATATATATATATGTATATATATATATATATATATATATATATATATATTATATATATATATATATATATATATATATATATATATATATATATATATATATATATATATATATATATGTATATATATATATATATATATATATATATATATATATATATATATATATATATATATATATATATATATATATATATATATATATATATATATATATATATATATATATCCGGAAATCAACTATGCTGAACAAAATGGCTATCTCAAAATTTTGATTGGAAGTGTTTGGGGGAATGTTGGGCTTTGGGGGGGGGCTTGTTGCCCTCCAATCACTTTTGACTATTAAAAAGGGTCCCATCCATTTGAATCTCCAATCGAATGAGCCTGTTTTGAAGTTTGTACGACAAGGCCTTCTATAAAAACCCTATATGCCCCCAGGGCATAACTTAAAACCCTTGCCCTGAGGGTTGTGGGAGAGTGTTCTCCTCAAAAAAATATTTTCTATCCGGAAATAAACTAGCCTACGCTGAACAAAACGGCTATCTCAAAATTTTGATTGGGTGTGTTTGGGGGAATGATGGGCGTCAGAGGGGGGTTAGTTGCCTTCAAATCACTTGCGACTATTGAAAAGGGCACTAGCCCTTTGAATTTCCAATCGAATGAGCCTGTTTTGAAGTTTCTAAGACAACGCCTTCTATAAAAAAAGCCTTATATGCCCCCAGGGCATAACTTAAAACCCTTGCCCTGAGGGTTGTTGGAGAGTGTCCTCCTCAAAAACATATTTTCTATCTGGAAATCAACTACCCTGAACAAAATGGCTATCTAAAATATTGATTGGATGTGTTTGGAGAAAAGATGGGCGTGAGAGGGGGGTTAGTTGCCTTCGAATCACTTTCTACTATTAAAAAGGGCACTAGCCCTTTAAATTTCCAATAGAATGAGCCCTTTTACAAGTTTCTAAGACAAAGATTTCAATAAAAACATTAGATAACCCCAGGGCATAACTTATAACCCTTTCGCTGAAGACTGTTGGGGGAGTGTCCTGCTCAAACGTATAATTTCCTGAACTTTGAACTGCAGGGAACAAAATGGCTATCTCAAAATCTTTATTGGATGGGTTTCGGGAAATGGTGGGCGTGGAAGGGGTGTTAGTTGCTTTCCAATCACAATCGACTATTAAAAAGAGCACTAGCCATTTCAATTTCCAATCGAATGAGCCCTTTTTGAAGTTTCTACGACAACGCGTTAAAAAAATCTTATATGCCCCCTGGGCATAATTTAAAGCCCTTGCCCTGAGGGCTGTGGGGGGATTGTCATCCTCAAAGAACTAATTTCCGGAATTTAAAACTACGTTGAATAAAATGGCTATCTCGAAGTTTTTATTAGATGTGTTTGGGGAAAAGGTGGGCGTGAGAGGCGGGTTAGTTGCCCTCTAATCACTTTCGACTATTTAAAAGGACACTAGCCCTTTGAATTTCCAATTGCATGAGCCTTTTCTTAAAGTTTCTACGACAACGCCTTCTATAAAAAACCTTAAATGCCCCCAAGGCGTATCTTACAACCCTTGCCCTAAGGGCTTGCCCTAAAAGGGACTGTCTTTAAAAACATAATTTCTATCTGGAAATCAACTACGCTGAAGAAAAAGGCTATCTCAAAATTTTGATTGGATGTTTTTTGGGAAATGGTGGGCGTGGAAGGGGTGTTAGTCAACTTCCACTCACTTCCGACGATTAAAAAAGGCACAAGCCACTCCAATTTCCAATTGAATGAGCGCTTTTCGAAGTTTGTACGACAACTTTTTCGATACGAAGTGCCCTGCTCTAAAGGAAAAAATTAATAAATAATACATTTTGCCAACATCGTTCGTATACGCCCCCAGGGCATAACTTAAAACCCTTGCCCTGAGGACTGTTGGGGAGTGTCCTCCTCTTTACTTAGTCCCCGTTTCTGGGGACTATGTTAAGGTGTAATGGTGTAATGGTTACTTAGTAATGGCCCACTATTACTAAGTAATGGTTGGCGTGGAAGGGGTGTTAGTTGCTTTCCAATCACTTTCGACTATTAAAAAGGGCACTAGCCATATCAATTTCCAATCGAATGAGCCCTTTTTGAAGTTTCTACGACAACGCGTTATATAAAAACCGTATATGCCCCCTGGGCATAATTTAAATCCCTTGCCCTGAGAGCTGTGGGGGGGGGGGGGGGTTGTCATCCTCAAAGACCTTATTTCCGGAATTTAAAACTACGTTGAATAAAATGGTTATCTCAAAGTTTTGATTAGATGTCTCTGGGGAAAAGGTGGGCGTGAGAGGCGGGTTAGTTGCCCTCTAATCACTTTCGACTATTTAAAGGGACACTAGCCCTTTGAACTTCCAATCCCATGAACCTTTTTTAAAGTTTCTACGACAACGCCTTCTATAAAAAAAACCTTATATTCCCCCAAGACATAACTTACAACCCTTGCCCTAAGGGGGACTGTCCTCAAAAACATAATTTCTATCTAGAAATCAACTATGCTGAACAAAAAGGCTGTCTCAAAAGTTTGATTGGATGTGTTTTGGGAAATCGTGGGCGTGGAAAGGGTCTTAGTCAACTTCCAATCACTTTCGACTATTAAAAAGGGCACAAGCCACTCCAATTTCCAATTGAATGAGCGCTTTTCGAAGTTTGTACGACAACTTCTTCGATACGATGTGCCCTGCTCTAAAGGGAAAACTTAATAAATAATACATTGTGCCAATATCGTTCTTATACGCCCCCAGGGCATAACTTAAAACCCTTGCCCTGAGGGTTGTGGGGGAGTGTCCTCCTCTTTACTTAGTCCCTGTTTCTTGTCTCGTTCTCGAGTGTCCCCGTTCTTTACTTAGGCAGCGCGATCGCGCTGCCTATGATTTATGCAACAAATTTCTATATAAGCCTTATATACCCCAGGGCATAACTTACAACCCTTGCATGGAGGGCTCTGAGGGGATTATCATCCTAAAAGACCCAATATCCTGAACGATCAACTACGTTGAACAAAATTGATATCTCAAAATTTTGATTAGATGTGTTTTTTGAAAATGGTGGGCGTGAGAGGGGCGTTAGTCGCTATCCAACCACTTTCAACTATTAAAAAAGGCACTAGCCCTTTCAATTTCCAGTTGAATGAGCTCTTTTGAATTTTCTACGACAACACTTTCAATAAAAACTTTATATGCCCCAGGGCATAACTTACCACCCTTGTACTGAGGGCTCTGAGGGGGTTATCATCCTAAAAGACCTAATTTCCAGAACTTTCAACTACGTTGAAAAAAATGAATATCTCAGAATTTTAATTCGGTGTGTTTGGGAAAATGTTGGGCGTGAGAGGGGCTTTAGTCGCTATTCAATCACTTTCAACTATTAAAAAGGCACTAGCCCTTTCAATTTCCAATTGAACGAGCCCTTTTGAAGTTGCTACGACAACGCTTTCAATAAAAACTTTATATGCCCGCAAAGCATAACTTACAACCCTTGCCCTGAGGGCTGTAGGGGGAGGGTTTGTCATCCTTAAAGACTTAATTTCCAAAACTTTCAACTACGATGAACAAAATGGCTTTCTAAAATTTTGCTTGGATGTGCTTGGGGAAAAGGTGGCCGTGAGAGGGGTTTAGTTGCCCTCAAATTACTTTCGACTATTAAAAAGGGTACTAGTCCTTTGAATTTCAAATCAAATGAGCCCTTTTTCAAGTTTCTACGACAAAGATTTCAATAAAAATCTTATATGCCCCCCAGGGTATAACTTATAATCCTTGCCCTGAGGGTTGTGGGGGAGTGTCCTCCTCAAAAACATGTATTCTATCCGGAAACCAACTACGCTGAACAAAATAGCTATCTCAAAATTTTTATTGGATTTGTTTGGGGGAATGAGGGTTGTGGGGGAGTGTCCTCCTCAAAAACATATTTTCTATCTGGAAATCACCTACGCTGAACAAAATGGCTATGTGTTTTTTGTTTTGGTTTTTGAAACCAAAAAAAAATTTTTTTTTGTTTTTTCTCCATACCCGGGCACTTCGTATCGAAGGAGTTGTCGTAGAAACTTCGAAAAGCGCTCATTCGATCGGAAATTGGAGTTGCTAGTGTCCTTTTTAATAGTAGAAAGTGGTTGGAGGGCAACTAGCCCCCTCCCACGCCCATCATTCCCCCAAACACATCCAATCAAAATTTTAAGATAGCTATTTTATTCATCGTAGTTGATTTCCAGATAGAAAATATGTTTTTGAGGAGAACACTCCCCACAACCCTCAGAGCAAGGGTTTTAATTTATGTCCTGGGGGTATTTAAGGTTTTGATAGAAGGCATTATCGTAGAAACTTCAAAACAGGCTCATTCGATTGGAAATTCAAAGGGCTAGTACCCTTTTTAATAGTCAAAAGTGATTGGAGGGCAACAAGCCCCCCCTCCCCACGCCCATAATTCCTCCAAACACATCCAATGGAATCCACATAACATAAAGAACTTATGTTGAAGTAAAGAACGATGTGCGCACATTGTGTTTTTTTGTTTTGTTTTTTCATACCCGGGCAATTCGTATCGAAGGAGCTGTCGTAGAAACCTCAAAAAGGGCTCATTCGATTGAAAATTGGAGTTGCTAGTGCCCTTTTTAATAGTAGAAAGTGATTGGAGGGCAACTAGCCCCCCCCCCCACGCCCGTTATTCCCCCAAACACATCCAATCAAAATTTGAGATAGCCATTTCGTTCAGCTTAGTTGATTTCCAGATAGAAAATGTGCTTTTGAGGAGGAAACTCCCCCACAACCGTCAGGGTAAGGGTTTTAAGTTTTTCCCTGAGAGCATATAAGGTTTTTATAGAAGGTGTTGTCGTAGAAACTTCAAAACAGTTTCATTCGATTGGAAATTCAAAGGGCTAGTACCCCTTTTAATAGTTGAAAGTGATTGCAGGGCAACTAGCCCCCCCGCCCATTATTCCCCCAAACACATCTAATCAAAATTTTTAGATACCCATTTTGTTCAGCGTAGTTGATTTTCAGATAGAAAATATGTTTTTGAGGAGGAAATTCCCCCACAACTCTCAGGGCAAGGGTTTTAAGTTATGCCCTGGGGGCATATAAGGTTTTTATAGAAGGCGTTTCTGTAGAAACTTCAAAAAATGCTCATTCGATTGGAAATTCAAAGAGCTAGTGCCCTTTTTAATCGTTTAAAAGTGATTGGAGGGAAACTAACCACCCTCCCCACGCCCATCATTCCCCCAAACACAGCTAATCAAAATTTTGGGATAGCCATTTTGTTCAGCGTAGTTGATTTCCAGATAGAAAATATGTTTTTGAGGAAAACACTCCCCAGAGCCCTCAGGACAAGGGTTTTAAGTTATGGCCTGGGGGCATATAAGGTTTTTAAAGAAGGCGTTGTCATAGAAACTTCAAAAAAATCTCATTCGATTGAAAATTCAAAGGGCTAGTGCCCTTTGAATGAATGAATGGTTTTATTTCCTATCATAAATAACACAAGGTTACACAACGGAGTATTGAAAAAAAAAAAAGTGATTGGAGGGCAACAAGCCCCCCCCCCCCCTCACACACACCCATCCTTCTCCCCAATCACATCCAATAAAACTTTGAGACAACCCCTGAGAGCCCCAAGGGCAAAGGTTGTAGTTTATGCCCTGAGGGCATATGAGATTTTGTAGATAGAGTTGTCGTAAAACTTCAAAAGGGGCTCATTCAATTCGAAATTGAGAGGGCTAGTGCCCTTTGTAATAGTCGAAAGTGATTGGAGCTTAACTAACCTCCCTCTTACGCCCACCATTCCTCCAAACACATCCAATCAAAATTTTCAGATAGTCATTGTGTTCAACGTAGTAGAAAGTTCTAGAAATTAGGTCTTTGAGGATGACCTTAGGGTAAGGTTTGTAATTTATGCCCTGGGGGCATATAAGGTGTTTATAGAATGCGTTGTCGTTTCTAAAAGTGCTAATTCGATTAGAAATAGAAAGGCCTAGTGCCCTTTTTAATAGTCGAAAGTGATTGGAAGGCTTGAAGTTTTTATAGTAAAGATCGATTTGGGTATAATGTATTATTTTTTGTTGTTGTTGTTGATTAGATCAGGGCACTTCCTGTCGAAGGAGTTGTCGTGGGCACTTCAAAAAGGGCTCAATCGATTGAAAATAGAAAGGGCTGATACCCTTTTTAATAGTCGAAAGTGATTGGAGGGCAACTAGTCCCCCCTCCACTCCCACCCTCCCATTTGCCCATTATGTTTAAAAACTAAATGTTGCTTTAAGATTAAATCAAAATGCACTGTGATAATGGTAATTCCTAATAAGGCATCTCAGCGGTATCCCAAGAACGACTGAGGGTATTATGTTCAAACTTTCGGGGCTACTTCTGCTCTTAATATTTAACCAACTCAAAATAGCGTAAGTGTATCCAAGCTATCAAAGAAAGTAAACAGATTTTTTTACGAATGGTATCGAGTTTTCCATTTCAGGTCAACTAGAGGAGGTATGAAACTAAATTAAACAATACTATTTATGTCCAGATTTTTAAAAGTGTGTATGTTGTTAAACATTGCTGAAAATTTTTCTCCAGCATACAAATAGCAGGCCAAACTATAAAGTCCTAAAAAACGAAAAGATTTAAAGTATTATTTTCTTTTTCCCTGAAAAGACTATGTCAATATAAAACGAACAGAAATTAATTAAAAAAACTGTTTCTACAAAATAAGTTTTTCAAAGAAAAATAAAGAACTCCATTAAACAAAAAAAGAGCAAAAATAAAATGAAATAATCTACCAAGCGTGAAACTACAACAAAAAAGCATCGATAAATAAATGAAACCCAAAACGAACAGAAATTACAATAATTAACCGAGTCAAACTCAAAACGAGCAGAAATTAACATAAGTTGGGCGCAAAACCCCTATGCCTTCCCAAAGCCAGAACAAAATTTGTACTTTATTGAAAAAATACAAATGAATGTGCATTGTCAGTTTAATATACATATACTGATATTTAGTAATCAAAATGTTAATGTTATTTGATTTATTAAAGTTATAAAAGTAAAAACATTTATATTAGGTTTTTATTGAAATATTTGTCTTAGAAACTTGAAAAGGGGCTTATTCGATTTGAAATTTAAATGGCTAGTACCCCCTTTAATAGTCAAAAGTGGTTTGAAGGCCACTAACCCCCCTCTCACGCCCATCTTTTCTCCAAACACATCCAATCAATATTTTAGATAGCCATTTTGTTCAGCGTAGTTGATTTCAAAATAGAAAATATGTTTTTGAGGAGGACACTGCCCCACAACCCTCAGGGCAAGGGTTTTAAGTTATGCCCTGGGGGCATAGTACCAAAAAAATTCAACTCTTATGATGGTGGATATGCGAGATTGAGATCTCCGGAGATGATTACACTCAAAGAGAATTCCAACATAAAAATAATAGTTGATAAAGAGGGGCATCTCCTTGCTAGTGCTTGTGGTAACATGTTACCCAGTGTTAAACCATATCGTCAGCTTTCGGTTATTAGCATTCAAACGAAAGCAAAGACGAAAAGAAAGGCCTACTCTTCTACTAATATCATAAACCATATCCTGTCTACGTGCCGGAACTGTTACCTGTGTAAAAATAGTGTGATAATAGACAGTGAAATTGCTAGAAAAATAAAAAGGGCATTGGCAGAAAATATCACTAAGGAATATAAAGATGAATCGATGAAAAACAAAGTACCAGCAAACGTTACTGCCATTCGATCAAACAGTCAATGAATCAAATAATACCAAAGACGAAAAGCATATTGACCCTGTCGATGACACACCTATAAAAATTGTGTATGAGTCAAAATGGAATAATGATTATTCTACTGATTACGAACTAAGAGAAGACAATAGCTATACTATCAAGAGAGTACATGGTGAAGCATTTTATGGAACAGATTCAAAATGTCCAAAGTTGTTCAATTCTACATGACATTATTTCATTAAAAATATATTATACCTTACATTGTTATTTGTTCATTATTTTTAGAGTAAGCTAGCATATCGAACGTTTAGAATGTCTATTAAAACATCGGAGATGTAAGAAAAGGAATTTACATACATCATATATTGGATAGATAGGTTAACATAGAGAAAATCTAGGTATAAGAATGAATAAATTCTCTATCGACATCTATTGACAGATACTTGGGATAGCGTTGACAAAATCAAAGTATCGTAAGTAGCAAACTCTTTCTTGAATTCAACTCATGGGATCTCTTGAATTAACTATCAAAACAATAAAGAGTTTATTACTTACTTGCGATTTTATCATGATTTCTCGAATTAAATATCTGTATTGTGTCCAGGAAGCGAATTCAAGAAAGCGATTGGTACTTACAATTTCTTCACAATTTAATGAAAAGAATAGAACTATTCTAAAGAATAAAGACGGGTTAAGCTTAAAGATATTTATTGCTTGAACATATTAACAGATTTTTTTTGAGAAAAAAAAACACAACAACAAATGTTTACATAAAAAATAGTACTTAGAGTTCACTCTTAAACATCCACAAACGATGGTCTCATGATATAGAATAGTTTTCACCATGTCTTATGGATTTATCACGATCAGGTATGTTCTTAGGTATCCACTGTGCGAAGAACCTAACCTCGTCTTCAGGATGGTGATAACCCCCTTCAAATTTAGGACACTTAAACTCTTCTAGATTGAAAAGTGGAATCCTAGGATCACACTTTTGAATTAAAACTTTATCTGTAGGTACATTGCCCTTTACGTAGAGTGCTTCAACCCCGAAAAAGCTGCAAATTTCACTGACTTCCTCCTGAACATTTCTCAGTTCCTGACCAGCATTAGTAAGTGGTGTAATCACTCTATCATAGAATCCCAGTCTGTTTATATGACATAATGTAGTACTCCACAAGCTTTTATCATACTCAAACATGTTATAGTTCACTAGCCAATGATAACAGTCAATTTCTTCGAGTTCCATAGACAACAATAAAAATGCACATTCAAATATAACACCACAAGATGATTTTTTCAAACTGATAAATTCTGTGTCATACAGTCCTATCATCTTGGAAGTTATTAATGTAGTTGTTAAGTAGAAAAATACTTCATCAAACTTTTATACCTTCGCTCAAGGTTGAATGGAGTTATGGCTATGGGGGATGAGCCCTAAAACCATCTGAATTCATTGTGGGGAGGAGTCATAAAACCCTTGGAAGTCATTGCGGGGAAGAGTCATTGAACTCTCGGTATCTATTTCAAACCCCGTAAAGCTATTTTAAAAGGTATAACAATTATTTATTTAACAGAAATCCTCGCTTTTTGAACGAACACCGTGTAAAGAAAAAATCACACGGAATAAAACAACAGAGTCCCTCAAACCCCGTAAAGCTATTTTAAAAGGTATAACAATTATTTATTTAACAGAAATCCTCGCTTTCAATTGAACGGAAAAAATATAAGAATTATTTATTTAACAGAAATCCTCGCTTTTTGAACGAACACCATGTAAAGAAAAAATCACACGGAATAAAACGACAGAGTCCCTCAAACCCCGTAAAGCTATTTTAAAAGGTATAACAATTATTTATTTAACAGAAATCCTCGCTTTTTGAACGAACACCATGTAAAGGAAAAATCACACTGAATAAAACAACAGAGTCCCTCAAACCCCTTAAAGCTATTTTAAAAGGTATAAAAATTATTTATTTAACAGAAATCCTCGCTTTTTGAACGAACACCATGTAAAGAAAAAATCTCACGGAATAAAACAACAGAGCCCCTCAAACCCCGTAAAGCTATTTTAAAAGGTATAACAATTATTTATTTAACAGAAATCGTCGCTTTCAATTGAACGGAAAAAATTTATTTAACAGAAATCCTCGCTTTTTGAACGAACACCATGTAAAGAAAAAATCACACGGAATAAAACAACAGAGTCCCTCAAACCCCGTAAAGCTATTTTAAACGGTATAACAATTATTTATTTAACAGAAATCCTCGCTTTCAATTGAACGGAAAAAATATAAGAATTATTTATTTAACAGAAATCCTCGCTTTTTGAACGAACACCATGTAAAGAAAAAATCACACGGAATAAAACGACAGAGCCCCTCAAACCCCGTAAAGCTATTTTAAAAGGTATAACAATTATTTATTTAACATAAATCCTCGCTTTCAATTGAACGGAAAAAATATAAGAATTATTTATTTAACAGAAATCCTCGCTTTTTGAACGAACACCATGTAAAGAAAAAATCACACGGAATAAAACGACAGAGCCCCTCAAACCCCGTAAAGCTATTTTAAAAGGTATAACAATTATTTATTTAACAGAAATCCTCGTTTTCAATTGAACGGAAAAAATATAAGAATTATTTATTTAACAGAAATCCTCGCTTTTTGAACGAACACCATGTAAAGAAAAAATCACACGGAATAAAACGACAGAGCCCCTCAAACCCCGTAAAGCTATTTTAAAAGGTATAACAATTATTTATTTAACAGAAATCCTCGCTTTCAATTGAACGGAAAAAATATAAGAATTATTTATTTAACAGAAATCCTCGCTTTTTGAACGAACACCATGTAAAGAAAAAATCACAGGGAATAAAACGACAGAGTCCCTCAAACCCCGTAAAGCTATTTTAAAAGGTATAACAATTATTTATTTAACAGAAATCCTAGCTTTACGCAAATGAAATACCATTGATACCGCTAAAAATACATGCGATAGAGAACGAGTTATCAGATAGCTATAACTTACAGCTTATTAACACGTTTGACCAGTTTTGATTGGAATTTGTATTTTTTTTGCCAGAAGAAAGATCATGGATACATGTTTATTTTTTTAATTTTTTTTTTAACTGGTATTTTTTCAAGGAAGCCCATAACACTTTGCAGAAACCCATGAATGTAGGACTGAAAGTCCGTTCGTAGTATATCTGAATCCAATTACTAATCAAGTTAGTGTGACCACCGCTCTCTCTCTGTTTGACCTCCAAAAAATGGGTTGTCACATTAGAAAACCCGTCTGGTAAGGCATGTAGGGTTCATAGTAATAGGCAACTGGCCCTGGTAACCCAATGTACCGGTTAAACTACACACATATCCACGTGTAATTCAATGTAAATTTTCAAGTAATTGGGGCCTTACTACTTATAAGTGCTAAAACTTTAGCATGAAGAGCATGGTAATGAGGAGGAGCCAACCCCTTCATACGTGGAATAATTTCTGTTCGTTTTGAGTTTTAATGTTGCTCTTTAATTTCAGTTGAAAAATCTTGTTTATTATTTAATCTATAGTGAAGCAAGCGTATGGGTTGGAGAAAGTATTTTCTACCGCAAAGCGACCAAAATTTTTGAAACAAGTTATTAAAAAAATGCAATTGTCTTTATATTTGCATCTCTTAGAAATTCTATAAAAACAACCTAATACTTATAGAAAGTATTTTGCAGCGAATGGTCTGCGTTTCTTTGAAATTCCGAATTAGAGAAATTTCATTTTACTAATTTGCCAAATGAATCAATTGAATCAATGAGTGAATTCAGTAGATGGCCTAGAGAAATATTTTCTGGCAAGAAGTGCCGTCAAAATATGCAAACCACCCTCAAACCTTGTTCTTTTTTTCTTTTGATTTGTTTCTCACATACATTTGGTTGTATAAAACAGCATCTTAAAAGGATGTTTTAAGCTGGGAGGCAGCAAAAATATTTGAATTGTTGGTAGTAAGAAGTGTCTTTTTCCCGTGCATTTTTATCCTACCATACTTTTGTTTAAGATGGTTCCTGATTATCAGAATGGGGTACGGGGGCAAAGCATGGTCTAGAGGGGGATATTGCCCCATCTCAAAACAACTATGGGCTGTGCTTAAGCACTAATGATTTTTAAGTGACTGCATAAATTGATGACGAAAATTATTTTATTATCGAAATGTCTCTGATAATTAGTATGCTTTTCTGGGAAGTTCAAAAAGATGCTGTATAAACCTAATAGCGCATTTTTCGAAAAAGGAGTAGGATAACGGAAGAAAACAACCATGAAAAAAGATGGCCGCTTTTGCGTGCACAGAAATATATTTGCCCCTTTATTAGAAAAACTTTTCGTTTTTTTGCGTAGAAAGTGGTGCAAAACTACAGTGCGATTTCTTAAAAGTGTTTCTTTTAGAGAAAAGTACGGCCCGTGGCAATCCTGGCAAGAAGTTAATGAAAGACTAAAAGCTAATATTTTCAGATTGGAGACCCATTTATTTTCTGGACTCAAAACGATGAAATCTTTCCGGAACTGACATATATCGCTCTGAGGCATCTTAGCGTACTTACTACTACTGTATCAAGCGATCCGGGATTTTTGATCGCCGATCATTTCATGCGAAAGCAGTATGCCTGAACAATGTCCAAAACACTAGAAACGTGCATGTTTGTAAATGATAAACTTTAATGCTTAAAAAAATGATGCTATTATTGACTATGTGGTAATAAACCAATACTTATCACCTATACTTTCTTTAAACCTTAAGTGTTATAAAAACAGCTATTTTTCGAACGAAGATAGTTGTTATCTGTTTTACCAAAAAAAATAGAACAGAAACAGGTTTTCTACTTCAGGTTGACGTGTTTTGTTTCTGTTCCAGTTCATTCAAGCCCTGTTTAATTTTTTTCCATTTCTTCTGAAAAGCAAAAAACAGTGCGCATGCCCCATGCTTTGTAATTACGGGTATAGGAAATCTACAATGCCTACAGGGTTGCCACCCTGACCTGGAAGAATTTACTAAATCAGAGAGGAAAAATTTACTAGATCGCATCCGTTTTTACTAAATGCTAAAAAAATTTTTTGCGCGTGCGGCTACGCCGCACGCGCAACATCAACCATCGATTTTTGCTATAGGAAGATAATCAATACGATTTTCACAATCTTTCTTTCCTTTTTTCTTCTTTTTTTTCTCTTTTCCTTTTTCTTTCGTTTTCATAGTATGATTGAAAATTCCGGAAACCTACAAGTTCAAAACTCCTTTTTTTGGATATATATATATACATATATATATATATATATATTATATATATATATATATATATATATATATATATATATATATATATATATATATATATATATATATATATATATATATTATATATATATATATATATATATATATATATATATATATATATATATATATATATATAATGTTACATTTCTACTTACTTTTAATTTCTCTCAGCAGGCTCCTTTTTACTCAATAAAAATTTTCAAACTGAGGAGATTCACCTAATCACCTTGGGTGGTTGGCTTTTGTTTTGATTCCAATAGATTCCCAATCATCACAAATCCAAGTGTCATAATAGCTTCATTTTTAGTTGGTAAGATGATACACAGAAAGCTGGTTTTGTCGACCTTTAGACGCCGGAAGTGAAGTGTTTCTTTATGAAAATAGGTGACTGCTTGTCTGTCTCTGAGACAGACAAGCAAAATTGTAAATTGTAAAACAAACAAGCAAAAATTGTAAATTGTCATATGTTTACGATAATTTTTTTCCCTGAATTCATGGAAAATAAAAAAAAGTTTTGTTTAATATAAATCATGACTTTTTACTAGTTTTTACTAGATTTCGGGAAATTTACTAGATCCTCTAAATTTACAAGATGTTTTTTTTTACTAGATCTAGCAAAATCTTACTGACGGTGGCAACCCTGTGTTAGGTTAAAATCTAACATTATACTAATATCTTTCCACATAAATCTGGTTGCTTCGAA